>CM073140.1:35925617-36580617 GCA_037039145.1 Fundulus diaphanus
TAATTGTGACACAATAACAATATTATATACTAATATCAATAGTTACAGCTATAGTATAAATTAGTATACAGTACAACTGTTGGAATTTTATAAATATGTATATTTTATAAGTATTTAAAAATGGTGAGTAGCTTTCGTGTTTCAACATCAGTGGTCAGTATTTCCCCCTTTGGCCAACTTTTTACCCCAACAGGGTAAATTTGACATTTGCTTGTGGTATTCCAGGTACTTACTACTGCTATTCTTCCTTCTGGGGAGAATAGCATATATGTATATAGAATTATCCATTTTCTGACTTTCTGGTTAGCGTCCTCGTTCTGAGAGCAGTATGTGCGGGGTTTGTTTGTTTGCCTTTTACTTGATGACTGGTCAGTCATCCTTTAAAGTTTTTTTGGCCATTTAATGGCAGAACTCAAATATTACTGTCCTCATACATACTTCCAAAATGCATTCAGCAAGCGCTCAATTTCAAGCCACCTCTCTGATGAGTGGTTAGCACCTCCTACTGGTTTGGGTTGAGAATACATTTTTTTTTATAAATTGTTGAATCTTTTGTCCAACATGAGGATCCCCCCTTCTCTAGTGCCATTAGATACACACAATAATTTGATCTATGTTTATTTACCCAGGCTTGCTTTATTTTCCCTCAAGGGGATTTGGATTATTCCAATCAAAGTAAACACACATAAAATTAATGTATCAGTGAAACTCATAACCATTGGAAAAAAGGAAATTAAATGTAAGTAACATATTTTCCAGTTTTGGAATATTACAAATAGCAGATTCATCAGTACAACCAACTGAAATGAAATTTTCTTCTAGAAATAAAAAATTAATTAATGTAGGATCAAATTTTAACACCAGTATAGTAATACTTTCTCTAAACAAATTTTGCTGCCAAATCTGGAAAAAGGGGGGATAATCTTACTGGTTATGACAAAACATAGTAGTTGTGTCAGGTGTAATTGAATTAATGTGTGGTAAGTCACAAAGATTTGTTCATGATGAGTCAGAGGCCAATTAAACAAATGCGGAAATGTGAACAAGGTGAGATTCACTTATTCCCGTGCAATTTATTTAAATTGTATATAACCGGAAACAATCAAATTTGAATAAATGTACAAAAGTGCACAAAAATGCTTTACAGTTTTGGTAACATCCCATTGCAGTAGAAAGCGTTTGATATACAGCGCATCAAAACCTATTTGCCCTCTTATAGATTTCTTTAGTTTAGTATCCCTCTTATATTTTTATCGAAAATTATACTAATATCAGACAACTTGAGTAAACACAACATATAGTTTTAAAATAATGATCTCATTTATTAAGGGAAAAGCCATTTAAACCAACCTGGCCCTATGTGAAAACATAATCGCTCCTGAAACCTAATAAAATGGTTGTCCCTTGGCACAGCACTGTAGAAGGTGGGGCTGGCAGTGTTTTAGATGTTGCTCTGGGTTCATGAACTCATGGTTGGACAGCCACAAATATTTACTGTTGCCTCTGTGTGGGTGTTGGTTTTCACAAGGCTTCAGGCAGTTATAGAAATATTATTATAGCATTTGTTTGTGCAAACTGCAACTGTTTAAGACATGAACCTAAGTGGACTGTATATCACACTGGCATATTTTTTGCCACTATTATAAAATCAAAATATGTAAGAATGAATCAAGTTTTTATTCATCTTCAAGACACTAAACTGTGTCATGGCAGTGTAATTACAAGCACAGTGAAAAAAGCTCATGTTTACACAGGGTATACGCTGTCTATCCCATCAAAAAGAAGTTTCATTTAGAAGAATATGATCTGCCTTTAATGATCCCAGTGATGAACAGTACCCCACTATCAAGAGTTGGAGACTAGCACCAAGTTTACCAGATTGATGTCTATCATGAATTATTGCATTTTGTTGAAAAGAACAAGTGTAGCAGTCTTAAGTTGTTGTTTTTTTTAAACAAATCCTGATATTCACTTTAACCATTTCATAACCCTAATCACACAAAGATAACTCTAAATGAACCGCTGTTAGAATATACTATCTTTTAGAATCACATAGAGTAACTAATCCTTACTGTAGACTGTAAGTAATTATTTGAATTTGCTTTAAATTATTCTCTATCAAAGAAGGAACGGAACCTCTGAAACGTGGATGCGAATTAAAGAATGTGTTTTGAAACCGGACAGCATCCGGAAAAATACGCAGCGCAATTTATTTACGTGGGCAACGAGGTAAACACGAAATATCACCCCCGTCCAGTAAACACGTTTGCTTCAACTATGTAGTGCCAGATTATGTTTAAATAACACATGTACTGTCATTCAAAAAACCGCAAATAACTGCGCTCATTATTAGTCTGCCACTACCGTGGGCGTCCCAAAGGGAGCTGCAACGTGCTACAGCACTGCGCAATGCGCACCGATGGCAGGGCGCTATGTGGGGGGAAAAAATGCTGGCAGATGAAAACAATAGCAATGACCTTCTCAGGTCGTGTGAACCTTTTTAAAATAATAGAAGAAAAGACCTGTGGCAGCCTGGCAAGGTTATCGTTTCGTTTTCTGAATGCAATCTCAGTCAGAAACGACCGCCACATAATCTCTCCAGAAACAAACGAAACTGTTTTTAATGGAGAACGTCTGCTATTTGACTTTTTCTTTTCTTAAAGACATTATTTGTTATTATAAAAATAAAAGAAGACGGCTGTTTTGTCAAAAGAACTTTAGCAAAAGCTGTTCAACAATATTACAACAAAGCAGAAGAAACAACTTTGACTTTATTTTTCTGAGTTTGATAAGAAAATATTTCACCTGCGAAATCCGATTTACAAAGGCAAACACCCTTGTTCTACCTGTTCGTGTGTCAGTGACGGTACTCATGCAAAACGCAACAACCTTCGTCGACTAAAGCTCCATCTGGTCACCAGTGTCCAAACAGCATCTTAATCAGCTCTTCACATCCACAAACACCTGCCTGACAGCCTGGAGCTGAACAAAGTGCACCGCAGCTACCGCTTTTTGTGAGGAGATTTGGACTTCATAAGTCACTTCCAGTGACGGACTGGACGGTCTGGCATTTGGGCAGATGCCAGAAGGGCCGCGGGCCGTCGTGGGCCGTTTGGGCCGGCCAATCACGAGGCGGCCTGGTCGTCGGGTGTGCAGTGCAGGGTTTCCCGCAGCGCTGTCTTGGCGAGACGGCCGCTTCCGCGCAAAAGTTGTCTTAATCGTTTCACCACTCCTCCAACATGATGCGCGTGGCGCACAAAAAAAGCAACATCGTATCAGAAACCAGCAGGTCTTGTGCTCAACCACTCAAGCGGCTCATTAGTGCGATACGCATGGTGCACAGAAACAGCGCAGCGACCCACGCAATGGCCCATGGCGCACGTCGTGACCCATAGTCTCACAAACACACATGTTATGCCTACATAGCTTATTTGCAACAAAGCATGAAGAAAACTCGTAACCCTTCATACACAGGTTAACTCCTAACCCAGATTGACCTGATAAAGTCTGCCTGGTGAGAAGGAGGACTGCCATTGCCAGGTTCGGGCGCTGTGTCTGTCAGGAGAAGGTGAAGCGACATTTGTTTCGTTTCTACACTTTTCGGCAAACGTTTCAACCAGATCTGACTGCTTAAAAGTCAGTTTTCTTATTTTTAGTTAGCTTCACTACACAGTCACAGTAAACTCGTGGAAAAAGCGTCCGCCCCCAGATACAGAAAAGTAAACACAATTACATTTTACTAAGGACGTGTAGGTTTTGCCACAAAATACTGTCTAATTTTAGTTTCTTCACAGTTTTGGTCATTATTAATGGAGGGGGGGAGCAAAAAGTAAAATAATTATGCTAAGACCTTTTTTTAAATCAGATAGGCTAGGTATGATCTGTAACAGCAGCATAGATGCTGGCGCCACTGATTTTTTTTTCTTTCCCCACCATCTCCCGTGTCCTTGCACCAGTGTCGATTATTTACTTTTGTGGTGGTCTGTATTTATCAGTTGCTTTTATTAATGGTCATCATTCTTAATAAATGACCTGGATGACAATGACCGGTGACGGGGGCATTTTCAGCACGGCAGATGTGTGAACAGCGACGAGGAGACAGCGACACGTTTATATTTCACCAATGAAACACTTCACCGATGATGAACACAGAGAAATACCTTTCCACTCCTTGCTGTAGAAGAAGAACTCCTGACATTCCTGCGCTCTGCAGTTTGTTACATAATTTCCATTTAAAAAAAAACATGCTTTTTGTAAATCACTTTTTAAATTCTTTTGATGATTAAAAAGCTAGACGTGAACATTACTGTGTGACAACAATGTGCAACGGCAAAGGTGCCTACTAATAGAATGCAAGTTGGTGAAACATCCCCACATCATTCGTCCTCCTCTTGTAGAACTGGCAGCCGGCACTTCTGTTGGGTAATCTGTCTGTCGGCCTCTTGCTCTGCTCTCTTCCGTTGCTTGTGTCTGAGCTCCACAGCAGTGACGTCGGCATCATTGTTTGGTTTTCCCCATCTAAGCTCTGGGCATGACATTCTGTCCCCACTTGACAATATTAGAGAGTTTCGCATTAGTAGAGGCCCACAGCCGCCTTTGTCTGCTGAAGCAAAACTCTTTAAGCCTTTAAGATCATCTGTAGAGGTGAATCAGGTGTGGTATAGATAGACAAGGCAGTGAAAAGGGGACCGGCCTGAGCTGCCTGTTTTGCAGCCGTGTTTGCTGCGGCATTGCAACGAAAAACATCATCAGAAAGAGACAGGCAGTAATGGAGCCGGGCAAATGCATTTGCCTCACTTTTGAAGAGTTCAAAATAGATTTTCCATCAGATGTGAGGAAATGTATGTGTTTCCACAGAGCTCCAAAGTCATGAACAGCACCAAAACCATAGAAAAGGTCATTACTGACTTACCTGCTGTCAGCATGTTTCAGAGAGAGCCACTAACTCTGGAGTCTGACAAGAAAAGTGTTTAGGAAGAGAACCATAGATTAGAGTTTCATGCAGTGAACACATTGTAAATTCCATGCCGTTCACACCTGTGGCTAGGTCTCTGGAAGCAGAGCCATGCACTAAAGCCATTAGATCAGGCTTATTAAAAAGTACATCAGATAAATCTGGCCTGAGGGTGCAAAGTGTTGTAGACTAAACAACAGGGAAAAATGATGAATAACTAAAAAATAGCTCTACAGACTTAAAGACATAAATTAGATAAAGCAATAAAAGCAGAGAATGCAAACATAAATTGAAAAAAATTGTATTAAAAATAACCTCTCAGCCTAAAATCAACATCTCACATGATGTTAAATACCAAGGCAAAGAGCTGAGTTTTAAGAAGCGATTTAAAACCGTAGAGAGACGTAGCTTCTTTAATGCACACTTGGAAGGTCGTTCCACATTTTTGGAGCTGCCACAGAAAAAAGCACGTTTAGTTTTGGGCACATCAAGGAGCAACTTAACAGCTGACCTGAGAGAAGGGGAGGGTGCATGAAGATTCAGCTGCCCAGAAAGATAAGAAGGAGCAAGACCACGAAGAGACTAAAAAACAAATAAAAGGACTTTAAAAGTAATCCTAAAATGTACAGGGAGCCAGTGGAATGAGACTAAAATAGGAGTACTCATATTTGCCAGTGCCAGAAAAAAAGACAAACTGCCACAGTATTTTTGCCCTCTCTGGAGTTGGGCAATCCAGGAGCAACTAACACCCACGTAAAGTGCAGTACAGTAAAGTAGTTATTAATGCATGGATTACTGTCTCTGTATGTTCTTTGGAAAGAATGCGCTTTATTTTGGCCGTGTGTGTGTGTGTGAGAGAGAGAGAGACAGAGAAAGAGAGAGACAGCTGATAGGAGAGACAGCTCTCCACTTGCTCCAGTTTTCCTCAAGGAGTTAAAATGTAAAGTTTTAGAGATTTTTGCCTCAGCCATTGTTGGAGTAATGGGAACACATTAATAGCTTAAAAGATTTTTAACCGCTGTGAAACATTTTTTTATAGGTTTGATTTTGCACTGACTCCAAGGCTCCAGGCTGCTCTCGTCAGGGGAGAGAGCTTTCAGGCATTTCCGGAGTTACGAGTTGCTTTAAGTAACAAGACGATTCAAAACGCTGCACATGAAAAAACAGAGGAAAGAAAAACATTACAGCGACAGAGAGGAAACATTACAGAGGCAAGCACATTGCACTGGAATAGCAGCAGCAGGTCAGATACAGTATAAGACAAGTTGGACTATAAACTTCAACATTAACATTTAAAGGCAACTCTAAACAAATAGGTTTTTAACCTTGATTTAAAGGATCTCGGGGTTTCAGCACTTTCACAGTCCTTTGAAAGTTTGTTTCGGATAAGTGGGGCACATGAACTAAATGCTGCTTCTGTGTTTGGTTCTGGTAGGTATGCAGAGTAGACTTTAGCCAGAAGACCTTAGTGGTCTGGAGGGTTGATGCACTGATAACAAGTCTGTGATCTATTTAGGTGCTAAGCCATTCAGGGATTTATAGACTAATAGACATATTTAAAATTCTATTCTCTGAGATACAGGGAGCCAGTGTAAGGAATTTAGAACTGGGGTTATGTGTTCTACGTTCTTAGTCTTAGTGAGGACACGGGTAGCAGCGTTCTGGATCAGCTGCAGCTCTCTGATCCACTTTTTTGGCAACAAAAATAAATGCATGGATTAGTTCTTTCAGGATCCTGCTGATACATTAGTCCTTAAATCCTGGAAATGTTCTACAGGTGATAGAAGAGTTAATCACTACACCCAGATTTTGGGCCAGATAAGTGGTTTCTAGAGGAACTTGACAATATGGGAGCTTCTGCTTCCGTATCACAAGGAGTCAGCTGAGGGGAAATGGGCATTTGCTTCGAATGCCTAATGGAAAATTATTTTGGGCCAATAGAGGAGCGATCAAAAGTTAGCACACAGCTGCAGTTGCTTCAGCTCCATCATATATCAGAGCTCTGATTACCCCGTATGTTCCTAACAGAGCACTTCGCTCTCAGACTGCAGGTCTGCTGGTGGTTCCTAGAGTCTCTAAAAGTAGAATGGGAGGCAGATCCTTTAGCTATCAGGCTCCTCTCCTGTGGAACCAACTCCCAGTTTTGGTCCGTGAGGCAGACACCCTGTCTACTTTTAAGACTAATCTTAAAATTTGCCTTTTTGACAAAGCTTATAACTAGAGTGGCTTATGTTGCCCTGAACTACCTATGGGGATGTGCTTCTATGGGCTTAGGCTACTGGAAGACATCAGGATCTAATTTTCTCACTCTATCGAGTTCTACTGTTCTTCAATTATGCATTGATTGTCATAATTTCTGCTTATAACTTTTTGTTCTCTCTCTTTTTTTCTTCATAGTAGGTACATCTGGTCTGACGTTCTGTTATCTGAGACATCTTCCAGAGAAGACAGCTCACGCGCTATTATCATCTAATATAGAACAGATTAATGGCTCAACGTTTGCTTCTGTGCTTGTTTGTCTCTCTTGTTGTGTCTCTGCTCTGTCTTCTGTAACCCCCAGTCGGTCGAGGCAGATTACCGTCACCTTATCTCTGTAGGAAATCCTAGCCACCCTGATGAGAAAGCTCATTTTAGACACTTGAATCTGGGATCTCATTCTTTCATTCTTGACTCAATTTTCACGAGAATAGGAATGTAGACTGACAAGTAATTCCAGAGCTATGACTTTTGACTCATCTGTTCTACACCAAAATGGGCCAGTGCAGTGTACACGGCAGAAACAAACAGTTTCAATCTCTCACTCCATTCTTCACTCACTTGTGAACAAGACCCAGAGATACTTAACCTCCTCCCCTTGAGTCAGGAACACCCCCAGCCTTTAGAGAGCAGCTTTGTGCCTTAAAACACAAAAGCAATGTTTTACAAATATGGTGTGCTGTGATTGGAGAATATGAATTATGTAGAAAGACAACCTATGTAGAAAGACAACCTATTTTTTGGTCTGACCAGTTTTGAGCAAAGAGACAAAGCTGACTGCCCCTGAACAGGTCTTTTGGTATTCAGTGCTGACTTTCACACAGCCTCGTTAGTGCTCAACATACCATATTATACCCCCAAACCTCATAAAAATCACATCTGTTGTCATGGGCCCTTTAAAGATCATACATCACAACTGGATTTTAATTGTTCCGCACTCTAGAATAGAAATATGGAAACATCAAAAATGTCAAGGAAAACCTCATAGCCTTTTCAGAAGATTTATCAGTGTCAAAACCTTGTGTTACATTTAAAAGCATAAATTCCAAAATGACTCTTTTAGCCAGAGGGACATCATAAGAAAACACACCTCTAAGGACACTGTCACATAAACTTTTATCCAAGCTTACTCTTCTACTTCAACCTTATGTTGTAACTCAGTAGATAAACTAATAACTTTCACTCTAAACTTTCAGAAATCATTGATTGCATTGCTCCAATCAAAGCGAAGGTTGTTCCTGGGGAGAAAAAAATCTCCGTGGAGAAGTGCTCCAGTAGTTAGAAGGGAAAAAAGGGAGTGTCTAAAAGCTGAACGCAGGTGGAGAAAGACGAGACTCCAGGTTGACTATGACATCTACAGAGAGAGAGTCTTTACAGATATAACTTAAAACAGAAAAATGCAAGGGAATCTTTCTTCTCTGAGATTATCAATAAAAGTTATATAAAAGTAGAATGGGAGGCAGATCCTTTAGCTATCAGGCTCCTCTCCTGTGGAACTAACCCCTAGTGAGGCAGACACCCTGTCTACTTTTAAGACTAGGCTGAAAACTTTCCTTTTTGACAAAGCTTATAGTTAGAGTGGCTTAGGTTACCCTGAGCTACCTCTATAGTTATGCTGCTATAGGCTTAGGCTGCTGGAGAAGATAGGGGTCTTGTCATACCTGTGCTTTGAATAAGATACAAGTGCAGAACAAAGGCCCTTGTTAAAACAGTAATTCAGATCAAGAAAAAGAATTGCATTGCCAGTAACAACATGGATTAACACAAGTATTTGGGTGTGGTAAAATGTTAACCCTTCAGGAGTAAAACTTTTTTTAATGCTATTCGATTTCCTCCTTGACATTAGAAGTGACATCCAGGATAAATTCAATTTTACAACGTGAATGGTAGCAAATAGATCGACTTGTCGGAGTTGAGCTTTCTGAAAATGGGTTATATTGTTTTAAGATAAATCCAATCCAACTTTATTTGTAAATTATTTTGTACATTTCTCAAGGGCCAAAGTGTTGTACAGTAAACAACATGGTAAAAATAATTATAAAAAACAAATACACAGACTCAATGACATAAATTTGATAAAACAACAAAAGCAACCATAAAATATGAACTTCAAAAGTCTGTAATAAATATAACTTAACCTCACAGGCTAAAATCAACATCTCAGATAGTGTGAGGAGAAACATATTATCTGCTCACAGGGCACAGGCAATAATCCTGACAATTATATTCATGCACTGTGGTTATTTACACCTGTTCAGAGGTTCTGGGGCCAGATATGTGAAGACTTGTCAAAGTGTCTGAGATAGAAAATGTCACCTTCTCCCTCAGTTTGCTTGCTGGGTAACTTGGATGATAGCACTTTGGGAAAATAATTAGTTTGCATGGCTTTAACTGCCTTATATATAACTAAGAAAACTATCCTCCTGAATTGGAAAAGCAATACAATTCTCAGTATCAATCAGAATAGAGATCTTTTGTTGGATCATATTAGTCTTGAGACAGCATCTGGATCCACATCAGATCAATCTCTCTGTGTAATTCAGTGGATTTAAAATGTGATTGATAACGTTCACTCAGTCTCTTCTGTTTTTTTTTTTTAAAATAACACACTCAGTCCTTCTCTGGGATCTCAGAGTCTGGAGTATTAACTACGATAGCCATTGTTTTGTTTGATTTTACAACATGAAACTTAGAAATTATGACTTCAGAATACAAATAAAGTCCATCAAAAATCACATGAGTCAGACATGTCCATAAAGCAGGTGATGCTGTCGTTTCAGAGAAAGGAACATTGGTGCAGTTACTGATATCAGTCAGGTACGGCTCACAGAAAAGGATTGTGCAAACATGCAAATTGATCTGATACATTTCTCCTTATGCAGAAAAAAAACTGTTAGATGGTAAAAATTCATATGAATGGCAAAATGACCAATCCTCATGTAAAGATTTATTGTTGCAAAAAACATTGTGAACAGCAGCTAAATCGCAAATTGTCCCTTTACAATCATATACTTATATCAGACTGAATATTCAATTTATTAATTTACTACCAACTGCGGGGATACGTACAACACAGACAAAGCACTTCATACTTTGAAACCATCATAGTTTACTTGCTTCACCATTTGTTTCCATTAATTTCTCATTCTCAATAAGATGTGTCAATATGCAGAAGTCATAAGTGAAATAGCCCGTATTTTTGATAACGCAGTGCCTATTCCTTAACTAAGTTGCACTTTCCAATTGTTTAAACCTTTTTAAATGCTTTCAAAAAAACATGCCAAAAGAAGCTTCCCATTCATTGTGAATGTAAATTTATTGAAAATGCTAATCCCACGGTACTATTCTAAAAGAGAAGGTGGACTATTGTGACACTACGGTAACTGAGATTTAAAACACAATAAATATTAATTAAATAACAGGTATGACTGCAGAGTCCTCACAGTGACAATTAATAAAATACCTCCTTCCAGACCGAGAGTTTTTATAATAACAATAATAAAACCTTTGGAGTAAACCTTTAACCCTCAGGCTTGTTTCCTTTCAGTGACGTTCAGCAGCGTTGTGCTGGTGTAACTTGCGTGAAGTGAGTTTTGAGTACACAAAATGTGCCAGACAAAGCCTTTAATTGATCTTGCTCTTATGAGCTGGGTGTGTATCCTTATTAAAAAGAACTTCACATATCCAGCAGCCATATCTCTTAGCATTCACTGTTTGTTTGAGTCTTTGTGTCTCATGTTTCAGAGGGAAATTTTGGCCCATTCTCCTTTACAAAGTTGTGTTGGCTCATTGCGGATTGGTCTTTTTGCACCATTTTAATAAGATTGAGGTCTGGACTTTAAATTCTCCATCACAAACTGATCCCTTTGTTTTTCAGCCATTCTGCTGGTGACCTGCTGCATTGTTTGACATTTTTGTAAGGCTGAGTACATAATTTGGGTCCAGCATGTGCCACTGGAAAGAGCAGGACCACAGGTACTGTGGCTGCAAGACAGGCCAAATCTCCACACCCCTCCACCACACCTCTCCATCTCCATGCTTTACAGCTGGTATGACATGTTTGTACACGTATGCTGTTTGATTATTGAAAATAGCACTGTACATTGTGTTGGTGTTACATCAAGCTGCAGCTTTGCAAACTTACTGTATTGCCATGTTCATTATTTAAAAAGAATGGGCTTTTTCTGGCAACTCACACAAAGTCAGAGACAATACCTTTAAATTACACATGATTCACAAATCAAAACGATCCACATCCACATGTAGCTAATATCAGAGGTGTCCGAAGTATTCACACTCATTACTCAAGTAGATACCCGGATTTAAAACTACATCTGTAGAAGTAGAAGTATCAATTCAAAATTTTTACCCAAGTAAAAGTATAAAAGTACCGTTTTCAAAACTACTTAAAAGTATAAAAGTAAAATTAATATAAGTTTTCAAAAAAACTAAGACCACCTACACCACATAAACAGACATATTTCTGAAAGCCATTATCACTACAATGGTATAACAAGATGTTAATGTTTTTTTTTAAAAAATGGGATAGGCTGTTTTACCCACATATGTGTCCATTAAAAATGAACCATTTAGTACAATGCTTATAAAAGGACCATAGATGTGCAATACTGAGCATCAACATAGGTTTCACAAAGCAGAAGATCTGTTGACTGATTGCCTATATGTGTTGTAATGGTGCAAAAAGTCTAACTTCACAAAGTATCAATAACGTTTTATGTGTTATTGGAATGTAAATGGAAATCCAAGCTTAAACAGCAGGGATTGACGAGGGCAACAGATGTCAGATAAGAAAACTAGAAAACAATATGAGTGGATTACCCTCTTATAACAATTAACCTTGTATGGCTGGCTATATACAGAAGACAGTGTTGTCAAAATGAATTATTAATCCAAGTGGTGAATCACAAAATGAAAAATAACTAATAATCTTGGTTGGTGAATTTCTGATATGTACTATAGCTAACGACAACAATGTGAAATTTAACTTTGCATCAAACTATCTTGGCAAACTCTTGCAGATATAGCCACAGATGTAAAAGAGTCCGCTCTACTTGGCTACCAACCCCCTCCCTAGTGCTTGATTGGCCCATTTTGCTCACATTCTGTAAACTCTCTGCTACAGACATCTTCATGCTAAACTGCATATAGCTGCTATGTTCTTCTTCCTATTATAACCTATTGTTATTTTTGGGGGCATTTGGCAAACAACCTGGTGCAGTGCCGCCTCCAACCACAATACAATTCTCTCTGTCTGGGTGGTGCTATTTATCTGAATAGTTTTTTTTTCTTCTTTGTGTGTTTGTTTCTTTTGACAAGATGGAATGAAAACAAATGAAATAAAACATTATTAACAAGAGTATTTTCAAAATGTAAGTAGTAGAAAGTACAGATAACTGGTCTGAAAATGTAAGGAGTATAGTAAAAAGTAGGCTAAAAAATAATCACTCCAGAAAAGTATGACTAACCAAAATTTCTATTTAAGTAAGGCAACAAAGTATTTGTACTTTGTAACTTGACACCTCTGGCTAATTTGTAAAGTCAGTTTTTTTTACACCTGCTTTTGATTTCAACAAGTGCAACCTTACGTGTGATTAATTGGAACCACTTGTGAATTTGCATGTTAACTTCATGTGTTTTTAAGATTATTTTTTTTTTCTTTGTTTTTAAATATCTTCATGGCTTTGCTCCCCAGTATCTGTCAGACCTGCTTAACCCCCACTCTCTCGCTTGCTCAGGTTGGCAGATTAGTTTTTATTAGTCATTCCAAAAATGAAGAGAGTGCCAAGAGATGACAGACCTTTCTCCATTATTGCACCAAAATCCTGGAATGAACTACATTTCCATATTAGGCTGGCTGACTCACTTTCTGTTCTTAAATCTTTTCTTAAAATACGTCTTTTCTCTTTGGCATTCAACCCAGTTTGAGGTGTTGGCTCTTTGTTTGACATTTTACTGTATTTGCTGCTTTTACTAATTTTCTGTTAGTAAATTCTGTTTCGAATTACTAGTTTTTTAGAGTGTGTAAAACATTTTGGTCAACCGAGTTGTATTTTAAAGTGCTATATAAATTTGAGTTGAGTGGACAACTTAATTTAATTAGCAGCACTTAGCTGCAGCCTGCCCTGTTAAATCTTCACACAGCAATGAAATCTTTCTGATTGTATTGAAAGTATATTCTATTACTTTTTGTACCAAGCTATGAATGAGTTACTAATCTTGTTAAACATAACAGAATTATGACTTTTTCTGCGCACCTTTTTTTATTTCAATCCTTTTAAGAACCATAGTTGGCCTTTTGTTTCGTTGCTGTTTTTGTCAAACATATCATCAACATAGACAGAGCGCTTCAGTGTGTTATGACAGTTTGGCTGCGAGCCTAAAGAGGCTGCATGGTAAAAGAACATTCCTTTCAGAAGGATTAAGCTTGACAGTCGTTGGAATCCTGACAGTGGAGTACTCACGACTTTCTGTACTTTATATGATTAATAGGTAGAACGCTCACAGTCTCCCAGGTGCAGGCGCAACACACCTTGTTTGTGCAGTTGCAACAACGTGTTAAACTCAGATGGCATTGAGTGAAAATTTGTATTTGGTTTCATGTCATCATAATAGTGGTTAGTCAGATTTTTTAGCTTATATGGATGAACACCGAAAGGCCAAAATCCATAAAGATGCACATTGTCACAAAGCTCCAAAGCCAAGCTTGCCATTATGACTCCGGTGCTGAGTCGTCCTTCTTTCAGCCCTTGTGAGCGCCAAAACAGAAAGAGTTTATAGAGGTAGTCGGGGTTGACGAAGACAGGTTGGATGGCTGCTTGAAAGTCCTGAAGGGTGTAAAGAGCCCGCATACATACAGCCGTGTTCATGCCAAAAGAGAAGGCAGGAAGGAGTAGCAGCGAGTTGCCGTAGCTACTCAGCTTCTCCATTAGTGGACGTCGGCGTCCTGTTAGAGACTCATACCTACAAATATAAATAGAGTTTAAAAAAAACACAACTATAGGTTATATTTTAAGGTATCAATTTAATCCTATCAATAATTTACAGTATATTCTCACTTGTTTAAGAAGATGGTCGGGTTTGCAGTCACAAGATCTGTCTTGGTACCAACATCTTTCTCATATCCATTTGTCAAAGGAGGTAGGTTGCACCTGAAGAACAAACATGAATTCAGATATGACAATTTGGTTTTTATTTCTAAAGATTGGTTTTAACCTCTACAACTTTCTCACCTAATAACAAAATCAGCTGAATTGATCATTTTTCCACAGCTGCTGTTTGCCATGACCCCACCATTCCCGACGACGGCACACGTGTCCCATCTTTTGTTTGAGAAAGGATGCCCCTGAAATTATCACAACAGAAAGTTTATCACTGACTTTGTGTTCAGGCTCCTGTGAGATGATGAAGAATATCCCAGCAGTTTGCAGCGGTAGGCACATACAAGCTAATCTGCAAACAAATAATTGTAGAGCTAACTTTTCGTTCACCACATTGATGGTTCACAATAAGTTTGGAAACTGTTTGCGGAATGGTTAGCGTCCACTTTACTGGGTTGCGATACCTGTAAAGGCCCCCACAGACTCGGGGAGTAAACGCAGAGGGAGCAACTTTGACCAGATTTTCTGCAGAACAATGCAGGAACCCAACAGATGGACCATAATTTTATGCTTTTTAATTTTTTAGCGCTGTACTTCACAACCTAAGTCTGAATAGCATTGCCAAATTAAGTACCCTGGAGTTAAAGAGTGCCAGCACAAAACAATGCAAGGCGATTTTTTTTGAGGGTCTTAAGCTCCAGCCCTATTTGCAAGCAGGGTGATGTAAGACACTGGAATGACCTTGAAATTTTAAAGAACAGTTTTCCAGGCCTTTAAATAACTGTGTATGTGTATGTGTATGTGCATGCACAGCACGCAAAAATATGAGGAAGTTATTGTTGGTGTGTAGAGAAGGCTCAGGATTGTACATATGAGAGAGAGTGGCTTGACTTGCATACAAAGTTTCAGAAAATTGACAATAGCTAGCATTTTCTAGCATTTTTTTCAGAATCACTTAAGGTGAAGAAAACTGATTTCTTTTGTATAAACAGATCACAAAAAAATTTAAACAATCAGACCACAAAATGGTGGATGCTTGGTCGTATGTATAGAATCATGGAAAAGGTTTACTTGCTTATATAACACAAAATTAAGTTTAGAATCCACTGTCTAGTACCTGTGTTTCCATGTTCATATTTTTTACAACGAGCATTTGACTATGGATCAAGAAACAAGAAATAGTCTGTGTCTTACAAGTTTTTAAAAATATCCATAAATACCAATAACCTTTTAATTCATTCATTTTCATTTTGTTTGGGGGCAAAAAAGAGGGCATAAGAGGAGCAGCTGTTGATGTTAGACAAAGAAAAAAAATGTGTTATTCAAATATACAGGTAATTTTAAGTCTAATTAACCAGCGGATTTTTTAAAATGATTCCCTTGTTTTTGTATTGTTAGCCTAACTGCTCTGAAAAACTGTAGCAGCGTTTCAACAAAGTTGAATCAGATAACAGATCACAGCACCCAAGGGTTAGAGGAATCGTTTTATTACATCTTGAGTTTCCCCGTATTTAGATTTTAAATGAATGGGAAATTTTAGATCTCTTCATTTCCTTTTACCCAGAGCCATACATTTCCCAGCTCAAATCTGTATTTTCTCTTATCTATTTAGCTCCTTTCACAAAAATGTTAAAGTGTGATCAAAGCACCTTTGTGCTGTTGCTATGGGGTTCTCGTCATTTGTCTATCATTAGGGGCAAGCCAGTTTTACAGGTTGCTCTCGCCATAGGCCATAACGATAGTTAACTAGAGCGCCAACTGCAGGAGGGGGTGCTTTTAAAAGAGGTCAATGAGCAAAATAAGAAATAAAATAAATAATAGGTGTCATTTCCTCGTGCTCTATATTAACCACAAAAGGATTACATTTACAAGATACAAATAACAAACATTAGGCTCAGCTAAATAGTTTCAAAAGGTGCATGGTAACCTTAATGAAACGTCTTTCTGAGACACACTGAAATCTTCAGCGAAACTGAGCACAAAGCTTATAAATATATCATGCATACCAACACGGTGTGTTGGTGCGCTGTCTGCACCATCATCACCAAGTCAAATTCCTTGTATGTGCAAAACCTACTTGGCGATTAAACTTGATTCTAAATTCTAAATTCTAAAATGCATACTTTTTGCTACAGATTTCATCAAAATTCATATAACTGGAGATGTTTTGCTTAAATCTTTTCATATGTACCAGAATCTCGGTGACAAAGGTAGGAAACGTCACTTCCTCGCATCTTTCTGAGAAAATCCCCATTGAACCCTAACCCTAACAAATGAAAGATTCTCTAACTTCCCTGAATGAAGATTATGAAAGTAATATATATACTTCTCGCTAGAAATGTAATCAAAAACATATAAATGCAGTTGTTTTGCAAAAATGTTTACTTTCCCACGGGCAACTGCAGCCATTTTATTTTTTTTCACTGGGGAAAACTTGATAGCCACGTGATCTGGTCGCAAGCCAATGTAAACGAATAGGCCAAATAAATTGTAGGACTGAAACGAATTGAGGAGCTAAATTGTGACGATAGTACGTTTCCCCCTGCGGACCAACGTGGTTATTAGATGTTTTTCAGTGAGACTGGAAGCACTAAAATCGTCTCACTGTTTTTAGGTGATTGAAAAAGATAGGTGCTCATCATCAAACTTTACCTTCCGTCTCATCTGTTTTATTTTACCAACAATACCAGCATTCTGAAAACTAGCCAAGAGATTCAATTTATTGGCCCATCTTGTACAGCTTGTGATAAACAAGCTGTAGTAAATGTTTGGTTGTAACAGATTCCTCTCTGCCATGTGGTTTGTGGTTTTTGGATGTAGGACATGGTGCAGCTTGGCTTTTTGTTGAATGCTCGGGTTCTGATCTTCTGGATGTATGTAGTGCAGCATAGTTTGTAGATTTATAGATCGTGTCTGACTACAAAGAGCAATTTGTGTTATTTTTGCTGTATGAACTGTTGAATGGGATAAGAATTTTGTAATCTATGTAAATAGCACACGATCCGTCAAAACAAGAAATCTGGAAGATTTTAGGCATTTAACTTTGCACCAAACCATAACCTCTTTCAGTGTATCAATAAGGCTATATGTGTCTCTGTTGTGTCTCATGGAAGAACATTAAAGAACAACTAAAAAAAAAACATGATGATTTGGGGAAAGAAATTGTAAATACAAAACAACTTACCTTTGGAAACAAGTTGAAAATCTGTGCGGTCACGTTAAAAGTCCTCTTTCTCTCTCCGTCATAAACAAGTATCGATCCCACTTTGGTATTCGTCTGGGTTATGAGGGCCTCATCAAAACCATTGACGTTGGTTTTTAGATTCAACCTGTGAAAACACAAAAAGAATTTAGCATTTTTTTGAGGGGGCATAGTATATTTACAACGAAGTATACTTTTACTTACTTAAGGCTTTCATTGTAAAATAGTTATAAATAGAAATTAAAGGTGCAAAACTATTTTATTAGGTCTTTCTATCTAAAATAGTGAAATTTCGCTTATTGCCCCTTTAAAGAATCTCCCATTAAATAATTTTGTTTTTAATCTAGATGAGTCACCCCAAAACCTTTAAAATATCCTGAAAGACATAAGGACGTATGAAAGGACAATGAATTAAATTTTTTGATAAAATAACTAATTAATAGATCATCCTTACCTGAATTTTTCATAATTGTAGTCTTGTTTCGTCCAGGTTTCAGCGTAAACCTCTAAGGCTTTCTTTATGTGCTGCCTTAGAAACATAAACACATTCAACAAGAAGGTAAGGTCTTTATCTCTTTAGCACTAACATGACTTGACTGTATTATGACATAACCAAAGATAACACTACGGTAAATAACTGCAATTTTTTTCTTACCCACAGTTTTTACATGAATCAAAGGAGTGAACATTTCTCATTTGAGGCTGTTCTTGGTAACTTTCTCCATCACTGTTATACCAACCAGAGGAAAAACACCCAAAAGATTAGCAACATGATGACCAAATATAGATTGAAAAAAAATCATAATGTGTATTTGTTTCACGTTTTTTTAGAAATTCGGTTATCATTAGCTGATGTATTTTCAAAAAACAACTATTTTCCATTCAACAACTCTGAGGGGTTCGGATAAAGGCTTATAGTTGTGAAGGACTGCATGCTATTATTATTTTTAATAATATGCCTACGTTTATTGTTGGGATCTGCCATAGAGGTGCATTTAGAAAAAAACCCAGTCTTACATAAAAACATGTAATATCCATGTTGGTCCACAGGGGGAACCATAGTATTGTCCCCAGTACATTCAGTCCCACTCATTTGTTTGGCCTATTCAGTTACATCGGCTTGCAACCAGGTCACGTGACTATCAAGTTTCTCCACGCGAAAAAAGAACATGGCTGCCATTGCCCATACTTTATGTGGAAAAGTGAACATTTAAGAAAAACAACTGTGTTTATACGCATTTTGATGACATTTGTAGCGAGAAGTATTCATATTATTTTCATCATCTTCATTCAGGGAAGGTAGACAATCTTTTATTCATTAGTTTCGCTGAAGAAACTAGACATATATGGCAAAATGTATTCCCCCACTGATCTAAATAATGTAAATCAGATGTTCTAACCATTTTCATAGCCAAAGGTGTATAAAATCAAACACCAGACATGCAGACTGTTTCTACAATTTTTTGTGAGACAATAGGTCACTCCCAGGAGCTCAGAGCACTTCATTGTGGTTTTCGTAGAGGAGGCCACCTGCAAAATTTCCTCACTCCTAAATATTCCACAATCAATTCTGACTGGTATGATATATATTATATATTATAACTGCATACTTCTCGCTATTAATTTCATTAAAATTTATGGAATTCTATCTTTAAGTATTCCCTTTATTAATACGTGGAATGGATACAGAGTAAATGGAAAGATTGTCTACCTTTTCCTGAATGAACGAAAATAATATGCATACTTCTTGCAAGTAATGTCATCAAAATGCATCTAAACACAGTTGTTTTGCTTAAATGATTACTTTTCCACGTGAATTAAGGGCAATGGCAGCCAATTTCCTTTTTTCGCTGGGGAAAACTTGGTAGTCACGTGACCTGGTTGCAGGCCAATGTAGATTAAAGCCGGAAGCGGCAAAATGGGGCCCTCGCAGCTCAGCGCTGCTCCGTCCTGTGTAGGAGAACAGCATCATTACTTTAGTACTCACCTGCTGTTCCGCAGGTTGCCACTAGCGGGTACCAGGAGCAAGCCTTAACATTGCTTTCCACCAAGCTTAGATGTGCTCTGGTGGAAAGTGTTTAAAATGTGGCCGAAATCCGATGTTAGAGTCCTCAATTTTTGTACTTGTACTTTTTTGTAGGTCCTGAGAAGTTACATATGTGTATCAAATTTCATAATTTTCAGACAAAGAATGGCTTTGGGCTGATTCCTTTAGTGCTACTAGAGCAGGGGTGGCCAACTCCAGTCCTCGAGAGCCGGTGTCCTGCAACCTTTAGATGTCTCCCTGGTCTGACACGCCTGAGTCAAATAATCAGTTAATTAGCAGGACTCTGAAGAACCTGACTGCATACTGAGGAGCTAATTGTGCTATTTGATTCAGGTGTGTGGGGCCAGGGAAACCTCTAAAAGTTTCAGGACACCGGCTCTCGAGGACCGGAGTTGGCCACCCCTGTACTAGAGAGCCCTGGAGTAAATAGGCCCCGCCCACCAAATGTTGGGGTGGATTCTTGTCTGGGGCTGCACTAGGATTGATCACACTGATTTTGGTGCAGATCCGATGATCACTGTTTGCCATGGCCAAACGTATGGCCATGGCATGACACCGCACTTTGCCACGCCGCCTCTGCCACGCCCTCCAATGAAAACTATCTGTGCTCCAAACAAAGTAAGTTGATTAGGTCAATAGATACTGAGAGGGTCCTTTCCATCCGAAAAAAAAGTAACTTCCTTTTCCCAGGGGGCGTGGCTTTGATGATGTCATCATTTGACCACATAGGATCGTTGAATATCTGAGACGGATCAATAATACAAAATTTGTTTGAATTTGGCCATTCTAAATAAAAGTTACAGCGCTTTGAATTTTCTGACAAGAAGGTCATATTTGAAGCCTGGCCCCGCCCCTTCAACATGCACAAAGATTTTGATAACTTTTAATCCCCCATCCCTGGACTGCATACTGACCGGTAACTCAAAATCCCTTGGAGGAATTCGATAAAGTTCAACATGTTTGAAAATGAAAAATTGCTAAAAATGACTCTTTGACCCAAAACGGCTGACTTCTCTCCATCTCACGTTAGGGGGCGCTGTGTAGCCGTTTGGCCACGCCCATTTTGAATTCAATTAAAATACTACAATTTAACACGGGGGACAATACCTTTTGGTAAGGTTTGGTGAGATTTTGAATATGTTTAGGCCTCCAAACAAGCGCTCCTTATCGGAAGAGAAAAATAATAAACAATAGAATTACAATAGGCCTTCGCTGCTCGGGCCTAATGAATTAGGCCAAATAAAACATGGGACTGAAATGTATTGAGGAGTCAAATTATGACAACACTACATTTCCCCCTGTGGATGTGAATATTACATGTTTTCCAGTGAGACTGGGTTGATAATGAAGCATGAACACATCTTTGCATGTCAGTAAAGGTCAGAATTTTAATTGATATCTACAAATAACCTTTTGCATACCAGATAGAGGAAATTAATGTTACTAACATGGAAATATTTCCCAACATGAAAAGGCTGATATTTTAGCTAATGTTAGCGTATTAGCAATTGCTAGCACATGACCTGCTGTTAATTTACCAGATAGTGCTAGTTATGATTAGCTAACATGTTATTGGCCAATTATCTAATTTAAGCATAATAGATAATTCGCTATTGATTGCAGACAGGCCAGCTGACAGCTTTGCTAGGGCCCGGGACAACGCGGTCTTTTTGGGCCCCCCCTCTACACCTCCCGCCACACACACACACACACACACCAAAAAAAGTCAACTTAACAGTATACTTCATGCCCTGGAAATCTCTGTATTTTATACTGGATGTTTTCAACCCATATATTGAATTTAGTGCACTGTTTGATCTTTTCTTCATAAGAGAACAGCAGCACTGCAGCCAAAATATGGCCATTTTGACCTGCTGTATATTAGCCAGTCCCTAAGCTTGATGTATCATGAAACTGTTGACCTTTCGGGTTTTGTGATTTTTATTTTATTATTACAATTAAATAATAATAATGTTATGTCCATAGTGTTTTTTTTCCTAATCCACCTTTTATATCTTTCAATCCTTATGTAATTTTGTCTGTGTTGTGTGCACCTGCCTGTTGCTTTAATCCTATTTATTTACCCGTCATGGGAAAAATAAAGGATTAGCTAAAGTTAACATAAAGTGCTGCTGAAGAAGACCACTGATCTACCTGGATGTTCCCTGGAGGACTGAAACGCCTCAGTCAGTGAAGTCAGTCTGTGGGTCTGTCGGGGCAATCAGAGAAGTTTCATCTTCTCTCCGTTTCTGTCGCTCAACGTTTTCTGTTGTTTTTTCACGTGCTTAGATAAATTTGTTGTGTTTCCACTGAATTTAACCGGCTTCTTACAAAACATACAGCTTGATTTCATTTAAGGTATTAAAATAGAGCCAAATGGCGCTTCTGCTCCTGCAGTCTCTCTCTCTCCGAGTCTGATCAGCAGCAGCCAGCAGCGCGGTTGTTTGTGAGAAACAGTTGAGTGGGCGGGCCAGGCTGAGCCTGCGTGCTGATTGGCTGGCGCTGCTGAGCCATGTACGAGAGGGGAGGGGGAGTAGCAGTGTGCATGACACACAGACTGCTGCTGCAGACAGCGCGCGCTGGCTGACTGACAGTCTGACTGACCATTAAAATAGTCAGACTGTCAGTTTTGGGCCCCCCCCCCCCTCTGTCCTGTGCCCGGGACAACTGACCCGTTTGTCCCCCCCTGTCGGCGGGCGTGATTGCAGACATGCTAATGTTGTCGCTCCTAATGCGCCTACTCCAGCAATCAACAAGGGAATAAAGTGTTTATTCAAACCCAAGTTTCAAAATACTTTTTAAAAGCACTAGTTTTTCATAGGATACTGAAAAACAAACACCAAATACATTTTCTTTAAAAAAAGTTAATTCTAGTATAGTTTGTTACATTGCAGGTTTTACATTATTAGTAGACTTTTCAAAATAAAATTCTCAGTTATCCGAGTCATCGCAACAGCAAACAGACTTAAATTAGATGCTACCGGACTTTGAAAACATAACAGAACCACACAGTTAAAGTCATTTTATGCTTTAAATGTTAGAAATGTGGGCTCCAGAATGAGCTTAACTGAAAGCGTTTTCATTTTGAATCTTACTCAGCAACAGCTGTATGTATCATTACAGCACTTTGAATCGTCTTGTTACTGAAAAGTGCTTTACATATAAATTTGCCTTGCCGAACTTGCCTTATGAGGGGTATGCAAAATATGTGCTTTGTGGATTTTGGTTGCTAATTTCATTTCATTTCATTTTGTTTACTTTAGCAGGGACAGTACAACTAAAACATTGTTACTGATGGGCAACTGATGCAGCATACATAGATAGAGCTTCTAGCAGAAGTCAAGGTTTTGATCCAGGAGGACAAATTAAAAATTAAAAATGTACAATTTCTTTTAAATTTGAGTGAATGATTTATTTATTTTGTTTGTTTAATATTGAGTAACCATGAGCTACCCTGATTTGTGCTTGTGTTTAATGGGAAAAAAATCTATAGTATGTCTTTGTTTTTGTACATGCTGTAAATATATTTGGTGCTTGAAACAATTTCACACTGAAGCGCTTGGAGCTACCAAGAAAACAAAAGGGTTTTTTCAGAGGAAGAAGGTTTGTATCCTGGTCAAACTAGTTAGATGGCATCATTACAGTAATTTACACAGAACGTTGTTTCTGTCAAACGATTGTATTTAATATTATTGCTATAAAAAGTTTATTTCCATCACACTGAAAAACACAATTAGTTGTTAATCAGTTGCTTTTTTTGGCTAATTTTGTTTGTTGTATTTAATCAAACAGAAAATTGATGGGATGGTGAGGAAGAAAGAAAACCGGATTCTTATGTTAAATCCCAGAAAAGAAAAAGGTTGTTTTTGTGGATACAGTCAAGAAACCTAAAAATGTTGCTTTTGAACGATGTTCACCATTTTCTAAATATGCCACAAATAAACACTTCCTTACAAATTGTTTTTTGTCTTCTAAAAATGTAAAACCAACTTACTTGACGTCCCATGTGTACCACATGAGAATCAGCGGGCTCCCCACAAAGAACAAAGAGACAATCAAGCTGAATATCTTTTTCTTCATTTCTTTTTATTTCCTCTGTGAACCCTTCCAGCTGGTCCTTTCACCTTCTGTCTCCCTTTCTGCATCAGTTAACCTCCAGGCTGTTAGTCTACTGTGTGTCACGCCTCTGATGATTCCATGCAACTTCCCCACCTTTCAGAAAAATACATAGACATCATCCCTGTTAATTTGTTAAATTGTCATCATAAATTGATCCGGGATTGCGTCGTTTCCCACAGTAAGGGTTCAACTAAAAACCTGGACCCTGGTAAAGACCAAATAATTCAAACATAAAACCTTAGAACACATATCTACGCATATATATCTATATCTATCTATCTATCTATCTATCTATCTATCTATCTATCTATCTATCTATCTATCTATATATATATATATATATATATATAATATATATATATATATATATATATATATATACATACATAGATATATATCATCCATTTCCTGACTTTCTGGTTAGCATATTTGCTGTGGGAGGAGTATGTGCGAAATTTGTCAGTCGTCCTTTAAGGTTTATGACAGTGTTTGACTCTTAAAAGACTTTGGAGACACAGACACGCCCGCATACTTTAGCCCGCTTAAGATCATAATCCTTTGGAAGATATAGGACTGTGGGGTCAAAAGGCACATAGTGTCTACTCAGCAGCACTTAAATGAGAAATATTCATAAGATGTGTATTGGGGTTTTCCATTTAATTGGCTGAGCTCAAATATTACTGTCCTCATGCATACTTTCCAAATGCATTCATTGCTTTAGAAACATGACACGTTGGCTCTTAAAAAATAAAAACCCCTGTTAAAATTTGAGGTGTTTGAAACTTAATGAATTAAGACATAATAAATAATTTTAAAATGTTTTCCACCATAGTGTGGTATTTCCTGTACAATTCAATTGAAATACACACAAAACTGTTATGGAGGACAAATGAGAAATATGTACAAAATGCAACAAGCTGTTTGTTTAAGTGTGTTTAAATTAAATTCCAACATTCAGCTTTTGTTATAAGGGCTGCAGCAAGGACAAGCCACCTCTCTGATGAGTGGTTAGCACCACCTACTGGTTTGGGTTGAGAATTAAAAAAAAACATTAACAACTTGTTGCACCTTTTGTCCAACATGAAGATCCCCCCTTCTCTAGTGACATTAAATACACAAAATAATTTGATCTATGTTTATTTACCCAGGCTTGCTTTATTTTCCTTCAAGGGGGTTTGAATTATTCCAACCCAAGTAAACACACAAAAATGAATGTAACAGTGAAATTCATAACCATTAGGAAAAAGAAAATAAATGTAAGTAACATTTTTTTCCAGTCTTGGAATATTACAAATAGCAGATTTATCAGTAAAACCAACTGAAATAAAATGATTTTCCTCTGGAAACAAAATCAATTAATGCAAGATACATTTTAACTCGTATAGTAAAACGTTCTCTAAAGAAAATTGCTACCAATTCTGGATCAAGGCGTGATAATCTTACTGGTTATGACAAGACATAGTAGTTGTATCAGGTATAATTGAACTATTGTGTGGTAAGTCACAAAGATTTGTTCAAGATGCGTCAGAGGCCAGTTAAACAAATAGGGTTTGCAACAGCAAACAGGCTTAAATCAGAGGCAAACAGACTTTTGTTCAGTCCTTTCTGAAAACATTTTGACACCTATCTAGGAGTCTTTGTCACTTCTGGAGGCTTGCACTTGAGCAACCTGTAGTTGGTGCGCCTCCGATTTAAGCCTGTTTGCCTTCAAGAAGAAGTTTCATTTAGAAGAAGATTATGTGTCTTGGTAGTCGGATCTATTCCCCGTGTGACTAATTATAATAATCTGGTTCACACTCCCCCAAGTGTAGCTGTAGTACACCCTGGGTGTGCAGTTGCAGCAACAGGTTGAATTCAGTTGGCATGGCATGGACATTCTTTTTAGCTGGTTTATTGTCATAATAGTGGTTAGTGAGGTCTTTGAAGCTGTGTGGGTGACTACTGAACGGCCAGAATCCATACACCTGCACATTGTCACAAAGTTCCAGCGCCAAGCTGATCATCATGATGCCAGTGCTGAGCCGTACCGCCTTCACGCCCCGAGAGCACCAGAAGACGTCCAGGTTCTCAAGGTATTGAGGATTAAGGAAGACAGGTCGGATTGGGCTTTCAAAGTCCTCGACAGTGTAGAGAGCCCGCAGAGACACAGGGGTACTCATACCGTAGGAGAAAGCGGGAAGGAGCAGCATGGAGTCACCATAGCTACGCAGCTTCTCCATAAATGGACGCCGACGTTTCATTAGAGACCCATACCTAAAGATATAAAGCACATATGAAGAGACATGGGTATGTCTATAATCTTAGGGTTACAAATCACAAAAATTTAAATTGCTCACTTATCTAGGAGAATGCTTGGGTTTACTGTCACAAGGCTCGTCTTACTACCCACATCTTTCTCATATCCGTCTGAAACAGGAGGTAGGTTGCACCTTAGATGCAAAACAAACACAGATACTGTTAAATGGATTTTTATTACTGCAGAGTCTTATCATCTTCACTGGGCAGCTTTCTCACCTGAAGACAAGCTCAGCTGAATCAATCATTTTCCCACATGTGCTGTTTGCCAGGATCCCACCGTTCCCGACAACAGCACATGTTTGCCTTGTTTTATTTGAAAAGGGATGCCCCTGAAATTAATATGCAAAGAATACATTATGATATAGAAATATACATTGTTGTATAGAAAGAATTGCTGAAAGAGCAATAAAGAAAGATAATTTACCTTTGCAATTGTTTGCTTGTTTTTCATTTTTCATTTTTTTTCAAGCCTTTGGTTGCCCTTTCTGCCTTGAGTGTTGTCTGATATACTTGTCATGCTTTTGCATCTTCAGAATAGTTTTTTGTCTTTGACATCTAGACTTTAGGTGTGGTTTTGACTGAGCTCTATGCTTCTTTGATGCTTTCTTGTGTGTAGCTGTGGTTTCATAGATCCATTGTTTGCTCCTATCAGTTTTGAGACATGCTCCATAGTGTTGTACTTATCATTCAGTGCCTCAATGCCTCAGCCCTGTGTTTGAAGTCTGTTGTTCTTAAGCCCCTTTGTAACTATTTTGTCTGTATGATTAGGGTCATTGTACATTTGGAAATTAATTGTCAGAATCTTACAAAGTCAATTTATGGCTTTCACAAATTGTCTAAATATGTAGTTTTCTTATGTGTGCACATGTAAACTTCTAACATATGTAATTGAAACAACCACCCCCCACCCAAAAAAAATTCCATTTCTCTTCTTTTTCTGACATTTTGCAAATAGAAATGATTTTAGAAATCCTAACTGCTTTAAAAAGAGAAACGGTTTAGCCTCATTTCATGTCAAACTGTGAGTTAAAAAAGTTTCAGCTGTATGCACTGATAACCCTTAATTAGTGTTTATTTTTTTCAGATGGGCCCACATGTAGGATAAGCTGAGAAAGGTGTTCAAACTCTGCCTCTAAACAACGTGAAACACAGTTGTTTTTTGTTTTTTGCAAGTGGCTTGCAAGAGAAGATTTTAATGTTTTCAAAAGAATACCCTTATTCTCCTATTTCTCTTGCCTCTCTGTATCTCATCTCTCTCTCTCTCTCAAACACACACACATAATACCCGTGCAGGCAGAGAGAAGCTATGTAAGACAATCATGCATATACAATTATAAAACATTATTTTTATTTTTGATTGTATTTGTTTTTATTTATAATGATTTATTTTTCTATTGTTTACCATTTCTTGCAGATTTCTTTAAAGTGTCAATGTCGCAAACAAGACGTAGGGCGTGGTTGGGGGCTAAAGCCACCCCCAGCAGGCGTTTCCCTCTACCAGGCCGAAACACAAACCACGCAGGGTAAAACTGAGCGGGAAGCGCCAAATCAAGTAGGGTCGGTGGTAAAGGTCTTTAATTGACCTATAATTTCAGTACCAACTGGGACCTTTTGTATGTTTTTCTTATTCATAAGCATAATCCCCTTTGATATTCCATATTTTTGCCCACAGAACAAAGGCACTTTATGTTAAATGGCCTCTTTGAATTTCCCTAAGGTGTTAGAGTGTACATACATGGTTGTCCTGAGTGTATCTCTGCCTAACTAACGGACATACCAACGGAGGGATTGGCAACTAAGTACGCCTGTAAATACAAACTGATGCTGGTTTTAAAAAATCTAGACAGGCTTTTATCAAGATTTACTGCATGTAGCGTTTTAACAACATCTTTGAAACACACATACAGTAACTAACTTTTGGGAAGGTGCTGAAGATCTCTGGGCTCACTTGGAGGGTCCTCTTCTTTTCCCCATCATATACAATATTCGATCCCACTGGAGTGTTCGTCTGGGTAATGATGGCCTTATCAAAGCCATGGCACTTACTGCGCAGCTGAAACCTGGGCAAACGTAAAGACCTTGTTGACACTCAAGTGCAATTAGCAAAGATGTTGAACTGAAATACCAGGCAGACAAACAATTTTCATTTATAAAATAAATGTATCTGCACTTAATGATCCCAGTACCCTTCTATCGAGTGTTGGAGACAACCACCAGCCCGCCATCAGCAGTTTTACCAGATGGATGTCTTTAATGAATTTTTGCATTTTGTCCAAAGGAACAAGTCAAGCAATCTTAGGTGTTTTAGGAAAAATCTCTTGATACCGTTTCATATAATTTTATCTTGTTTTTTATAGTTAGGCATTTTCATGAATACAGGAAATAGTTACAAATGCTAAAACTTTTCAGATAAGCTGACAGGTTAGGACCCTAATCACACAAAATAAATCTAAATGAACCGCTGTTAGAAGATACGATCAATTTGAATCACATAGAGTAACTAATCCTTACTGTAGAGTGTAAGTAATTATTTGAATTTCCTTTAAATTATTGGCTATCAAAGAAGAAATGAAACTTCTGTAACATGGGTACGAATTAAAGAATAATCGATATAAAATGTCCTGGGACAGACGGCTCTCTGGGAAACGGGCGAAATGACCAGTACCCATTTTTATACTGATTTAAAACTACGCAGCTGGATTCTATATTACCAACTATGTGTATGGTGAAGGGAATTTGTTACACTGGATTTTAATTAAGGGTGTTAAATGCATCTAAATTTAAAATGCAAGGGGCATTTTCCAGTTTCTTTTTGTTTGTAATATTTTTTTAAACCACAGTACCTCTCCAAAGGTAAACTCCACACAGTTTAGTTAATATTTTACTGTATCTTTTCAAGGGACAACACTAAAGATATGACACATTAATACAATAAGGCAGTCCATGTACAGCTTACATAAGGGTATATTAATATCTAAACTGCTGGCAAGAAAAGTAAGTACAGCCCTACATTAAAATACCTAAATTGTGATCAATCAACCATTTTTCCTCCCTGGTGTCATGTGAGTCATTAGTGTTACAAGGTCTCAGGTGTTAACGTGCAGCAGATGTGCTAACTTTGGTCTTATCGCTCTCACACTCTCATATACTGGTCACTGGAAGTTCACAATGGCACCTCATGGTGAACTCCCTGAGGATTTTAACAAAATAATTTCTGCACTATATAAAGATGGCCGAGGCTATAGGAAGATTGCCCTGTTAACAGGACAGGTTCTACTCAGGACAGGCCTCGCCATGGTCAGATAAAGAAGTTGAGTATTGAGTGCATGTGTTCACTGTAACATCTGCGTGTAGTGGGAGGTTCATTATTTCCATAAAGATGATGCACAAGAAAGCCTACAAACAGTTTGACTAAAGCCGGGCATACACTGTACGATATTTTCAATCGTTGTACTTTACGACAAAACGTCATGGTTTAAAAGTTCACAGCTCACCATATCTGTTCTTAAGCTGTACACCCCGATGCTCTGATGCGATCTAAGTGCTCACACTGTACGTCTAAAAACCACACGTCTGACTGAGCTCCGTAGGAAGATGGCGCTTCTCGGACTCATCTATCCGGAAGCCAAATGTAAACAGTAGAAGAAGAAAAAGACGGAAGTGTCAACGCTCACTGATAAATATGAGGCTCACAAGAACAAAACGCGCTGCCTTGACAATTCTACGAGTTGCTCCTCTGTAGTTTGACGCCATGTCACACATACTGCCGTCATGCTTCTCTCCACTCCTATGTTTTCGCCTGAGAAGAAGAAGAAGAATTCCCTTGTTTGCACATGCGCAGTGCACAAGGTTGGGGGAAATCGGCTCGTAGACACTGGTAGCTCTGCTTCAACAGCAGGATGCGTCACCATCGCTCACGAGTGCTGACTGAATTTCACTGTACGATTCCTGATCGGGAGGTGGTAGTGAGAGGTTAATCGCCCCTCGTTACCCCCTGTATAATACGCGACGCAGGACGCACGATGCAGCTGAAACTCGGCCCAATCCAAAAGATTCTCCCACGAGAAAAAGGGCAAAAAATTGTACAGTGTATGCCCGGTTTAAGGACATGGATTACTGGAACCGGGTCCTGTGGTGTGATGGAACCAAGATGGTTCCAAGTTTGTGTGGCGGCAACCAGGTGACAGAGTACAAAGATGAGTGAGTCTTGCCTACAGTCAAGCATGGTGCTGGGGTTGTCACGATTTGAGGACACATCAGTGCTGGCTGTGGGGAGGTACAGTTCATTGAAGGAACCATGATTGCCAACATGTGCTCTAACACAGGAAAGCAGAAGTAGAGCCATTCCCTCAGAAACTGGGCCGCAGGGCAGTGATCCAACATGATGATGACACCAAACACACATCCAGGAACACTGCTGCCTTGCTACAGAAACTGACGGTAAGGGTGCTGGACTGGCCAAGCATGTCTCCAGACCTTAACCTTCTCAAGCATCTTTGGGGCATGCCCACATTGAAGGTGGAGGAGTGGAATAGGAGTCCAGTAGCAATCTTTGAAGCTCTAGTGAACTCCACGTCCAAGAAAGCTAATACAGTGCTGGAAAATAATGGAGGTCACACAAAATGTTGTCACTTCTGGCACAATGTGGACATTTTCACATAGGAGGGTACTAACTTTTGTTGCCAGCGGTTTAGACATTAATTGGTGTGCGTTGAGTTATTTTGAGGAAATAGCAGATTTAAACAGTTATACAAGCTGTACATTGACTACACTGTATCGGTTGCTTCAGTCCTATGAAACAATATAATAAAATATTTGCAAAACGTGAGATATGGAGATACTGTTTGTATCATTTTTCAGCCAGTTGCACTAAATCACATTGATGTCTGTGGCTCCAATGTGAACAAAATGCAACAAGGTGTGGAAAAGTTCAAGGCACCTGAATACAATTTTAAAATTAAAATGGCTGATCAAATTTTGGTTTACATCTTTGCTTTATTTGTCTTTTGCTAGAAGTGTGATACCATACATTGGCCATCTGAACTGATTGATCAGCTGCTTCTGGAGACACATTCCAGCAACGAGAGCAGAACCATTAGCTTAAATGGACTCCAGATCAGACATAGGCTACTCAGCTGTCAGACTCATCTTCACAAGACTGTACATAGATTCAAGGTATAGCAAACGTCAAAAACCAACAACAAAAACTTAATAAAAGAGACATTTACGTAAAGTTTTGAAAATTGTCCTCCTTTTTTTTCCAAGTTTTGAACGAGATCTCTAATGCCTTCTTTATATTCTCTCTGCAACAAATCAACAAAACAGATTATGTAAGTATACAGAGGCCCCTAAGCAGACAGAACACAAAACAAGGCTTCAACAGTTTGTTCTCACCTGCAGTTTTTACAGGAATCAGTGGACCGAGGGGCAATTTTCATTTTTGGCAGGTGTCTGCGAAATTTCAGATTTCTGAGATACAAGAGAGAAAAAAAAAACTTCCAACTGATCAACAAAGTCTTCAACAAATAATCTCTCCCACCTCATGCTATTTTATCAGCTCTCGTGCACTGTTTAGAGAAGAAACTCTACCTTAAAACAGTTTCATTGAGAGTGTGGACTTGATAAAAGCACCCGAGTAAAGAGAGCATTGTAAATGAGATTTTGCTCTTCTAACAACCAAATGCAATGTTAGAAAATGTTCATATTAACTTCCTTCTGTTTTTTTGTTGTTGTTACTTAACATTTTTGGATAGCGAGGTTTGCTGCTCCTGCTATTTCTCATTTCCTTTTTTTCATGTATTATCATAATATAATTTATGGGAGTTTCATTTCTTCTTGAAATACTTACATACAATTTGCCATTCGAAAAAAGTGTCTATTATTTTTTTTCAAAACCATTTAGGAAAAGTTCAACCAAACAGCTTCTTGCCTGCCTAATTTTATGATATCACGAAAAAACATCCCATCCAGAACAAATAACACACATACATAATAACTGGTTTGGTGACATGACATATTTTATTATTTCTATAAAATGGACATATGTCATGTAACATTTGGGTGTTTGTTTGTTAAGGTCTGTTCTTTGCTTACATATAATGGAAACACAAACATACAAAAATATTTTTTCATACAGAAATGTTGGCTTAATGAAAGATATGTTTTATACCTACTTAACTGATGTTATTTTCAAAAGGGACGTTTAATCAGACAAATGAGCCTGACATACTGTATGTATATATATATATATATATATATATATATATATATATATATATATATATATATATATATATATATATATATGGGGCTGTCTGTTTTCCACAGTTCCATAGCCTATGACTGATTCATTTCTGTCTAAAAGATTATCTATTTTTGTCTAACTGATTGTATAATTTTTAACATGTCCTGTCTGGCTGTATGGCACTAAAAATTGCTTTCTTATTGCCAAAGAGAGCCCAACAGATTTACTTACAAGTGGAGGATTACTGCTTTCGCTATAGTGCGCCGTTTGATATGTTTGCAAAAAACTTTATTGGATATTATTTTGGGATTATTTTAAATTCAATGGACACAGAAAGGTACAAGAGAAAGAAAGTAAGAGAAAAAGATGAGGCAAATGTTATAAAAGGAGAAAAGGTGACAAAAATAGAGTAGAGGAAAAAGAGAGTGCAAGATAACGTCCTCCATCCAACTTCTACACTTGCAGATAGAGCAATAAAAACAAAACCAAGCAATAGTGGTTGTGAGGAGCCAAAATAGATACCCCGGAGGAGCATCCATCCCTCAGACTCGGGGGGTGATCCCCATCACCAGGATGGGGGCGAGCAGACCACCCAAGCCACAACCAGAGCCCACGCCATGAGCCCAGAGGTGACTTGATGAGCTGGTCATGGCACGAAGGCAAGGCAAGGCAAATTTATTTATATAGCACAATTCAGTACAGAGACAATGCAAAGTGCTTTACATGATTAAAATACAGGAAAATAAAACAGAATATAAGCAAGTAGGAATAAAATGTAGAAACAAAATAGAACATCAATAAACAGTTGGACTAAAAAAGTTGAATCAATGCTGTTTCAGTAGAACAGTTTAACTAGAACAGTCAAAAACAGTCCTAAACAAATGTGTTTTTAATCTTGATTTAAAAGAACTCAGGTTTTCCGCACTTTTAGTTTTCTGGAAGTTTGTTCCAGATAAGTGGAGCATAGGAACTAAATGCTGCTTCTCCGTGTTTAGTTCTGGTTCTAGGTACGCAGAGAAGGCTGGAGCCAGAAGACCTGAGTGGTCTGGATGGTTGATACACTGATAACAAGTCTGTGATGTATTTAGGTGCTAAGCCATTCAGGAATTTAAAGACTAACAGAAGTATTTTAAAGTCTATTCTCTGAGATACAGGGAGCCAGTGTAATGACTTTAGAACTGGGGTGATGTGCTCTACTTTCTTAGTCTTAGTGAGGACGCAGGCAGCAGCGTTCTGGATCAGCTGCAGCTGTCTGATCCACTTTTTAGGCAGACCTGTGAAAACACCGTTGCAGTAATCAATTCTACTAAATATAAACGCATGGATTAGTTTTTCCAGATCCTGCTGAGACATCAGTCCTTTAATCCTGGAAATGTTCTTCAGGTGATAGAAAGCCGACCTTGTAACTGTCTTTAGATGCTTTTGGAGGTTCAGGTCTGAGTCCATCACTACACCCAGGTTTCGGGCCTGATCAGTGGTTTTTAGCTGAAGTAGCTGAAGCTGTGTGCTAACTTTTGATCTCTCCTCTATTGGTCCAAATATTAATACTTCAGTTTTGTTTTTATTTAATTGAAGAAAATTGTGGCACATCCAGGCATTGATTTCTTCTAGGCATTTACTCAGTGCCTGAACTGGTTCATAGTCACCTGGTGACATGGTGATGTAAAGCTGGGTGCCATCTGCATAGTTATGGTAGCTGATGTTGTTGTTTTTTATGATCTGAGCAAGAGGGAGCATGTAGATGTTGAACAGGAGGGGACCTAGAATGGACCCTTGGGGAACCCCACATGTGATTTTTTGTCATTTCTGATGTAAAGTTACCTACTGATACAAAAAAGTCCCTGTCCTTTAAGTAGGATTTAAACCAGTTGAGAGCTGTACCAGAGAGGCCGACCCAGTTCTCCAGGCGTTCTAACAGAATGGAGTGATCGACAGTATCAAATGCTGGACTGAGATCCAGCACGGTGGTTCTTCCACAGTCTGTATTTATATGGATGTCATTAAACACCGTGATAAGGGCGGTCTCTGTACTGTGGTGAGCACAGAAGCCAGACTGGAAAATGTCAAAGCGGCTGGTTGTTGTTAAGAAGGTGTTTAATTGTTGAAACACAGCTTTTTCAATAATCTTACTGATAAAGGGGAGGTTTGAGATGGGTCTGTAATTCTGGAGTAGGAGTTTGTCTAAATTGTTCTTTTTCAGCAGTGGTTTGATAATTGCTGTTTTTAGGGACTGGGGGAAAACACCTGACAGAAGGGACGTGTTTATTATCTGAGTCAACTCAGACGCTTTGTGGAGAAGAAGGGGAGGCGGGTGCAGTCTGGACCGGTGTTCGTGACGATGGAGGTTTTTGGTCCTCTCTTTGTCCTGCTGAGATCTGGGATGAATCCTCCTGTAGCTCTGACGAAGCCTCTTTCTGTGTCATCTTTCTGGCCATCTTTATCTTGGCTTGTTCGGGCTATACTGGGCTTATCATTTGTTTTGGCACTGGTTGAGCTTTGTTTTGGGACAAAGTTGATGGCGCATGGTTCACAGAATAGAAGATGTTTGAAATCAGCCGTTTTGCACCTGACCTATTTAGATGGAAACCATTGCTGCTGACCAGATGTCTCTTCTCCCAAAAGATGTTAAAGGTTTCTATGAAGGTTACAGTTGTTGGTTTGCATGTTTTTTTCCAGCCATTTGTTTAGCATCAGAATTCTGGAAAAAATCTCGTCTCCACAATTAACGGGTACATGAGGGCCGCTGAGAAATACCTTGACATTAAGGCCATCAACTAGATTTAGCAGACGAATGTAATCCTTTTTCAATACTTCTGATTTTCTTATCCGGGTGACGTCGCCCAGGGCTACAGCTTGTATTATGAGTTTTTCCAAGGTCGGGCGTTCTTTCAAGATCCTTGGAAGGTTGTCTGATATATCAGACACCAGGCCACAGCTCATAGGGTTGTAAATCAGCACCTCTGTGTTTTTCTTGTTACAGAAATGTTTAATCCCGCTTACAGATCGATCGCCTAATATTAGGGTCCTTGGCCCTGTGGCATGTCTTTTTTCTGGTAGCTTAGTGTTGACATACCTCTGAATGTTGTCATGATTCTCCTGGGTCACATTTTGGAGCGGAGCAAATCTGTTTCGTAATGGAATTCCAACATTTCCAGCAGGCTTACTCCTATCATTTGTTGTGAGAACAGCCCGCTGTTGTTTCACTTGTCCTGGGACAGTTCTCTGTAGTATCGGCCAGTTTCCTTTGTCTAGGAGTGGGGTTCGTTGCTTTGGTCTTGCACCCAGAGTGGTCCAGGGATTCTCATTTTCCTCAGGGAGCTGTTTGTTCAATGAGTTTCTGGGCTGGTGGTCGCCGTTCGGAGTCACAGGCAGGGTTGTTTCATTTCCATACGCGCCGTTTACATCATAATTCACTTCGAGTCGGCAGATCTTCTGTTCCATAACAGCTATCTTCTGTAGAAGCGTGTCAAAGTCCACTGTGGTGAGGGTAGGCATCTTTCCAAAATCAAAATCAAAAATAAATAAAAGAAAATAAATAAAATAACTAAATCCAACTTTCTGTGGTTTTGGCTAAGAGATAAAAAGGAGATAAAAAGTAAAAAAGTAAAAGGCAGGAAAATGCAAGCAAGCAGGGAGCAGAGAAAAAAGCGTCCGACTCCTATTAGAGCACTGTAGCACGAAGACCCCCCCACCTAGGCCGCACACCGCCCAACCCACCCCTCCATGCCAGAACCATATTCCATATTCCGGAGGAGAGCAGAAATGCCAGCCCCAGCTGACCCACAAGACCCAACGCCCAGTCCAGACCTTGGCTAAGTGGCCCAGTCCTCCTCCGGGCCTCAAACTCCGGATGGCAATTGGTGAACAAGGGTGTGAAAAGACCCAAAGCATGCCCCAACCTGCTAAAATGTGGTGTTGTTGCATGCTGTTCTCAAGCGCGTTTAAACCTGGGAGGGCTGAAATGGGGGCACCTGGCGCAGAACCCTCAGTGTCTATATGCAGTTTAACACTGAAGGCTGGGGAAGACACCAGGAGTGAGGCCAATGGCGTCTTACCACTATCCAGCTTTACAGATTTAACATTTTAGTTTAACTTGGTACGTATGTGTGGTTTGGGATGTCAGATGACTGGCGGTAACAGCATTGTATTGGAGAGAAAGGGAGACATTGTTGTTTCAGGTCAAACAGGAATCTAAATTAACCCTGATTTGAAAACAATCGTGCTGGAAAGAAGAACCCAAAGCACTATTTTTTTTTTTCTGTGTTTAACCCCATTGTCATGTTCAGCTTCAGGGCAAGCAGAATGGTGCTCTAGCGCTTTGATTATGGGAGGATGTATAGGTACATATACACCTGACCCTTGATTATTTATTTTATTGCTTTTAAGGTATTATTTACAAACTGATGCCAACCCTGAAAGGGGAGAGGGAAGGAGGGATAAAAAGGACAGAGTAAGAGAAAGAGAAAAAAGACACAAAGAGAACAAAAAATTCAAAACCCGACAACTAGCTGCTACAAAAAAATACCTTTGCAGTCACCATGGGGAAACCGGCTGTTACTTTCTATCTTGTCATTTTTTGTGTGGGTCAAAATTAGCTAAAAATACTTTCATGTTTCTTTCGTGTTGCCTTTGCAAATTCTCAGTTATCCGGGTCATCGCAAAACAGCACACAGGCCTAAATCGTTGCTGTTTTTAAGGACATGGAGGCCCGTCCTCGTAGGCGCATTCTAAGTCAGATGTACTTAAATCAATGACCCACCCGCCACTGTCCTGGGTCCTTAGAAGCTATTGCTTGGTGTTGTTTGTAAACAACATTTTACTGTGTCACAAACTCTCTGGTATTGTCATAATCCATAACCTGTGCAGTAAAAATGTACAAACAAAAAGCAAAGTAGCAGTTTTTAAATAGCATGAATTGAATTAAACTGTCTCTCGAGGAAGACATTTCTTATGCTCTATTATAGGCCACAGAAAGAAAAAACTTTATTAGTAAAAGAGGAAGTAGACAAAGTTAAAGTATGGCCAAATAATGATGATTTCCCCCTATAATCGTTAAAATCACTTTCCACCACTTTGGTCAAACTACAGCAGCATTCACAGCAAAAAAAAGACAACTTACTTATTGTCCAGGGTGATCCACATGAGAGTGGTCAGCAGGCTCCCCAGAATGAGGAGAGTCATCATCAAAGTGAATAACTGCCCCCTCATGCCTCTCCTCTTCTGCTGACCTCACCCTTATGCTCCCCTCATGATCTGCCTCTTTCTCCGACTCTTTCACAAGCATCACTCGCTCTCTGTCTGCTTTCAGGCCTGCTGTAATTTTCAGAATATGCTCCACCCTCCCCCTAGGGATTCTGACTCCTTGTATGAACACATACATTCATAACCATGCTAGTATGTTGCCACTTTTAGGTTTTTTTTCCAATGGTTTTACTACAAAACAAATCTAATTGCATGATCTTCTCCTGATTCTGACTTTCCTTCGGGTCTGCCACTTCTTTCTGGTAATAGTTTGTCCAAACGTCTTCAGTGTTTTTTTTGTTTTTTCATTGCGAGGGTTTGCATGTCGACATGCGTCCGAATGCTGTGTAAAAACACTGCTGTCAACATTTGGATAATATGGAAACATGGAAACAACCAACGGCAGAAAAAGAGAAATGTGACCTCAGCTCCCAGCATTGAATCAGTCCAGATTGTCTCTCGTCAAGGCTGTTTCTAATGTCAATGAATGATAAGTCATGCAACTGTGAAAAGCAACAACCCCTCCTGATAGGGTATTTATTGAAACAAAAATCTATTTAATGTGGGGGGGGGGGAGGGGGGGGGTTTATCATCGGGTGCTTGAGACTTGATTCGTGGTCACTGTGTAACTGGTGCCAACTTGTCACGTATGCAATCAGGAAGTGTGACAAAAGCTTTGACAGTATGCAGAAACTGGGGGATCGATACGGCCTTGAAAAGATCCGGAAATGAAGTCCCTAATAAAACCCAGACTTTTTTTTTTTCTTTTCAAATGAAGGCACTCTGTGATTTTAAGAATACTGGGCGTACTACAGGGTTTACTCATGAAGCCCAAATGTCACGGCTGTGTTTTTCAGTCTCCCCTGGCACCGAGCCCTTAACCTCACATTCTTAAACTAAAGCATGAAACACACCACATCGCCACTCCTCATACTGGAGAGTTTTAAAACCACTGTGGTGAGCATTTCTAATGAAATTGTTTTCACTAAAAATCATCCTCACAAGTCTGTGAAGAGAAAAGAAACAGGGTATGAGCAGATGAGTAGCTGTTGATGCAGCTCTTTGTGCAGGGTTTCTCATTTCGTCACCTTGCAACCCCAAATATGAATTTATTTTAGTGGGATTTTATGAAGGACCGACACAAAGTAGGGCATTCTTGTTGATTGTAAAGGAAAATGTTAAAAAATGTGAATTATTTGATGATAAAATTTTGAAGCGTGCAGTGTGTTCAGTCTCTCTGAATCAATCGTTTGCTGAACCACCGTTTCACTGCAGTGTAATAAGACGGAAATTATCCGAAAGCACTCCAGAATGTCCATCAAAAGTACTACATGCCTTTGATTGCTAACTTAAAACTACAAGCAATGACTTTTCTCTGGCTTTGCTATTACAACCGCGTTTATCAATTTTTACTAAATAGCTCACTTGTGGCCAGCAAGCTATTACAAAATGGTGAAACAGTTTATTTTTTGCTGTCTTGCCTAAACTGCTATAGGCAATATGTCAGTGAATACATTTTTCATTGTCCTACTAGGATATCCTTTTACTATCAGAAACCAAACAGTGGAGCCAAGAATCTTTTATCTCTGTAAATACAGTGTGTTCCAGTGTATTTGCTTACTAGTCTTAAGCAATGTAAATGGAACATGTCATCTTAAAGATCTATATACATTATAGAAGATGCCTCCTTACAGCCAAACTTAAATGTTTCAGCTCATAAAACAACTTTAATACTGAATAATGAAAACTTCAATAAATAGTACTTTCATCAAACCAACATTTCTCCAAGTAACTACCTCCTAAACCGCATAACTGGTTGTGCTACTTTAGGCAGCGACAATTACCATCGAACCTTTGCATCGGCTGAAAATAAGTGTTTCATATTAGGAGGAATTTTGGTTTGCAAAAAAAAAACTGTTGTTTTTTTTTGCAGAAATGTTCACTTTAGTTTATTCTTTGTCATTATTTAATAACATATTTCAGGTCTCTTAAGTTATTTTTCTTTAAAAAAATTTCTGTTATGGTTAAAAAAGTTGGTTAAATAAAGATTTAATTGGAATTCTGTGTTTGTGTTCTTTATTAAAATTAAATCATTTAGCAATATCATAAAATGTCCAGGCAGAGCTGCACATAAAATATGGTTTTAAATATTTTCCATAATTATCAATATCGATCAATATGCATTTTTTTTTTTATCGATAAGCTTTTTTTCTATATCGTCCAGCCCTAGTAGTAATGTTACTGATTTATCAGTAGAAATATTAAAAAGACTTATGTTTTGCCAGTGTTGGCAATAACATATGATGTACCTTTGTCCCAGACTAAATTGCTGACAAGAATTTACAGGATCAAAAACGGCGTGAAACAAACAGCACCAGGTGAAATTTGTTGCACATGTATAATCAATTCAGTAGGTCAGGTGATCACCTGAAAGTGTAGAGCATGCAGTTTGAATCGGAAATGAAAGCAGCACATACGCTAATTTTAACGGCACAAACCTGCACAAACGAAGCACTGAAAAAGTAGCCTACTGTGGTTTGTTTTGGATCCAGCTCAGCACCAACAAAGAAATAAAAACGTAGCGCTTTATTTTGAAGCGGCGGGCTGGGATGACGTCATCGGCTGAAATTAAAATTCATAATATCTCCGAAACCAAAGTAGCACAAACGCTAATTTTAACGGCACAAACCTGCACAAACGGTAGTGAGCGGCTGAGCGGCTTACATGATGAAACAAGTTGGTTGCGTTACCAGACTTTGTTTTTACCGGTTCCTTGCAAGTTTTACAAATCACTGTGGTTTATTTCTGTCAGACTGGCGAACTAGTAAAACCCCGTTTTGGGACCGTTTCCTCCGCCGCTACTTGCTGCGACATATTCACGTGCTCTGTGATGTGGTTTGAGAGGGCGGCCCTTTGTGACGGCGTGTCTGGGTCCGCGATTACGATTGGTCGAGAGGAAGTAGGGACTGTAGCATCAACTAATATTATAGGCTGAAAGGAAGGAAGGAAAACTCTTTATCGAACTTTTATCTACCCTATTTTTTCCTGTCGCGCCACACGTCTATCGATCGATATATATTGTTGTTGAATTATCGTCCAGCCCTAATTACTACTATTAATCATAGTATGAAGTTGTCATTTACCGAGCCTGTTTTCCCACCTACAGCGTTCTTATTAAATTATTTATATATATTCCTGCTTATTGGCAAAGATCTCGTGGGAAACTTTTTTTTTTTAAGCTTCCACTGTTATAAGTATGCTTATTTTATACAGTGGCTTGGTTGCCACATGGAAAGAAAAGTGACTATTCAACAACAGCAAGCCATGAAGTCGACACATGAAGGCAGTTTCACCACGAGTCCCCTCTCATGTATCTCAGCTTCCTGATCCTGACTGAGGGGAGAGGCTGGAACAGTCTCTGTGCAGGATGGCTGGCGTCCTTTACTATGTTCTTCATTTGTGTAAGAAGATGTGGCCAGATCTACCGGTCTCAACACTTTTCTCAAGAAAGCTGTTATTAATTTCATATTTTTCTTTTATCATGCAAGTTGTTTTAGCCGCTATTGTAAAATGTGTGTGTTATATTGTTTTGTACTTTATTCCTTAATAAATATTACGATTTGTCTCATTTAAATAACTTTACTTTAGATAGCAATGTCAAGTAATACGCGATTAATTCGAAAAGCTCTGCAAATTATTCTTGCACCTACCGCAACAGGTTGCTGTCGTAAAAACGGACACGACAGACTTCCCTATCTCCTCCGCTTATAAAGCTGCGATCTAATCCTGTTTACATGAAATAAGCCTGCTCTCGAGCAGGTTTAAGTTTGCGCACATGTTGCTATGACAGCAAGTCCGGGATGAGTTTCGAAGAACCCAACGATCCAAGAAGATCATGCCAAATCGTCAACAATCAAATCCAGCTAACTGAGTTAGCGACGTACGAAGAACGGACCCCAGGTTAATTTTCTTGCCTTGTTTTTGTCGCCACAAGCCTTTTTATTTCCGTGTACTTTGTTACTTTTCCTAATGAATTTCTGCCACATGCAAATAATGTTCACCGTCCTTGCGTCAGCTCCTTTACTGTAGGTTTTAAGTCGGAGGGAGTGCATAACTGGTAAAGAGACAAAAAGTTAAAATACATGAAACTGTGGTGAAGAAGTGAGAATTCAAGGGAGAGAATAAAATAAGCAAAACCAAGTTTTATTTTTGTAACAGTAAAAACTATTTTAAAATATGGCCAGTTATGTAAAACGTAAGTAAATGGAATATCTTAAACAGGAAGTAAATTATTCCTCATTTTAAAAACCGGTACATTTTAGGTGTATTGGTTTATGCAATGGGCCATTCATATATTCCTGCATTAAATGTTAGTTTTGGGCCTCTATATGCATAAGGGTGGAAAATAAAATTGTTTTTCAAGATCTCATCACCTGTCCTGTTATCTATATGATAAAGACATTTTTAGTACTGGTTTTCATAAAAACCTTGCATCTGTCCTTTTTGTAGTATGGCAGGTTTGGTATTTATAGCCTCGCAAAATGACAATTTGAATAGGAGCTTTAAATAGTTGAGAATATCCAGCTAAAAAAACCCAAAAAAAGTATGTTTTCTAAGCACATTATTTTGGACATTTGGTCTTTTAACTTAAAAAAAGCTAGAAAACTACCAGATGTGTGTGTTGGGTCATATCTACTGGATATCAACTCTAGTTCAGGCAGTGATGGCACATTAACTTCAAAACTTTCCGTGTGAATTAAACTTTATCTAATAATAAAGTTTAATTCCATTAGGCTTGTTCAGACCGATATTGACATGGTTCCATTTGTACGGGAAATTAAAACAGAGATACTTTTTTTCGCCGCAAGAACTGTTTGCTAAGCAGATTCGCAGAGAAGAACAAATACGGACAGATGATAACGCAACCAGTTCATCAGCCTTTAGTAGACTATTATTGTTCTTCAGTTTACTTAAGATGACGAAAACTGTGATCACATGTAAGTAAAAGCCAACAAATAAACCTTCATTTCCACCTCTGTGTACTTTGCAGATTTCCTCTTATGTACCGAGAAAGAGGACTGCCTCCTCGAAAGTGAAGCACCTCTTTAAAAAATAATTTCTGACACAGGCTTGAAATTTGGTTTGAATGTCCTATAAAATCTAATATTTTTAGTTTGACTTTTTTTTCTGTCCTTTACAGAAGAAATTCAGCTAAACCGGAAAGGAATTTTCATGTCAGCTGAAAATGTGTTCCTGCATCACGGGAAGAAATTATTCCTCTTGATGCAAAGAAATTTCAGCATGTCCTTGGCTTTAACTCTCAATAAAATATTGTCTCCAAACATATTTATCACAAAATTATCTTTTCAGTTGGAAAGACTAAAAAAGTGTTTGGTGTGGCTTAGATGTGTCCGTTGTCGGATTTAAGATCGCAGGCACTCTGGAGCAGAAATGTCGCCAGTTGGCAGCTTTTAGTTGTTTATTCGAGGCGTTTTAGTACTTTTTCCAGGGTGGAATGGTTATGCAATAAATACGTTGAGTTTTAAGAGCAAGATTTGGGTGTGCGTCATCTAATAAATGGTGATACGTCCCTCGGTAAGTTGCTCTTCAGCCACCTGCTATTTTATCTGTTGATAAGCTTTGTGTCTGACCATGTCTGGACATTTGACCACACATGTTGACAATACTAATAGCGCTGTAGATTAGGATCAATGTTGGAGCTCCCTGATGAATAAAGTGGGTTGATTTGACATGAAGGTGAAGAACTGGGTTTTAATTTTTTTTTATCATTCCATCCATGTTGGGCACCACTAACTAACTGGTTGTGAAACTCCCCTCTCACCATGATGCTACCACTATGGTAGCATCTTGTCCTTTTTTGCCTAATACTTCAACCTTTATGTAATCTGAGCATAAAACATTTCTCAAGAAGATATTAGATTTTTTTTTTATGATTTGTATTAATATATGAGGAAAACCTGCTTGTTCTTACTGAAGTGCGTAAATTGTGTTCATCCTCCTAAAACCTGATAATTTTAGCCCAGACAAGCTTTTAGACACCTGGGGGGAAAAATAAGTTTCTCTTGAAACAAATGTGTCTGAGCAGTTGTCAACCTCATTTACAAATCTGTTAGTAGATTGAAGATATAGGTTGGAAGAGAAACATAATTCTCAAGAATCAAAAGGCCTATGTTTAGAGAAAAATTCTCGGGTCTTAAAGCTAAAATTAAGCATTCTTAAATATGTGCATTTGCACATACTCTGTTGAGCATCTCTTCAAATTCAGTCAACGTTCATGTCACTGATTTACATGTTTCTGAAACTGATCTGCGGCAGACAAAACAGGCGCAAGTATGTAAATCAAAGGAGTTATAGGACGACAGCCTAGTCACTGACATGTTGTGAACAACAGCTGTTTACTCAACACAGGTAAATGAAGCTTCAAAACAAAAACCACACAACTTTCTCTTTCTGAAGGTTGCTTTCATTAAATCTGGTTTCAAAGCTAACAGTAGAGAGTGACACGGGAGTGGATTTTCACTCCTGTCCCGTCCCACTCCCACTGAAAACAATTGTGTCCCGTCCCAATCCCGGGCCAGAGTAGAAAAAAAAAATCCTGTCCCGTCCCTCTCTTGGTAAAATTACTCCCATCCCGCTCCCACTCAGAATGACTCCCGCTCCTGCCCTACTCCCATTCTTGTTGTCTTCATTAAGTTTTCTGGCAATACATTAAACCTGAATGTCTATGAAGGGTCAGTTAAGTTCCTGTTTTAGCTGTAGTAAAGGCCAGTTAAAGTAAAAGGAATAATAAATAATAAAAGTAACAAACAAGGAAACAGACCATGCCTATCTTATTTGAATAAACAAAATGTACAATGTCGCTTTTTACTAATTCATTAAGTAATTGTTTCACATGAACAATGAAGTTACTTTTATATTTCAAATTGCTGAAACTAAAGAATAATGCACCGAGAAAGAGATCTATACTCAGTTAAGAAAAAAGTGCATAAAGGCATTACTGTCACAATTTAGATAATGTACCGAAGTGGTTCAAAAACTCAGTTTAGTAAAAAAAAAAAATTTTTTAAAAGTTGAATATCATTCAAGCATATTAGTATTTTTCCAACCCATTTCCTGTCAGAAGGCTTCTTGGCTGAACGAAAATAACTTAAAATCTAAATCAGACAGGGACACAGTATGTATAATCTTAGGCTTAACTGTACTGTTTATCAATTTTAGAAAGCATTTCAAAAAGCAATCACTCAGAAGAACCAAAATACCCCACTAGTTATTGTGAGGAAAACTGAACAGATCTGGACGAGTGACAAAAAGATTACTAAGTTTACTGTGAGTTTACAAAATCTATACAATAAACGCAACATCCATCCATCCATCCAAATCAAAATGTGGAAACATAAGCAGACTTCTAAAACTTTTTGGAAGCATAGCCTTTTAAAACAATACACCACATGAGAAAAGAACTTCATACTGACAGTCAAACATGGCCAACATTTTTGACTGATTCCATGAGTCCTGAACTTCACGCTCATGCTGTGAAAAGTCACCTGAAAAGGCAATTGTTGATCAGACATGCAAAGTAAATTAATTTAGTACATGACATAAGCTAAATTCCCAAAGATTTGAATGTCAAAACATATTCACATTATTCTTCCAACATGTTTAAAAATATGACTGTTAGCATTTGAAACACTGATTCAAAAATAAACTGCCACTTAATTCACATTCAGGGTAAGTTTATTTTTAAGGTTAGTCAATATCAAAAGTTTTCGCTTTGATATTAAGATTATTATTAAGATTTCATCAAATAATGTGTGGTTGTTCTGTCTTGCTGGTTGCAGTAAAGGGCAGGTGTTTGACTTCAGAAAGTCACCACTCTTACTATAAGACTTTCAACTTAAAACAAAAAAAATATATTCAACTTGCGATATTTTTCAAATAAAATTCAAATCAACAAATTAAGTCAGGAACTATTTCTTTTTTTTTTTATTGTGTTTGGGCCTTTATGGGACATTTCTAATCTTTAGTTAAAATAGCTCCAATTCCAAACTTAGACTAAATCTTTGTAGGAATCTTGTCAATTTAAAAAAGTTGCAGGTTTAGCACCTCTGTAGATCACTAGCATGTGGCAGATCTGTTAAAGGGTGCTCTGGGTCACGAGTTTGAGTGACGGATCCACGCCATTCAAGTTGCATAGCCAGGTGTCTGAGAAGGGCAGCTCGCACAGACCATCATGGAAAATCAAATACTGTCTCAGATTAGGCTATGTGGATCAAAAGTTACATATTTGGGCTTTAATGATAGAAATAAAACCTTTTTCTGGCGATTGAGCCATTAAGACCTAGCCAAACTTATTTTAAAAAGGTTATTTAAACTTCCATACATGTCACAAGTTTGCTCCAAAACTAATTACATGTTGAAGTAAAAAGAGCAGACGGCGACTGTCTTTATGTACACTTTTTATTATCAGCACTCGACAGGTGGCACAGTCAGGCGGTACATAAAGAACCAGATCACTTCTTGGTCTCCTCCTCCTTGGACAGGTTCTTAATGATCTCCTCCTTCTTGGCCTGGAGGCGCTCCTCTCTGCGCTTGCGAGCCTCCTTTGTCTTGGTACGACGAGCCTCGGCCTGATCGCTGCAAAACAAAAAGGAGAACGGAACAATGTTCATTTGACAGATTTTGACAGTTCCTTTCCTAAAACGTTTCCGTTGACACAATAAAACCTTTACTGTTATAAAACTTTACAAACTGTTCCAAGAGAAAATACCATGTTTAACATGTAAAGAATCTGGTTTGAAGACGAAAACTTACGCCAGCAGCTTCTTGCGGGCCTTGTCTGCCTTCAGCTTGTGGATGTGCTCCATTAGGATGCGCTTATTCTTGAAGACGTTACCCTTGGCCTTCAGGTAGAGGCTGTGGTACCTGGAGGAATTCAGATGGGCAAATAAATGTGTGAGCAGATGATCATACGCCACAACAGACCAACCAGCTTGAGACGAGTGAAAACGGCTCCAGATCCAGGAAACCTACATGTGCCTGTCGATCTTTTTGGCCTCCCTGTAGCGACGCAGCAGACGACGCAGAATCCTCATGCGACGCATCCAGCAAAGCTTCTCTGGCATACGGGCGTTGGCAGTACCCTTTCTCTTACCTGGATACACAAGTTGAGCATATCAATTAAAAGAATAAAGGCTATATTTGCAACTCTCCTCTTGCAAACACAAGCGCCAACGTACCGTAGCCCATGTGCCTTCCCTTGCGGCGTGCCAGTGTGTTCTTGCGGCACCGGGCCCTGGAGTGGACCGTGACCGGTTTGCGAATGATGAGACCATCTTTGACCAGTTTCCGGATCTGCTGGCCTGAAAAACAAAACAGGGAAATATGGAAGAGCTCATGAGCTAAACACCACACAAAAAATAAATTAATAAAAAAAAAAAAACAATTGGAAACTGGAGGTGTGAATACAAAATGCACAAAATCTGAGCTCAGTCATGTTAATCCTTGCCCTTTCCAGCTTTGATTTTAACAATCTGTGACCTTTAAGATCCTTAAATCTGTGGCAGGTTCGGGCATCTACTGCAGCAACGTTAAGCTAGCTCACGCTGATACAGCGATGAACAATACGCTTGCAACATGAAGAGTAGCCCAGTGTGAATGACTAGTAAAAGAGAGTTCATTAGCTGATAGCAGGAAAACCACTCTGCAGGACGTCAGTGTTTGATTAAGATCCATAATTGGCTAAAGATGCAAAATATAATTCAATCCCAAAGTTTATACAGTCAAACTGAAAACCAGTCAGAATAAGAGTTAATTGAAGTTTCCTATAACTGCCTATTAAGAAAGTCATGTGCATCAGTGTGAAATAAATACACATAAGGACATTTAGGACCCATAAAGGCAATCCATGAGTTGTACTAGGAGACACTCAACACATCTGCAGCACCTGTTTTTGATCAATATTGTATAATACTAAGCAAAAAGCAATTATATAATATCTTAACTTCAAGCATTTCCTAGGCTAATGCTAAGTAAGCATAACCGGAGTTAGACTCATCCTATTTCTTTCATTTCTGTTAAGAACAAAACCAGAGCTTTGGTTTAGTAAAGTTACGGTTTACCTCAACGCAACTAGTTTTATAACCACCCTAAGTCCGCTGGTGTTTAACCATCTGATTACTAAAGTTCATCCAATTTAAAATGTGAGCACATGTCCCATGAAGGTCAACGCAATTAAAAAATGTAAATAATTTTGACTAAATTACTTGATTTGACTTTCATAAAAAAAGAAATTACAAGTCCCATGTTTTTGTCTTAAGCTGAATGTCTTATCCTACAGTAAGACGGGCGACTTTCTGAAAGTCAAACACCTAACTTTGTTTAGAACCAACAGGACAGCAGAACAATGTTTGTGCAAATTTTCAGTTACTTGGGTCACCGCAACAGCAAAGCAGGCTTAAAACGGAGGCGACCGGACAATAAAAAACGATCACCAAACATTTTTTTTAGGAAAATTTAATGACATTATCATAGCCAAATGTGTTGATACTGACTAAACGTATGAAATTAAATAACCATTGACTTAAGGGACAAATTATCCTTAAATCTCAGCATTTAAAACGATTACCTGTATTTTTTTATTTTTGTTCAAGTTAAAATCCATGATTTTTGTCGAACTTTTTTAAATGAAAAAGCGTTTTGACATTCAAACATTTTACAAATTCAAATTAAACCGTCCATCACATTCATTACCCCCACGTTGCATTGACGCTCAACAGCTGCCTTTTCAAGAGGCTACTGTGAAGCTTTTCACAATTGGACAGTGTAGTTTAGGACTATCTGAGCAAAAATAAAAATAAAAAAAAAAAGTGCTCTTAATGCGGCGCTTACGGGAATTGGCGTTAGCGATCTCATTCGTCTCGTTGGGGTCCAGCCAGACTTTCTTCTTCCCGCAACGCAGGACGCTGGAGGCCAGCCTCTTCTGGAGCCTGAGCATGCTAAACAACAGTGACAACACTTGCTCAGAAGACGGAAACTACAGCAGGAGTACTATTTCCAAAGACAACAAGCAGGATGATATACGTGTGCGAACATATAATAAACTAAAACACAGTCGCAACAGATGCTAGCCACACAGCTAGCTTCCAACTACCCGGTGGCTAGCAGGTTACCAACATGGCCTCTCTCGCTACATCGTGCTACCAAAAAACGCGTCAATGTGTCAAATTTGAGCTTGGGAACATGCCGGAAACCCACATAATGATTAAGAAGGAACTCGGCTTCCTTATTTTAGCAAATAAGGTGACAATGTGTGCATTTAAACAGTCAATTTGTGACTTTTATTATGCTATCTGCAGCGGTCCTACCTCATGGCTGCTACTTCAGTAGAAAAAGGAAGGCTGGAAAGACAGTCTGGACAATACCACTTTTAGAGGAGAGTCCATCTGAAACAACTTGGTTTTAATCAGAGTAAAACTTAGCTGTTATACTATATATAATTAAGCACAGGTATATACATATGATATATATATAAAAATATAAAAAAGGTATAAATAGGATATAGAGAAAGCAGTTTCACTAGCAACACCCACCCCTCCCTCTTCTAAATATTGGTATCAACCGATGTGTTCACAATGCATTATGGGTCAAACGGCGCAGCACTGCATTCTTATCTATGAACACCAGAGGGCGGCGTTGAAGCAAGATTTAACGAATTCTACCCTTGCATGAAATTTGCACATGGCCCCAACAGACCCCTAATAAAATCATTTAATATTTTTTTTAAAATAAAGCAACATCCATACTATAAACAAATATGCAAGATGGACATTTTTAAATGAATAAAAGCCATAAAAATCCTGGGTGCACAAGTGTACACACCCTTAAACTAATATTTTGTTGAAATACTTGACTTGAGATTCAGGGCTTTTAAATTAACATCAGTTATAGCGAACCCAATTAACCAGAAATAAAGTGTAGCTAGTTGATATTTCATGATTATTATTATTATTACTATTATTATTATTAGTAGTAGTAGTAGTAGTAGTAGTAGTAGTATCATTATCCATCCATCCATTTTCTAACACGCTTGTCCTTATTGGGATCGCGAGGGGGGCTGGTGCCTATCTCCAGCTGTCAATGGGTGGGAGGTGGGGTACACTATTATTATTATTATTATTATTATTATTATTATTATTATTATTATTATTAACTTGCTTAAACAGTAAATTGCTGAAAACTATGGGACAATCCATCACAAATACTAGATGCTTCTCCAAAATTAATAAAAAGACATAGCAGAAATATGTCAGGGATGCTGTTCAGATGCCCACAGAACCACTAAAGAAGCTGCTCCAGCAATATTTACCAAGATCCAGTTGTGTTCTACATGTGAAAAAATATTATACTTTTTAAAAAAAAAAAAGCTCAAAATGGATAGCAAGAACCTAACAGAGGCATCTGATAATTATGCGCTTTATGCTGGGAATCACTTTGTTGATATGAAAATGCTATTCAGTGCTTGCCCACGTGTGTAATGATTGCCATGCTTCTTTGATTTGCGAAAATAAATACGAACACATTAGTCTGTTGCAGGCGTTTGGTAACAAATCAACTAAAAAGCAAATCTAAAATATTCAGTATAAAGTTTTCTGTTATGATAATTAAGTGTTTCTGTATGTTTGTTAATGTGTGAAAGAAGTCTAGTCAAGGATTTATTTAGCTTATACCTTTGTTTTTGTGTTCATGTACAGCACTTTGAATCGCCTTGTTACTGAAACGTGCCATATAGATAAACTTACCTTGCCTTATGGGTGAACACAAAACTGGTTTATTTTCCGAGTTTTGACATGTTTGCATTCATTTCTCATTTATCACAGCTAAGTGGCTTAATGAATAAATTGAAAATATTTGAAAATATACGACAGCAAAGCAACTTCCCATTCCAAAGGAAATAACTTTATCCTCAGTCACTGGATCCTCAGATGTGTCAATTTCTTTATTTCCAACTATAAATTTATATTAAACGACTAATTCATTGTAAATATATCTCTTTTGGCTTTTTTATATTCATAATTATAAAGTGCTATTTGCCAAAACAAACACTTCAGAATCAGAATCAGAAATACTTTAATAATCCCAAAGGGAAATTACAGTTGCATCACGACTAGTGATTGTATCTCTGTAAGGAACTAAAACAGTGCACATAATCTCTTATAGTCTCATTCTGGACTGATGCACTGTTGAATTGCCCCTGTAATTGCTGTAATAAATAAATAAAATAAAATTACAGTAAGTTATGAATATTGAACACAAAGTCCGAGTCTATATCATGCATCTTAACAACAGCCAGTATATATCTGTAAAAAAAAAAGCCTTACCAGCTCTTAACAGCATTTTAAAACAGCAATAATAATAATAATAATAATAAATAGGGGGAAAATACTCTGATTTTTCTTTCAGTGGCATCCATTAAGAGGAGGACATCGAAACAGTGTGTTGGTGTAGCGGATGGTACTTCCTGTAAAAATTCCTGTAAAAATAGCAAAGTGGTACAGCACAAGTTAACCCAGCTATCGTTGAATCCTCGACCTGCTGGAGCACCATCCCATCATCACATGGAGGCTGCAGGCTTACAGTGTGGGCTCATAAGGACCTCTTTTCTGACGTCTTCACCTCATGTAACACAGGGCAGCGAATAAAATCGCACAAATGACACAGAGTATTCATCAGCATCATCATTTCAGCATTCATCAGAAGCTTTAAAAATGTGGAGCTGTGCGGTGAGGACCTGCTATCTCTTCCAAAGAAAGATCTATTGGAACAGGGCTTTTTGAAGTATATAAATACTTCCTGAATTTAGACTGGATATGGTGTGTCCCCCTTTAAGTACAGAAAGCCCAGTATTAATGGAAAGAAAGGTTATAAATTACATTCAAGTGCATGTTTCATTCTCATTAATAACATGGAATGCAGCCAGCTGACTTATGTTTAAGTATCAAAGATAATAATTTTTCCTTTGCTAAATCTTCGTTACTATTACCAGAAATAGCACAAAAATGATTAAACAGCTTCATTTTAGTTTATTTCCATTCATTGTACCAAGTCAAGATACTTTACAACAGAAACTGATCCAGTACAGCTTTAATTAGCTGGAATCAAATTTGATTTGAACTTTAATTCAATGAATCCTATTCCTTGCAGTCCAGTCCAGTGATAATCCTCTGGCCAGACATGTACAGGTCAAGCCAAAATATAATACAGCAGAGTAAAATTCACTCAAATTTTTATTGCTAATTGGTAAAAAGGGATCCATCTCAGAAGCTCAGCTGATGTTGAGCTTTCCGACAACCCCTCTTCCTGACCTAGAATGTGCCGTTGGAGAGAAACCCCTTACCTTTTTAACAGGATGCTACTTCCAGCCCAACCATGGCTGGCTCAGCACTGAAAGTACAGGACGGACAAACTGAAAAATAACAGAATCACTGCGCATTCAACTTAGAAACAGAACATGTTGGCAGCAATAGTTTTGTCTATGAAACTGTCCAAGAAAGAGACACAACTAAACAGAGACTCAGTGGACCAGGAGCACTTTCCATATAAAAAAAATAAAAAAAAATAACAAAAAACAAAGGTAAAACACATAGTTAATCACAGTGAAAGCAATGGTTTTGTCCACAACATAAATTGTGGTAGATAAACCCAGAATTGCTGGACTGAGATTACGTTTAATGAAAAGAGCAAAAGGAGTATCAGTTCATGGCAGCAATATCTCTGTTGATGGCCTCCTCCACATAAGAGGTCCGGCTAAATACGTCTAGCACTGAGCCAGGCGTATACGTTCGATGAAAAGAAAAACAAAGAGAGTACACAAAGGTGATGGCAGCAACAGCGGTTCAGTCACCATCCCCATCCAGCCCAGAGACACAGTGTCTTTTCACTCTGATAGAAAGCTCTTCTGGCTCCTAACAGGAGATATATGGCTGTAGTTAATGGTTTCATCCAAGACAGAGGCATCGCCGAATACAGACTGAAGGGTATTTTATTTCGCAAGAAGGTGTAGAGTAAGTTCAAGGCGGACATATAATGTGAGTCAATGAATCACTGCCTCACATATACTTGGTTAATGCAAAACACACAGGATGACTGAGCTCCTCACCCTATCTATAGGGTGAGGAGCTCAGTCATCCGGGGAGGACTCAGAGTAGAGCCGCTGCTCCTCCGCGTCGAGAGGAGCCAGCTGAGGTGGCTCGGGCATCTGGTCAGGATGCCTCCTGGACGCCTCCCTGGTGAGGTGTTCCAGGCACGTCCCACCGGGAGGAGGCCCAGAGGAAGACCCAGGACACGCTGGAGGGACTATGTTTCTCTAGTGGCCCAAGTGGCTGAGGAGAGGGACGTCTGGGCCTCCCTACTGAAGCTGCTACCCCTGCGACCCGACCCCGGATAAGAGGAAGACGATGGATGGATAGATGGACACAGGAGCCCAAGCCGAATAAAGCAAATTGTGTTATATGTGACAATGAAGACTTATAAATGATAAAAAATGAGGAGAGAGAATGTGGGATTAAAATTCAAACTATGATAAGAAGAGCATCAACAAACTAGATGTAATTTTTTACTGAAGGCGGCCGTTGCTGACTCCCACACAGTTACCTTTGGCAACGCTCTAGAGATTTTTTTAAAAAGTGAGCGACCCAGCTGAGTGCAACCTGAAGCTGCGGCCACCAGAATCAGCCACTGTGCTAAAGTCACATGGAGTCACTGAGATATCTGCTTCCAAAACCACTTTTTGAAGGATTTGATGATTCTTTTAAAAAAAGAGGGAAACTGGTTTCATGCTTCCTCCCACCAGCTCATCGGACAGACGAGCTGCGGAAGCAGGAGATCAGCTCTGACACCAACTGCACCATGGAAAAGCGCCTCTGCTACACACGTTATTATCTTCTAGTGTCGCGTGGGCAGAGATTTTAATAATCTCCAGAATCAGACTCATAAACGCTAGTCTTCATCCAGTTTGCCTAGTTCACGTAACGTATCATCAAACCATTTTTAGGGTGTTCCACAATTTGTTTCTCGATATCAAGTTGCGTTTTCTTCAAAAAGCGTATTTTTAACAACACGAAATTGACAGAAAAGAATAGAGACACGATGAAAAGAAGAATTTGGTGGTAAATCCGTAACAGATTAAACTCGGCCAAGATGTTCCGGCATGCGGACAGACTGAGCCTGGCCTGAATGGCTGATATTTGTATTTGTGTAATGTCTGTGTGAAAATCTGTAAGACGGTATTAAAGTCCAGCAGTAGTAGCAGCAACGGAACGACAGCACATCGCACTCGGCAAGTGTTTTTTTTTTTTTTTCACAGAGAAGAAGCTCAGCTTACAGAGCTTTGATAATTTCTTCTTTTGTCTTGTCCACACTCAAAAGCATTCATCTTCTCCACAGTGAGGTCAACGCTGGGTCATTGTGTCCCTGGAGAGAGCGGTGTTTTTGTGCTCAAGGTAAAACCACGTGTTTTTTGCAGGTCTGTGGATCTGTGTGGCCTGGCCTTCATTACTCTGGTGCTCTCTCATCACTCCCTCCGTGAAGGTGGAGTCTTCTGATTGGGGCGTGGACCTCAGCTTCCAGCTGGAGGCTGTTTATCACTCAGAAGCAGCACAGCCGGTGTAAAGGCGGACAAAAAGCGCAGAAACGTGCTAGCTGCAGGAGGATGCTTCCTTAAAAATAAAAGCATCAGGGCTTACAATATTAATGGGGCTGGAGGGGTCGAATCCCCTCTCGTTGAAGCTGACGAGCACAGCAGCTCAACTCAATAGAGACCATATCACAGCATCAGAAATAAACGAAAAATAAATACTTTTTTTTATCATCTAACTTCTTTTGTGCAGGACACCTACAGTATGTTACAGGAAGTTAAAAAAAAAAGACTCAGACCCACACAAGTCAATAGTTCTGATAGTTTTTTTAGCGATAAACTATTCAATATTTGTCAATTATGCTGAGGAAGTTATTTTTGGGGATTTAAAAAGTCCATGCATTTGTTACTTCAAGGCTGGACTATTGTAATTCTTTACTATCAGGAAGTCCACAAAATGCAGTTCAAAGTCTTCAGCTGATCCAAAATGCTGCAGCAAGAGTTCCGATGAAAATCAACAAGAGGGATCATATTTCTCCTATTTTAGCTTCCCTTCACTGGCTTCCTGTTAAATCAAGAATAGAATTTAAAATTCTTCTTCTAACGTATAAAGCCCTTAATAATCAAGCTCCATCATATATCAGAGCTCTGATTACTCCGTATGTTCCTAACAGAGCACTTCGCTCTCAGACTGCAGGTCTGCTGGTGGTTCCTAGAGTCTCTAAAAGTAGAATGGGAGGCAGATCCTTTAGCTATCAGGCTCCTCTCCTGTTGAACCAACTCCCAGTTTTGGTCTGTGAGGCAGACACCCTGTCTACTTTTAAGACTAATCTTAAAACTTTCCTTTTAGATAAAGCTTTGAGTTAGAGTGGTTTATGTTGCCCTGAGCTACCTCTATAGTTATGCTGCTATAGGCTTAGGCTGCTGGAGGACATCAGGGCCTATTTTTCTCACTTTACTGATTTCTACTGTTCTCCAGTTTTGCATTGTATTACATTGAAATGACTGTTGTCATTTCAGCTTTTAACTTTTTGTTCTCTCTCTTTTTCCTTCATAGTAGGTACACCTGGTCTGACGTTCTGTTAGCTGTGACATCATCCAGGGAAGACAGATCACCCGCTATTACCATCTAATATAGAACAGATTACTGGATCAATGTGTGCTTTTGTGCTTGTTTGTCTCTCTTGTTGTGTCTCTGCTCTGTCTTCTCTAACCCCCAGTCGGTCGAGACAGATGACCGTTCATACTGAGCCCGGTTCTGCCGGAGGTTTTCCTTCCCATTAATGAGAAGTTTTTCTTCCCACTGTTGCTTCATGCTTGCTCAGCATGAGGGATTGCTGCAAAGCCATGGACAATGCAGACGACTCTCCCTGTGGCTCTACGCTTCTCCAGGAGTGAATGCTGCTTGTCGGGACTTTGATGCAATCAACTGGTTCCCTTATATAGGAAATTTTTGACCAATCTGTATAATCTGACCCAATCTGTTTAATATGATTGAATTTGACTTTGTAAAGTGCCTTGAGATGACATGTTTCATGAATTGGCGCTATATAAATAAAATTGAATTGAATTGAATTAAAAGCCAACAAAATCAATCTTCCAGTAATGTTCATTGTTCTACAAGATCGTGAAGACAATGCTGTTATTGACTGAGCCATGCACGCAATATTCGTTTATTATATTTTGCTAAGGTGTACCTAGAAAAGCTGTGAGTACCATGTAGTTATCAATATAATTACCGGTGGACCTGAAATCTCCTACAAATGTTATCTTAAAGGGCCGCACAGCGGTTAATTGGTAGCACTGTTGCTTGGCCCTTACAGCAAGGGGGTCTCTCCTTGGAGATAGGCATCGCAGCCCCCCTGCAACCCTGCACGGACAAGCGGGTAGCCTGTTGATGATGGATTTATTATTATTTTACTTTATTTTGTCGTGATATGAAAACATTTAGAATTTCTTCAAGTCAAAGCACAAATGCACGATTTTCATGTTTTCATGTTTTCATCCTTATGGTATAAGGATTGTATACCATAGCATACCATTTTATTTTTTCTAGAGCGCCGTAAAAACAACAAAAGACACTATAATGTAGACAAAAAATAAAAAAAAAACAGAACAACAAGCACAATTGAAACACACAGATGAAAAAAAGTCAACTTAGAATTTGGAGTGAACTACATGCATTATTATTATTATTATTATTATTATTATTATTATTATTATTATTATTATTATTATTATTATTATTATTATTATAGTTTGGTCTTAAAATCATTTTAATTGTCTGACCGGAAGCGTCCGTGCGTCATTGCGCACGCTTGACAGCCGTGTCGGCGCTCAGTGCGCCAGTGTGTAACGCTATAGGCTGGAGGGAGGCAGCTGTTGCCATTATTTTAACCAGCCAGCGCAGATTCATCTCCGACTTCTCCCCTCCCCTGGACAGAAAAAAAGATGACTCCGTCCACACCATCATAAACATACGGCCACTGAAAGAGATTCTTTAAAAAGTGAAATCAAATGGTACAGAAAAGTAGTAGTATGTCCAGGACGCCTTCGACCCCGAACCAGGAGATCCCAATGGGCATGATCGACCACCATCAGCACACGCAGGTAAGACCAGAGAACCAGGGGGGGAGAAATATAATTTCATTTTTGTCAGAGAGCTGTTGATTTTAGAATTTGGAGCGAGGGGCGAGTTGCTTTTTAAATGCGCAAAGCTGTTTCACTTCTGGAGATTAACAGGTTGTTCGGCTCTCCTGTCGCTTCAGTTGCCTGCGCGCTCATTACAGTATCAACTGAATCAAAAAAAATACTGTATTTAGGGTAAAGGAACAATAACATCCGAGTGGTTTAGTTTCGGACGGCAGCTCTGGTCTGTGTTTTCTCGGCAGTGTTTGCTGTTTTCTTAATCAAGTCACCCGACATAGAAAGCTATGATGTAACGCTAGTGTATTCTGGCTGGCCGAGTGATTCTGAGGAAAACCACACCTCTGTTTAATTAATCTGCTAAAATCCAAACAAAGTGCCCGTTTGATCAAACGGAAGACACTTGTTGTTATCAGTACGAACAAGAAGAAATGTTCTGTTTTTAAACCTGATAAATTGTAACTCGGGGATATTGAATCCATTATTTATAGGGATTAGGATAAAATAAAACTAAAATTAGGATAAAATTATTTTTTTTAAAGTGTCAGTTTTTAAAACCACAAACAGGCAATGATTGTGTGTAATGTGGACTTGTTTAGTCATAACTCTTTAAATTGATGAAGAAATGAGAAGAGAATATCTAGAACAAACACACCCACGCTGAGCTCAGTTATTGTCTCTCCAGAGAAGGGGGGGGGTGGCTCATCAGAGACAACCAGCGCTTCAAACCACGCCAAGTCCTGCTCTCTCCACTTTACTCCCACTCTTCCCAGCTTCTCTCATCTCTCTCATCCCCCCCTCAGCTCCTTCTAGTTCCTCCCTATGAGTGTCCCACTATCACCGTCACCATCTCACCTCATCATGTCTGTTTTTAGCAATCTCAGCTTCATCAGCGGACAGGCTGCAGCGAGAAACAGATGGACGACCTTCTTGTACAGGCGGCACGGCGTTTGTCTGATGTTGTCCTTTTAGTGCGTTTTAAGTGTGCTCCTCCTATCAATCAAACAGAAAGCTCATGCCAACCGTGTGTGTATGTATGTATGTATGTATGTATGTATGTGTGTGTGTGTGTGAAACAAGCAGTTTTAATATCCTGAGAAAACAAAGCCCTTAGTTTTTTCAAGCCTTTCTGAAGAAGCCAACTGTGGGCTGAGCTCTCATCCGAATTCAGAGCTGGAGGGCGTCTTAGATTAAAGATTGCGTCCACAGACTGCACTGACATTGCAGATCAGAGCAGATATCTGAGTGGAATAACGGATGGGGGATTCTGCCTGAAAGGGTTCAGACATTTCCCAGTAAGGGTGGTGTGCTCCCGAGCCACCTGTCACCCTCCCAGTTCGAAGCCTCCTTCTCACACACACCCCTCAATTACACTCCTAATCTGGGAGGATGTTTACCAACAGGAAGCCTACCCGCCCCACTTCCTCTGGCATTTCTCTGCCCTTTCCTGACATGAGCGCAGCCCCGTTCGGCTGCAGTGGGTTTTCACAGATCATCTGTGCTCCACATTGAACATCTTAACAAAGCAGGAGTTGGCTTCTCGTCTCTTCTCCTCAGATCCTAACACTAAAGAGTCCTTCAGCTGTGATATTGCTTCATCTAACATCTTAATTGCTAATATATTTGGTGGCAATGCATCATCTCCCGCTCGACAGGCATTCAGACTCTAATGGGTTGCGACCAAAATTGCTGGATGTGATCTGAATCTCATCTGGCAACCCTCATGACATCCTTTTTACCTGTGAGATTTAAAATAATATATACATATTTAACCTTTCTGGTGGAAATGTTTCAGACTGAGGTGTGTTTATCACTCTTACCAAACAAGCTGCTGGAAATTAGTTGTGTGTCTGGTTATTTATTTATTCTGCGCCTGTGCCAGCCAGCTGGTTCAATGAGATCTGAAAGGACTGACAATGTGCCTTTAAATTTGGATCAAAAAGCAAAGTTGGACCTTTCTTTACACCTTTGTTTATATTAATCATATTATCCTTTTTCTAACATTACAGTGCCTTGCAGCAGTATTCAAACTCTTTGAAGGTTGTTCTTGGATTTTGCCACAAACAACCACAAACTTCGAGGGATTTTATGATAAATGTTTCACTGATAGGAATTTTAAAAAGTGTGCATTTGTATTCAGCCCCTCTACTCTGATACCTCTAACTAAAATCCAGCGCAAACTAAATGCCTTGAAGAGTCCACATGATTTCACATAATTTCTTCTAAGTATAAATCACACATACCTGTGGAGGCTGCAGAGGTTTGTTTGAGAAAACTGAACAAACGGCATCATGAGGGCAAATGAACTAACCAGAGAGGTCAGAGGTAGAGCTGAGGAGAAATTTAAGGCAGAGTCAGGTGATAAAACAATAGCAAACCTTCTATAACGACCAGGTTTATGAAATGCACTTCATAACAGAGTGGCGAGAATGCTGAATTTTTGACAGAAAGCCATAAGAAGTCCTGTTAGCCCAAAGCCATGCAGGAGGCAGCCTGTGGAAGAGGTTCACCTTCCAACGGTTCAACAATCTCAAACATTCAGGAAGAGCTCGATCGGATTGGTGTGAATCAGAGCATGTTCACGTGTTATAATGACCTCGACGTTATTTTGGCAAGACTTTAAAATGGATGCATGCAGATGGTCTCTGATGACCAAGCTTGAGCTTCTTTGACAAGAACAATTGACAGAATAATTTTTTTCAGCTGAAACAACTCAATGGATATCCAGTTGTAATTGAAGCAAAAGGTCATTCAACTAAATATCGACTCACAGTGGGTTGAATACAAGTGCAAGCCAAGCTGATTTTAGTTTGTAAAGAAAAAAAAAGAAAAACACACATTAATTACCTTCACATTTTTATCTGCTTTGGTTGCACTATTACAATATATCAAAATAGAATATGTTGTAGTTAGAGACTGTAATGTGGTTAAATGTGAAAAGGTCAAAGTGTGTGAATACTTTTGCAAAACAGCATACTGTATGGGCTTTTAGTATAAAGAGAACAATCTACAAAAAGCGTGAAAGGAAGGTGAGTTTTCTACATCATTTCTTTGCTTCAGTATCTTTTTAAGAGCCATTTTAGCAGGGATGAAATAGCAGGGAGTTTATTTATTAAGAATATAAATGTTAAAATGACTTAGGGAACATAAATAATGCAAAACAATTATACACAACAAAGGGCATAATTGATGCACCACTCACCCAGTCCAGTAACTGAAAGGATTTCAGGAGGAATTGGATGAACATCCTCATCTTGGCCCAGACAGACTAACTAGAAACCCGTTCAGCCTACAATCGTACAGACAGGTTCACACGAGTGACCCTTTCATACTTAAAAAATACTAAAAATAAATGTCTTTTTTTTTTTCAAAAGAAGACTTTTGTACTGTAAGGATTTTACTTTAGAAATTCTTGTCTTTACTTGCCTTACCCTTCACTGACACTAAAGGTGGAGCAAAGGGTTTCATCCTTTGGAGGGAAAAACAGGGGGGGGGGGGTTATTAGCACTTCTAAACACAAGATTTCTAATCACACATCAAGAAATGTGGCATGGCCAGGTGGAGTTTTAAGGGGGAAAAAAGAGTTAAGAGCCAAGGAAAAACTGAGCGAAGAGTAAAAGCTTGGGACGATTCAGGAATAGATGGAAGTTGTTCCAAAACTTAAACACGGGGAGGATGAGTTTTAACCTGAAAAGGCTGAGAGAGGGAAACTTTTGGCCGTTGTCATTTTGTGAACGGATACACACAGCTTTCATTGCTCAGAAGTAAATGGCTCTGCTGCAGTTTTTAAGCAGCTCCACTAATTGGTACAAATGGATATGTGACCCCCCCCCCCCCCCCCACACACACACACACACACACCACCACCACCTGTTTCTTGCTCACTGTACGCGTGAACAGCAGCTAAAATGGAGGCAGCGAAACCTTGTGCTCTTCTTCTCCATCTTCTGTTGTGTTCTGTCGATGAAACGGCGCTTCAATAATGTTTAAGCTGCTCTCAGGACAACAGGAACCCTTATTGTTTTTAAAAAGATATGAAAACATTAGTGCAAACACAAAAATCAAATGTTGGTAACCTTTTGGGGCCCACAAATACCACGGACCCCATGTTGAAGCTCCATTTACCACTTGAATTTTCTTTTTTCTTTTGCATCTTTAACTATCAGATTTTTCTGTCAATGCTGCAAAAGTAGCAAATGACAAAGGGATGGAATGACCTGCAGCGGTATAATTTGACATGTATAATTTAATTTGAATTAATCACTTTATTCATTTATCTTTTATAGGGTTGTCAAAATGATTGGTATTTTGATATCATTAATACCAACAAAAAAAAACTTTCATGGGACACAAACTGAGCTATTACAGGATATGTCAGCTATGTTAGGGATTTAAAACGGTCAGTATCTGCAGCATTAAAGGAGTAAACATGTCAGCCAGCATCAGCTAATATCATCTGTTAAATAAGGATCTTTTACTGGCGTTAGAAAAAGCGCAGCCTCAACATTAACAAATGGCGGACAGACCGAAGCTGACATAGAAACCTGCCAGAACCTGTTGCATCCTACCCTTTCTGACTGTAGCTGTAAAAATTTTACTTTTTCTACAAATCCTATTCTTGTTTGCATTGTAAAAAAAATAGCTTTCTGTCTAGACCAGGTCCATGCTTCCACTGTGAAAAATTATCATTTTGTACAAACTGGGTGCTTGTTTACATGTAAATCCAGCTGCATGGACCAGATCCGTGCAGCTGGATTTTCCAATTAACTGCACAACGGGAAGTAAATACTTCCAAAAAAGACATTAACTCATGCAAACTGCACAGGAAAGCAACATTAAAAAAAACTCCTAAATAGATGCTTAATGGCCCACAGCTTAATTGTTTTTTTTAATGAAGACAATGAAAGTATTGTACTGTAATTGGGTCCATGGTTATTGGTTTGGTTATATTCGATTTATTTGTTTGATCTTTATCAGAAATACTGCTATGCCTTCAGAAAAAGTTGCTGCTGATTTGAAAATGGTATCCAGTATTTTTTTGTTGTGTCATCAGGTTTGTGATTTAGCTATTGTTCTTCTTAAAGTAATAAACAAAAAGAAATCCCATCAGCCTGCCCAATATTACTAAGCAGCTCTAGATACAAGTAAATATGGTAATAACTAGCAATGAATAAATGAATAATTTGCAAATATATTTTTCACTGTTATTTAGAGCTTAATTCGACACTTTTCTTTATCAATTGAAATGTCAGCTTGAGTCAAAGAATGCATCGTGGTTATATTGAATGCATAATCCTTCAAGTTGAAAAAGAAATCTTCAGGTATACAATTTTTCTTATTCTAGGAACAATGAATCAACTTTTGACTGTCTGGAGCTGAAAGCGTGCAGCAAGAAGGAACTTGACTTATAAGATACATAATGTTTGACGTATTTGACATGATGATCGAGGAAGAGGAAGGAGAAACATCTTAGCTATCAGAAATCTTCCTTTTGAGGAATAACACATCTATAAATAAATGCAACACTCAAGTTCAGTAACTAGATAATGAAGCAAAGGAAAAGTGTATTTAAGTGTTTCTTTTCTTTTACACATACAATCTTATGTGGATCCGAAGATATTTTTCTGTTAGTAGGGTTATTTTTAATTGTTTGAGTTCAGAGATTAATGTTGTCTAGACAGAATGTAATTAGTAAAGTATTTAGAGATAGCACTTTGGGTTGATTATGATTAAAAAACATGCAAAATGGAAAGTGCCTTAAAAGGGGGCTGTATTCCTTAATAAGTTGGGTAAACGTTTAATGTGGGTGAAGTTTTTACAACCCTTTAAAACACAGGACTTTTTTATGGAAAGCAGGGATATTCACTCAAGTGATTTCTGACAACCAGTCAGTGTTTAGAAAAGTAATCGTCACCCAAGCAAAACAAGAATTCATCGCAAGTGGCTAAATACGGGGATTTAAAAAAGATAAGTAAGATTCATGCCGGACATGAATGGATATGAATAAGTCCATCTGGGCTGCCTTTAGAAATGTATTGCTTGCACCCGGCTGTAGAAGAATCTGCACTGTCCTGACAGGTGCCCTAAAAGACAGAAAACAGTAGAAATGTTTATGAAACACTGATTTTTCCTAACGACCTCATTCGTAGCCATGTTGGCGAGGAGCATTTCTGAAGCCTCTCTGACATCTTTCTACAGTCAGTGTAGGTGGACAGTGATATCATGCTCTATTTCTGCTCCTGAACAGTACAAAGTACAGTCACTCATGTGCCTTTTGAAGATGGATCATCCATTCATACACCCTATTCTGACTTACCGTTGCACCAGAAAGTATTCACAACCTGTCATTTTTTTCCATATTTTATCAGATTAAAGAATTATTATTAATAGATTGCAGTATTTTATTTTATAATTTCTTTTGAAGCTTGATCAATTGCAAAACAAAAAGTAACTGCATTTAAAGAGTTGGTAACTTTTTATTGGAATCGGGTGATTTAAAAGTATTCACACCCAGAGTCTAATATTTAGTTGACACACATTTGGCCGCAATCACAGCCTGAAGTCTTTTTGAGTTTGTTTCTGTAAGTTTGGCACACTTGTTTTGGGGTATTTTCTCTGATTTTCTTATGCAGAACCCCTTGTGCTGGATGGAAAAGATCAGCAGACAGATTCTTTTGCCTGTTCCAGACATTTTCAATTGGAAATAAGTTTGGACTCATGCTGACTCAAGGACAATTTAGTCTTAGATGTCCATAGACACCTTCTTTTACTTCATTACTTGGTTTCTGCTCTGAAACATTTGGTCTTACTCACTACTGTTAAAATCCCAGTGAAGCAAAACATGATAAACTATTTTTTTATTTAACCACTTTCAATGTAATATAGATCCTGTAGAGTTTAGAGAAACAAATAAAACTTTGTTTGCAGAAAAAAGATAAAAAACTAAAAAGGTTCTTATAAATATGCAGACCCTCTGTCATCGATTGCCGTGAACCTGATGAACCTGAAATAGAATTGAGCGGTCCTAGATAGATTTTTCTGACGTTTTCTGATTTGCATCCTTAAGTAAAAGCCAGAATATTGTAGAGTTTAGAAGAATGTGAATTATGCAATTTTGTAAAGGTATCAGGAGAAGGATAGAAACAAACTCTTCCATGTCGTCACCTTTCTAAAATAATGGCCTAATTTTTTTTTTGCCACTTTTTTTGCCTAAATCAACTTAATAATTTTTGTTATTTTGTGTGTTTTCTGAAAAACCTGAAAAAAGAATGACTTAGGCCATTGTTTAAAGGAGAAGTCCGGTCAGCAAGGAAGAATCAATGGATCATTTGCGGGGATTTAATGAATGTAGTGTTAATCAGTAAAAAAATAAAAGTGTTAATTGTCGTTGCGATCACTGAGTCTGGGAGCGGCCATTAATGGCCAAATATGGTAACACCTCACTCCTGACGTCTTCTGGAAGTGACTTCACGGAGCGGTAAGCCGAGGGCCATTCTCCGCGCTTTACAAGTAAATTCAATAGGAACTATCATACACAGCTATGATCAACAACAATTCACCATTGAAATTCGTGAGAATAATGAAAAAAACATTAGTTATTTCACCTTTCCGCTACACCACAGCCGCAGCAGGCAGATTCAACTCACATCGTCCCTTTTTGGTCTCCTCGGCTCAAACTGGTATGGCTGTATTTCGTCAAAAGTCAGGTTGCTATCAAGAAAGTCTTCCATATAATTCAAATCGCTATCAAATGAACTCCCATCGCTGTCGCTATTTAATCCATTACTCTCTGCTTCGCATACCGCACTAGTCGTCGCCATCTTGGATAATAGTGCGTTGTGACAGACACCAGATAGAGCATTGGGACTTGCTCGACAGCCGATACCACACCATGACGTCACAAACAGGGAGGTGGCAGTACTGTTCTTTGTGCTTTACTGGAGGCATCCCTGTTTGTCAGTCAAATGAAAATTACTCTTAATTAAAAGAACTTATCATTTATTGAACAGTATTTAAGAATTTTATATTTAAAGTACTTTCAGAAGTTTGAATTCTGAATATGACCGGACTTCTCCTTGGTGGTGACATTATATTTATATTCTCTGGTGCACTCAAGACATTCCTAATTATTTAGAGAAAATGTAAGACATGATTGACACGACAAAACCAAATCTAATAACATGAACCAACACAAACTGGTCAACGTGGCTTCCAAGAGGCTGACAGCAAACCTGGAGAAAGTGCTGGTTGTTTCCCTCTTGTGACAGCAGGCTCCTGTATCCTTCACATGACCGGCCAACTGGATTGGAGCAGCGACACAGAAGCTTTTCCTTTTACCAAAACTTTTGTGTGTTTTAGTCTGTGTTTCGCACCAGGTTGAGCATCACCAAAGGAAATGAGTGTCCGCTTTGAAACATGGCGGTGGCAGCACCGTGCTCTAGAGTTATTTTTCCTCAGATGGAGCTGGGTTATTAGGGTTGTGGGAAAAAATATGACAGACTCAAATCAAAGACTAAAAGCTGAAACAGAATCAAACAATCAAAAAAGAAAAGAGTTTCGGAGTTTTCCCATTTATGCAACCAGGTTATTGCACATTAATTTATATTTTCCATTCATTACCCCATATAGATTATTTTTTTGGTACAGGATTAACACTCAAAACAGTTTTTAAAAGATTTGTAATGGCGAAATTTGTATTTTTTTTACATCGCAAAAGTTTGGCCTTTTACCAAAGGTGTGTCCACACTTTATATCCACTAAGATATAAAAAGTGAGGCCTTATATATACAACTGTCTTTCATTCAATCAACGAGTGAGAAGTGGACTCAAATCATGTTACAGAAGCATCTGGCAGAAAATAAAATTCAACTTTTTACTCATTTAATATTCATGTCAATTTTTTTTTTTTACAATTAAATAAAATAAAAATACCAAAAGAAAGGGTATTTTTTTTGTTAAACAGAACATTTGAGACCAATTAGCTAATATGTTTGTTTAGTATCTGTTCTCTCTGGAAACCTTTTGACCAAGTGTAGTTTTTTTTCCAGCAGCACAAGTCATGTTTGATTTAAGGCAGCGCGACAGCCACCTTTATGCGCACTGGACACCGCGCGACCAAGATGACCGCCGTAGGTTACTTATTATGAGTTCCTTGTTAATCTCTCTGTGTAACCTCCAAGTCACACGCAGGGAACTTTTGAGGCGGTTTCTCAATTCGTGTATTATGTGTGTAGGACATTTAAGGGACGACTGGCTTACCGTCATGAAGTGTGTGCGTTCAGTTGTGCGTGTATATAATTGCCTCTCGGGGTGTGATTAATAAACCAAACGAAGCTTACGTTAAGGAACGTCCATTTGAAAGGAATATGTGAAGCACCTGTTATGAATTGTTATTGTTGCTCGCTGTTTAAATGAACTGTAGGCTGGTGTTTTGAATGCATTACATTTGTGCATGACTCATGTTAGGTGCAGGATATTTGTGTAAACAAGATAAAATGTACTCCTGTCATGCTGTTTAATGTGTAATGCACTTTATGGTTTCAGAGCTATAAAAGCAGGGGGCACCTGAATTTAAACATCTTGATCCGCAGTCAAACGCTCTGCCACTGAGCTATGCCTCCTGTCACATGAGCTCACAGGGGGAGGGTATAGACCTGTACCTGGATTATGTGTACAGGTTGTTGGTGTATTGATCTCTTGTGTTTGTTCTTCGCCAGCTGTCCTCTTTTCATGCTTAAATAGCCAGCCTCCTAATTGTCAACAAATATGATTAGGCTGTATTGTGTAACCATGACAGTATGAGCTGGGTACGCTCGTAATGCAATGTGTGGCCTCGGCCTAACCCGGATAGTCCATCCGCCGGAGGTCTTCCAATCAGATTACAGGCTCCCGGTTTGAATCACGGCATGAGAAATGGCAGCTAAAGGAGGATGGTCATGAAGGCTCTGGGCACATTTTCTTTGGTCGACTTCCTCTGTGGTCTGGGACACTTGCCGCTCTATCTCTGGCTCCATCTGACTGCCTGATCCTTTTTCAGAGGCTCTCACAGATGTTAATGGCTGTCAAGCTTCCCGGAAAAATGAGGGATTCTCAGAAATATGTCAAGTTAATTATTTGACTGAAAGATGACTCAATATTTTTTGTGTTTTTTTTCTCTTTCCTCCTTTTGTTTTCTACCCCCTCCTTCCTCTTTTGCTCTCCATCTTCTCAGGGAAAGTATGCTAAGAGGAAGAGCCGATTCAAGCGCTCAGATGGGAGCACCTCTTCTGACACCACCTCCAACAGCTTTGTCCGACAGGTAAACACTTCACACCTAATCTTCTCCCCAGACAGGTAACCAGGGCTACAGGCTTAACTCTCCTCTCAGCCTATTTAATTGGTTACATTGAATATAATTAAAGTAGACACGTCTAATGTCAAGAAGTGACTTCAGATTTCAGTTAATTATGGAAAACTTTCATGCCTTGGTTTTTTTTTTTTACTTTAGGGTGGTGTGAAATGTTTTAAATGTCTAAATGAGTGCCTGAATCACCTTTTGAAGATAGAGGAGCTCCACTTCAACCTCCTACTGGAAAATCTAAGCTTCCTGATCTTGAAGACTGAGCCTATGCCCCCTTTGAAGGACATTTAGTTCAGGCTCCTTTTTCGTTTGGCTCAGGGGAAACTTTGTAATCGCGGACTAACTTTATCATAGACCAAGTCAAAGTCCATCTGCCCATCTCCAGCTCCATCCTGCCATCTCTCATGAGCAAGGTAGAGTTTTTTTTCCTCACCTGACTTCAAAGAACATTTTCATGCATAAACAAGTAATTGGAAGTTGAGTTACTTTGACTTCTTCACTTGAGGCAGAAGCTCACCTCAGCCCAGGAGAGACGTTCCTACTTTTTTTTCCATTTGAGAACAATAGCCATGTAGGAAGTATTTCACACTCATTTGGAGAGTTTCCTAGTTTAGATTAAAAGATTAATGTAGTAGAAGCTCATCCTCACACTTTTCTCCACGACTCTTTTGGGAGGCTTAAGGAAGGGTGAAGAACGAAGGCAGATTTCAGCAAACGCAAGCAACCAAATGCAGCATAAAAGTTGTCTGTGTACAGACAACCACTGTAATTATCTTGCTTGTTACAAAGCTTCTGGCCTGACATTAAAATCTAGTAGGCTAGTTTCCAAAGCATTAACTCGAAACAAAAAACAAAAAAGTTCTTCAAAGGTAAACTGACTATTGAGACTATTACAATAATATAATGTACGACTCCCCGGAGAGAAGATTGTATCTGCACTGTTGGCATTTTCTTTTTTCTGCTTTTACTAATGTGGTTTTCATCCTAGAAGGCCTGGTATTTAGATAATATTCTTTTCTTTGAATGAAACACCTCTTCCTTCCTTAATCTGTATCTTTAACTGGGAGCAAACAGACCGTAGAAATGGAGATGGCTTTGTTAACGTGCGGCAAAGTTTCAGCTCAGCCAGAGCAGAGATACTCTGGATGGTGGATGGTGGGCTTGATCCGGAACGATCACTTCAGAGCTTGATCCCAACCCGGCGTGCAGGCGTCCCGGTTCTGTCGTCGGCGCATTCTGTGTGAACCGTAATATGTTTCTGTCCCACGAGGGCTGGAGTGAGGCATCACACACTCATCGTGACCAGTGCAGCTTTTTCTTTTTTTTTCTCCCCGTGTCTGGACATGACATTTCTGAAAGCCGTGTGGTGTTATAGCTTAAAGAGCCACCCTGTATGACATTTAACTGTTTGGTTTTGGTGCTGCTTTAAAAAGAAAAAAAAATCCCACCACTGTCGGGGAACACAGGGAGCTGAAGCCTCCCGTGGTTTCTAAAGGTTAGCAGCATTCTCGCCTGCACACATTGCCCTTCCCACCGCCTTGTCCTTCATTAACTCGGAGCAGAGAAGACCCACGTGCTCCGCAGCCCGACAGCAGATAGGATTTATTGCATCTCTCAGTGTGTAAGCGGCGCATTATCTTTTAGGAGACTTAAATATTCTCCGTCCCGTCTCCTGTTGCTGCATGGCCTTCTGAACGTTATTCTGACACTGCAATTTTAGACTGTAACGGAGGTCCTAAACGCAGACAGTCGCTCAGATAAGGTCAAAACTGGCAGGAAAAAAAACACCCTTTCAGGCAACATATAGGATTTTGTAAATATAGCCTCGCATAACAACTGAAAGCATAGCCCCGTATAGGCTTTACAGACTCACACACGCCCACGCAAGCGCACACCCGCTCCCCGCATACACACAAACGCGCCGGAGCCACAATCAACCAACGGCTGGTACACTCGGCCTGGTTCCTATGGCAACCGGGTTGCTGAATCTCCCCCTGTGTGCGAGCGACGGTGGGATGGAGAGACGAAGCAGAGGATGTTTTCCACGGGTTTGTGTTTGCGTGTTTTCGCGCCCCGTGTGTGTGTGTGTGTGTGTTTGTGTTTCTTTCTTTCTTCGTTTTCTTTCTCTCTCTGCCGAGGGTGGGCTGAGGGGCGCGGCCTGCGTGCTCACTTCTCGTAAGTTTGTGTGTCAAGTTCAGCAAATGCACACTCTTGCCTGAAGGTGCGCAAAAATAAATAAATAAAAAATACCAGGTTCTCTGCTGCTGCAGTGTGCTTCCTGTTGCTCAGGCTGAGACCGGGGAGGCTGTCAATGAAACAAAACAAAACAAAAAAGCAATTTCATGTTTGACTTTACAGCTCAACACAGACTCGTTAAATGATCATGATGCAGCATAAAACTGAAGGGTAAATCACAATTTATTACGAACTGAAAGAGAATGAACTGTCCAGCAACTTCGCAGAGGTGCTCACTGGAAGAACAGGGTGAAGCTAATGTTTGAAATCTGCGTAACACGTAGTCGCTAGGATTTCTGTCATCTCCCCTCGAGAGGCTGAAAATGCAAATCAGATGAAGATGTATGAGGTGTAATTTAGGTGATGGGAAGGACTTTTTTTTTCAACTTAATTTGAAACACAATGCTTTATGCATAGGGAAAGGTAGAATGAGATTCTGCAGGATAGAAAATTTCTATTAGATCATTTTTAAACATCATACAACTATATGCTCGACTGTACTTTATATTTGATGAACTCCGTCTCACATTTGGATCTCTTACTGTATCTTTATTTGTTTTTTGTTTTTTTGTTTTCCTATAAATTAATGGGAGGAAGAGGTCAGGTTAAGGAGTAAGAAACCTCCCTCCACTGGGCCAGAGGTCGCCCTCTTGTGGACAGAGTCAATTCTTTTTTAGTATTGAGGGCAACAAGTTCCTCTATCTGTCTGTCTGTCTGTCTGTCTGTCTATCATTGAATATAAGGATATTTATTTGAGAAATTATTTATTGGATTGTTGTACTTTTTTGTCCCCAAGCAATATGATTTGATAGCATTCAACTGATAAAGTGAAATTTAAGCAATTTGTGTGCATCTGTGACTGCTAAAATATACTTCAAGGACTCAAATCATGAAGTGTCAGTCACTTTGAACTAGGAAACTGAGCTTCATGTTTACAGTTTGCTGCTGCAGCACTGAATCCCCCTGTCGCACGTCTCTACCTGTCTTCATTGGGGATGAAGACAGGCATGTAAAGAGATTTTTTTCAAAGACACACAAAGGGACAAAAGGAGAGGCTGGAAAGAATGACGCTGGAGGAGAGGTGGAGTAATGGAGTAAGAAAAAAATGGAAGTGAGGGGATGTGGGTTCCATGCCACTGCCCAGTTTTCTCTCCCTCTCTGGTCAGCTGGGCCACTGAACGGCTGACGACTGCATACCAAACCTCCTTGTGGGTCTCAGTGTGTTCGCGTCTCTGTTTCTGCCCTGCCAGGGCTAAATATATTTACCCAGATTGCAAATGTAGCACAAGTCCTGAAACCCGACCCCCCCCCCCCTGCCCCTATAGCCAGCTTGGGCTCTGTACGCGCTCCTCGGGGGGTTGTGGTGGTGGGAGGTGGGCATGTGCGCGTCCACGTGTGACAGGGACTGGAGGTTAAGCGTGCGCTCTCTTACTTTCAAACACTTCTCTGGCTGCCTCCTTTATCATACACACACACACACACACACACACACACACACACACACACAGACACACACAGACACACTCATGCACTTGTTAAACTAACACAGAGGCATCTCACGGACGCGCGCACACCCGAGCAGAGTGGACTCTGGCGTTGTCCCCTTGGTTTGCCGGGGTGCGGCGAGCGTGGCAAACGAGGTATGGAGAGGACCGAGAGGATTCCAAGGCCCGTAATGGTAAGAAGTATCTGGATAAATTTACGGGCCGTGCATGTTTGGCCACATCAGACTGAAATGGAGGCGTGTTATTCAAGCCGGTAGCCCTGTGAGCTTTAGCTTGTGAAAGGACGGGGTTTTCAAAGTTCACTAGATACAGTAGCTTTTACATTTGACAGCTCAAGCAGATCTTTCAGTCCCGTCCGGGCTTGTGTCGGTCTTTGCTCCCCCTCTTCCGACTGTACCCAGCGATTCCATTTTGGGCCGGGCCACAGCTGCTCAAAAGGCGCTGCGTTTTTAATTAGACCTCCAGTCCCGGTGGCTGGGTCGGTACACCAGCCTTCCCAGGACTGTCGCCATTTCAGGGGGCTTCTCTCACTGCTGTCCCCCCGTCGTTTACTCACAGGCCCAGGTTCAATATGCTTGTTTGGAACTTCAAGCTATTCAAGCTTTTATGCATTTCAGTATCCACCTGTTGTTGATCGAGCTTTTACTGTATAATTCTTGGAGTCAGAAATCGAGGATGTATGCATTTAAGACACAACCTACAGTATTTATTTGCTATCACATAATGTGTTATATGTTCCAAGCAATATATTTAAAAAGTTTCAGCGCTAAAAGTGGCAAGCTCAGACTTATAGCTTCATTTCTAACTGTCATAAACCCTAAAATAGTCACATCTGAGAAGCTGGTTCCCAGAAAGAGTTACCATATTTGTTGTTTGATTGGCAAAATCAGCTAAAGATTGTTTTAATTTAATGGATTGGCGCAGAAATTTACTAATTATTGTTTAATATTCAGAAGAGTTCAACTTTTAAAATTGATTAGCCATAACATTATGACCAGCTGTCTGATACTGACTAGGTTGCTGCTAACACAGATCCGACATCGATGTACTGAATCCAGTGGATCTGAAAGTGTCTGCATGCTACCAAGCTGTCAGTGGCAGATTTTTTTTTTTATTAAAGTTTGGAGGTTTCCAAGTGGGGCCTGCATGGATCAGGTCTGTTTGTTAGTCTGTTTGTTTGTTAGTTTGTTTGAGTGGCATTTGAAGAATTTAAGAGGTCTGGCCAACAGCTTAGCTGGTTTTGCTCTTTAGGCCAAGTTTACAGTGTGGTGAAAGACAGTGAATGTAATGTAGTAATAATATGACAATTTTAAATTAGAATTGTTACTTCTGACTGATAAATGATAAATGAAAAAATATTTTTTCTCCCTTTTTCCAATACATCAAAACTGAAAATGTTCTCCTTTTTCTGTCTGTAAACATAGTCTTAAATAAAACTTATGCTTTGAAGCACTCTAATTGTAAAAATCAGATTAAGGTTAGGAACATGTACACTATTTATTCATTTTTTGTTTGATTCAAAGCGACTATTACTGTAACGTTTTTCGTTTGTGTGTTATTGCCCAGAACAGGCATAGGCCTGTATTAGATTCTCACATTTTAATAGTACAACAGCTTTATTTTAATGTTTTTACGCAAAAATTTAAAACAAAAGAATATCTAATAATGTAATTCTTATGTAGAGAAAAGCAACAAACATCCCTAATATAATTATAGTTATAATAACGCTTTCTGTGACATTTATTTATTGGTGTTTTGGTTTTAAAACGTAGATTTACATCTCTAGAAACAATGTTTAGGCATCAGGCAACAAGTCATCTAGCAGAATGTGACCCAAAACCTCTGATTGTCCTGAACCAGCCATGTTCCACCCTGAACTTATGTGTTTCCCTCACGTTCAGCACACACCAGGCAAAGATCCACTCGACGTAAAAGCAAAAGGCCTTCTGCTCACAGTGGGCAGCTTGGGCTCCCACATGCCAGTGATGCCTGGTGTTTTCTGACACCTTTCTATCAGAACCAATACCATTCTGCCGTTTGAGCTGCAGTGGCTGTTGGATTTTTTGGACTGGATTGGACATCCTTCCCCGCCCATGGGGTATTCCTGGGTTTCTTTCCTTCTGAAAGTCTCTTACCTCTGAAGCCAGAGAGCATCCCTCAAGTTCTGCAACAGCTAGATGGCTAGCACAATTTGGTCTCCGTCAAAGACACCTAAATGCTGCCTTTTGGTGCTTCTTACGTCAGGTTTTAGACAAGGAAGTCCACTAGCTTGCAAATAAATTACCTCTCCCAGCTATGTACCATAATAAAAATAATAAATACTGGGCAAAAGATAGGAGCCAGCACATTTTCATGAGTAGAAAACACAATGTTGCCTTTGAACTAAACCGCCCTTTGAGTTGAAAAGCTAAGAATTTCAAAAGATGTCCACAAAGACATTGAAGTTCAAGTTTTATTTTGTAAAAAAGATTTGCCACCTTAAAGGTTTCAGAGTTTGAGTTTGGATTGTGAACTTGAGTTTAACATCACAAACTGATGGGTTCTCCTTCAGGACTTCCTGGTAGAAAACAAAATGAATGGTTTATCACACTCCCACTGCCATGTTTGGCTCTTGGAATGATGTTCTTTCTCTGAAATGGTTTCTCAGTTTTCAGGTTCAGGTGACTTTATTAATACCCAAAGGTAAAGTTACTCTACAGTGAGATGAGAAAAGAATCACATCAGTTGAACACGACACACACACATAACTCTCCCGTGGAGGCCATTTTTGCCCGTTCTCTTTCTTAGTTGTGAATCATGAACGCTGACCTTAACTGAGGCTGCTACTTTACATTTTCTCTTCTTCTTCTTTTTGACCTCCTGCATGAGTTGTTGATATTGTCTTGTAGTGAGGACTGATCACTCCTGTGAAGGTTCGCCACTGTTCAGTGTTTTCTCCATTAGTGGATAATGGTTTCCACTGTGGTCTGCTGGGATCCCAACAGCCTTAGAAATGGCTTTGCAACCCTTTTGAGACGGATAGAAGTCAATGAATTACTTTCTCATCAGTTCTTGAATTTCTTTAAATCAAAGCATGATGTGTTGCTTTTTGAGATGGTTTGAGCTACTTCATCTAGCAACTCATGCTCTGGATGGATGGATAACAATTACCGCTAATTTCTTCTTTTTTACATAAAGTCAGGTTAGTTTGGACAGTTTTTTTCCTCCCCTGTTATCTGAATTATCAATATTTAAAAATGCATTTTGTATGTACTCGGGCTATCTCTGTCTAAAGTTGACATTTTGTTTAGGTGAGAATTTATTACAACAAAGCAAGAGGGGTGGACACATTTTCGCAGCCCTGTAATTGTGATTGAAAGACAGTGAGAGTTGATCAGATGATTCTCATGAATTTAACCATTACTGTTAACACTATATTTTGGACGGAATCTATACGGTAGAAAAGTCCAATGTGAACATATTTTGGGACTAAATAAAGACTAGTACTGGAAAAGCCATAAAAGATGTATAGCGTTTCAAAGTAAAAGCCTTTAAGTAAACTCGTTTTATACCCTAAAACCTGATCTGAACCATGATTGAATTTCTGCATGATGGTGTCTTTTACACACCATAAAATGACAGAGGGCGGCTTGTGTTAGATTTTCTACAGTGACGGGGGGATTTCGGTTCAGTCGAGTCCATCCCTGACTCATCTTTCTAGTCATTTCCACGCCGTCCAGCTGGTTGCCATGATGTGGCGAAGACGGGGAGAAAGGCCGGTTGCAGCGACCAGCTTAGCGATCCAGATGGGATTCTGCCCTTTGCACACATGGCTGTCCGCTGGGACTCCCCTTCCCTTTCTTCTCCTTTTAATCTGTCTTTCTCCACCACATTGTGTCCTGACTGAGCCAATTTTACTCTATTTATGAAGTTAGAGCGGCAGGGCTGAGGATTGGTGTTGCTGTTGCAATTCATTTGGCAGGAGACGTCGTATTCCTCTTCTTCTCTGGATTGTGTGATACATCTCAGAGATAAAGCAAGAAAGGATATTCAATGTTCTCACTGTTCCTCTTTTTTATTCATTATCACATCATCCAGCGTGATAAGTGTGAAGATATTTTTATCTGTTTAATTATCAGGGTAAGGGGTTCACAGTACGTGTTAGCTCTCTGATGGTAATCACCTCTTAGTCATACAGTGTGGATTCTTTCAACACCTGCTGTGATGTTCCTGTTGCCTGTGGCAGTAACAGATTAAAATCTTTGAACTCTGCCCTGTTTCTTTGGTACTATTACGGAACGGCACAGTTGAGAAATGTTTAAGATAATAAAACAAAAGAATGAATGATTACCAAACCATCACACCATTAATACCAAGTCAATACTTATGTCACTATGGTCTTCTTCCTTTTCGTCGCTGCTTCAGAAAACGATGTGTCCACTCACATCCTCACTGGGGGTGGGGGGGACTCTTTTCAGCCCCCTTCGTTTTTCTGAGCCGCTCATCAGTTCCCATCCTGGCCTCTCTCGTTGGTTCATTACCCCCCTCCATTCTGTTGCTCTCGTTTCCCAACTTCATTAAGTGTTTCTCAGTGAGCAACCATATTTGATAGCTTTAATGACTGAAGAAATGATGGACGTTCATAGTAGACGATGTAATACTCTCAGTAAAGCACCTGAAAATGTGAGCGATGTCACAGACAAATCATGGAATCCTAAAACTCAGCCGTGATTTCAATCTTGCCCCAAACTGTTCCCACTGAAAATGAAGAAAATATATATATGAAGAAAGGCAAAATGTTTTGGGTTTCCTTCCACAAGGTTCTCTCAATAGCTTGCTGGAATCTTGGCCCATTCCTCCTGACAGAACTGAGTCAGCATATTAGGTCCCCCTGATCGTTTACACCTTTTTGGCTTTGTCTAAAAAACTGAGTTTAAAGTTTTATTTTAAGCCAGTTCAAAACTTTGTTGTCCTTAATCCACTTTGTAACTAGTTTGGTGGTATGCTTGGGGTCATTGTCAATTTTAAACACTTATTTGTTGACTAGCTTTAACTTCCGAACATTTTAAAGGCATACTATGCAACATTTTTCAGTTAATTAATGTGTTCCATACCGTTTTGGATGATTAAATGAGTCATTTCAGGTTGAACAAAGGTTTTCTCGGCCGCCCTGGTGGTCTGTGGGGGAAATACCGCACTTGCAACTGCAGGAGCCCTCGGCCCGCACCCACAGACTCAGAATCTCGTGCAAGATCGCGAGAGTCGGTCTTGCTTTACGGCGAGAACTGCTACACGCCCCCAGTGAAAGGCGTGTTTGTTGCTAGCGCAGTGGCGATATTTGTGCATTTATCATGGCGGAACCAGCGACAAAACAGCGAAAGCCCATGTCGGAGCAGGCAAGAAAGAGGAAAAGGGCTCTGGACAGAAAGAGGAGTCGTGCACGGGTGAACATCGGGCAAGCTTTTACCGAATGGCGAGAGCTAAAAGAAAGAGAAGGCTGCAAGGCTGACGGCGTTTCTGCTGATGCAATTGTAAGTAACATTGTAGGGTTTCCCTCACGCTACCGCCTCCCAACATTCAAAAAAAAAAAAAAACTAACTCCATATGCGCGCAAAGCTTGTCTCCCCCCCCCTGCTCCGCTCCGCCGGATATCGGCGTAAAGCTTGTCTCTTTACGACAGTGCACTTTTACTTTCGCCCTCTGGGGGGAGCCTCGCTGGAAAATCAACCCCGGTTGCATAGTATACCTTTAAGATGTTACTTGAAGGTATGGTGTCCTGATGATACCATACCTCTTGTACAGTTCACTAGTCCCTTCTCCATATAAAATAATGCCACCACCCTCGTACTTCACTGTTGGGATGGTGTTCTCAGACTTTGCAATCGTCCTTGTTCTTTCTCCAACTGTAGAATCAGAATTAGCTTTATTTTGCATACAGCAATAAGGAATTTGACTTTATTAGACCTTTGGTTCCTCTGCTCGTTTTCCAAAAGGGAAGACAGGGTGACTTCCTGCAATAATCAGGGTATCATTCACTCTGACTGTTAAGTGTTCATCAGGGAGACAGCCTCGGGGAAAAGAAAACTGTCTCTGCGACGGTTGGTTTTTGTAAATAGTCTTGAGAGTTTGTGTCCAGGATGTGTGGGACCTGCAGAGATGTTAGCTGCCCTTTCCTGACCCTAGACCTGTACAAGCCCAGATGGAGGGATCTTCTCTGCGGACTTGATTGTCCGCTGTAATTCGGATCTGTCGTGTTTTGTGGATGAGCCAAACCACATAGTAATGTATGTGCACAGGACAGACTGAATAATGTCAGTGTAGATGATGACCAGCAGCTCCTGTAGAAGGTTGTGCTTCTTGAGTTGCCGCAGGAAGTACAGTCTCTGCTGAGCCTACTTTTCAAACGGTGTCTATCTGTAAAACAACGGGGTCTCTTTTATAAAGCTTTGCGTACGCACAAAATGGGTCCTGAAACATGCGTACGCCACTTTCCACGCAAAAGTTGGGATCTATGACAAAAAACTTGACGGGAAAATGTGCGTTCCTCATGGCAAGTCTGGCCCAGGCGTACGCTCATTTTGGAGACGGGGGAAATTGGCGACGCAGATGGTAAAGTCATGAGTTGCAGCCAAACTGCATCATGATTCCTCTCAGACGTTCAATTTCACTCCATATCAGACTTTAATCATGGATCAACCTTATCATAAGCATTCAAAACCACAGTGTCATTCATGTTTATGCTGGTGACACATAACTATACCAAAAGACCTTTCAAATAAATAAAAAATGCAAACAAGCATAAATAAAAGTCCGCACAACATTTGATCGGGGGTTTCCACCACCACACCCTCTCCCCGATGATCACTGGGGTGACATATGCAATGGATAAAATAAAGCTGAGCGGTGGATGCATTGGCACTGTTGGAAGACCTTGGAGGTAGGAGAATTAGGAGGAAATGCAGTTTCAGGGATAAAATATCTCCTGCCCAATGATGATGACTGGCCAATATACCGCTTTAGACTCTGAGCATTTCATTCTGCTATAGCCTATAGGAGAAAGTGACTATACTATATACAGCTCTCCAACCCCTACAGAGAGGGTACGCGCACCGCTCAACACCATGCACCACTCGGCGCCCATCGGTTGCCTAAAACTCTTTTTACGTTGTTTATTTTTATTTACTTATTTTTTGGAGGGAAGGGGGTCTTTATCATTGCGGGGGAAACCTCTCATTCCTCCGGGTCTACCTCCCTCCTCTGAATGGCGATCTGAGCGCATTGAAGCTTTATGGTTGAATCTGGACGTGTTGAGGCCTGAACATGAGGCGCTACCTGGTAAGCAAACATTCAGGTACAGCTGTGATCTGTAAAGCGAAATTGTGTCCCTGTGTGCGTGCGCATGGTTTTATAAATCGGAGTATACGCGGTTTTCTTTTTCTTGGCGTACGTACGCTTTTAGGATGGATTCCATGCAATGTTTTACAAATGAGACCCCAGGTCAGGTCCTGAGAAAGGGTAGTTCCTTGACCAATTGTAGCAAATTTCAGTTTCATAGCAGAACGGGACATGTCCAAAAAATTAAGTTTAGTAATCTGGCTTTTGGAGCATTTTCTTTCTTCCAGCCCAGGTTGGTACAGGATTTGTTTCACTTTCCTTTCTCTTTCTCTCTTACCAGCTCCAGCCAGCATCTTAACATGATGTTTTACGTATGTTCTGGGTTTATTATGTGCATTTCTCGCCAAAACACATTGACCTAGTAGTCTTAGTTAATAAGAAATTTAAAGGGCACGGTGGTGGTGCAGGGGTAGAGCATGTGACCCATGATCAGAGGACTCAGTTCTTGACGTGGCCGTCCCGTGTCCGAGTCCCGGCCCGCGGACCTTTGCTGCATGTCTCTGCCCCCTCTCTCTTTCAACCCCATTTCCTGTCCGCCTACTGTCAAATAAAGGCCACTAGATCCACAAAAATAAATAAAAGAACTTAAAACACGTGTCACTGTTCTGGTTAATAAATAGAAATAATTTTGGTAATCCCGACTGACCTAAAACAAGGACAGGTGTTTCTCTCAGACTGAGAAATCAAAAGGTTCTGCCTTTTTAAAACTAACCAAAGATTGCCTGCTTGTCCATTTCTACAGCATCACAGTAAAATCCCTAACAGGTACTGTAGACTTTAACAATACAGTTGAAGGTTAAAGTGATATCGTCATGGAGGGGGTTCAATTGTCGTTATGCCTAACCAGTGTACAGTAATGGGAAATTATAAAAATTCCAAGTCTGTGCTCCTGCTTTTGTCGTTTAAAGCGTAAACATTCAGAACACCCTGGCCTTCTCTATGCCTTTCATGTCAATTATCCACCTTTTCAATTTGTTTACAATCGATTCCTACATGCTGGCCCTCGTTTTCTCCCTGCTCATGTAGCCCTGACTCGCTCGCTGGCTGCCTGCAACAAGGTGCACCGATGGTTACTATGACACTGCTGAGGTCCCTGTCGTGACTCTGCCAATGGGAAGGCAGCTCTGCCGTCAGGTGGCCTGTAGCTATTTTGAACAGGAGCTGTCTGTGAAGTGAAGCAAGCAGCTAAATTAGAGACACAACCTAATGACATGGGGGAAGGAGGAGTGGTGAGAGGGGGGGTCGGAAATGATAAGTGTTTTCTCTCTGCGTGTGTCTCTCTTTTCTGGTTTTGTGTGATGTTAATAAAATAAACGGATGACTCAGACCCTCATCCACATTCAAAAAGTCATGGTTTATTGCTCTTCCTCCCTACTGCTGTTTCTGCATCATGGACCTGTGGTGGGTGGGTTGGATGGATGATGCTCGTGCCTTTTTTTTCCTTTAAAATGTTCCAGTGGGACCCCCTATTAGCTATTTCTTAGTCACTGCTTCATGTTGGGATGCACCTGAATGGCTCATGAGATGACTCAGACCCACTAAGTGGGGGTGCTGCTGTTATTGTCCTCATTAGATGGTGCTAGGAACTCACAGCGCCACCGGCGCAGCACTTTGACCGTTTCACTACACTACACTGCCGTCCAGCGCCCTGGTAACAGGGAGTGCCCACACTCAATTGTGCTGTTGCCAAGTCTCGGTGAAACAGGTGGCAGAGCGAGTATCGACATCAGTGTTTGTCATTTGATTTGAAATCCTGCAGATACACATGGACAGCCATCAGAAGCAAAGACCAGGATTAATCACACATAAATGAATGTGCAAACATTGACTCACAGCAAAGATGCTTCACCCATAGCTGTTATTTTTCCTCCAGACAAATATCCGCACTGTTTAAAATTCTTTCATATAGTCGAACATTTTAATATAGCATTCTCTTTGAGTCACCGCAGCTTTAAAAAGCAGCACCAAAACTCCCTACAGTCTGCTGTTTGGGAACTTCAGGGTATCTTATTGAGGCATAGCAGGCGCGCCCAACTCCAGTCCTGAAGGGTTACTATCCTGCAACTTTTAGATTCATCCCTTCTGATGAATCTAAAATTACCTCATCAGTGTGTCATGCTGTTCTGTAGCACCTGATAATGAGCCATTCATTTTATTCAGATGTGTTGGAGAAGGAACACATCTTACATTTGCTGGATAGTTGTTTGGCAACCCTGAGCTATAGTGTCAACGAGGAAAGAAAGTTGGACGAAACCAAACCCAATGTCAGCTTTTTTTTTTTAAGCTGCAATAAGGTACACGGTTTACGCTACCCTGAGGGTATTTGCTCGTCTGAGAGAAAGGCAGGATAAAGATAACGAATAATATCCAGTTGCCTGTAGCATTCAGCCAACCCTAGATGCACGGGATTCCTCATAGGAGTAGACAGGAGCACCGACTTGAGGACTGTCAAGAGAGTTCATTTAATGACGGGGGTTTCCCAACAGCGTCGTGAGCTTTGTGACTTTGGGTTTGTGTTCAGCTTTATTTTGGTGTTCCACATGTAAATATATTCTGCTCCCCTGTTTAATTCCAGTTATTTGCTCTCCCTCACCGCTTCAACCAGTTTTTAATCAACCATTTGTTCCTTGTTCAGTAATCAACTCTCCAGTTAACGTGTCTCTGTAGCGTTCAGCTTCACGCTCACTGCGTCAAAGGCACTACGTTCCTTGTGCGCTTTGTCCTTTCATCACAAAATGCGCCGCGCAGCAATTCAAACTGGGTTCGTTCATGCATCCAGACAGAACCGCCCCTCTTCCTCTTTTATTTTGAATTAATATCTGATCCGCTTTACACTTTCTGCGTCTGAACACTTGTGTCGCTCATCTGATTTTTAGAAATTGACACATTTCACGCCGTCATCTGTCACAAATAGACTCGATCCGTATTTCTGACGGAAACGGAGGAAGGTTGTCTGTCGTGCCTTAGCACCACGGAGCCTGTGGGAAATGCCCTTTTGACTAGAATGGCCTTTATTTGTGAATTGAAGGAGTGAAGGAGTATGTGTGAATGAGAGGAAGACGTAGTCCACACGTAGCCAGATCTCTGAGAAAACTAATATATTTTCATTCAGCCACCCAAAAACGTAATTTTCCATCACGAAAAAAACATTTGTTTCTGAAAACACCGGCCAAAGTAGAGATTTCTGTAAGCCCAGTTTTTGTCATTGCATGTGTACAAGGCAAAACAGAGTCACAAATAACGCGAACGCTGACGTCACTTGTGCGACCATTTTTATAGACTTGGCGCTGCTATGGAGGAAAAACGAATGGTGTCAGTGAAGCGCTGATTTTTATGTTGGTGTTGTGATTGACGGCTTACAATATGTCTAATCAATGTTTAACTGGACAATTATCATGGACAACGGTTTGCTTGTACAGCGTGTGGGGTTCAGTCAGACGGCAAGCACAACACACGACACACGAACAGATTTCACTCAGGATCAGTCAGATGTCAGGCGGGAAATCATGCAAAACCTCTCAAGATCAAACGTGAGTTCAGAGTAAATCAACTTGGACAACGAGGAAGAATAACGGCGATAGTTTGTGGACTAATTTTAACAGAGAAGAAACACAACAAAAAGAAAAGGCGTTAGTTAAGGGAGTGGAGACGGCACGACAGGGGGGGGACGACAGGGGGGCGCTACGTTTACTGCGCTGTGATATGGAGGTGTTTTTTTTCTGTCGGGGTTTCCCTCACCTCGCCTTCTCATTGGCTATAAGCCACATTCAACAGTGCGTGCTCGTTTGTCCTCGGGGAACACCGGGCCGAGACAATCCAACACGTTGAATATCCCCGATTTGAGGTTGGAGCAGTCCCGATTACTCTTAACACACGACAGGAGTATCTCTTAAGGTAGTCGGGCCTGTTGGAAGGGGAAGATCAGGGAAAAACTGGGGCTAATTGTCCTGCCATGTAAACCAGCCTTAAGAGACCGACTATTCAGCTTTACTTTTGTTTTATTTGCCATCAGTCTGGCGGTGGGCGGTGTGGGCCCCTTCATAACCGTGGGCCCAGGCCGCTCCCTCTGCCCCCACGCCGGCTTCGCTACAGCCCCGATGTGTTTTGGCACAATGCTCAGTGGTGTGTTTGTGCGGGTTTTGTGCATGAAAACCTTTCTGAGTGTAAAATATTTTTATAAAAAACGATGTGGGGGAGATATCCATTTTTATAAAGAGTCGGCAACGTGTACAAGGCCTTAGTCAGCTCTTGGTCAGATCACCCTATTCTTCCCATCAGCCAATTTCCCTGTTGTCTTCTTCTGATGTATCGTTTTGGTTTTCCCTCTAGACCTTAGTTTTTGTAGTTTTTTCAAAATTATTATTTTATGTTCTTAAGTAAAATTGTTTATTTCTCACCTGCCTGACTCCTTCTTGCAATGGAGTCCTGCTCTGCACCATTTCCTGCCAGTAGCACGTATGAAAAGAAAAATCTCCAAACTAGCTTTTATCATTTCTGAATCAAGAAACCGTGGAGCGATTTCACGTTATCTGACAGATGATTTAATTGCTGTAAGTATTCAGTCTTATACATTGGCATTTCAAATTGCTGGTTCAGGACAAGTGTTGGCCACAATTCTCTGCACTTAATGGATTATTCACACAGAGACTGCAGCTAACAATGATCTTTACAATCATTGACCTTCATTGCTATTTTAATCAGGGTCCACAAGCCTTGACTCCCTAAAATATTGACACACTGAGTTTGTACGGCATAGTGGAAACATTATTAGAAAAAACATAATTGCAAAGGTTTATTGTTAACACCATAAAGTTTAAGCCTTCTAAAATAAGTTATCCTCTTTTGCAGCCTGACACAAAAGCTTTCAACTTGAGCATTTAGACAAAAAAAAACAACATAATTATAAGAAGCAACCTATTGTACTGTAAAGGAGCTCAGATTTATGTTAACAAATTGGTTTTGGACAAAATATAATATCTTCCATCATCTTATTACTCAGGACAAGGCAATGAGCATCACACCAATCCTCAAACAGCTCGGTTCTCTAGTTGGAAGAAAGGTTCTGTTCTGGTCCTTGCAGAGTAGACCAAAAATGATGGTGTTAACAGAAAATGTTAAAGTTTTTTAGGCTTTTTCTTAGGTTTATATTCAGTTTTTTTATGTTTAGCTCACATTTATTGGTGTAGTTTGTAAACAGAAGAGCTGACTCCCCCCAGACGAGGCCCTGTGCCGATGGGCTTGGGATCTGAGATAGCTTCGTTAACCTTTACATACTGAGCTCCATTGTTAAAAAAGGAAAAATATAATTTTACAACAAAAAGACTTCTTTTGTTTCAGTATTTGAATAATAAAAAAGGTTGAAAAGAATAAAAACCTGAACTAAAATCTACAAAAAGTGCACAAGCTTTGGTAATATCAAGTTTATTAAAATAAATGACTGATTCTACTGATACTGTTAGCAAAGACACCCTATATTTATCCAAACATTGCATTAAAATGGAGGTCAGTGATGTATTCTGTGTGGACAAGGCCTCTTGGGTAATGGAGTTTTTATAGAACCGAAACAGGGGGTCTCCAGCGATTGCAGGGAGGCGGGACAAGTTGGAACCAGATAGTAAACAGAAGGTTTGAGTTATAAATGGTTAAAGCTGAAATCTGCACACCAACCACTTATCTAGAAGGCATGCCATGAATAAGCAATTTTGTCCTACCATGACAAATATAACTTTAACTTCAACTAGGATGTGACTAATATTTAGCTCAGAGTGAGTCCAGATGTAAAACAAAGGAAAGCAACTGTGGAAAAGAACCTATCGCCCACTGTTAAGTATGGAGGAGGATCAGTGAGGCTGCAGGCTTGTTTCTCATATGCCCTGAAAACCTCGTTAAAGTGCCTGGCATCATGAATTCCTTGAAACACCGGGAGATTTTAAATAAAAATCTGATGGCCTCTTTCAGCAAACTGGTTATGGCTAATTAATAGGTAATAGAAATAGAAATCAATCAAATTTCAGGCCTACAATGCAGATCTAATAGGATGTGGGTCCTACTGGTGTAAACAGCTCTGCCGTCTGCTTTTCTGCCCAAATTGGTTCAGCCTGAATTTATTTTATTTTTTTCGTGCCAGAAGTAACGGAATCAAAACGCTTTTCTCCTTCACCCCATTTGAGTTTTTAAGTTACAGTATTTAGAGCAAAATAAGAATAAAGTTGCGCCTACAGATTATTACAGTGTGAGAATGTGTTACTGTTGTAGGTGCATACAATGTTTTTTTAACAGAATAATACAAAGAAACTAATAAATCTATTGGTTATATGTTTAATCTTCTTGAATCTTTCATTTTCAACGAGCTATTGGATCATTTCATTATTTAGTGAAATACTGCACAGCTTTCAAGATTTAGAGGAACAGTATGCTATTATGGCGTTGTTAACATTTGAATGGCCTTTGACATTTAAGATGATTTCTGTACAACAGAAGCTATTGAAAACAACTAAGTTGTAGTTTATTGTTAAAAAAAGTACATTACCCATTTTTTAAATCTTTGCATCAAAATGAACTCAACATGTCAAGTGAATATAGCGCAGAAGAGCAGTGTTATGGAAATACTCAGGTAAAGTACATAAAAGCTGCACTTTTGAATGGCCCTTGAGGAAATAGAGCACTGTGAATTTATTGCAGAGCAATGTGGTTTTAGATTTTTTTTCCGTCTGTAATTGCTTCCCTGGTTCTCAAACTTTATATAACATGAACCACTTCAGTAAATACTAAGTTTTCCAAGCACTCTCATTTTCACAGACTTTTTAAAGTAGCATTACAACAGGACTTGGGCCTGTTTATTTATTGTATTCTTATTTTTTCATATAAAACTTAAAGAAAAAAAAACATTCTATTGGTACAACTTGATTCGTTGAGGAATCAGGGTTGACGAGAAACATCCGTTCTTACCCCTTTTGAATTCTGGGAACCTTTGTGTTGAAATTTTCAACTACATTCTTCCAAGTTTTGCCCTCAAATTAAATCAAATGCATAATTAACTTGGACCACAAATTCCAATATGGCTGCCTGCTGATAAAACAGCAATAGCCAGAGGAAAAAGCTGTTTATATACCTCGTTATATTCTTTACACACATAAATTGGTATTACTCAGTGAACTTATCACAGCAGTATATTAAAGTGCTGAAATATACAACTGAACATTTTCCACATTTTTAATGTGCATTTTTGATATTTTATGTGCTATTTTCATAATTCTGTTATTGCCCCACTGACTACATGCGTAATATCCGAACTTGTAATTCCAGATAATTTCAGGATCTTCTCAATCACGGACTGGGAACTAAACAAACCATCTTCTGTGCTTATATGGTGCATCCAAGAAGTAATCCCAGCGAATCTGCTTCTCCATGCGTTATGTTTTTGCCTTATTCCACAATAATTTAAATATTCTTTTTCCATTTCCCTTTAAAAAACATTTAAATTTGAGCAACTTTACTAAAATAAATAACTCACTTGTACATTGGAGTTTACAGCCTTTGCTGAAGCACCTTTGGCAGCAATCACAGTCTCATGTCTCTGATGGCTTGCCACACCTTTTATTTATTTTTATTTTTTCATTTTTTAAGTAATTTCTCAAATTGTTCCATGCAGATCTCAAGCTCTGTCTTTCATGTTTCAGCTGCGAAGAGCCCGAATGCTGAAATTGACTGAAGTGAAAACTGAATTATTTGACAAATAAAATAAGGAGAGCGTTTAGATAGCCCACAATCACAACAGGATGTAGAGCAAGGGCAGAATAGCAGACAGAATAACGGGTAGTAAAGGCATTCGATGGAAGAATCCAGCAAAGAGAACCAGGGAGTTTATACACTGAGGCAGGAGTGGACAATGACAAAAAAACAGAAGAGCTAATCAGAGGAAATGTGGAGGTTGAGGTAGATTGAATGCAGGGAAACTGAAGGAGGGAGACCAATTACCACAAATTAACACACAGAGATAAAGAAACTATGAACCTTTGTGAAAAGATAAACATTAATCTCAGAGAAATAAATCAAATAGCACAAAAGGACAGATTACAAAAATAAATTAAGAATTGAAACAGAAAAACATGAACTAATGTGACAAGATCTTAAATGGCAGAAATAATCTCAGAAATACACCAAAAATAGCAAGACCCTTTCAAAAACAAGAACATGCAGAAAACACAAAAACAAAACCCAAACAATTATTCAGATGGATAAAGGCCACTCAAGGACATTCACAGCCTGCTACTGAAGCCACTCAATTTTGGCTTTGTGCTTCGGGCGATTGCCACGTTGGAGGAGGTATTATCACTGTAGTCTTAGTCCCAGAGCACTCTGGAGCAGATTTAACAGAAGAATCTCCATTTATTTAGCTGCCGTCAATTAACATCTGTGTGGACTAGTTGTGTTGCTCCTGCCTACAGCATGATGCTTCCACCATTATGCTTCACAGCAGGGATAACATTAGCCAGATGGTATTTTCCTCCTGATATGATCCCCGATTACTCAGTTTGATCAGGCAGCCTGAATTCATTTTGAAATAAAGCTGTGACATAAAAAAAAAGCGTGAAAAAGTGAAGAGTTCCTGATATTTAGTGCCTATAAAGACCCCATAAACACACTGATGTCTGCAAAAACCATATCTTTGTAATTGTTAACGCTGGTGAACCCGATATTCAGCCAAACGCAGAATTACGTTTTAAAAGGTTTATTGAATAGGATGAATAACGGCAGGGTGCCGGCATGGAACCCACAGGGAATCAGACAGACTTGTGCAGCACGCAGACACAGGAAACTTTTAGCAGAGGAGTCCAGCTGGCTGAGCACATAGGAACTGGTAGAGCACATCACACTAGACAAGATGAGATTAGAGGTTCTGGCAGGGATGAGCTGGCTGAGGCAGGTATATATGGTCAGGGAAACAGGTGAGCAGAGTTTACAGTAATTACTGGCAGCAGGTGGAGCTGATCAGGGCTAATTGGCTGGTGAGTGAGGAGACTGAGCTGATCGGATGATGGCTGATTAAGAAAAGTCCAGAAAAGTCCAATGCGAAACAAACAAAAACCTAAATCATGACAGTCATAATTAATTTATATTAGACTTAGCTCCTTTTTCACAATTACGAATGCTAGAATATATAGTGAAACAAAAATGTGCTTGTTAAATTTTTAAATAAAAAAAAAAAAACAGATTGGATTTTTTCTGAAACAAACTCCAGGAGAATATCAGGCAACAGATGATTGCTGAGCCTGACGGGTGTGATGTGTGACTACACTCGAGAAGGGAATTTTTTTTTTATCAACATTGCATATGGCCTATGTCATCTTTGCGCATTCTCAGAACTATTTTAAAAAGCCCATCACCTAATGAGTCACTTCTTCTGCCTGGCACATTCATCTGTCCCGCATTCTTGTCACTACCTCCCACAAAGCGGCAGGCAGCATGTCAGCTAAAAGAAAAATAAAAAATACACAAAACAACAAAAAAGCTAGAGAACAAGTGGGACGGTTATATAAATTGAACACTCAAACTCTTTAGAAGCTGAAGAGTGCATTGGGGCCAGGCTCACAGGACGCGCATCTTTTTATTCCGGCATGCTTGTCTGGATCAGGGTCAAGTTACCGTGCATGAGTGGTGAATGTGCTGGAAACTTTAGCCACTTCATGAGAATTTTATATCCTAGCTGATATTATAAAGAGTTCCCGGTCCGTGGTATTGTCCGTACTTGAGGCACCCACACGCTGAATCTCTTGTGTGTATGGATGAAGGATTGAGACCTAGTGCACACCGCCAGTCACTTGTTATGCATCATTTCCACCTCAGATTATTTAGAGTCACCTTACAGGCAGTAAGAAGGGGCCCTTTGTGTTTCTGTACGTTCACCTGAGGCAGACTTTACAGCTCAGGACATGAAGGTTTCCAGTGCTGGCTGCATTTAATGCCATTGCTGGTAAAGGTTTTGAAATAAATGTACAGCAGCATCAACATCGCACTAAAGACTTGAATAATCAAACATTTGATAGGCTTATTTATTTATTGAAGCAAATATTATTTGAGAATATAAGACCTGTAAAAAAAAGAATCTTTTTTTTTTTTTTTAACAAAATCGCTAGTAGCACCATTAGTGATGTTCCGAATAATTTATTTAAAAATAAATGCAAATGAAGCATTTTTTCCTACTTTTTAAATTTGATCGGTTTTTAGTATTGCATGACTTTTTGTTTGTTCCCTGCCAAACAAGTGTGACCTAAAGGGACACGTAACACGAAAAAAGTCTGGGTCAGAGTAAACCTTTGGTCCCCTTGCAAAAAAATACAATAAATATGTAAACATCAGAAACTTTCCAGCACCCCACCGTCATTACTTTGAGTTCCCCCTAGAGGGCATGAGCCACACTTTGGCTACGTTCACACTACAGGGGAAGTGCAACCCAAATCCGATCTTTTTGCCCCACAACAAATCTGATTTGTACCACCTCCATATGTGGTACTAATTCGGATACGTATCAGATTTATTTTCCAAAGCGGCCACTGTCTGAACAGTCATGTCGCATTTTAAACGTCTTTCACATCACTCTCCTGTCTCTCTCTACACATCCACACACAGCAGCAGCAGTTAGCGCTCCATAATAGACCATTAATAGCTATGCTACTTTCCTCTTACCTTACATCGTCTTGCTATGATGTGGTCTTAATATTGTCGGCTCCCACTGCTCAACAGCTTTCTAATAATAAAGAGAATTGCTGGCTGGTATCCGCATTTTTGTTTTCTTTTCAAGGTTGTTTTTTAAACAAAATGTTATTGAACACTTCTAGAAACAATTACATTCATCATTACTTCCGTAAACAGCACGCTGCTCTGTGACGTCTTCTTCTGTTATCTGCGCAGGCAGGTCCCTTTGCGGCCTTGAACCATTCAGAGAGCAGCAGTGTGATGGTGGTCGTATTTAATAGCAGTATGGACGGCCACCTGAAAAAATCTGATTTCAGCAAAAAATCGGAATTGAGCATCAAGACCTGCAGTGTGAACGTATCCTTAGAGAATTACTGGTCTACTGTGAAAAAAAAAACCCAATGTGTATGCAGAGAATAATCTAATTTCCGCTGTCCGGCTGAAGAACCCGTGGGCCTGTTTCGCTTCCAAAAGCCTAGGGAGCCTTGTTTGGAGCCCGTTGTGTCATGAACTCTCTAAAATAATAGGACAATGTAAATAAGAAATCTTGTGGCATTTGCACAAAATAAGTGACCACCGAGGTTTATAGCAGGAAAATGGGTCAAAAGGACTGGCCGTATCAACACAGTAAGGATTCCCCAGACACAAAGTTGTTGTTTCACGACTGTTTCAGTCCCCAGAACCTGAATCCTTTAGAAAGCGTCCTGCATCATATGCTGAGGAGAGTATAAAGGAGGCTGTGCAAAGACCCTCTCTCCAGAGGATCCAAACGTGTAAAACTTTATGTGAGAAGAATAATTACCATTCTATTTGCAAATGTGGGTTGTACAAAATATTGAGAGCACAGCGGATTCTGTTAAAACGTTATTTCTCAACATGGGATTTTGTTCTTAAATTGAAGGCAGGATTTTTCAAAAAAATTTCCAGTGACTGATCATGCTAATGCAATAAAAATCAGATCTTTTATGGTGTTTTAAACATCTTTACCAGCTTCTCCAATAGCTGTACAGGGCACGAGTGAAAACACAAATCCTGTAGGGCTAGAGGAACGCTAGTGGGGGGTTCCTTATCAGCAAGTTGTGATTCACAGACAAGTATTCTCTTCCTGCTAAATATGTCCTTCTCACCTTCTTTAAAAATTAACTGTGAATTTCAGGGCTCTGCAGACTCCTACACCAGCCGGCCGTCGGACTCTGACGTGTCCCTGGAGGAGGACCCCGAGGCTCTAAGGAAGGAGGCTGACAGACAGGCTCTTGCCACACTTGAGAAAGCAAAGGTCAGCGATCAGTAGGATGGCGTTTTGGCCCTGCTTGACCTTTGTAGCCTGAAATCTGTATTCCGTCAAGCGACTCCCAGCATACTCGTGGTATCTAATATAACGGTTCCTGCTGTTGTCATTCCAGACCAAACCAGTGGCATTTGCTGTGCGCACCAACGTTGGCTATAACCCAGGTCCCAATGATGATGTTCCTGTGCAGGGCATGGCCATTTCCTTCGAATCCAAAGACTTCTTGCACATTAAGGAGGTTTGAATATTGCCTACACGCTGGTAAACGCTTATCAGTTCACTAGAGAACATGAGGTTGTAACTTCTGTGTAACGTGTCATCAGACCGTGATCTCTGAAGTCCACAAATTCTTCTCAACCATAAAAAAACTTGCAGTGATGGTGGGTGGAAAGCCAACCAGGTTTTTGCTCTTTGCTGCATCGTACTGCACTTCCACTGTCCATCGAAACCGTGGAAAGCCATGAGTGGGTGTCGTTAGGAACACTATCTGCAGTGCAGTTAGAGATCGGCGCTTCAGTTTTTAGAGGGGAAAGAAAGCCATATACAATATACACAAAATCCTCGTAGTTCATGTTTATATGTTGTACAGTGCTGCACATAGGTCTCAAGTTACCAATGAGTCATCATGTCTTGATATTTTCCTCCCAGGGGGCCAAACTTTCATTTAAAGTGGTCTTAATGAATAGCTCTCCAGGCTTTCTGAAGGGCTTTTAAAGTTCCTAGCACAAGTTGCTTTTTCACTCATTTTCCATTTGTTAAGCCACTTAACTCTGACCTAATAATCATCCAGGCAAAAAAGACTCCTAAACTTAAGGTTTAGTCCATACTTGAAACTTTATAATTAGCTGGCTATCACGAAAAGAACGTTTCCTTTAAATCTTTACAATTAAATCCCCCAAACGACTCCATTTTACAAAGATAAAATGGCATTTAATCACCAATAGGCTGATTCTCACCCAGATAACTGAAACCTGGTTATGTCATATGTTAGCTGGATTTTATTCTTCATAATTTATTTGTAATCGGGCATTACACTAACTATTACCATGGTCAGGTACAAAGGCTGGGCTGAAGATGCTAAAGACAAAAGGAACAGTTTTAAAAGGCCGTCAGAAACCCTGGAGACCACTTTAAACGATTGAAAGAGTTTGATTCATAAAAATGTGAAATAATGCGTGGTGTTTTGAAACTTTTGCACATGAGATGATGATCATCAAACGAGAAATTACAAGAGTGTCTTCTATTTAAGGGGTAATAGGAAGAGGAAACAATTTCAAGGAATAGAGCCAATTTTCATATTTTGTCAAAAAAACATACTTTGATTTAATGTTTTAATGATAGACCAACAAACATTTGTTCATAATTGGGCAGTTAAAGGATGCATCATTCTTGTTTTGGTATTCTTTTTTTTTTTTTTACAATTAATCTAAAAATTGTGACATACATTTGTATTCAGCCCTTTTACTCTTCCATAATGTCCAGCTGTTCAGAGAAGGCCTCCAAGGATTGTTACAGAAGATTAGTGAGCCATCGTCATGAGGGCGAGGGAACAAACCACTTACGTCAGGGATAACGCTGTGAAGATTAATCAAACAAAGCCATCTTAAATCCATCATCTTAAAATGTCTCAAACCCACCATGGTCATTTGCTTCAACCGACAAGGAGAGCATTATCCACCGAAAAAGCCAAGAGGTCCACGGTAACTCTGAGTAGCTCGAGGGGAGAATCTTCTTTAAAAGACACTTAGTCTTGTACTCCACAAATCTTGACTTTATGGGTCAACAGTGAAAAAACAGGATGACATAATTAAATCTGTTTTAAATTGCAGCAAGACTTAAACTTGACTTCATAGACTCCCTCCTTCCATTCCTAAATCCAAATCCTTTGACTTGAAGCTGAAGAATTTGGTCTCCGTTAATGTATTTAAGGGATTTTTAAACCAGTTTATAAATGAGGTTTGTGTTTGTAGATATATTGCTATGTTTTTAATCGTATTCTGCCAAAATTGTATCTTTAATGCATTTACATGTCTGTAGTTTTTGATTGGAATTGTGTGCTGCTGCCATTCTTGAAAAAGAGATTTTTAATCTCAATAAGATCTACCTGGATAAATAAAGGTTACATACATACATACATAAGCTTAAGGTAATTGGTAATAGCAATGGCCAAAGGTTACAGTGTCAGAGTCGGTAGAGGCATGTACACCAAATGACCTGCGGCTGTCATTGCAGTAGCCACATAAAGGGGTCTCACTGCAACAACGAAACTAAAAATATGTAAAACTTTTCTTGAAATTGTCACGATTTGTCTTCGGATGAACTCAGAACCACAACACACTGGACTAAAAATTGAGAGTTTTTATTGAAGGAATGATGGGTGGTGGATGAGGTGATCGAAGAGGCAGGACTGCACAGGAACAGGGGTGTAGGTGATGGCAGGAGCTGACGGCCCGGAGCGAGAGTACATGGAGCCAGAGACAGGCAGCCGTGTCCACAGCTTCACAAAGACGGGTAGCAGTGTCCACAGATCTTCAGAGGCAGGTAGCAGGACTGACCTTAAATGAGAAACAGAAGAGACAGGGTTCCAAAGGCACACAGGGAGACTTGCATGGAGAGAGTGTAGAATGATGACGGACCGGCACTGGAGTGAAACAGAGGGAGGCTTAAATAGGGAGGCTAGCAGGTGAAATGCGTCTGACTGATTAATTACCAACAGGTGTGACTGACTGCAAAGGGAGTGAAGGGAAAGCTTAAGTGAGGGGAAAGGAGGAGGTGAAACTAACAGAAATAAAAATCAAATCATAACTAGAACCCAAAAAAAGAGGAAAACTGAAAACTAATATTAAACAGAAAGCTAAGTCAAAACTCAACCCTGACAGAAATGAGTGTATTCGTCCTTGATTTGAGCAGGTAAATAAGATTGTCTGCCAATGGAATGAGTATTTTGACCCCTAAAATAACATAATTAGATACACTGCACTTGAAATATGATGGTGGAGATGAGGTGTTCCTATTGGTTTCCAGAGCTGCAGAGCTGAAGCTAAACGCGTGGGTGACTGGGTTGGAGAGGAGGATTACGAGCGGAGTGAGAAGTTGGTAGGAGCTGAGAATTGTTTGGCGGATTGCATAAACTGTACATTGAATGTAGCTTTATGGCTTCCACATCAGGTGGAAATAGTGGAGAAGAAATGGAGTGGATGATGTCTAGGTCTGCAAGGAGAAAGCGAGAAATGAGGCAAAGACAGGAAAGAGATAGAAGTTGGTCAGATGGGAGTGAGATTAGAGAGGAAAGAAGTAAAAAGACAAAAACAAATACAAGCCCGGGAAAAAAAGTGCAGGGAGAGAGAGCAAATGGGGAGGAGGAGTGGAAAGTTACAGTTGAGTTCAAAGAAGAGGGAGGACATTTACATCCGGTTAAACTAACTAAAGCAATAGAGAAAGAAATTGGACAAATCAAGTTAGCCAGGATTATGAATAATAGAAAGATATTAATTTATGCTGTTAGTAAAAAACAACAAGAACAGATTCTCAAAATGACAAATTTGGTAGGTGAGAGAGTCAAAACATTCATCCCTGGCGCAGCTGCAAGATTAAGAGGAGTGATTACAGGTGTTCCCATTGACATGACAGTTGATGAAATCAAACAAGAGATTAAAGGAGGCAAAGTTGTTGAAGCTACAAGGATAAAACATAAAAGGGATGGAGTTGTTAAAGACACCATGGCAGTAATATTGCAGTTTGAGAATGTTGTATCAGAATCTGTGCAGATTGGCTATATAAACTTCAGGGTCAGAGAATACATTCCCAATCCAATAAGATGTTTTATTTGTCAGAGAATGGGTCATGTAGCAAAGGAATGCAAAGGGAAAATAAGGTGTGCAAGATGTGGAGGTTCGCATGAGTATGGAAAATGTGAGAAAGACGCCAAAGTTAAGTGCTGTAATTGTGGAGGAGAACACAGTGCAGCATATGGTGGGTGCATAGTACAGAGGGAAGCAAGGCAAGCACAAAGAATAAAAATAACAGAGAAGGTGTCATATGCTGAGGCATTAAGGAAAGTTAGAAAAGAAAGTATAAATAACTTGGGAAATAAAGAAACAATTCAAGAAGTTTTAAATCAGGAAAATAAATCACAAAGAAAGGAAAAGCAAACCATTGTCAGTTCAACAGATGAAAGTAATGTATGTAAACACAAATGTAATGTGGATAAAAATACAATGGTGGTGAAAAAAGATAATTTTGTGGCATTTATCTGTCACATTATAAATGTTACAGTGCAAATGAAGAAGAAAAGTGATAAAATCAAAACGGTTGTAGAAGCAGCAGGAAGGTTTCTAGACATGAAAGAGGTCCAAGCAGATCAAATACACAAACTTCTGAGTACAGTTGGAAATGATCAAGAAAAGGATTAAAAAAAAAAAAAAAAAAAAAAAAAAAAAAAAAAATGGTCATACATATTCTTCAATGGAATGCTAGGAGTCTTATAGTAAATGGTCAAGAATTAAAAAAATATATACATAAATTAGAAATAGTTCCAGATGTTATTTGTGTTCAGGAAACTTGGTTAAAACCATCTTTGGATTTTAAAATTACTGGTTACAGTTCTGTAAGAAGAGATAGGAGAAACAACAGTAATGGAGGAGGTTGTGCAACTTTCATTAAAGATGGATTGGCATATAGAGAACATCAAGTTCCTGGGCAGTATGAATGTGTAAGTGTAGAAATATTTAATTTGGAAAAAATTGGTAATATTAGGATTTTCAACTACTATAATCCATGTAAAAAGTTGGAAAGTGAGGTATTTAATAAAATTTCAGGATCAATAACGAGAAGAGAAGTTTGGTGTGGGGATTTCAATGCACATAATAGCCTATGGGGAAGCAGACAGACGGATAATAATGGTAAAATAGTGGAAGAAATAATGGATGAAAGGTCACTGGTGTGTCTTAATAATGGACAAGGAACAAGAATTGACATATATAAAGGTACTTTGTCATGTCTTGACTTAACATTAGTATCCAATTCGATAGTTAGTTCTTGTAATTGGGGTGTGAGGGAAGAATCCACAATAGGAAGTGATCACTATCCTGTTAGTACAATCATTAAAGATAATTTATTTAAACAAGATGAATTAAAAATAATAAGATGGTGTTTTAATAAAGCTAAGTGGCAAATTTTTAAAACAATATGTGAGCAAACAAGTCATTTAGTAACATTAAAAGGAAATATAGATGAGTGTACTAAACAGGTAACGGAACATATACTTAATGCTGCAGAAATAAGTATTCCAAAAACAATTATTAAAGGGAAGAAAAAAATTGTGCCATGGTGGAATGAGGATTGTAGCAGAGTGATTAAAGAACGAAATAAAGCTTTTAAAAATCTACAGAAAAATTTAACAGGAGAAAATCTTATTAAATATAAGAAGAAAAGGGCAGAGGCTCGTAAAATAATCAAAGAGGCTAAGAAGGAAACTTGGAGAAATTATTGTTCTTCCATAGGAGCAGAAGTAAAACTACAAAATGTTTGGAAAATGTTTAAGAAAATGGGTGGGAATAGAAGTTAAGTTAAAATTCCAGCATTGGTTAGAGGTCAAGAAATTGTGGTATTAAATAAAGATAAGGCAGATGTTTTGGGTGAGGCTTTTGCAGCAGTGCATAGTGGGGAGCATTTAGGAAATATACATAGAAATCAAAAAGAACAAAAATTAAAAGAATATAATGATATCTATAAAAAGAAAGATAGATCGGTTTCAGCATTAGATGAAGAAATAAGTATGAATGAAATAAAAACAGTTATTAAAGATACTGGATATTCAGCTCCAGGGGAGGATAATTTATGCTATGCAATGTTTAGAAGGTTACCGGAAGCAACATTAAAATTAATATTACAATTTTTTAATAAAATTTGGAGAGAAGGTGAAGTTCCAAAGAAATGGAAAACTGCAATAATCCTCCCATTTAATAAACCAGGAAAAGATTCTTCAGATCCAAATAATTACAGACCAATAGCATTGACATCTCACTTATGTAAATGGATGGAGAAAATATTAGTAAAAAGATTGGGGTATATGTTAGAGAAGAGGCAGATAATAAGTAGTTATCAATGTGGATTCAGAACAGGAAAGTCTACTATGGATGCATTAGTGAGAATTGGTAATGATATAGAAAAAGGATTAAAAATGAAAGAATTGATAATAGCAGTATTCTTTGACATTGAAAAAGCGTATGACTCAATGTGGAGGGAAGGTTTATTGATAAAGTTGGAAAATATGGGAATAGGGGGAAGAATGTATAACTGGATAGCAAGTTTCTTTACAGAAAGGAAAATTAGAGTTAAAGTTGGGGATGAATACTCAAGAGATTTTAAAGTAGAAAACGGCACTCCTCAAGGAAGTGTAATTAGTCCTTTACTTTTTAACATTATGATTAATGATATATTCTTAAATCTAGATGAATGCATTAAATCAGCACTTTATGCAGATGATGGAGCTATATGGATGAGGGGAAGGAATGTCCCACATTTAGCTAAAAATATTAAAAGAGCTGTTAATAAAATAGAAAAATGGTCATACGAATGGGGATTTAAATTGTCGGTAAGTAAATCCTGTTATATGATTTTTACTAATAAAAGGAATATTGATATAGGAGAGATAAAGTTATATGATCAACCTATAAAAAGAGTAGATGAATTCAAATATTTAGGATTATGGCTAGATAGTTCATATACATGGAAAACGCATATTAAGCAGCTAGAAACAAAATGTAAGAAAGTAATAAATCTCATGAAAGCAGTGGCTGGGAATGATTGGGGGGCTGATAAGCAGTCATTAATGAATATATATAGAGCTCTTATGAGATCAGCAATAGATTATGGTTGTATAGTATATGAAGCAGCAGCAAAAACATCATTACAAATTGTAGATAAATTACAATATAGGGCATTAAGATTAGCTACTGGAGCAACTAAGACTACTCCTATTAACGCTCTTTTAGTAGAGGCTGGAGAAACTCCGTTAGAAATAAGACGGGTCAGAATATCACTGTCATATTGGATCAGAGTTAAAAGCAGTAGTGAAGGAAATCCAGCAAAAAGCATAATAAAGAATTGTTGGGAATATTCTAAATTCACAAGAAAGGGATTTGGATGGAATGTGAATGAATGGGCAAAAATGTACGAGCTGGAGGATAAGACATTCTCACAAAATAATCCAATTAGTGCTGTACCACCATGGTTGTTTCCAGAAACAAAAGTTGATTTAAAAATACATGAAATGAAAAGAGAATGGAAACATAATGAAGTCGGGGTTAAATCTAGCATATATATCAGACAATTGTTTTATAGTTTTTTAAAAATATACACAGACGGGTCAAAAAATTCAAAGGGAAATGTGGGTATAGGGATATTTATCCCAGAGTTTAATATTTGTATATGTGAAAGATTAACAGACCTTTTATCTATATACACAGCAGAAATGGTTGCAATTATTTTTAGTTTACAGTGGGTGGAGGAGGTTAGACCGGATAGGGTGGTAATTTGTACAGATTCAAAAGCTGCAATAGAAAGCATTCATTCAGGAGGAAATAGTAGGAAAGACCTGGTAATAGAAATTTATCAGAGTTTATATAGGTTATATAGGTATGGAATAGAGGTTCAGTTCTGTTGGGTACCGGCACATGAAGGGGTGAAAGGAAATGAAACAGCAGATAAGCTAGCAAAAAAGGCTTTAGGAAAGCAGAATAAAGATCAGATTTCATTTGGGAAAGGGGAAGGTAAATCAATAATTAAAAAGAAAGAAACAGAAATATGGCAAAAAATATGGGATGAAGATGAGAAAGGAAGAAGATTATATAGGGTTCAAAAATCTGTAATATGGAAAAATTATGGAAAAAGAAGCAGAAGGGAAGAGATAATTTTTACTAGACTAAGAACTGGACACACATACTTGAATGAGTTTTTGTATATAATAGGGAAGAGAAATAATGATATATGTGAGGGTTGTGCAGAAAAAGAAAATGTGGATCATGTTTTGATGAATTGTATTAAATATGCAATGGAAAGAGAGAGGATGAGGAAAGTAATTATGGAAACAGGGAGAGATTGGAGTATTAAAGGAATTTTAGGGACAGATGGAGATAGGGAAGAAAATATGGAAATTAATAAAGCATTGTTTTTATTTTTACATAACACAAAATTAAAAAATAGAATATAGTAGGTGGAACCATAGAGCTACACACTCATGTACAGTAGGTGGCGGTATGCACCTATAAGTTGTTTGCAATCCGCCAATAAAAGGAAAAGAAGAAGAAGAAGAAGAAGAAGGTGTTCCTATTTTAAGTGCAAACATCTTATTCCACTGGCAGATCATTTTATTTACCTCCTCAAGTCAACGATAAATACACTAACTTCAAGAAAATTTTAATTCATTTTAGTTCCTTTTTGCATTACTGAATCCAGATTCAACTATTTCAGGTTTTATTTTTTTGTCAAAATTGGGGAATGCATGTATTCAGTTCATGTTTGTCCACTCCAATAGTTTGATCTATCCCATAACATCCCAACCAAATATATTGAAGTGTTTGGTTCTTGCTTGACAAAAAAAGTAAAATTACTTCTTTTAAAGGCACTATAGTTAGTTCAGTTTTGACTCTGGGTAAATTAGGCAATATCAGATTTTTTGCTTACTGACGTCTCGCTTGTTGCCGTGTGCGCAGAAGTACAACAACGACTGGTGGATCGGGCGCCTGGTGAAGGAAGGCTGTGAGGTGGGCTTCATTCCCAGCCCAGTCAAACTGGAGAACACTCGCCTGCTGCAGGAGCAGCGGATGAGACAAAATCGGCTCAGCTCCAGGTAACGGTGAAAGGTCCTCTGTGTCTACACTACCAGCAGCGCAAACAACAGCTCCGCTTTTCAAAAAAAGGGGTCAAACATGAATCACTCCTGATCCACCAGGCTCTGTAAAACATACAAAAATAGAGAGAAGCAAAGCTGTGAGTCACTTTATTCATTTGTGCTTCTACTGTACATACACACCAACCTCTTTTGTTGCTGTATTTAAAGATATTTACCTGGAGTAAGTAAGATTATTTAGAATATGAATTAAAAACATGCGTATTTCACCTCCTTTTACCTTCATAGTAAATCTGGAGGAAGTTCAAGTCTGGATGTTGCTACAGGAACTCGCAGGCCTACCCCGCCAGGAACAGGTAAGGTCATAAAACATTCTGCAGTGTTTGCAATCCTGAAGCAAGACCGTATCAAATAAGACGGGTGCTTGATTCTTTAAAAGGAGACGTTAATAATTGGCTAGTTATCCAAGCATGATGATGAATCACTGCACGTCTCAGTGGGTTCCTGTGAGAAGCGAAAGAGGTCTTTGGAGGTCTGTCATTAGCACTCAGGACGCCACTGAAATAGATACGAGAATAGGCTACGCTCATTAGAGCTGTAAAGTATGTCTGGCTTGTGTGAGTCTGCATCACGGTGTCTCTGCGGAGACGTTGAAACTGAAATAAATCAACATGTTGTTGACTTTAACTGTGTTTATCAGATGGAGCCCCAAAGATGAGGTTCACACCTCTAAAACAGCTGTCCTGGGTAGAAATGTACATTTACTCATGATTGGCATGAGTTTTTGTGTTAAATGTTGGCGTTTTTAATTTTTGGCATGATCACATAACATACAACTTCAACTTTTGAGAACGTTTTCTCTAATACACACATAAGAAGAACAATTAGCTGCTGGGAGATTCCAGCAGAAGGACGAGAAGGTGAGAGGCTCAGCTTTAGGTTTCTGAGTTTGGAGACAGCGCTGAGGGAGAAGAAGTGATCCTGGGGATTTGTTTTGGAGACAGTGAACACAGGGTGGTTGGAAGGGGTCCATGGGGTTTCCATGGAGGACATAGCTGGTGAAACAGGGTGCTTTAGAGCAGGCAAGTCACGGGGAAAAGGAGCTGCAGTGGACTATGGTGGATAAATGAGGTTATTGGGGAGAGTCTGTCACCGAGAGTGTGGCTGAGGAGATCCAGGACGAAGAATCGACTGAACCTGGGAGCAAAAAGAGCACAAGGGTATATAAGGAGATGGTAGGTGTAACCGATATCTTCCTTTAAAGGGGACATATGCAAAATCTCCCTTTTTTAGCCCTTAAATACATTTTGTGTACTCGGAGTCTGTAGAAGTGCATAAAAGTTGAATGTGGTCTGTACCAGAGCTGCGTAGATATCTTTATATTCTTTTCCGGTCGTATTTTTTTCAAGCTATTCAGCTTCCTCCGTTTTATATTATGTTTTTTGAACAATCTCATCACAGTATTTGGTGTGGAACTGCAAAAAAAAGGTCATTGACTTCTAATTTCCAAATCGAGTGATGTGGTCGAAGCTAAAGGATGCAGAAGCTACAAGTTTTTACAAGTGGAAAAATCCAATTGTTCGGGTGTTCATTAGATCGTCCCCCAGCGTACTACAAAAATGGCTGATCGGCGTGAAGTGGAACGCCCTGTGACCTGGAGAAAGGGGTGTGAAGTGCCTCCTTTAGATTTGAAGAGACAGCACCAAAACGAGTTGCTCTCAGACGAACCTCAGACCAGGGGTAAAAAGGGGGCATGTGGGGGTAAATTATTGAGAAATTCAGACCAAAGCATTGCAGTTCCACTTGATAAAAACCACAACTGAATGATTTCAACATGAAAAGGAAGAGCTAAAAAGCTATGTCCCCTTTAATAACAAGAAACTCTAAAATAGTCCTTCAGAGCGTTGTCTATGGGGGCAGCTGCACATTTCAGTCAAACCCGTGGATGTCCTCAGACCTTTGCTGATGTTCTTGGAGTTTCCCATTCTTGTGAATACTACAAAGTGCTGTCAAACTAATTTTTACTACATTTTTTGCACACCCAGTTCTTAGTTTTAAAAATCATGAAGTTGTATGTTGTGTAATCATTGCAACCTGCAAAAAGATTGGTTCATATGAATCCACTAAACCCCCAACATTTAATACATTAATGCCCATGATAACTGAATGTCAACAGACACCTAGATCTTCCTGTGATTATTGGATTAAGTAAAGTTTGCCCTCTTGGTAAGCTATTTACTCAGGTCTTGAGCCGAGAGTTGTTGCTTTACCGAATCTACAATAAGCAAGTGGATTTTTGCACGTTTCCAATTTTTACAGCTGCCATCCATGACAGCATGTTAAATAAATATGCTTCATCTCCCAGCCCTAAACAAACTCCCTTTTCTCCCAAAACCCTGGGTTGACCCCCACCATTATCACACCATCACTTAGCTTAATTTCTTCTCTCCTGTCATCTATTTTCTCTGTTTCTCTCGCAGCTCCTCCCGTTTCCCACTTCTTTCACATCAACACTTCCAGTTTAGCTGCTTTCACACTGAATTCACCTTCTCCTCTGCTGTTCTCGCTGTTACACCTGACATCTGCGCTGCGCTTCATGATGATCTGTTGTGTTCTTCTTTAAAAACTTTTTTTTCTGTTAGAATCACCTTTTCTATCACAGCTTATGTCATGTTTTGCCTCCCTCCTGGTTCCTCTCATGTTCTTTTCCTCCTTTCATTGTCTCTTATTGTTATTTTTCTCCCTTTTCTTTCACTTTTCTTCATCCTGCTTTCTCCGCCTTCTTCTATTTCTCCGTCCGAACCGTCCACCCAACCACCAGCTCCCGTGGACACGTCCACAGCAGCCTTTGACATTGACCCCCTCGACCTGGATGACGAGGAGCCCCCTGAGTCCCAGGGTGACCCTCGCTCCCCCAAGGGCATGTCGGGCAGCGTAACTTCTCCCCAGGCAAACGCCCACCGACTGCCTTTCTTTAAGAAGGTAACGTTGAGAACGACTAGCCTGGGACATTTTGCTGTAGCCTCCCTTCTCCAACTTTCCTGAACTTGACCTCCGAGAGGTGGCCGGGGTAACCCTATCTACCTCCCCTCCCTGTTTTTCACTAACTGCTCGCAGTTTAATCATCCCGGCTGCTACTCCAAGTCCCAAATCTAACCCTGTTTGGCCCCGGAAGGCTCCTTCTCAAGCTTGTGATGCTAAGATACGTTTGAATGCGTGTTTCTGTGCTGGAAACGCTAACTCTAAATAAGAACGTCTCTTCTCCCATTGTTTTTTCCTCTAATCTGAACTAAATATGCTCGTGTGTTTTGTGCTTTTTTTTTTTTTTTTTTGTCTCTTTTTGCTTTTGTGTGGAATGATGCTGCAGGCGGCCCGGCTAAACAGAAACAGAAGTCGGTGAGTGTTTTCTCAACACTAACCTCTAACATGTAATCGACTCTTTCTGCTGTCTCATGATGTGCCGCTTGCTGAAGCTTTTAGCGGTCGTTCGACTGTTTATGCTTCCAAATGATCATTGTAGCAAAAACCGTCCACCGAAACAGGCTTTTAAATTATGTTGACGCCTCTGTCATTTCCCCTGAGCCCGTATTACAGCCATCAACGCGCAGATGCAGGTGCAGGCCCTGTTAGTCGGAGTCTGGCCGTAATGCATTCTGACATGCTTTCATTCCCATTTATGATACCTTATTTGAGTGACAGCAGCCCACAGTCAGTCAGTGTTTCATGCTTCTCTGTGTGATTTACGCTCATCATAAGCTTTCAAAAGGTTTTTTCTATAGCAGTGAGAGTAATGGGTAGCATTTTTGTTTGCAATGGTGTTTACTGCATCAATGCTCCCTCCATACTGCTGGTGCAAGAGCAAAGTCTCACACTGAAACAGAGCCAACTCTTGTTTTGAGTAAACTTATTAATTGGGGGGGAAAAATCCCACACTAATATAGATTTTGTGCATTAAGTCATGTGTACTACAGTTAGTGGCACCCCTGCTGTTTATTCTTCTTTTTAAATATTACACCAACCTTTTTGACTATTCAATTTTGCACAGTCTCTCTGCTTCAAGATAGCCAAGAAAAAATGTTGGTTGTGTCTTGTGAACCACGTTGGTGTTTATTTGAATCACTGTCCTGTTAAAAAAAAAAGCCCCACGGTGAACACCCATTGTCAGATTTTCATTTAAAGTACCCCAGTATTTCAGATAATTCATGATAGCATTCACTCCAACAAAGTAGTGAAACAGGCCCACAGCGTCACAGATCCTCCACTAAACGCATCAGTGGTCATGATGTGATTTTTCATTCTTTTATTTTTCACACCTCAGCCCAAATGGAGTGTTTGCTGGAAGAAACTTCATCTCCACCTCATCTGACCTAAGCATTTGGCTCCAGTTAAAGTCCCGGTCATGTTTAGCAAACTCTACAGCACAATTGCCCAAGTTCAGTCCTTGAGAGCGACTATAGGCAGCAACGTTTGGATGCATCCCTGCTCCAGCACACCTGAATCAAATGATTAGTTTATTATCAGGACTTACTGAGCTAAAAGACATGCTGATGAGGGAATTCATCCATTTGATTCAGATGTGGAGAAGAGATGCAGCTAAATATTACATGACGGTAGCTTCCGCCTCTACTGTGCTTTCTTCTCTTACTCTGCTGCTTTCTGTTTTAGCTGCAGTGTCAGAAAGGTCGGATCAGAGACCTCAAGCTTTAGCTTTCTGAATATAAACAATTAGGCTTTGAATTTTTAGTGTTAAAGCTCATTCCAGTGAAACAATGAAACAAAATAAGTTATTCTATTTGTAATTTTGGAAAGGTTGGACAAAATTAGTTTAGATCAGAAATCCCCAATAATAGAAACAATTAAGTCTTTCTGTATGTTTGATGTATGAAAGAAGTCTAGTCAAGGATTTACTTATCTTATTCCTTTGTTTTCCCTATAATTGTCTCTAATGTTTTTCTTTTCATGTGCAGCACTTTGTTACTGAAAAGTGCTATACAAATAAACTTGCCTTGCCTTAGCTGTCTAGGACTGGACTTGTGCACCCCTGATTTAGAACGATAATATTGTCCCACTATGGGGAAATTTAGTGGCAACAGTGGCAAAAACACAGAGTTACACACAAGACCAGTAATGAAAATACAAGCTAATCTAAACTTAAGTTAGTTCCAAAGCAACAGAGAATTAACTTATCAGAAAGATCCAAATAAAAGTATTGCACAATTATTGATAATATGGCCTATTCGGGTAAAAACAAATGCCATGGAAAAACAGCAGCCGATTTACACAACAACGTGTGCAGGTTTGAGAATATGTTAGAAGTAAGGGGAATTTGGAGTGGGTTAAAGTGCTTGCTGCAGCAGGAGCATGAGGTTGGATATTCAACTATTTCCCCTGTACTCGTTAAGTAACAAGAAGCTTTTAACTAAAGTGTGAGATTGGAGTGGCCGGGGTTTAAGAAATTCTTTCCAATTCTCATTAAATTATTTTGTAATTCCACCAGCAGTGATGGTATCTATAGCTTACGAAAGTATATACTGGTCAGTCTGAGGTACGCTATCAATCAAGTTACTTACTGCTCCAATTTGTGCACTATTCCTGCTTTATTCATAATGAACCAGGGGATCTGATGCTCTCAGCTCTCCAGCTTTGCCCTCTTTATTGACAAGAACCATTTGGATATTTTTACACCATGCATTTTTGGCTCTGGCAAATAGAAACGAGGTGAAACGAGCTTCCGCTGTTAAGGTTTATGTAATGCAATGTTTGAACAGGTCGCTCTAGTGCTTTCTGATGCCTGAAGTGTTATACTAGCACACAGAGGAGTGGGCACGCTAGGAACAAAAATCCAAAAAAGGGAAATAAATTTCATCCAGTTTCTTCATTACGGGAGACTAAAAGACAGATGACTGTTTTTATCCTAATTAAAATGGCTTGTAAAGATTTAGAGAAGTGCATTTATAGATACAAATACAGGCCTGCAGGCAATATAATGTTTTTTTAAAAAAACAGCACAAGAAGGTGATGCAAGGCAATTGAAAGTTTGAGACTCGATAGGCCGTGGGTGCTGAAGAGGGGGACAGGGCAGTGATGGGACAAAAACAGCATAAAAAGAACAAAGAGCAGAAAAATGAAGAAGAAAACAACAAGAAAGCCAAAATTATGAAGAAACATGTAGACTAGATCAAGAATAGGGCTGGGCGATATAGAAAAAAAGCTTATCGATAAAAAAAAATGCATATTGATCGATATCGATAATTATTGAAAATATTTGAAACCATATTTTATGTGCAGCTCTGCCTGGACATTTTATGATATTGCTAAATTATTTAATTTTAATAAAGAACACAAACACAGAATTCCAATTAAATCTTTATTTAACTAACTTTTTTAACCATAACAGCATTTTTCTTAAGAAAAATAACTTAAGAGACCTGAGTTATGTTATTAAATAAAGACTTTATTATTAAATAAAGACCTAAATAAATATACCAAATAAATAAATAAATAAAATAGCCTATTTAGGTGGGAATAGTACACTAGTTACTTCTCAGGTTTCATAATTGAGAGGCTGACGCAGGTCCGAGGTTGTGGCTTGTAAGGACACAGGCTGCAGCTCATTTTGCACTGATTCACGGCACTCGTACAATTTAGGGAGCGCTGTTAGAGAAAAACTTGCGTCCCGGAACTTGGCGAACTAGTAAAACCCCGTTTTGGGACCGTTTCCTCCGCCGCTCCTTGCTGCGACATATTCACGTGCTCTGTGTTGTGGTTTGAGAGGGCGGCGCTTTGTGACGACGTGCCTGGGTCCGCGATTACGATTGGTCGAGAGGAAGTAGTGAACTAATATGATAGGCCGAAAGGAAGGAAGGAAAACTGTTTCTATCGAACTATTATCGACCCTATTTTTTCCTATCGCGCCACACGTCTATCGATCGATATATATTGTTATTGAATTATCGTCCAGCCCTAATCAAGAACTTGTAAAAGACTAATCATCCTGTCAGAAATTATAATTTTAAAATAAGCCCTAAATCACCAATTTACAGTGTGAGTTTTCTTTGCGAGTCGACACACTAAATAATACAATTTAAGTCTTTTCAGTTTTATTTAAGAAAATCTTTGAAGAACTTTAGTTTGTACTTTTACTTGTTTTGACTAAAACGCTGGGTTTTGCATTTACTATTTTTAAGGACAAAAATTTGGTCTAACTGGTTGACACCTGGCTACAGTGGTAAAATATCTGCATATTGAAAACAAATTTTGATGATTAAGGCAAAGGTCTTGAGTTATCTCTTTGTTGGTATTTGATTCGTATCAGCCTGACCTTTAAATAGTCGTTTGAAGCAAATGTTTTTTTTTTCTCTGAGAAATTTTGTCCGTCTTTTCAAGCACATTCATACAGTGCCTCTGAGTGAGGTCCAACTGATATACGTTTACAGACATGGAGAAGTATTTCTTCTCCGGACTTATGAAGCATTCAGGCATTGAAAGGCCCCTAAATTAAAGAGATGACCCAATGTTGTCTGCACATGAAAAATAGCAAAGAACTAATTTTAAATCAGATTCTTAAGGACTTTTCTACCAGTCTGTTATATGTACAGGTTTTGCTCAAATCAATGTAGCTGAGTCGACTTAATATGCCAAAGTTAACAGGATTTGTATTAATACAATAGTATTTTAGCACCAACAAGGTGATATCCCGAGAGCTATCGGCTGAAACCTTTGAAAACAGTAAATGATCAGCTAAAGGATGATGCATCTCTCAGTTTGTCTTAGATCACGCAGAAATTGTTCATCTGCTGGGATTTCCTCTGGTTTCCTCTACTTGTCCTCTTTTTTTTATTATTATTTTATTATTATTACTGACAAGCAATAAATAAAGACAGCCCAACATTCATTCCCACTTAAAATAGCTAAAATACCACACAGCCGAATCGCACGCGACGAGAACATTGTTAATCAGCACTTTGAAGGAGATTTTCCCCGTTTAAACCTCAGACATTTGATTTTGTACACTCTCGACTGTTGAAGTGATCGTGGACTCCATGGTGGTAAAGAGCTGCCTGAGATCTCTGCTGTTGTCGGTAAAATGCGTGTCTTCTCAATCAGAAAGAGGCTGCGCAAGTTTGACTTACGTCACTGGAGTGCGAGGAGACCTTTGCTTCCTAAGAAAAACATCCACGCCTGAGATAATGTAGGAAAAGGAAAAGAAGGTCAGGACTTCTGAAATAAAGCTCTTTGGACAGATGAGCTTAATAGTAAATAATTTGGACGCCGGGACATTAGATCCGTTTGGCGTAGACCTTCCAGCTGAAAGTTTGGAGTGGGATAAACTTTCCTCGTTGAGGTTCTATCTGCTATAGGAGCCAACCGTCGCTGTTGTGGGGAGCTAGGGTGTTTTTCATCAGCTGGGAAAATCATTTTTGCCACTTATATTTTGTTTAATGAGTAAAACAAAGTTAATTTTTGTTCTTTAAGAGCAATAAAATCAGTTTCTTCTCCAGACATAAATAAAATATAAGGTTTGACATCCATATGTGAACACTTCTTAATAGAGAGCTGAATATTTAATGGGTGTCCTCATTTTTTTTTTTTTTTTTTTACATGCCTGTACAATTAGTAATATAATATGACTGCAGCAACTGTTCCCATCCGTAGAAGAAAGAGGGAAGTGTCGAGCACGACGCCTGTGTTCGGAGCGGCAGCCTAGTCACGAGAGCTCTCCTGACACTCGCGCTGGCGGCTGCTTTAATTATGGCCATGTTCATTATGGAGCCCAGGAAATAGAGGGCAGCGCTCTCGAGTTCAAAAATCAATCCCTCCCTCTGAACGCTCAGACAGTTAATAAAACAAATGGACTCTGCCGTCTGAGACTCGCCATCCATCACTCTGACCTCTCACACAAGGAGGAGAAGGATTTATGTGTGAGCGTAACTCTGTATGAGCTTTGATTGTTCAATTCTGATCCTCTCCTTCTCCGGCCCAGATGGAGCACGTTCCTCCATACGACGTGGTTCCCTCCATGAGACCCATCATCCTCGTTGGACCCTCACTAAAAGGTTATGAGGTAAGGAGGGAATAGGGAGCTATTTCCAGCCTAACCTCTGTCCCTTTCTGCATTCCTCATGTCTGATGTTGCTTCCTAGGTCACAGATATGATGCAGAAAGCCCTCTTTGACTTTCTGAAACACAAATTTGAGGGCAGGTAAGATTTGCAAAAAGCCATCAAGACCTACAAGTCTAGAAATTCTCCGTCTGATTAATTAAGGAAGTGTGTTTTTTTTTTCCCCAGGATATCCATCACACGTGTGACAGCAGACATCTCTCTGGCCAAACGGTCGGTCCTCAACAACCCCAGCAAACACACCATCATCGAGCGCTCCAGTACTCGCTCCAGCCTGGGTGAGAAGGCCCGCTTTAGTTATTACTTTAGTTGGAAAACCCACTTAGAGAACGCCACAGAATGCAGGATCTTTCCCCCAAGGTGAAATGACGCAGAGTAGAGAAAACATCAGAACAGAAAACATTTCTATCCATCGTGTTTCGTTGCTGAGCATCTTTCACTATCTGTGTTTCACATTTATGTTTTAATTCACGCCAACTCAAAGACTTATCTCCAACGCCTGGTAATTATTTCAAACAAGCAGAAAAATAAACATATTTCTTTAAAAAAAAAAAGACGGATTCAAAATCAAACGCAAATTCTGTCCAGGTCAGGACTAATGGCCTCATTTCCTACTTTTCAGACAACTTTGGGGCATCAGACTCACAGAGGCAGACAGCTTTAAAATATCAGCAGATTTAATGTCTTGTCTCTGTTCACCAATGAATCAAAATCATCCAGTTTTCCCTTGAGTCAATGCTGTGTGCATTAAAAGGATAGTTCAGGATTTCTGAAGTCAGGTTCTGTTGAAAGCGTATAAGGAATATCATCATATTTCCCTCATTTAATATTTGTCTAGATTAGTCCCCTACACTGTAAAACCAACGTCTATACAATAAGAGCCCAGATCGAGGCCTTTATCCATCATCTTAAAAGATCTGATCCCCAAAACGCCGGTTCTTGGAAGCCGATTTCTGCCACTGGAAGATTTAAATACAAAATTACAGTTTTTATTTACACTTTATCAAAAAGTACCACGTTGAAAATGTACGCACTTTTCTATAATCAATGGCAAAATCTTTGTCGGAATGACAGTGATCTAGCCCTTCTTATACTTGCTGCGCAGCTTTTTGCATATTTCCACTGGTATTTAGGTTGGAAGGCCCCTCTGCCATCGCCTTAATCTTTAGCTCCCTGCACAGATTCTCTATCGGGTTCAAGTCAGTACTGTGGGTCAGCCACGCCAAGATGTTAACATCACCTCCAGTCAGAAGAAACATGATGGTGAAATAAATCTTTAAACCTAAATCTGCCAGGGGTAGGAATGATGTTGGGCTTAACTCGATCTCATAATTCTGAGATTTAAGGTTAAAATGTCGATTTAGCTATCAGATAATCAGCACTACAATCTCATAAGAGATGCTAAGTCGAAATTATGATATAGTACCTTCTAACTATGAGACAGATGAGTGACACATATACACTCATTGGCCACATTATTAGGTACATCTTGCTCCTTCCTTATTTTACCTTCAGAACTGCCTAAATTCTTCATGCCGTAGATTCAACCAGGTGTTAGAAACATCATTTAGAGACTTTTATCTAAACCGACCTGATAGCATCATGCAGCTGCTGCAGACTGGGAGGTTCAAGCAGCCCGCGGTGCAAGGCTGTGCAAAGTTTTCTGCTTTTTATTTCACCTGATTTACGGTGGTTGAGAGGGATGCACCTCTGTTATAAAGGCTCCTCACGGGTGTCTGAACTGATCACACATCTATGTCTAGTTTGCTAATGTTACACAGTAAGATGAGATTAACAAAGACTTCAGATATTTTTCAGACTGCAGGGTTTGATCCGACTTGGTCCTGTATTCAGACGACAGCCATGGTGCAAATCTCCTGTTCCTCCACGTTCCAAAAGATGCTCGTTGGCAAGTGGAGTACATGTTCAAGAGACCAGTTTGAAAAGATCAGAGCTTTGCGACACGGTGAATTATCCTGCTGGAAGTAACCATCAGAAGATTTGGGGGGGGGGGGGGGGGCAATGTGATCATAAGGGACCAATATGGTCGGCAGATCCCATGCAGGCTCTGGTGTTTAAATGATGCTGAGGTGATACTGAGGGGCCTAACAAACCACCAGCCTGAACAAAGTTTGCCATTATACCAAGGCAGAATGGAGCCATGCTTTTTGTGTTGTGTTAAATTCTGACCCTACCGCCTCACCTGAATGTCACGGCTGAAATCAAGCAGGCAACAGTTCTCTGATCTGTTTTTTTGGGGGGATTTTGTGTGAATCGTAGTCTCAGTTACCTGCTCATGGCAGACAGGAGGGTCACCTGGTGTGGTCCTCTGCTGCTGCAGCCGCTTCATGGTGTTGTTTTACGCTCAGAGGTGGTATTCTGCGCATGTTGTTTGTAACAAGCAGTTATTTGTGCTGCTGTTGCCTTTCTGTCATCTCAAAACCAGTCCGTCCATTTTCCTCTGACCTCTGGCCACACAGCTCCTTCTCACTGGACATTTCTTCTTTTTCAGACCATTCTCTGTAAACCTAACATGGTTGTGTGTGTGAGGGAAAATTGCAGTAGATCAGTCATTTTCTGAAATACTAACACCAGCTTGTCTGGGACAAACAACCAAAGTCACCTAAATGCACCACGTCCAGATGCATAAATGCTTAAAGTTGCTGCCATGCGATTGGCCGAATCCCTATTTGTGTTAAAGATCAATTGAGTAGGTGTACCTAATGAAGTGGCCGGTGAGAGCAGTTTATCAAAATTATTTCAACGCTTACAAGTTTCAAAGTTTACAAAAAAAGGATAGCTATAATTATATAACAATTAGAAGATAACAGGAGCTTTTTTAATATAGCGGCGACAGATACTGAGCCGTTAATGCAAACACTATTTTATGCACCTTTAAACTATCTTTACAGTAATTATGAACACCTATAATTTATAATTACTTTTACACAAGAAATGGAGGAAGGAAGGAGTGTACCACCAATTATCAAAAGTTATGGATGCATAAATGGAGACAATCTTTAAATCTCTACATTTTCAAAGCTACTAGCTCTAAAAAAGAGGTAGTAGCAAGTGAAACATCTGTTATTACAATTTCACTCATCTGAAACTTTATACAAAAAGAACAAAATCAATACAATTATCAAATTACACACGCAGGTAAACCTGATCAACGTTGCCCAAAAGATGCTTTAAAAATGCACATAGCCAGGGATCGGTGGGGTACAACGATAGAGATAATTGGTCTTTGATGCTTCTGTAAAGATGCTCATCAATGGCGCCTACTCTTATTAAGGTGAGCAGAAAAGGGAACATTTTCTGGGGAAGTTTTCGTTCCTGTCTGATGTGACGCATATAAGGACTTCCTGGGTGTAGATGCAGTTAGACGGTAAAGACGGGTACAGCGTGGACTTCAGGCATCACTGTTTGTCATCAAAAGACCTATAAGCTTTTATTCCAGCTCTGGTTGAGTCTGATCCAGCATCCTCTCTCTTTTCATCCTGTCTTTTCTGCCCTTCGCCCATCCTCCTCTCCCACCACCACGCATCCTCCTCCTCCTCCTCTTCTGTCTTTTGATTCAGACGTACTGGGTACGTATGCTCCCCTCACAGCAAAACAAAGAAGCTCCTCTTCCTCTGCTGTTTTTTTTTTTCCTCCTAACTATATTCATAATATGCTTATATTCATCTCTGCCTGTCTGCCTGTCTGCTTGCCTGTCAGTTTATCTGTTCCTCATACTTCTTTGTGACAGCCTTTAGTCAGGAACAAAAAGGAAAGAAGCACAAAACCCCAGCAGAGCGGCTAGAAATTTCTTTAGCAATGAGGAAAGGGAGGCCTTAAAATAGTGCCCCGGACCTTAAGCTGTAGCCTGTGTTTCTACTACTTTTTTATATGTCTGCCATCACACCACTGGCTCTTCCTTTATTAACTCATGGTGGGGAAGTAAGATTATCTCAGCAGTCAAATGTATGAAATCCCAGTCTTTGTTGAAGTTAATGAAAGCTTTGCCCGCTCTTCCTTTATATGAGCTGAACTTCAGACTTCTTATCAACATGCAGAGACCCTGTTTGGCCTCTAGCTTTAATTCTCTATCGCTCAGAACCCGACGGGAGCGGCTGGAACGTGTGCCTGCGGCATCTCGCTGCCTCTGTTATCTCCCTGTGCCACTGGGTTCGCAGCTCCTTGAGTTTTGACCAAGCAGGCAGGGAGTTTATTCGTGTTTTCAGGTGTCTGTCAGTCTCTCTCCTTCAATTAGAACGGCGGTCGAAAGGCTAGATTATGACGGGCTGTTACCGAGGAACGACGAAAACATAACACACAGACCTGAATGGTCCGCATGGTAGAGTAGTTCCTGCCGTGCCTGTACTCTGTGACAAAAAAAAAAACGATGTTTCATGCTTTTATTTTTCTTGTCATGTTTCTGTTTTAGTCACATAGTGATAAAGTGTGGCCTTATTGCAAGCTACTCACAGTACCACAGGCATCTCATTTCTAAGCGCCTCTCAACATGACAGCCTTGAATTAGCAGTGATCACAGAAAAAAAAAAAAAAAACTTAATTTAAACTCTAAATATCCGAAGGCGGCAACTGAATGAGGATGCTGCAGCGTTCCATTTAGCGTTGCATAAATGGAACTTGAACTGTGGTCCAAACTGGTTTACGTGCCTGGAAGTTTGTTTTCCCCCACAAATGATTCAACATGCATGAGTAGTTACTAACATCTCAGTCATGTACTTGTGCACAAGTTAAAGAAAGTCGGTCTCCTTAAGGAGACATGGTTCTTTTCAAAGAAAGAAAGAAAATATTTCTGTTTTGTTATATTTATGAGCTGTTTTCGCTTCCTGGGCTTTCAGCTGAGGTGCAGAGTGAGATTGAGCGTATCTTTGAGCTGGCCCGCACCCTCCAGCTTGTTGCTTTGGATGCAGACACCATCAACCATCCCTCTCAGCTGTCCAAGACCTCCCTGGCTCCTATTATTGTTTACATCAAAATAGCCTCACCCAAGGTAAGTTTGCATTTTATTTATCACATCCCAAGTCATTAGGGGTAGTTTATATCAGTGTTTTTCCAACTTCAAAGCACACTGCCCTGCGTGCTTTAGATGTTTCCTGCTTTGCACACCGGATCCACATGATTGCATTTCAACAAAAACCTTTTGATCAGCTGAAATCAAGCGTGCTGAAGCAGGATATCATTTAAAACATGCAGGGCAGTCTGCCTTGAGGGCCAAGATTGAAAAACGTGGGATCATGCGGAGTTCTTATGAGCAGTCAGTATCTTGGCCAGTAGACAGCAAATCACTCAAAAATGTTATAGGAATTCAAGATTTTAGCCTTAGAGCATACATTTTTATAGTTCAAAGCTAAAATTTAAAGGGGAAAACCAGCCCTCCACTGACACGGGTGAAAGCCACTCAGAGAGGAAGAAGTCGCTACTCCAACAGCAACTAGAAGTCAGGTCATAGTTTGTCAATGCACTCAGGGACCAAGACATGTCCTGGTCTGATGATCTTAAAGCTCCTTGGCCATTTGGAAGAGAAAGCTGAATATATGACACTTTGATAAAAGGCGAAGAGGCCAATGTTAAGCTTTTATAACGGTGCTAATTTTCTGTCCCCTTGTAATAGCGCAACCATTAATATCTAAACCTCTACACAGGAAGTTAAATCTTGTGCAACGTGAGGGACAAAGAGTTATCAGCCTCTTTATTCACTGTCCGTACATTTGTGCTTTTAATCAAATGTGGTGACGGTGTTGGGAACGTTTACGGACGCTTTAAGGCTGGTTCACACGGCCAGGTTTTAAAAGACTCGACTGATTTCCAAAACCTGAGCAACACCACACGTAATGATAAAAAATCGTAGCTATAACAGGTTTGTTCGTACGTTGTGTGGAGTCCGGTCAGACGGCAAGAACAACACATGAACAGATTTCACTCGGGATCATTCAGATATCGGACAGGACCGGATCACTCTTAACGCACCACACTTAGGATTATTTAGATAATCCTAAATGTGGTGTCAGGGATAGTCAGGGCCTGTCGAAAGGGGAAGATCGGGGCAAAAATCAAGCAAATTATCCTTCTGCGTGAATCAGTCTTTATTCAGAGCTTTGAAATCCACTCTTCATCGCTTTGCTCTGAGTAGCTGCTCGCTTGACTCTCCTGTTAGCTTGGCTGCTCCATCAGAGTATTGATGCTTTTAACGGTATACCTTAGTTGAGTGAGTGGCGATTGTTTTGTCGATCAGCCGTGTTTTTGACTCCCTGCAGGTTCTCCAGAGGCTCATTAAATCCAGAGGGAAATCCCAGGCCAAACATCTGAACGTGCAGATGGTTGCGGCCGACAAGCTGGCTCAGTGTCCGCCTGTGAGTTCTCTGAATGGTTTGCCCTCATTTGTCCTTTTGTAATCTGAGGAAATTCATGCGGCTCAGTTTAATCGTGGACATTTTTATTTTTATTATTTTTATTTAACCTTTATATAACTAGGTTTTAAAATAAACCATGAGGCTAAGCTTTCTTTCACAAAGATGTCCTGGCCAGGAGGTCAGCAACACACACATCAGAAGCACTTTATTTTACATGTAAAGTGCAATCCGTTATAAACAGTAATTCAGAAAAAGAAATGCCGTTGTGGACATTAAAAAGTAGATAAAGTACAATAACTGTCAACAATATAGTATAGAGTTAAAAACTGGCTAAAAGAGGCACTTTCTCCATGTAACATCTGGTGCTATTTTGTGGATGCCTTTTGCTTTTTATGTAAGAAAATACTTAAATGAAACAAGTTAAGAGATTTTCAATTCAGCTCGGAGAATATTCCAAGCAGAATGAATGAAAGTCGTAAAGATCTTTGCTTTAAATATTCATTTAAATTCTTCCTTTTCCTGTATAAAGCTAGTACGTAACATAAAGCTTTCATGGATTTTTAAAAACAAGGATTAAGTTTCTGGGTTTCAATTTATCATCAATTTTCTCTAATCCACTCAGGGTTAAAATTATACATACAGACTCAAATATATATGTTCAATTACATTTGGTTCAAATATTGCTTAATAAGTTAAACCAATCAAACACGATTTTTCGCCATCAAAAAAAATCAAGAAAAATACTTGCTGGGAATTTGGCCACAGTTATCGGCAGAACTAGTACAGTTCACTTAAAATGGCTGCATGGATCTGAAATTTAGGAATAATCATAACAACAACAAGTTTATTCTCCTTCCTCAGAGCTTAATGTTAAGAATAAGTTTAAACTTCTCCTGTTTATTTAGGGGTCATTGCACTGTGAAATTTTAGGCCTCCATCTTCTCTATTCCACCGAGATGGGCTATGGGACTGCCATGTTTGACAGATGGTTCAGTGCTTTTCCTCCAAACATCCCTCTTTTAATTTGCTCGTTCTTCTTCTTCCCCCGACCGTAAAACTTTTCTCCAGAAGGTTTTCGGCTTGTCCATCCCGCTGTCCCTACATGCATGCTCGGTATGAGGGATTGCTGCAAAGGTGACGACGTAATGCGGGCGTCTATGACTCGATGCAGCCTGCTGGGTTTCCTCAGATACAAAACTTTGGACAAATCTGTATGATTTGATTGAACTCACTTTGCAAAATGCCTTCAGATGAAGTGTTGTGAATCGGAGGTATATAAAAAAAAAAAAAAAGGTTTAGGTCTGGAGACATGCCTGGCCACTCCAGCACCATAACCCTCAGTTTCTTTAGCAAGGCAGAGGTTTTGTACTGTCAACCTTAAGCCCAGGCCCACTTAGTACCAATCTGAACACATCTGTCGGCTGAGATGCGGGGAAATAAAACATCTGGGCTGAACCTGAGGGTGTCCTTGGACCGTCTCTGTGCTCTTTGGGCTCGCCCATTGCTACTGATATTTTGAGTGCTGTCTGTCTGTACAAATTTGACCATCTGCATATTAGAGAACATCCATTTTAAACTTCCTGTGGCAGGAACTGTCCATGCTGCTTCTTTATTCTTGACAATTGCTTTTCTGCTCCTTAGGAACTGTTTGACATCATCCTGGATGAGAACCAGCTGGAGGACGCATGTGAACACCTTGCAGACTACCTTGAGGCCTACTGGAAGGCGACACACCCGCCGAGCAGCAACCCTCCCAACCCTCTTCTGAACCGCACCATGGCCACGGCTGCTCTGGCTGCCTCGCCCGAGCCCGTCTCCAACCTGCAGGTACAGGTGCTCACCTCTCTGCGCAGAAATATGGATCTGTGGCCTGACATGGACGGTGCAGTGGCCAGTGAGGGGAAAGTGGAGGAGCATGCTGTCTGAAGTCCAGCAGCAAGGAAGTGGGTTCTGAGGGGTGCACCCCGGTAACTTGACCCAAACTCAGCCTGAGCTTTGTAACCAAGAAGGAAAAGTGCAGTGAAATCGTGTCTATTCTGTATATAAAAACATAGGACAGGTGCAAAATACAAATGTTGGAGTAAGGAGCAAATTTCTCACATATGAACAGCTAGTTTAAGCACAACTACAAATAAAATGATGTAATCTGTCTGTTCACCGTTTAAAGCTGTGAAAGTGAATGGTCTAGATCCCTCTGCCCTCGAGGCCCCTTCCACGAGCAAAATAATATCTGCTGCCCCAACCCTGCCCCTGTTAGCTCTGTGGCTTTGTTCCTCCTGCTCTTTTTCCTCTCCGAAAGGAGAATCCACTTTGCCGTCCTCCTCCGTGTTGCCATGGCACTGGCCCTGAAAACAGCAAGTCATATCCGCCTCTTCAAATAGAAAGGACTCGGTTTGGTGGAGGCCGTCACTAACACTTTGTCCAGTGCAATCGATATGTCATACGGGTAACAGCAAAGGACTAATCAGTTTTCTTGCTCCTTTTCAATCACTGCTGGCTACTCATTAACCGTAATGACCTGCAGCCTGAAAGCCTGGCTGCTGCATGATGATGTAAAACCACACAGGTGTCCGCCACAGAACAAAAAGAAATAATATTTACAAAAGAGAAAAAGGAAAAAAACTTTATGTAGATAGATTTTTTAGATAAATAAATCAGATTGAATATAAAGATCATGTGATGAATAATTGGCCTTGACGTGATCAGGAAGGTGGTGGTGCTATGATATCAATCAGCCAGTAGATGGCACTGTTGTATTGTTCAATATTCTGATCTCCTTCTTGAATGAGGTAAGTCACATGGCTTTAATTAGCTAAATTAATCTGTGCAACTAACTAGGTTAATTTTACACATGTGTATGCCTGTACGTTAATACTTTAAACAGTACCTTGCAAAAATATTCATACAGCCTAAACTTCAGTATTTGTCACTTTGCCACAAACAAGTTTTTTTAAATTTTAAGTGATAATTGGGAAGTGGTGGTAAAATAACACAGGGCGATACATTTTTTATATATATAAAAATCTGAAGTGTAATATTCAGGGGTGTGTTTTCAGCAACCCTGTATTCTTGTGTTACCAAACAACTTCTCGCTCTAGTTGCAGCGGCAAATCTTTTCTGGTCAGTGTGCAGATTTTTCAGATTTTAATTCATAGAGGAAAACGTCCACTTTTCCATGATGGGCTACGTTGCGTTGATCTGTAACTTTAAATTCCAATTAAATACATTGAAATTTGTTGTTGTAACGTGACAAAATGTGAAAAGAAAAATCAGTAGGTGAGAAATACTTTTGCAAGGCAATGCAAAATGTCTGAGAACCGAAAACTAACGTTTTAATCTCACAACTAATCGTTAGTCCCTTTTTTTTTTATTTGTATGCTGGTGTTGCTAACCCTGCTGGCTCACTTCTCACAGTTTGGTTTGTCGTTTGTGCATCTGCATGTCCTTGTTTTTGTGGCATGGGTGCGACTGGCTGCAGGGTCCGTACCTGGTTCACGGCGAGCAGAAGCGCGAGGGGGGTCTCACCGAGTGCGGTGGGAGCAGCACTCTGCACGACTATGAGACAGACCTGGGTGGAAAGCCTCAGCAGCAGCACCAGCAGCAGCAGGCTTACCTGCGCTCGTCTCGCGGCCAGCTACGAGGGGGTAGCGGGAGGGGCCTGTCCCGGCAGGACACCTTTGACTCTGAGACACAGGGCAGCCGAGACTCAGCCTACACTGAGGCCGGGGACTCCTGCATGGACATTGAGACTGACCCGTACGAAGAGCCCGACCCATACCGAGGTGGTGGAGGCAGCCGTCTTCACCTGGCGCAGCATCACGGCCGACAGGCCTCCTGGGAAGATGAGGGTGCTGAGCCGGACCAGGAGAACCTCAACCACCCTTCGATGCCGAGACAGACGCAGCCGCACGGACGGGCCAAGCTGAGGGAGCGCTACTGCCAGGACCCCGTGGACACAGGGTCCAACATGAGCCGCAACAAGAACCAGGATGATTGGGGAAAGGATGTTTACATCCGCTGAATGCCCATCACAGAGACTAGGAAGATGCAGACTGAGGACAGAGGGAGGGGACAGGATTCTGGTTGTAAAGGAACTGAAGTGTGGGTTTGGGGCCACACCTGTCAGGCTTACAAAAATGTGTTTACATCCCAGTAAAATGTAAAGGTATACGTCACCTGCCAGATGCCATTCTCATCAAGTTCTTGCAAATCCACAGATTTTTGTTTAGAAGAAGATAAATCTAGATCTGTTTTTATTTTGTTGTTTCTTCTGTTTCTTTAGTCAGTACTGCATGAATAAAATGGGTTTCTATGCTGACAGCACAAGTGATCTGTCAGACCCGACCTCTCCTTCAGTTGTAGAGTGTGAAGGCTGGTAGGACTGTGGTCTGTCGTGTCTGTCCTCCGCAGTCTTAAACAGGGTCTAACGTCGCCGTTCCCACATATGTATATCGTCGGGGTTTCTCTTTACATTCTTCTCACTCACAGCTTTTCACTTCCGGGATCTCCTCCCTTACTGGGATCCAGAAGTCGTGAGTCTCACGGCGCCTCTCCCTTATCACCCAGACCTTAAAAAGCTGGTAGAGGAGTTGCCATATTCGCTACACTCATGACAGCTAGATCACAACAAAGATGTTTACTTCTTCCCTGAGCTGGTTCAGCTTTCAGTATTCACACGCGGTGCAGCTTCACAGCAGCACTCAGTGCAACAACACTTATAGTCGTGAGAATGAAGTGTCCTGCCTTAGTCGCTCTCACCCCAAAAACACCTATATTTCAAGAAACCTACAATCACAAGTGCCGGAATGTCTTGCCAAGCCATGTCCACCAGTGGGTGGGATGTCTTAACTCTTGTTACACTTGTTTTCACGCCGCGTCCTAGTCTCTGTGTGTGTGTGTGTGTGTGTGTTTCCTGGCTACTCTGCAGCATAGCCCTGCTGCTGCTCCAGCACGTCACTCATCTCGTTTAGGTAACCTAACCGACTGCATTTCAGGGCTAATGCTCATGTAAAAGGTGTTTGTGCGTCAGGTTAATCACTCCAAGCTTCCACTTGAATTGCAAGCTTGTCTGACATTAAACATCACTCTCCTCTTACTCCCGATTTCTGTCTGAATTAGTCTGTTTTTTTTTTTTTTCCTCCTGTGAACATTTGCAGTTTATTTTTTAAATAAGTAGTAGTAGGAGGAGTATCATGTGGGGAGGGGGGGGGGTAGGATCACCTTTGGTCTTTACTAAGTTATCTATAATGGAGAATCCATGAATGTCTTCAGTGGGCTGCTTTAGCCTGCCTCTGTCTTCGGTTGAATAAATAAATATTAATGATCAGTAAATAATGTTATTGTTGCGTTATCGCAATTTGTTAAAATGATAAGATAACATGTATCATTGGTGCCTGACTGTAGCTACATTTTGCTTTTTCTGCCTTTCATTTTTAATCTGTGGATAAATTCGTATTTTAATTAAAAATTTAATTTAAAAACGTCACCGTGTCTCTCATTCATTATGGAATGCAACTGTGTAAAAATGCAAAATCTTTATGTTTGTAGGATTGACGTGCAGAAATATCATGTTATAGTGAAAACGTTTTCAGGGAAAAAAAGAAAAGAAATTTGTTAGAGCTTGTCTTTAAGTTATTGAAGCATGTAACTGCTGCCAAATCTTATACCTGTCCTGGAGTTTTGCTGGGTACAGACACACAAAGCAACGTCCAGACCGTCTGATGATCAACTTGCCTCCTGAGGAAAAATGTGATCCTGAGCGGCCTTTCTCCCTTCACCATTTGCTCACTTCTGTTTACAGGAGGTGCAAACCCAGAAACATAAAGTTGCATGAGAGTCACCATTACCCAAGGCAAAAGTTGCATGCAGATAAGAAGCGCATACCGATTTAGAATATGCAGGATGTGGTTTATCATTTCTCTGCAGCGTATTTTTCATATCTGCAGCCAGATGACATTGCATGGGTGGATATTGCAAAGTTGTGGTTTACATTCAAGCGAAACCTCACATCTGTGAGTTTTGAAGCAGCCAAAAAGCAGAAACACATCACGGGACATTTGTGGGGTTCATTTTTTTTTTCCTATATGTGTTTTATTCAGATTTTATGTGATAGACCAAAACTAGCACATAAATGTGAAATTATGCAGCACATAATTAGCACACAGTTTCTGATATCACTAAATAAAGCCTAGTGCAGCCAATTATCTTCAGAAGTTCCCTAATTAGTAAATAAGAGTCACTCTGTGTTCAATTTAATTACATAATAAATTAAGCTATACTGTGAAGACCTCAGAGGTTTGTCAAAGAGAACATTAGGGAACAAACAGCATCATGAAGAGCAAGTAAAGTGGCAGAAAGGTCAGGTAGAAAGTTGTGGAGAAGTTTTAAACAAGCTTTAAAAGAGAAATAAGTAAGAAATTTACTGTAAAATTAACCATAATCATTCCCAGTTGCTCTATAAACAATCGGTCCAGTCCATCAACAATGTCTTAGTGATGTATTCTCCTTTCAAGCCTAAAGGTAAGGTGCAGAACTACTTCGGTGCAGTGTGTAGCCCAGGTTTACTTCCTGGTTCCTTATCCAATCATATGAAAGTTCCCAGGGTTGCCAAAACAGAGCGCAGCATTTGGTATTTTTTGACAGAAGTATTTGCACAACAACTTACATTGGCTGAATCGTCTTGACTTATCTTGAATTTAGCTGCGCAACGTCCTCGTCTCTCTTGACTTGGCAGCCTGCACGATACTTGGGGTGGGTGTGGGATTCTGATATGAAATACTAGGTGTCATTATTACTTATTAGTCCTTTGGTCTATCTCAAAAAGCACAGTTCAATCCATTATCCAGTCTATAACCCTGTCAAGACATCGCTATCCACCAAAACCGAGACGCAAAGAGAGCGTTAATTAGAGAGGCAGCCAAGAGGCCTATGCTAACTGTGGAGGAGCTGCAGAGATCGCCAGCTCAGGTGGGATGATCTGTTGACACAAGTATTATACGTACACGCCACAAATTTGCTCTTTATGGAAGGCTGGCAAGATTGTTCAATTGTTGGAAGTTGCCACAAGTCATGGAGGGGACACTTCAAACAACCAGGTACTCCAGTCAAACTAAACAATTAAACAACTTAGCCCATGTGCAAAATGTGTGGTAGAAGCCTAATACTGCACATCAACCAGAACACACCATGCCTGTTGTGAAACATGTCACTGGGAGAATCGTTGTTGTGGGGATGCTTTTCTCCAGCAGTGAGAGTTAGAGTTGTTGCAAGACGGGAAGCTTTAAAGTCCAGTCAAAGTCCAGACCTAGATGCAGTTGAAAATGTGTGGCAGGACTTGACAAAATATTTTCACAGACATTCACCCTCATATCTAATAGAACAGATTACTAGATCAATGTGTGCTTCTGTGCTTTTTGTCTGTCTTGTTGTGTCTCTGCTCTGTCTTCTGTAACCCCCAGTCGGTCGAGGCAGATGACCGTTCATACTGAGCCCGGTTCTGCTAGAGGTTTTTCCTTCCCGCTAACGGGTGTTTTTTCTTTCCACTGTCGCTTCATGCTTGCTCTGTATGAGGGATTGCAGCAAAGCCATGTACAATGCTGACGACTATCCCTGTGGCTCTACGCTTCTCCAGGAGTGAATGCTGCTTGTCGGGACTTTGATGCAATCAACTGGTTTTCTTATATAGGAACATTTTTGAGGTATTAACTTAAAAGGGCTGAATTCAAAAACACACTACTAAAAATGGAAATAAGGAAAACCACATGCCATTATACTTTAATATCACGATTAAAAAAAAGCCTTCTACCAATATCCCAATAAAATATGGGTATTGTGGTTGTAACATGACAAAATTAGCAAAGGTTCTGTGGGTATTAATTCTTGTGGAATATACTCTCTTTTGATCATTATTCATATTTAATTCTAAGTATTTTATATGCAAATATGTGTTAATGAAACAGAATAATTTTATTTCAGTAGCAAATCTATATATGGAATATGTTATGGAATACAACTGCGGCTGAATATGATTGCATTGGGTAAAATTGTATCTTGAACGTTTGAATACGAAGGTAAACGAAAAAAATCGTGTGCTTTTGTTTACGTTGTAAAGTTGCAGAAATTACCTTTATAACTTACGGTTTTTACTGGTTCCCATTTTATTACAACACTTATAGGAATCGCATGGGGAAGTTCTTGGAAAGGCCAGGACTGTTTAAAGAAATGTCCGGGGAATTCTTTTTGATATCGTGTTTGTTTTTGCTTTCTGTTGTCAACGTTCCTCAAGCACACAGGGAGGGAGGGGAGCAAACGGTTTCACTTCCCCTTTCCATTTAGGGACTGGAATTGTCCCCTACGTCATCGAGGACGTCACCAGCTTGCCATTGTAGTTGGAGCGACGGAGACGGCTGAGATGTGAAGGTGCCTTCAGGGACCCACTGCCAAGCTCCGACATTTAACGACATGACAAAAAATGTTCAGGTGCGTTACACTGAGTAAGTAAATATTAAACCTTAGTTGTTGTTGTTTTTCTTTTTTTCTTCTTCTTTTTTTTCTTGCTTATATACCCTCTATATTGGTATTATAAATGTTCTCTTACCGTAATTTAGAAAACACTTAACAAACTTGAAACAAATGTGTATAATACACCAATACCAGTTAAATGCACATTTCTGTATTACACAGCCACTCAATAATGTTGCTATAAGTCTAATCTAATTGTTACTTTTTTTCAAGGCTACATTATTAAAGTAAAAGTAAACATGTACAGTGCACTGAAAAACTACTTTGACTTCATCTGATTTCATTATTTCACACACCTTTAGCAATGCACCATTACCTCCCAGCAGGGAAACGATCCCTCACCATGATGCTAACAGTAGCACAGTATACATGTAAAATCCTTGCCTTAAACATTCGTCTTTCCATTAATGTCAAATACTTCAATCTTTGGTCAGAAGTTTCTCCAGCAGAAGTTTGGCTTGTCCAAGTTGGCAGCTGCAAACTTCAGTCGAGTTTAAAAGTGCCGAGCTATGTTGGAGGTATTTTTTTTTATGGTCAGCACCATCTCTGTACAGGATGATGTTTATCAAACGTTACGGCATACTTGAGCTTTTCCTGTGTTGTTGCTGAAAATCCTAACCAAGTGTCACCCATGGGTAAGCCATTTTTTTTTCTGGACCTTGTCCAAGTGATGAGATTTTTTTTTAAGAGACCTGGTGTTCAGTTTTTACAGATTATCTTGGAATTTGAACTTCTTAAGAAACTACTCTCAATTTCTTTAAAACTACAATTCTCTTTCTTAGATCTTCGCTGAGTTTCTTGTACCTTCCCATTGTTCTGAGTTTTGATCCAGTGATTCCAGTCAAACAAATCTTTCCGTGGTATAATTAAACTTAATTATGAATGAGAAGTTAATAGGCCTCTTGTCAAGTTAAGACCTTAGGCACTTACTGAAGAAAATGTAGCTAAAATTCATCACTAAAACTTGAAAAAAGTATTCATCCTCTCAAAGATTTCTTTAGCACTGAAATTTAAAATCTGCATCAGCTGTTATTTACCTAGTTGTTTAATCAAACAGCTCTAATTGACCAATTTTGCACTTTGATAAACAAGCCTCAGACTAAGCTATATATATATATATATATATATATATATATATATATATATATATATATATATATATATATATATATATATATAAAAATTGGTTAATAAACGGTGGTGGGTGACATGTGAACAAATAAAAAATAATATATAAAATAAACGGGCAGGCTGTCAAACCTCTAGATGTTACAGTTGCAATATTTCCTCACCTAGTTCTGATTCTGTACTAATAGTAATATTTCCCACTGCAATTGAATGCATTACTGCCGTGATGTTTCTGTGGCGCCTCCCACTAAAGCAAAAGCGAAGCAGAAACTGCTATAAGATGCCGAAGGGAAAGGTTTAGTGAGTCAGTCAGGTGTTGATTAAAACTGAAGTTGGGTTTCTTCAGGATTTGTTGTGTATTCAGCGCTCACACGCTTCCTGAACATGGGGTTCCTGTTGACCAAGATGATGGCTGTGTTCGGAGACAAAGGTAAAAAAATAATAACACTTTAAATTGATATCTCACATTTACATAATCTGGTATAGATATTATATGTTTACTGTTACTAATCCGTTGTCAATTAATGCAACGAAATTTCGTTCTGTATGCACTCTGTACATACAAAATGACAAATAAAGATGTCTAAGTCTAAGTCTAAGTCTAATAGTTTCTCTCAAATCTTTTGGGGATATGAGTTTTTTGTTTGTTTTTTACTTTATTGAATTTGATTTTATTTGATTCTGAGTCCAAATACGTGAATAACCTGCTTTGACGTTACTGCTGTGTTGTGATACCATACTGTCCAGTACATATGAGTCATATACCTTTCCTTATCTTATCTATATTCATCAGTGCTGGGGCTGGCAGATATTTTGCAACACATTCAGTTTGAAACCAAGCGGAATGAAAAAGTAAATTTGACTATGTTTGATTTTCCTTGCAGAACACAAAGTCATCATTGTGGGTTTGGACAATGCTGGGAAAACAACAATCCTCTACCAGTTGTAAGTGATCTGACTATTTTGTACAGATCTAAACTGATATTAGAGGTAGTTTTCGTGGCCTTAGTCAAAATGTGTTTCCCCCTTACGAATACTTTCAGCCTGACGAAGGAGGCCGTTCACACGTCACCCACCATTGGCAGCAACGTTGAGGAGATCATCGTCCGCAACACTCACTTCATGGTTTGGGACATCGGCGGACAGGAGAGCCTGAGAGCCAGCTGGTACTCCTACTACTGCAACACAGAGGTACGGCTTTGCCCAATTTCACAGGCTGAGAGTGAACACTAAAAAGACTTCTTTAGCCTGATTTGGGACTTGAGACAGAAAACGATAGCAATAAAGCTGACTGAGGTCCTGCAAACTGCCTTTTAAAGCTCCAGCTAATAAGTTACAGTTTATTGCGTCTATCTGTGATGTAACATATTGTGAATGGTTGCCTTTTCAGATTGTCATTCTGGTTGTGGACAGCACTGACCGAGAAAGGCTGACTGTAACCAAAGAAGAGCTGCACCGAATGCTTGCCCATGAGGTATTACTTTATATCCTAATTCGGCTACCCCATGTTAAACTGATTTAATAAATGATGCCTTACTTCATTACATAACTGCACCATAATGCCTTAATTGTTGGGTCTTAAATCACAGCTTTTCTTTGTACTTGACGCGTTGACGTGAAGCTCTTTTGTTGATTTGCTGAATTTATGCTTTGGCATTCATGTTTTCACGTTTAAAACACACCCCCGCTTTCAGTGAAAGACTAATGGTATTGTGAAAGCAGAACACATTCTGACAACCCATGACACAACGTGACGAGGAAGTTTCCGATTTAGCCTTTCGAGTCAGCGTCTTAAACGTTCCGCTGAGACAGCTCTTTGCTGTCGTCACTGTTGGTATTTTGGAGGTTTGGGTGGACAATAATAACTTCATTAAGTCCCCCGTTGATAAACCAAGCTCTTCTTTTTCAATGTAGGACCTACAAAATGCAGCCATTCTTGTTCTGGCGAATAAACAAGACATAAAGGGCTCAATGACAGCAGCAGAGATCTCTCAGTGCCTCACGCTTGACTCCATCACAAGGCACTCCTGGCATGTCCAAGCCTGCTGTGCCCTGACTGGAGAAGGGTGAGTAAACACCTCAGGTTGAGCCAGTAATACCAGATTACCTTTACACACACTTATTTAAACCCTTTTTCTTTTCTCCCTCTGTAGTCTTCCTGCCAGTCTGGACTGGATGAAATCGCACGTTGTGAAAAACTGATGCTCCCTCCTCTATGCTACGGAGGCTGCGCTGTCAGTATGATATAGTGTTGTGGGCCAGTGTAATAGCATCTGAGGCAGAGCCGGCTCGCCACTCCTGCTTTGTTTTCGTGTGGGAGTCTGCAAAGAGCTGCTTCGATTCTCGCCTCAGAGTGAACAAAGACCTAAAAGGTTTCAGGGCTGTTTATTCTTATTATTCTTAAAGGTCTATGACCTATGTATGTCTGTTTACACTGCCAGAATCCGGGTATATTTTCTATTTTTTATCTAAGACTATGATGCACTGCTCCATTTTATTTATTTATTTTGAAAGATGTATAGTAATCAGGTACAAACTGTTATATCCCATTATGCATTCATGAGATTTCTCTCATTTCACAGGGGGTTGTTGAGAGAAAACCACTTTTTGCAATATCTACAGCACTGTTGGCACCCCTTGTAAAAAAGCCTTCTATTAAGGCAGTTGCATAAAAATGAAATCTTTAATATGATTAAATCCATTTAGTTGGGAAAATGATCCCCAGAACATACCATTTCAAGTAAGTCTGGTGTTCACTATTCATCATAATCAATGAAATACAACAAAATTGCTTCCTGTCTACTGTCAGAGTAAAAATCAAACATCTAAAAACAGCTGAAAACCTGGACAAGGGCCTAAGACTCCTTTGCCACCACGTCCACTAAGGATGATGGTAGTTGTAGTTTTGTGTTTGAAACTGCAGCAAAGAACACTTTATTTTCAGGCTTTTGTACCCACTTTATTTGCAGTCCCAGTAATAGAAGGGTGCTATAACTGTTAAATGCCCCTAATCTATTGCTAGAGCTTAACAACGTGGTGCCATTAAGATTTAAACCTAAATTTGAACAGCAAAGTGATAAATGAGATGGGATATTTGTCAGCACTCATTTCAACATGTAAAGAGTGTAACGAGACTAATGTTTTCAGTTCAGATAAAACCTGCCACTTAAAAAACCATTAGCACCTTTTGACCTTTGACTGTTATTTTTTTAAGGGATGACGTTTGTGTTTTAGTATCCACAAACTATTTCTAGACAAAGCACTTGCCTCGCCAATGTCAAAAGTAAGTTTTCATGCAGTTTAGCGGCTGCCTGCTATAAACCATTAGCTTCTAATGAAATAACGCAATGTTTACACTATGAGAAGAAATTCCTGTGGCCTCTACTATCTCAGTAACTCTGCAATGTTGACAAGAAGCTTAAATCTGATGGATAAATGTAAATTGTGTATTTTGTGTCACTGAATGCCAGCAGTTTTCATCTGAAGGTGTTTATTATGTTATCAAAGCTCACCAGTTTTATTCTGTATATTATAGAATAAACTATTTTCCTTGTTGGGAAAAGGAGCTAGCTGCTAAAGAAAATGACTTATCTAAAATGTAAATGTTTTTTAAATTGTTTTTGAAATAAATACTAATATTGCTACTTTGACTATGGTGTGTGCGTTCGTGTCTCCTCTTGGGCTTGGTGGGAGGGAGCATTCTGCCCTTTTCCTTTGAGACACCTTTCACATTGTAACTCCAGACAACTCTGCCTCCACTTCTTTGGACACATCCATTTATCTTTTCCCCACATGTTAGGCAATTGGAAAGTACAGGCATACATCCTGTTGTATGTCTGTGCTTTCAGTACAGAGGCAAATGAAAAAAATGCTGCTTGTCTGTTCTGTAGGTGGAAAAGCTTTCCTTTTTAATTAATGCAACTAAAGTTTTAAAAAATATATATGTGCAGCAAAAGAGTATTGAAACAGGTGTATTGTACATTTCTTACGTGTATAAGCCCAGTATTACAAACTGTTCCTCCAAAATAATATTCATGAACTGTTCCTAAATAACCAACCACTTATAAATGTAAAAGTGATCCTTTTTAAGCAATTTTGATTAGCTACAGCTTTAATACGTCATCTCTACATCATCTGTCAGACAATACATAATAGGATAAATTGTGACAAAAAAAAAAAAGCCCGAAGGGGGCATCCGGATTTGAACCGGAGACCTCTTGATCTGCAGTCAAATGCTCTACCACTGAGCTATACCCCCGCTGGATGTTTCCCGGGCTCAGCCAGGACTTTTTTAAACAAGTGTATATCAAGACGGTTTTCATTGATGTGTACATGTAAATTCACCGACAACAAAGTTCACGTGCGCAATATGTAAATGTATATGTGGCATTTTTTTTTTATTTACAAACCATGAGCGAGACAAACAGCGAAGCTAGCTAGCTAGCTAGCAGGTTAGCATATTCTGAACGGTTGCATTCCAGGACGCTAACGCTAGCCAAGTAAAGGGCAATTCCACAGTTTTTGAAACCCAGGGCTACGCCTATTTAGTTTTACTTCAAAATCTAAAATACTTAGAATGATCCAACTTGGACTGAGTTATTTAAATCCGAGTTTGTGATTTTCAAAATATTTATTCTTATCTGTAAAATCAGGGAAAAACAGCTTTATTGACATGAAAGGTCACTTGGGAGGGGTTTGTGTTTGAAAACAGCAGCATTGAAATGGGTCAAATTTAGAATGGATTATTCCACACCCCGATTAATCTTTAAAATGTGGAGGTAATTATAGGTCCAAAAGGAAACCCAGATCGCTAACTCTTCCATGTCATTCTAGGTATATTAAGTCCTAGACCAGAAGGGATATAAAGCTGTTGCAGCAGGTTCTGGGCCTGGAAAACCTCTGTGATGCCCAGGACGCATCTGATCACCTAAATTGCTCCCTTTAAATGCAGAGGAGCTGTGGCTCCAGCCCTAGCTCTCCCCAGGTGACACAGATTCACATCCCTTATCCCTAAAGATGAGCCTAGTCACCCTATGGAAGGGTCCTCTCGTCCGCTTGCAGGCTATCTGGGATTGAGTTTTTTCCAACGTGACACCTCATGCATGGTGAGTCTTGGAACATATACGGACTGAACGAAGAACTTTTTGGCTCAACGCCTCCTTCACCACAAAAGACTGGGAATGCGGCAGCATTACTGCAGCCAAAGCCCCAATCCCGCTTTCCAAGTTACCAAGACACTAAGTCCTCAGCTTGAAGCAAAGCCCTCACCTCCAAACCAGAGGGAGCAGTCCATCTGCTGAGAACCATGGCCTCAGGCTTGGAGGAAGATTCTCATCTTAGCCACTGCACACTTGTGTTGCATTGAAACCATCTGTGTTTGTCAAGACTTCTCCATATAGAGCACTAATTGAATATATATTTATAGTCCACAAGTTTCTGTCAAAACTACATTTTGAAATACATGATCTGTACATTCACATTCTTGCTTTTGCTCTCCTGTGGAGACACTGCACATGTTTTGAGCCTTTGTGATTGTAATCAGGCCAACCCAACAGCAACAAGTCTTTGCTTGTTTGTTTTTAGCTGTGATGGAAAGAACAAAATGTAACTAGTTGTTTGGAAGAGTACTTGACTTTCCCTTCCCCTTTTTTTTGTTTTCTCTTCAAACCCGTGTGCCATGTCTTGTAAAAAAATATAAAAGGTCACGATTTTTAAAGTGACAGTTACTGTTGACTTTAAAAAAAAAAAGCATAGTCAAACCTAATCTAATCAACAGCATCAACATAGTCAGAAATCATAAAAAGCCTGTTTAATTTGCATTGGGTTTGAAGGGGAGAAACCTAAAGGTTTGGGGGGAAAACCCACATAACATTCAGTTTTAACCTGGCTGAAACAATCATATCAGCAAGTCAGGGGACCATTTTACATTAGGAGTCTATAGCTAACAAATACAATAAAAACATTTTCTTTTTTCTTGACTTTATCTTACCCGTCGATGCAATTATACTGCTTGATGCAGACAAATGCTTCAACTGAGACTACAGACTTTACTGACATCTTGCGGCGGAAACTGTAACTGCACCTGTAATGTGTGGAAATAGGGCTCTTGATTTTAACAAATAATTCAGAGTTGTCTCATTTAGTATTGACCCCGCTTCTATTTTGTTACGAGCTCATTGTTTTTGCATAATAAAACACACTTTTTTATATCAACGTTAGCACGACTAGAACCATATTGTCCTGTGTAATGATGCTGCCCTCATGGTGCAGTTCAGCACTGGAGCACTTTCTGGGCAGAGAGATAGAGAGGAAATTACTGACTTGAATGAATGCTCAGAATTGATAGTTACTACTTTTTGTGACCAACTAATGCATAAAACATGGACTGTGGTGGTCTGGCTAAAAATGCCTTCGATTTGGTTCTCTTTTTATGGCCAGACAGAAAGAACAACTGCAATAATGCCAGTGTTGATTATGATGATCCATAAACTTTCTTGAATCTTTCTTAAATATGTCATTCATGCTCAAAAACCTTCAGAAAGGGCTCAACTGAGACGCTCAAGGCTTATTTACTAATCTAAACAAATCTGTAAAAAGTCAAATACTGTTTCTCTGCTCTGTACATCCAACATTTCATGAGTCCATATTCATTAGAGGTGGTGGAGTCAGCCACTGTGGTCGCAATGCTTGCTTTTAGTCACTTTGCATGGTAGAAAAAAATCTTTTTACACATCTAGTAGACAATAAAATGGAACAGATTTTCCATGTTTCTTTTCAGTTGAGGTTAGAAAACAGAAGTAGGCCTAATATAAACCAGGATTGGTTAGTTTCATAACCTCCATGGCTAATCTTAGATGCCAGATATACTACTGGATTCACAGCTGGTTTGGAAAGAGTGAGGAATCATACTGCTGCTTGTCATATTTATAATTGTATTACCCTGAAAGTTGCAGCGTTCCCAAGCAGCAACAACATCCCCCTGTTTGGATAAAAAACAAACAAAAGAAAATGTATGAACACCTCTGTCTGCTTATTTTAGACATCTCTGCTGCATCCCAAGACATCACCGAGGAGGAGAGAAAGGGGTGTAGTTAGTGAGTGGAAACCAGCTGGTGTCTGAAGCGAGTGAGATTCGGAGGGACAGATGAGACACTAGTGTGTGGAAGCAGGCTGAAATTAGTTTTTTGTCAAGAAAGGAAAGAGGGAGAAGGAAGAAGGAGCAGAGATTGCATTCTTGTGTTTTTGCAGGCTAACATGTGGTTCCGTTTGGTGATGCTGTTTCTCTGTCTCTCCCGAACAGAGCCAGCCAAAGTTTGGGATCAGCAGCAGACAGGTGAGCTGTGGATATTTTTACCTTCTTCTAACTGACATCTTCTTTAGTTCGGTTCATTTAGTTTACAACATATACTAATAATGGCAAAACAAACAACTTAAACAACTACTCTTAATGGGATGTTATTTACCTTTCATTATATGAAATCAAAATGTTTAAAACCTGTGTAATTGAACTGTAGTCATAGCTTTTTCTTGCCAGTTCTCAATTTAATGGTACGTTAACATCTCTGGTGTAAGTATTTTCTATTTAAATGTGCTGTAAACCACAGAACCTCTGTAGGAATCTCAATAAAGAGACAAATGGGCATGCCATGCCTTTTTCTGTTTTACAAACAAAAGTGAATGAACAAGTTTACAATAAAGTGCACAATTAAAAAAAATCCTTCCCCACAAGCATGCAACTGGGTCTAAGCAACAACCCGCAGTCTGTCGCAAGTTTAAAATTAGATCTGGACCTGTTTTCCCTCTTGCCACTTTGCTGCAGTCTGGCAGAAGAGGAAAATGACTTATTTGCTGCTTTTCTTGATTGAAGCATTTTGTTTTGTGTGAAAGTTGGGAAATAATAATAATAATATATAATAATAATAATTCAATTAGTGATTTCAGGTAAGAAAAAGCTGCCCATGATGAGGGCGAAATGTTAAGAGTTCAGCTGAAATGCTGTTTAATTGAGACAATGTGAAAAATTACGACTGAGATCTTGAAGGCTCTTCTGCTTCAGGAAATGTGTTGAAAATCAAAACAGGGAGTTTGCAGGAGGTGCTTGCGGCTGTTATGCCAGAAGATGGTTGAATATGCTTATTATTATTATTAATTATAATTTGGCATTATAATTTAAATAATAAATCATTCAACTCAAAATTCCGCTACAACAAAATATAGTTCAAATGGTGGTGATGTTAGCTATAAGCTTGTAAGTATTTATACCATTAATGCATTAGTTAATTTGCTGTTATGAACTCATTTATGCTGGGATAAATGATCTGGTCGGACTTGTGACCGACGAGGTTTATCCGGCAGGCTATGAGAACCCCAATGTAACTGCAATTAGAGTTTAAATCCTTATTCGTCTATCACCATCCAATGATATTGTCTCTGTATTAATGTCAGATGTTAACTCCAAAGGAGGTTAGCTCTGATTTCTGAATAACCGGGCAACTGTGAATTGGATTGAACACAAAACAATGTCTATTCCGCAGTGGTGTTTTATTGAACCAAAAGCAATTCCCTGTTACAGTAATTCTCTGATTCAACGACTTTGGAAATCTTACTCACTACTAACTAACAAACAAAACGAAAGGAAAGAAAAACAAATGGATTAAAATGAGCGGTTGCAACTCTTAGTTCAGCTCACGGTTGTTTAAACCACATTCAGAACATCGGCATTTGACATAGCATTGACAGACAGAGCAGCTGTGGGAGTCCTACCGGACGCTTTGATGCCTTACAAAGCTATCAGCTAAGCTACAGCCCAGTCATCCGACATCCTCCCAAGATGGCCGCTACGATGACGTATGGTCTATCAATTTACGTGAAGCGTGAGGGGAGGTTCTGATGACGTAACCACGCTTACGCTGATGGGGTAATGCCTCGCTTCGAGAGGGCGCGGCTAACTGGTAGTTTAAAGCAAAGCCGCGGAATGAGCTCGGACAAAGAGATTAAACTGATAAGAAGAAGCGAAAAGAGAGAGAGGGGGGAAAAGCATGGAGGAAGATGAAGAGGACTGAAACAGTGACCCACGGCGGGGTTATAGATAAACCACAATCAACACAGCAAAATCAAATGTAAAATGCATGCACATATAAAGAAAATATTCAGCAAAATAATTCCAACTTCGTCGTGGAATAAAAGCATTAACCTAAGCCTACAAATTTCTACGTCTGCCCAGGCACTTCTAAAACACCCTGTTGGTGAAACAGAAATAAAAGGGGAGAACCCCGTTACTTTGAGGTGGTCCGGAGTGAAAGTCCCGGCTTCGGTCCGGACCGCTCTGGATCACGCGACGTCCTGAACGCGTCTTGACGACCGCAGGTGTCCGCAGGCTGCAGCGGGGACCAGACTGAGAGAGTTCCTTCGTCTTTCTCTCTCTCTCTGGGCTCCTAGACGCTTGTTGGGCCAAACAACGCGTCGTCCTCTCTCGATCACTGGGAGATAAGGCGGCTTCCAGTATTTGATCAGAGGGAATTAAAGGTACCTTTTTGAGTCGACCTCCTGTCTGCACAGGGAATGGTTTTGCTTCGAAAAAATCTCGGTCCAGCGAGAAACTCGAGCACGTGGCGTGGGATTTTCCCAACGGAAACAGCTGTGTGTGTGTCTTCTCGGTTGGCAGGGCGCCAGGGAAGAAGGAAGATTGTCGTGTGCAACCGAGTTTTATCAACTTTACCCTAGCAACGTTATCGGTTGCTAGGGCGCCGGCCATTTTGGGCCGCGTTGCATGATGGGAGTTGGTGGCCATTTTGACCACCATGCATCATGGGAAATGCAGTCTGTCACGTCCTGACATGGCACAACATACCCCCCTTTAGCTTTGAAGAGTGGGATGCTGGTCACAGTCTTTAAAGCTACAACCAAGTCCATTCTGGCGTGACGAAGATCCGTTGTGCATGAGTGGAACAACCTAATAGTCTTTCTAGTAGTCCTTCGGGATTCATGCAGTTCAGTTCATCATCCAAGAGGAAGGGAAAAAACAAAGCATTTATTGTGCCTGGGTCAGTGACCTAGCCTGGGCAGACTAAGCTATAGCTAGTAATGTCTATTGGCTAATAAGGCAAACAATAAGTAAATAAAAAAAAAAGAAAATGCAAACTTCACAATCACCATTGTCAATACATTCATTGGTCATCAGGTTTGAACTTTGAACCAAAGAAAGGAGAGAGGGAAAAGGGAAAGGAGAGAGACAGCGGTTCGTAGTCTAATCAGCTTGTGGCCTTTGAGGAGCTGATGTTACGAACCTGGGGGCGACGAAGGTGAGGGTGTCAATCCTGGTTTGCAACTGTTTGATCTGCTTGTATGCTGCATATGCCATCGCCGTAGTGATGGCCCATCCAAATACAAGGAGAACCACAATAATGGTCATAATGTGAGTGTCGGTCGACTCTGTAGCTCTGGGGAAGCGAAGCAGAGGGACCGAGCTCAACTCTGATGGAGTGAGACTGAATTTAATCAGCTGGGTGCCTGCAAGTAAAAGCTGTCTTTCAATGCCGACATCAATGCTGAAATTGTATCCCTTAAAGACATCTATTATTTCAATCTCTGAGTCATATTTGTCAACGTCAAGGTGATGCAGAACCATGTTTCCAATGTGGACTACAGCACCTTGAGGTGGGGAACAGAAAATGGTTTGGTTGGGCAGTTTTAGTCTAGTAACGGTGTCGTGCTGCTCGTAAGATAACAGGGCTTCTGCCTCTGGGGTGCTAACGAGCCAGCGGTTACCTGCCCGCTCAATTTTGGTTTCCACACCTGCATCTTTAAGGGTCATTCTAGCCTGACAGTTTTGTTCAGGGGATTCATTCCTTAGACCACACAGGTAATTGGTAACGTCTCTGATAAATGGGTTGCTTGGGCATACCCAGTGGATGTCCTTGGTTTTGGTACACAAATCCAAATTAGGAACTAAATAAAGTTTGGGGTCAGCATCATGATAGGCTAGCATCGAGGGGGTTTGTAGGTGTACGTGGGTCTCACCTTGCCAAAAACCGACATTCAATACTGATTTAAGCCTATACACGTTAGCTCTTTCAATGATGGGAAGGTTTAGCATAAATCCTATCTCCAAGTTGTCAGGATTTACAAATATTGGAATTGCACTACCTAGGCTGTAAGCCAGGTGTGTTTGTGGTGGTTGCAGTGCTTCACTAGAGGCAGATTTGAGAACCTTTTCAACCAAATCTACTGGTACCAAGTACGGAGGAATCCGTCCTTCAGCGAGGCTATTTACGGATGAACTAACCTCTCGAGTGAGGTCCTGCATTAAATCTCTAACAACCTGAGTATACATCATGTCATTCTTTACCACTTCTGTGAGCGTTTCCAAAGCATGCATGGTGTTATTGAGGAGTGCAGAGTGTAGATTTACAGTAACCATTGTACCCTGAAGTGTTTTAGTTTGGATATTTAACAAAGTCTGTTGTAGGAGGAGTCTCTGTTGGATTTCTGGCATTTCTTCATCTAGCTCTTGTACGTGTCTCTGGACGGTCTTCAGGCTGACGGAATTCGCTGCTGAAAGACCAACTGAGAAAAGCGATCCGATCGCTGCTACGGAAGCTATCAGTCCTCCCAGGAATCTTTTAGGGCGTTTACTGCCACCAAGGTCTTCTTCGGTTACCATGAATTTCTGCAGTTGTCTGAGAATATGGATGGTAACCTGTTTGGTGTGTTCTACAGCGTCGTGGACCTGAGTTCCGCGCGGTCTTCCTTCACTGAGCTGTGGAGGGAGTTGTACGTGTTTCCTGTACACATCCCATGGGTCTAGTCGCACAAAAACTCTTTGAGTGTGAAGTCTACAGTGGGTGATAAGGAGCCCGGGCGTGTCCTGGAGGGCAGTACCGGTCGGGGGTCCCATTTCCACCACGTTCGTCGATTGGCTCACTGATGATCCGACAAGGATAATAACCATCCAGATGATCTCCATCCTGCAACAGAGAGATCTGAATTACCGATGTGAAATTGTATATGGGCGATTATGTGTTTATTAGTGCACGTCTAAAATGCCCTGTTTGAACATGCACTTGTCCTATTTAATGCTATGCATTGTTCTCTTCGGCGGGGGCGGAGTTAGGCTCCGTTCCCTGTGAGGAGGGTTTGGTGTACGGTTTAATTTGATTCGCATGAACCCATTTGTACTCTGGGCTTTGCCTGGGTTTCGGAATTCTTATCCGGTAAGCTACCGGTGAGAGTTTTCCGACGATTTCGAAAGGGCCTGCCCAGCTCGGGAGAAACTTCCTGGACCGACCGGACGGCTGGGTAAAACGGAAATAAAGAACCTTGTCTCCTATTTCATATTCCCTATGGGACGTTTTCCGATCGTAGTAAGCTTTGGCACCTTGCACGCTGTTGTCGAGGTTCTGTTGAGCCCAAGCAAAAGTCGTTCGAAGATGGTCTTTTAAATCGGTGACGTACTGGTGTGCCGTGTAGGCGGTTGTCACACTGACGTCTTCGGGCTGGTAGATGAGATGCAGGGGAAGGGTCATTTGTCTCCCTGTCATCATCTCGAAAGGTGTCACCCCTGTGGAGCATTGCGGGGTCGAGCGGATGGCCATTAGGACCAGGGGAAGCTTTATGTCCCAGTCCCTGCCGTGGCTGTTGACATATTTCTTTAACATGCCGACCACGGTGCGGTTCATCCGTTCCACCTGTCCCGATGACTGTGGGTGGTAGGGGATGTGGAATTTAACTTCCACGCCCAACATGTCGAAAAGCGCGGTCATTACGCTTGATGTGAAGTGCGTTCCTCTGTCCGAGTCGATGGACAGGGGAAGGCCCCACCGGCTGAAAACGTGATTTAGCAGCAGGACTGCTGTGGTGACGGCGGTGTCATTCGGTGCCGGCAAACATTCGACCCATTTTGTGAAGCCGCATGTTACTGTCAAGAGGTATTTGTTGCCTCTTGACGATTTGGGGACTGGGCCGATCCAGTCAATCTGCAAATGTGACCACGGAAATGTAACCCCCCTTCGCTGGAGCGGAGCTCGGTTGAGCGGTCGTGTAGGTTTAAATTGGCAACAGGTCAAACAACCCTGTACGTACTCCTGGGTGTCTTGTGCCATCGAAGGCCAGTACGCCACCTGTTGGAGGGTTTTTAGAGTAGCTTTGTAGCCTCTATGTCCTCCTACTGGTGAGTCGTGGGCGTGTGCCAATATGATTCCGCGATGGTTCACCGGAACAACCCATCGGGGTGGGCCATTTCCGTTTTGGGAGTAAACCAATAGGTTTTTCTCCAGCTTCAGGTGACGTAAGCTGCGGCGGAACGCCTTCAGTTCTTTAGTTCCTCCGTTTGGTGACGGAGTTGTTCCTGTTGATGGACCGTTAGCCACCAGACCTCGGAGGACGTGGAGGGTCGGGTCCTGGTCCTGCATTGTGCACAGGTCCTTGTCGTCTGGTTTGCGCCCCAGACAGAGGATTTCCCCGGGGTTTTGGGGTTTCTCCTGCCTTTCCCTGGTCTGTCGCCTCGTGATGGCGCAGACGGTCTGGGAATCTGGAGGAGAGCTGACATCTTCTCGGAATTCCCATGGGGTTCCGCTTTCGGCTCCCAGTCTGGCCAGACGGTCTGCTTCGTCGTTTCCGTCTTTGTCTGGTCCCAGAGTGCGGGAGTGTCCCTTTACCTTCTTCCAGTAGACGATCATGTCTTTGTTGGTGGTGAGACGGTCACACGCTAGGAAGAGCTTCGAGTGCCTCACCTCTTTGTTTCTGGCGTTTTTCATCCCGTTTCCTTTCCACAATGGGAGGTGGGAGACGAAACTGAGCCGAGCATAGTTGGAGTCGGAGCAGATCACCAATTGTTTCACATCCATGGCTGCTGCCTGCTGGATGGTGATGAGCACTGCGGCGACTTCAGCATACTGGCTGGTTTTGGGTCCCAACCGGTAGTGGTTAGGTTCGGTGGAGTCGCGTCCCACCCAGACGATCCCTACTCCGGCTCGGAGTTGGTGTTCATGCATGTAAGCACAGCCATCTGTGTAGACTCTTGGGAGCCCATGACACACGTTTTCATCGAAGTAACGGTGGGTTGATGGAGGGCTCCCAAAGGTGGCTGGGACGCTGAGGGTCATGGCTTCTGTGTCACACTCGCAGTGTTTGCACTCTGCCAACCCCTGCCCCAGCACCATTCTGTTGTTCTGGCTGTACTTTACCTCAACGTTGTAGCCTTGGAGTGCCATCATCCATGTTGCAATGCGACTGTTGGACACCCTGCCTTCCCTTAAACGTTCGCTGTTCAGGAAGGTAACTGGCTGATGACATGTCTCTATGATCACTTTCTGACCTCCGATGTAGCTGCGGAAATGTTCCACTGCCCAAACTGTTGATAGGAGTGCTTTCTCACAGTCGGAGAACTTGAACTCCACATTGCTCAGTGGTCTACTCGCGTATGCCACTACCCGCGTGTCTTGGTCGTATTTCTGTTTTAACGCGGCGCTCAGGCACTGTGAAGAGAAACCGGCTTCCAGATAAAACTCTTTGTCTTTGTCTGGGTACGCCAGGCAGGGGGCAGAAACGAGTTTCTGCTTTAAGAGCTGGAATGCCAGTTCTTGAGGCTCCCCCCAGTTGAACGGCACGTCTTTACGTAGCAGTTCAGTGAGCGGCCTAGCCATGTCGGCATAATCCTCAATGAACTGACGCGAGTAGTTACAGACCCCTAAAAAGCTTCGGAGCTCGGAGACATTTCCGGGAGCGGTAATGTCTTGGATGGCTCGGATCCTATTAGCTTGGGGTTCAATGCCATTTGGACCCACTGTTAGACCCACATAGTCGACTTTCGTCCTGCACCACTGGCCTTTGGTCAGAGCTAGCTTAGCTCCTGCAGCAGAGAGTTGTCTTAGGACGTGTCTGAGTTCTGCCAAATGTTCTTCGAACGTTCAGCTCCTCATAAGGATGTCGTCGACATAAATGAGGTTCCCGCGTGTTGCAGCATCTGACATGGCTTTATGGAGAAAGATGTTGAACTCGGCTGGGGAGTTAGAGTACCCAAACGGGCATCTGTTCCAGGTGTACTGGCGGCTCCCGAAAGAGAACGCCAGTTTGTACTGGTCAGCCTCATCCACCTTCATTGTCCAAAAGCCATTAGCCACGTCCACTGTGGAAAAGAAACGCGCGTCTTTCACCTTCGCTAGTTCTTGGTCTAGATGGATCATAGGCCAACGAGAGAGAGGTACCTGTTTATTAAGAGCGCGGTAGTCGATTGTCAGACGCCATTTCCCCGTTGGTTTTAACACCGGCCAGATGGGGGAGTTGTAAGTTGAGTTACATTCCCGGATTATCTGTTTTTCCAGCAGTTTATCGAGGATTTCCTGTATCGACTCATAAGCTGCCAGGGGAATTTTGTACTGACGCACAAAGGTAGGGGGTGAGTTTGGATTTGTTGGGATCCGAACCGTGTGCAAATCTGTGACCCCACAGTCATTAGAGTCTTTGGATAGAATTGACTGAAACTCATAAAACAGCTCCTTAAGTGCTGTTCTCTCTGTTTCAGTGGTCAACGCATCAGCTTTTTCCAGCTGTTGCATGATTTCTGCTTCGAAACCAGGATAGGGCTCAGTGGGTGAGTCCTGGTTCTCTGGTTGATTTGGTGCTGGTTCTGTTGGGTTGGTTGCTATCGCATACACCAACAGGTTTCCTTCAGCTTCAAGCGTAGCACCACAAATAGATCCAGCAGGCAGAGCTTCATGTCGCCTGATTTGGATCATGTTGGAAGGGAAAGTAAACACTGTGTCTGAAGAGTCCTGTCTGCCGGTCAAGGATAAGGGCAGGTCTCCAATGACGGGAATGCTCAGCTCAAAGTCGTGGAAAGAGCTTTCGATGAGCACCCCAAGGGGTTTCTTCGCCACCACTTGGATCGGCATGTGGGTTGGATTCTCCACTAGAAGGTAAGCTGAGCGGTTGTTCAGCTCAAGCAGGGGTGTGCCCCGGATGACCAGGTTGGATTCCTGGAAATAAGGAAGGGGTTGGAAGAAAACCTGTGTGTTCTGTATTTGTTGTCCTTTCAGGATGGCTAATCTAATAGGTACACCTGCAGTCTGTGGTGGTATTAGCATGTTGGTTTCGCTAGCCACCTGGCAAGCCTGTGGGATTGTTTGCCCTGATCGCATGACTTCAGGGGTGCCCAGGAAGGAACTTGGGGTCACGTGAGCCTGAGCCCACAGGACCTGATTGCAAGTGTCCAGCTGTGCACCTAGCCGTACCAGAAAATCAGCACCAACAAACACTGGAGGATGTAAATTCTCCACAATGCTGAAAGGATGAGAGAGCTGCCTTGTGCCAATCTGTGCATAAAGTATGCACACCCCCGTTGCTTTCAGAAGCCGGCGAGGCCAGTCTGCTGAGAGCAAATAGTGGCTGTGTTTTGTCTCAGCCAGATGGGGCTTTTCACGGCACAGAGAGCTGTACAGATCTCTGCTGATCGCAGATTTCTCTGACCAAAGAGCCAGCAGCACGTCTGGCATGAATGTGCTTTCCAGGTGCACACCTTCGGCCACTCTGGGGTTATAGGGTTCAACTCCAGAGTGTTTAAGTGAGCAAAGGAAAGATGTGTGGCTGCAGAGAGAAGTTCTCTGATCGCTGAGAAGCGGTGGTGTGTCAGAGGATTTGGAAATCGGCTCTGTTGAAGGCAGAAATGGTGCCAAGAGTTCTTTGGACTCTTCTGAGCAGGTCACCTGGTTGATAGGGACGGACGGTCCACTTCCAGAAGTAAGAGGCTTGGGAGTCCCCACTTGGGCCCAAAGATGACCATGATGGCAGTCAATGAGTGGAGCTAACCTGTTCAACAGATCCTGACCCACAAGAAAAGGTTCCGTGTCTAAAGTACAGATGTAGATGGGGTGAACAAGGGTCATATCACCGAAAGTGATGTCTAACCACGCCCGTTTGGTGATGCATGACTGATCCTGAGTGTAGCTGGTGATGCCCACGTTACAGGTCTCCACCTGGAACGGTTTCCCAAGGGACACCATAGCTCTGGTCACCTCATCAAACAAATCTGAGCATATTAGACTGATCTCGGAACCTGTGTCTAACAGAGCATTTGCTGTGACACATCCTCCTATAACTGTCGAGCAGTATAAGCGATGCGTGTTTTCACGATGGTTTAGTTCACCTAAAAACCTTAGAAAAGGGGTTTTCTGATCACCTGCTGATGGGATCTTAGAAGGTTGTTGGTGAATTTTTGGTTGGTTCCCCCACTTAATCAGATAAACTCTGTTAGAAGGGGGAGCCTGGTCCACGCCTAGTCATGCTGACGTGGGTTTTGGGCCTGGTTTCCCAGGAGGGTCGGCAGGATTGGATGGTGGCGAGGACGGCTGCGGCGCGATCTGATGCACTGTGTCGGCTAGCAACCTGCGAAAAGTCTCCTCCATCTCCTTTCTCATTGACTCTTCCATGCGCAGGTTCCAGCCTTTGTTGTCATGTGTGCCTTTCTGCTTTTCCAACCTGTCAGTTTGCTTACCGTGTCGGGCTGGATCCGGCCTGTGCCATTTTTGAAACCTCTCACCTTCCATGCTGTCATGCTGACCTCTCCTATCATGAGAAGCTTTCTTCTGCTGCGGCTCAAAACCATGTTGCTTCTTGGAACCAAATTTAGTTTTAGGTTTAGAGGGAGGCATCTCATGTCCCTCCAGACCTAACCTCTTTTCTGGTTCGATCTGAATCTGTAGAACCTTTTTATCACTGTCGGCTCCTTTGTTGGGCCGGACACGTGTTTCCCATGCCACCTGCGCGTATTTCCTGATTTCCTGCATGGTAAGTCTCTTGGTTCTACAATGCATGGTAACCTCATAACGCACGCTTTCATGAAGATTATGGAGGAACAAAGATTTGAAAGTGTGGTCTTCCTCCAAGCCGGGAGCATTTCGTCCCTGAAAGTAAGCAGCCCGTAAACGGCGGTAATACTCCTTGGGCGCTTCAGTTCTCTTTTGCTGAATTGCAAAAGCTCCAAGAGTCGCAGAAGCTGGGTCTGTGAACACAGAATATTCTTCTCTTAAAGCCTGACAAAGAGCTGAGTAACGGTCACGTGTAGCTGGAGGGAGGCTTTCTATGAAAACATGGACACTTCTGGACGTGGTTTTCCAGATAAGCTTCAATTTTTCTCGAGCCGAGGGGCTATATAAGTCTAGCAGACAGCGCTCTACCTCTCTGAGATAGTCATCAATGGTGGATTCTGTATTGCTAGGATCAAAACGCTCTATGTCTCGGGCCAGGGACTCAAGCTGACGCATCCGCAGTCCCTGTTCAGGGATCGGGGCTGGTCCATCTGAGTCCTCTCCTGACGACTCCTGTCTGCGGTAGCCACGATAGCAGGGGGGCTCTGGTTCTGACCACCTACCTGACATCGGCGGCCGTTCGTGGGACGCCGGGGGACCCTCCCTGTCATGAACTCTTGTCCGTGGACGCAGTTCAGAGGAGTGGGGTTTACCTGTGTCCCAGGAACGGTGCTCCCGTCGCCCTGGTGGGGGGAAAGGATCATAGCAGACAGTGTCAGGGGTCAGGTGGGAAGCAGGTGTTTTCCCATGATTTGCATGATGTGCATCAGTCCTGATTGCCACCGTAAGTTGTTTAGGCATTTCTTTCCGTATCACACTGCTATATCTGTCCTGACCTTCGCTTACCCCTCGCTCAGAAGGTGTCTGAGGGCCCAGTTCATCCAATGTCCTCCAGGTGTGATCCCCATGTTTTCCCTCAGATCCTTCTGGCTGCAAGCTAATGAGATCCTCCTCTCGCTCCTCTGTGAGATGACAGCTGCCCTGAACACTTCTCTGTTCTAGCTCCCTAGCTCTTTCCTCAGCTGCGATCCGCATCTCAACCTCTAGCACTAACCTTCGGTGGTATAACGCAGATAATTCACCCAAAACATCTGCTACCAATCTATCCTTTGGCTTGCTTTGGACCTCCTCCACCAATTCCTGAATTTTTCTCTCACAGTCCTCTATGTTAAACTGATTCAAGCGGTCTTGGTCCTCCGGTGTCATTTTAAGCAGTGAGCTAATGACACCCTGAGCCTCCATTCCAATGGAGGATTGTGGACCTTCAGCTCCTTTGACTGAAGAACCTTTACTATCCATTCTTTGTCAGCTATGGACAGCAGCACAACAACTGTAGCTCAGCACTACACAACAACAACAATCAAATAACACTGTAGTTTAGCTTAGCGCTAAATAACAGACAACAAACAACAACGCTGTATTCTAGCTTAGCACTAGGCAACAACGCATACACTTTAGTTTAGCTCAGCGCTAAACAACAACTGCTAACAACAACTGTTAAGTGGCTTCACTTTACTGTCAACAGCAACTCGCACTACGACTGACACTTTACTGCAGGAAGTGTGGTCAAATACGTGCGTTTAATTAGGCTGCGCAGGGGAAAATCAACCCTGCGACTTACAACTCCTATGTTTAGGAACGGTTAATATGCTTGTTTAACTTTGAGAATATTAACTGTGAGTGACATGGACCACTAACCTTTCGGCCAGTAATTAAGTGATAAAGCTGTGGCTTTGTTTGTGATGCAAGTTATTTAAGAACAGGTGCTCTACACATGTGTGGAAAATAGCAAAGTGTTTGGAACTTCAGAGGTGGCAAAGAATGACAGTTAAAAACCGCTAAATTGCAACCTTAGTTTCAAAATCACAGCTCAATTTTGACCACTTATGATGAGCAGAAGGGGGAAAAGAAAGAAAAATAATTTAACAAAATTAAAAGTTTAAAAAAAAAATATTTCAAAAGGAATAAAAAAATTATAATAAGTTGACAAAAATTATTAAAAGGAGTAACCGTAAAGAAAGTTTTAAGAAACTGACATTCAAATATCCATTCAGGGAAGCCGAGTGCTTTCACCTGAATTTTTAACCGTGACTGCAACTACCTATCCTGGCCACCAGATGGAGGCAGGGTGCCCTTCACTTTTGGGAAGACTGAGCTGTAATTACACACAATGTCCAGCCGATGGGGAATCGTTTCCTTCATCAAAACAATTATGATGCAATTACACACAACGTCCACCAGACGGAGGCAAGGTCTCTCTTTTCAAAGCAGAACACGACACAGAAGGTGACTGATCAGTAGCAGACGCTGGAGGCGCTGTACGTTCTAGTCAGTTCAGTCTAACTAACTCCAGGTTCAGAAATCAATATTCAAACCTCAGGTTAACAACCTCAAACCACCACAAACACGTACATATTTAGTAGGAGTACTTCCTTAATCAATTATGACTGAATAGCCCTTTTGGCAAGGTGAGCAGTCAAAATGCTGGAATGTAGATTGTGTTCATTAAATTCATAAGTTGCTGGTTATTCAGTTTAGTCTAAAGGAACGCCAAATAAGTAGACTAGCCCACCAGGGGCACGCCAGTAAATGTTATGCCAGAAGATGGTTGAATATGCTTATTATTATTATTAATTATAATTTGGCATTATAATTTAAATAATAAATCATTCAACTCAAAATTCCGCTACAACAAAATATAGTTCAAATGGTGGTGATGTTAGCTATAAGCTTGTAAGTATTTATACCATTAATGCATTAGTTAATTTGCTGTTATGAACTCATTTATGCTGGGATAAATGATCTGGTCGGACTTGTGACCGACGAGGTTTATCCGGCAGGCTATGAGAACCCCAATGTAACTGCAATTAGAGTTTAAATCCTTATTCGTCTATCACCATCCAATGATATTGTCTCTGTATTAATGTCAGATGTTAACTCCAAAGGAGGTTAGCTCTGATTTCTGAATAACCGGGCAACTGTGAATTGGATTGAACACAAAACAATGTCTATTCCGCAGTGGTGTTTTATTGAACCAAAAGCAATTCCCTGTTACAGTAATTCTCTGATTCAACGACTTTGGAAATCTTACTCACTACTAACTAACAAACAAAACGAAAGGAAAGAAAAACAAATGGATTAAAATGAGCGGTTGCAACTCTTAGTTCAGCTCACGGTTGTTTAAACCACATTCAGAACATCGGCATTTGACATAGCATTGACAGACAGAGCAGCTGTGGGAGTCCTACCGGACGCTTTGATGCCTTACAAAGCTATCAGCTAAGCTACAGCCCAGTCATCCGACATCCTCCCAAGATGGCCGCTACGATGACGTATGGTCTATCAATTTACGTGAAGCGTGAGGGGAGGTTCTGATGACGTAACCACGCTTACGCTGATGGGGTAATGCCTCGCTTCGAGAGGGCGCGGCTAACTGGTAGTTTAAAGCAAAGCCGCGGAATGAGCTCGGACAAAGAGATTAAACTGATAAGAAGAAGCGAAAAGAGAGAGAGGGGGGAAAAGCATGGAGGAAGATGAAGAGGACTGAAACAGTGACCCACGGCGGGGTTATAGATAAACCACAATCAACACAGCAAAATCAAATGTAAAATGCATGCACATATAAAGAAAATATTCAGCAAAATAATTCCAACTTCGTCGTGGAATAAAAGCATTAACCTAAGCCTACAAATTTCTACGTCTGCCCAGGCACTTCTAAAACACCCTGTTGGTGAAACAGAAATAAAAGGGGAGAACCCCGTTACTTTGAGGTGGTCCGGAGTGAAAGTCCCGGCTTCGGTCCGGACCGCTCTGGATCACGCGACGTCCTGAACGCGTCTTGACGACCGCAGGTGTCCGCAGGCTGCAGCGGGGACCAGACTGAGAGAGTTCCTTCGTCTTTCTCTCTCTCTCTGGGCTCCTAGACGCTTGTTGGGCCAAACAACGCGTCGTCCTCTCTCGATCACTGGGAGATAAGGCGGCTTCCAGTATTTGATCAGAGGGAATTAAAGGTACCTTTTTGAGTCGACCTCCTGTCTGCACAGGGAATGGTTTTGCTTCGAAAAAATCTCGGTCCAGCGAGAAACTCGAGCACGTGGCGTGGGATTTTCCCAACGGAAACAGCTGTGTGTGTGTCTTCTCGGTTGGCAGGGCGCCAGGGAAGAAGGAAGATTGTCGTGTGCAACCGAGTTTTATCAACTTTACCCTAGCAACGTTATCGGTTGCTAGGGCGCCGGCCATTTTGGGCCGCGTTGCATGATGGGAGTTGGTGGCCATTTTGACCACCATGCATCATGGGAAATGCAGTCTGTCACGTCCTGACATGGCACAACACGGCATAAGAGGTCAGCTGTCAGCGTTGACCCAACATAATTCCCCTTTCTTCCCCCTCATGTCTTCCCTATCTCCTGTGGCATTCAACTCTTTATGCAGTTCTCTCTTTTAAAAATATCTAAAATTATGTTCATCCCAAGAGAGCCGTTGACGCCATCTTGACCAGACTGTGAAAACAAGGAGACTTGAGCTGAAAATAAATTGTGCACTTCGTTATGACCTTAGTTTTTGGCCGCTAGGCTCTTGCCCTGCACAGAAGTTGGCCAAGCAAGAGGTTTAAAAGTGATCAAAACAATTTAGAATCAGACAGTCTTCCAAAATAAAGCTGATTTGTAAAACTAAACCAATATTATGTAATTGTCTGTCATTCCAATAACTGTGCTTGTTTAATACGTTTCGGCCAAACTGACCTGTGATTAGGATGAAAACAGTGAAACATAAAACCGTGAAGTAATTTGGAACAGTGTTTGTTTTAGGAATAGTTTTGGGCTAAACCCTGAACTCATTCGTTTCTCTAATTGGACAATGAAAAGCAGAAAGTGCTGTCATCTCTAGGCAGAAAGCTGGACAGATGAGGAGAAGTGGCAAAAGCAGTTGTTTCTCCTCGAAAGGATTTGTCTTGATAAGAAGTGTGTGAGGAATTTTATTTGGCTCTTTTCAACATTCCTCTGTGTCATTTTTAAAAACGAGTCTCCTTTAAATTAATTAAAATGTGGTCATTTTTGCTGTGGTGTGTCAGAAGATTGGTAGCTGTCCAGAAAACACATTGAAGGCAACAGCAGCAGCAACGTATTCAGGATTTAATCTGAGACAAAAAAAAGGCTTTAGGAAAGCTGTACTCTAACCAAAGCCAAAGATATCAGAAAAAAGTGACATAATTTAGACAACTATTCTGGTAAAGACCAATTTAAGAAATGTGGAAATGTAATTTAGTGGGAGCCGTTGAGAAGAACTATAGATATTTATTGTGGCTGATGTGGGGACTTGGTGCCAACTCGTCCGGCCTCTGCTCAGGAAGGGTGGGTCCGCTCTGACCGCCCGGAGCTTACCACGCACAGAAAAAGGCAGCTAAACGTTGAGGTTTGGTAGCTCCTAAAAGAACAGGCAAAGGTCAGTTTTTAGGCCAAAGCATCTGTTCTTTTATTGCTTTAAATGCATCTTTCGTTTTTCAAACTCCGTGGACTTTTCTAAAAGCTCCTGATCCTATACCTCAACATTTTCCAACAACTTTTACATTTTAAAAGTAATTTCGCTGTGAAAGCCTCACCTGTAGTCTTTATTAGCTGTGTGTTTACACCTTATTTGAAAAAGATTTGGTGCAGCCAAGTTTTCTACAGTTGTAGTCTTAGGTAAAAATCCAGACATCCAGCTTCATAAAAAAAAGAAAAAAAAAGAATCGGTTGTGCAAGTTTGAATTTTCGCTAATCTGCAAAGGTTCATAATTATACAAACTGAATAAAGTATTTGTGTTTAAAATCAATGCAGCTGTATAATGGATCCAAATGCCCAGAATCTAGGACATGGTGCCCATGAAGAGGTATCTAAACTCATTGTGTGATGTGCTTATGTGCAGCCGTTGAAATTTGAATTAATAATCACAAAGCCTATTATCATGCAGCCACCTCTCTTTAGAAGATATCTAGTCACCTATTAAGTTTTGCAGAAAGAAAAAACAATCTATTTAGGGGTTTTACACAGGGTGTGTAAAACTAAAATGCATAAAAAACTACATTTGTTTAGGTAGTAAACAGGAGAAAAAATTATCTTTGGCAAGTCTTTCTACTGAAATTAGTCTGTAGTCTATATGGAGATGACACTAAAGCATTTGTTTTAGTGGAATACGTATAAAGATAAACTAGGAACGTCCATTCATTGATAAGTTGTCGCGTCACTTCAAGAAGCAATGGAGTCAGCAGTCATTGGCTCTACATGAACAGGTGTAAGCAGAATTATTTCTTTATCTTGTTCTGTTTAAAATAAAAGGATTGCACCGTCTAAATTGGGCACAATCTGTACACTTTTCCCTGAAAGGAGAACAGATGTTCAAATTAAATGTTGACACTGACTCACCCCATTGGTATTGTGTTGCTTTATCCCTGCAGCGTGTGAGATTTTCTGAGCTAAGTGTCAACGCTATGATGTAGACATTAAAGTGAGTTCTGCAAAACTTAAAATCAAGCCCTTCAAATTACTTTTTTTTATTTCATATACAGAACCTTTTTTTCATGATGTCAGCAGAAAAGTGCAACTTTCTCTAAATCTCTGCCATTTTTAAGTTAAAATTATGTGTTAAAAAAACCCTACAGCGAGAGCAACAGTTTGTGCAATAGATAATTCAGCTGGGAAAGATAAAAAAAAAGTGTAGCACAAAATTAGATTTTCTACCTCTAAGCATCACAAAAGCTGCATGGTAACCGGGGCAGATAAACCAATAAAATAAAATCTTCATATTAATTTAGTGCTTTTAGTGAGACTATCTGTTCCCCCCCCCCCTCCATTAAGATGACACACATCCCAGGTCCCCTTACTAAATAGACACCGGGTCAGGGTGGATCCCGCTGTTCAACAATCACATGTCAAGATTTACGATATAATCGGCAGACACAAATGATCTGACGCACCACGAAGGGTGGAGAACAAATTCCAACAGCCAGTTAGGTCAAGAAATCTGGACTTTGAATTATTACAAAGTAGATCAGATGACTTTTGATGCTGCCTTTTACAGTTAGCTACACGTTTAGAGAAATTATTTTGTTTAGAAGTGTAAATTACTTTGTGTTAGAAAGTAGATTGCAGCTAAACTGAACGAAGAGTGAATTTCTCTTACTTTTTTATAATAACTTTGCCTAATAAAGGGGGGAAAAAAGGAAGTTGGGTTTATCTCTATACACACGAAAGTCCCACAGTAGCCTAGAAGCCATGCATGACGTGGTAAATCAAACACATCATAGCCCCCTCTGCAACAACGAGGCAAGAGCCGTTCTCCTGGCAAATACCAAACCCAAACTCCTTTGGATTGCCAGACAGGGAGGTATAATTCATCACTTGCTTAGAAAACACATAGCAGGAGCATGCTTCACACCACAGCATGTGATGCTTTCTAAACCACTGCACTTGACGACGAAGAGCTTAGATTCAGCTGCTCGTCCACAGAAATCCACTCCATGAAGCTTTCTGCGCACGTTTCTTGAGCTTGCGTGAACTCTGGAGGTCCGCCTGCTTTACACCTTAGCATCTGGCAACCCTCTTCTTGTTTTACGAGACCTACCACCCCATGGCTCAGTTAGCACTATTCCCAAACACCTCCATTTTGCTATTACAGCGCTAACAACTGACTGAAGTGTGAAACATTTAGTCGCGAGGGGATTTCATGGCTGCACTTTTTGCACAGGCCGTATCCCATCAAGGCACACGCTGGTATTCACGGTTCCTGACTTTCCAGTTCCTTCTCAAATGTTTGCAGCAGCAGTCTGCATGCTAGGAGCTGGATTTGACACAGCTGTGGCCACAGAAGTGGTTGGTGCACCTGAAATCAATTATTTGAATGGGTGACCCTACACTTTTGCCAATATAGTGTGCATTAATACTATTTTCTTTCCCAGTCCGGTCTAATCGTGCTGTTTTTGAGGCACTATAAAAATCAGTATAATGTATTCGGACAAATATTTGAGGAAAGCTGGGACATAATCAGACATAGCTTTACTCTGCTGTGTCACAGAATGCTTCAGCCATGTGATTTTTTTTTTTTTTTTTATAAACACGACATTCAAAACCGTACCTAAAATGTTTTCAGAGGACCTTTTTATAATGCGCCACATTTCCAGATAAACTGCCAGTTTCCCCGTTTCACAAGCACAGCGTCAACCCAGATATTTGAGGCCATTTTGTCCACCTTGGTGCAACTTTAAACCGGTGCTGCTAGCTAAGTGGAGTAGCCATAGCAAACCTCGAACACGTATTAAACCGTAACATAAAGCTCATTGTTAAAGCGTGTTTGAGCGCAGGTTTCCATACCGGACCACAGCAGGTCCGGCAGGGTCACCTCACTCAGTTTTAATCTGCTCAGACAGAGACTCCCCCCACTGGGAAAGAAACCCACGGAGCAGCAGAGACCAACTCTTCGCGGCAGCCAGGCTGACCACGGCCAACATCCCCGGGGTTTCAGGGAGGAAGCTGAGCACCTCGGGGTGATTTCCTGGCTTTTTTTGCCCCCATTACCGCGCCTGCCAACAGCCTCCTGTGATCTGCTGAAAGCCAGGAACCAAGAAAAACAGCAAACATTGCGTACAGGAGGCGACCGTTAATTAGGGTTAGAAGAGACACCCCGCGGAAAATGCGGGGGCTGCCATGGGTTTATATAGTCTGCTGAGTGACGTCACTACGGTGTACCGTAAGGCAAATAAAGACGAACCGAAGACTTTAACGTTATGGATATAAACTACTATATATATATGTATGTATGTACATATATGTAGTTCTCCGACGACACTGCTGTTGTCTTCTTCCAGGCTATTTCTAGTTTCTCGCTTTTAACCTGATGTTTCTACATCGATCACACTGTCCTCTGCTGCTTATGAATGATCACAATGTCCGCTTGGTTGGTCATTACCGTTTTGTCTGTTTGTATCTGGAAGTATATATATATATATATATATATATATATATATATATATATATATATATATATATATATATATATATATATATATATATATATAGATAGATAGATAGATAGATAGATAGATAGATATATAGATAGATATAGATATAAATAAAACAAACTCCACTTTTTATATCAGGCTCCGTTTTTCAAACTTTAGCAGTGCATTTTTATGCTATGCTTTCTGATGGTGAACTGAATAATTATTGCTGCCTTGTCTAATTTGCCAATTCAAGGTTAGAATCTGTCAGTCGCATTATTTTGGATGAAGATGTCCTTAATGTTAAAGAAATTGATCATCAACTGTGGAGTCAGGCTTAGTGAGTTCACCAGCCTCTGTCACTATAATCGCCTGGCAGAAAACCAGGACTTGGTTTCCAGCCTGTTCATGATCAGATGCCTTTGTAACTGGCATTTCTTTTCATCTTTTGTTTATGTTTAGCTCCATACATTTTGCCAATAAATCCAAGACAGTTTTTTGTTCCTTGGAGATATTTGCATTTTCTCCCATCATCTACAGAATGGCTGAAAGAGAAAGGAATCATGGTGTCACAATGGTGTCAGTGAAAGTCCCAACCTCAACCTGATTGAAATGTTGTCGAGGTTTCTTTACAGTGCTGTGAAAAAAAAACAAATGATTGCATACCTCAATGAACCTGGCAGCAAAGTAATGTTGCAAAGACGAGTGGATCCATGACAAACTGAGAGATCAAAAAAGTAATATAGCAAAAAACTATGTTTGGTTATTGCTGCTAAACATATTTGTTTTTTATTATTTTCCTAATAAATAAAGTCTTAGAATCAAAAACTTAATCTACATAAATTCTTTTTTCCAAGAATTTCCTCTTATTGTTATTTTCGCCTCAAAGAAAGCCCCCGCAAGGCCTTTTTATGATCAATGTTGAAATTACCACTTTTTAAATCTGAAAAATAAAGTTGAGGTTGTGCAAGGACAAACATGTCTGCATGTCCAAAGCAAGTAATGTGAGTAAATAGACCAGCAGAACATGAATTTTCCACACGCCATAAAAAACGGAGCATGGTGCAAAAATAAATGTTTAACATAAGTCAGGAAGATGTGGCTTGAAAGAGAGGCAAGTCGTCAATTAAAACACCCAAAAGTTTAAAGCAAAGCCTACCCACCCAAGTTTGCTTACCAGATTTGGCCGTCTTTGATTGCATGGTTTGACAATTCATTCAAAGCAGAAGAAAACATTGTTCTATTGTTTCTGCCGCCATTGAACAATGGCTTTTACTAACAAAGCCAAGCCAGACAAATTCAAAGGAAAGTTTTCATTTCTCACAAGTCCGACTGTCTGAGCTCCAAACCACAGCTGTAAACATCACATTTTAAAGTTGTAATAAAACTGGCATATGGATTTTCTACTTTTGGTGAAAGGCTGCTTGTACTTTACAGTGCATCATTCACACGCACAAAATTTTTTATTCACACTGTTTCCAACAGATGGCTCCTACAGCGTGATCCCACAGCAGCATGAAGAGTTAACTGCTGGCTTCAGAACCCAAAGATCTTTTTCGGGCAGGGCGAGCAGGACAGTTCTGGGTGGAGGACTCGCAATCAACACATTACCAAATAACATGACACATGTAGTGGTGAGTGCTGCCCCACGGTGTTTCTTCTCACTGTAAATATTTAAGGCATGTAACAGCGCTTTGGTTTGTAACCTGATGTATTTGTTTTAGTTGGGGTTAAACAGTGCCCTCTTTTGGAAAGAAATATTTACCCCTCTACACAAGCTTGGACATGCATAAAACAGCATGACATTTAAACATGTTCCTGAGGTCTTCTACAACCTGTCATCCACCTTATTTTTGTCTCAAAGGAGGATTCTGGCAAGTACTACACGTGGCGAAGCTTTGGACCTGAGGACCAGCGAACCCAGGACCTGTGGTTTGACATGAGCGACGTCCGGCACGGCCAAGTTAGAGTCCACAGCATTCTGTCGAATTCATACAAACAGGCTGTGGTGAGTCTTATTTGCTGTTATTTGTATGAATAAATAGGAAATAAAGCCAATGACCAAAAAATGTTTTACAAACAACAAATATTTATTTTCTAACTCAGTTCACTTTTATTTTAGTCACATTCGATTAGAATCTCCTCATCTGTTTATAGTGTTGATCAAAGAAACAGAGATTTGCAAATGAAACATGCGTTTAGCATGTCATGGTTCATTATCCTGATTATCTTCAGGCTACAAATAAAGTACACTTCTCCTTCACTTTAACAAAAAAGCAAACACAAATGAAATCTGGAATGGGAGGGAAATGCAAGGTTACGTTGAGGGAAATGCAAGGTTACTTTGAGTATTTGCTGAAGTTTTAAAAACAATGAGAAGCCCTACCCCCAAAATTTAATTAATTTAATTGAATAGATTGTTGGAATTAAGTCAAATCGGATCTTTGGAGTTTGACAATTTAAAAATGTTGAAATAAAATTTAGGATTTTGCACAAACCTTGGGGAAAGACACTTGGTTTTCTTGTGAATGGGGTACTAGTTGTGGTATATTTAAAATATTTAGGTTTAGCAACTTTACATCTTAAACTCAAACTAGTTTCCCAACTTTTTGGCACTGAACACAATAAAGTACAATTTGGTCACTGCTGAATCAATCTGGAAACATTATCTGATTGGAAATCCTGCTGGATGAATATCTAGGATTTCAAAGGTATCCATGTGGACTACACCTTCCAAGGCCAATTCCTTGTCATCACGTTTGTTATTAAAAGTGTTGTGTTAGGAACCTAACCATCAGCAGCAGGGAACGACCAGATTTTAACTGGGGACAAAGTTCAAATGCTCTACCATTGAGCTATACCCCTTGTTCTTACCAAACTTGAAACAAAAGAGTGATGACTATATATGTCAACTATTTATATCGCTGATTTCTAGCTCCATAATATTCAACAGCTTTATTTCTGTAAAGTACATTAATGTGTGTTTTCTGACTAATTGTCATTTTTGTTTGTTTTCCTTTATTGTGAATGCAACCATCTTGTGAAAAAATGCAGAAAAATATTCCACCCCTCCGTCAATAGGTTTACAAGAACTCAATCAATTGCTAAATCTGATAAATTACCTTTTGCTGTATTCTCCATGTTGATATCTGTAACCCCAAAAGTTCTTTGACTTAGATTTGCCTCAAGTTTATGAAATCACTGAATTTAACTTACATTGCATCAACAATTAACTTCAGCAACAATTCTTGCAGTACTTGCCAAGGATAGGCAGCGTTTGACTGGATTAGCAGTATACTTTTAAATATCGCCAGTTTTAAATTGTGGTTGATATTTAACATTGTTAAAATATTTCCTTGTAGGTGATGGTGCAATTTTTTAACGGGGATATATCGTTAAAGGCTCACCTTAATATTCAACAGCTTTGATTTTGTAAAGTGCTTCACTGTATGTTCTCTGACTAATTGTCATCTTTGTTTGTTTTCCTTGGTTGTGGGTAAAACCATCTTGTGGGAAAAATGCAGAAAAATATTCCAACCCTCCAGCAATACGTTTACCAGAACTCCATCAATGGAACATGGTAACCAGTAATAGAAGTTGACCAGTAAACAACAGCTTACACCTAGCCAGTCTATGTAGACAGGGACTTCACAGCAGAAAGTAACCATTGAGGAGATAACAGCTTGTTATTTTGATGCTGTTATTACTTTAGGCTTTCAATACAATAGGGGGCACGCAGATTTGAACCGGGGACCTCTTGATCTGCAGTCAAATGCTCTTCCACTGAGCTATACCCCCTTGTTCTCACTCTCAAAACCTGAAACAATAGAGTGATGACTATACATATCAACTATCTATATCACTAATTTGTAGCACCGTATATTCAACAGCTTCAATTTTTTAAAGTGCTTTACTGTATGTTTTCTGACTAATTGTCTCTTTGTTTGTTTTCCTTTGTTTTGGGTGCAACCATCTTGTGGGAAAATGCAGAAAAATATTCCACCCCTCCATCAATAAGCTAACAAAAACTCCATTAATCTGTCTCTTCAAGGCAGAGGTTTCCGTTTTTCATTCAGGATTGAAAATAACCTGAAAACAATCAGTCCTCTCCATCTACATTAAGTCTTAGTCAAGTGTTTCTCCTTTCAAAATCAGTGCTATGGTGCGGAACTACTTGGCTGCAGTGTGTAGCCTCTGTCTACTTCCTGGTTCCTTAGCCAGTGATACGAAAGTTCCCAGGGTTCCCAAAACACAGTGAAGTATTTGCTATTTTATTTTGGCAAACAAGCAGAAGCCTACAAACATGGTGACCAGTAAGAGAAGTTGACCAGTAAAAAACAGCTTACACCTAGCATGTCTATGTAGACTGGAACTTCACACCAGAAAGTAACCAGTGAGGAGATAACAGTTTGTTATTTTGATGCCATTATTACTTTTGGCTTTCAATACAGTAGGGGGCACCCAGATTTGAACTGGGGACCTCTTGATCTGCAGTCAAATGCTCTACCACTGAGCTATACCCCCTTGTTCTGACTCTCAAAACCTGAAACAATAGAGTGATGACTATACATATCAACTATATCACTGATTTGTAGCACCATATATTCAACAGCTTTAATTTTGTAAAGTGCTTTACTGTATGTTTTCTGACTAATTGTCTCTGTTTGTTTTCCTTTGTTTTGGGTGCAACCATCTTGTGGGAAAATGCAGAAAAATATTCCACCCCTCCATCAATAAGCTAACAAAAACTCCATAATTCTGTCTCTTCAAGGCAGAGGTTTCCATTTGTCATTCAGGATTGAAAATAACCTGAAAACAATCAGTCCTCTCCATCTACATTAAGTCTTAGTCAAGTGTTTCTCCTTTCAAAATCAGTGCTACGGTGCGGAACTACTTGGCTGCAGTGTGTAACCTCTGTCTACTTCCCGGTTCCTAAGCCAGTGATACGAAAGTTCCCAGGGTTCCCAAAACACAGTGAAGTATTTGCTATTTTATATTGGCAAACAGGCAGAAGCCTACAAACATGGTAACCAGTAAGAGAAGTTGACCAGTAATAAACAGCTTACACCTAGTCAGTCTATGTAGAAAGGGACTTCACAGCAGAAAGTAACCATTGAGGAGATAACAGCTTGTTATTTTGATGCTGTCATTACTTTGTGCTTTCAATACAGTAGGGGGAACCCAGATTTGAACTGGGGACCTCTTGATCTGCAGTCAAATGCTCTACCACTGAGCTATACCCCCTTGTTCTGACTCTCAAAACCTGAAACAATAGAGTGATGACTATACATATCAACTATCTATATCACTGATTTGTAGCACCGTATATTCAACAGCTTTAATTTTGTAAAGTGCTTTACTGTATGTTTTCTGACTAATTGTCTCTTTGTTTGTTTTCCTTTGTTTTGTGTGCAACCATCTTGTGGGAAAATGCAGAAAAATATTCCACCCCTCCATCAATAAGCTAACAAAAACTCAATTAATCTGTCTCTTCAAGGCAGAGGCTTCCATTTTTCATTCAGGACTGAAAATAACCTGAAAACAATCAGTCCTCTCCATCTACATTAAGTCTTAGTCAAGTCTTCTCCTTTCAAAATCAGTGCTACGGTGCGGAACTACTTGGCTGCAGTGTGTAGCCTCTGTCTACTTCCTGGTTCCTTAGCCAGTGATACGAAAGTTCCCAGGGTTCCCAAAACACAGTGAAGTATTTGCTATTTTATAATGGCAAACAGGCAGAAGCCTACAAACATGGTAACCAGTAAGAGAAGTTGACCAGTAAAAAACAGCTTACACCTAGCCAGTCTATGTAGAAAGGGACTTCACAGCAGAAAGTAACCATTGAGGAGATAACAGCTTATTATTTTGATGCCGTTATTACTTTGAGCTTTCAATACAGTAGGGGGCACCCAGATTTGAACTGGGGACCTCTTGATCTGCAGTCAAATGCTCTACCACTGAGCTATACCCCCTTGTTCTGACACTCAAAACCTGAAACAATAGAGTGATGACTATACATATCAACTATATCACTGATTTGTAGCACCGTATATTCAACAGCTTTAATTTTGTAAAGTGCTTTACTGTATGTTTTCTGACTAATTGTCTCTGTTTGTTTTCCTTTGTTTTGGGTGCAACCATCTTGTGGGAAAATGCAGAAAAATATTCCACCCCTCCATCAATAAGCTAACAAAAACTCCATCAATCTGTCTCTTCAAGGCAGAGGCTTCCATTTTTCATTCAGGATTGAAAATAACCTGAAAACAATCAGTCCTCTCCATCTACATTAAGTCTTAGTCAAGTGTTTCTCCTTTCAAAATCAGTGCTACGGTGCGGAACTACTTGGCTGCAGTGTGTAGCCTCTGTCTACTTCCTGGTTCCTTAGCCAGTGATACGAAAGTTCCCAGGGTTCCCAAAACACAGTGAAGTATTTGCTATTTTATATTGGCAAAAAGGCAGAAGCCTACAAACATGGTAACCAGTAAGAGAAGTTGACCAGTAATAAACAGCTTACACCTAGTCAGTCTATGTAGAAAGGGACTTCACAGCAGAAAGTGACCATTGAGGAGATAACAGCTTGTTATTTTGATACCGTTATTACTTTGAGCTTTCAATACAGTAGGGGGCACCCAGATTTGAACTGGGGACCTCTTGATCTGCAGTCAAATGCTCTACCACTGAGCTATACCCCCTTGTTCTGACTCTCACAACCTAAAACAATAGAGTGATGACTATACATATCAACTATCTATATGACTGATTTGTACATTACGTCTTAGTCAAGTGTTTCTCCTTTCAAAATCAGTGCTACGGTGCGGAACTACTTGGCTGCAGTGTGTAGCCTTTGTCTACTTCCTGGTTCCTTAGCCAGTGATACGAAAGTTCCCAGGGTTCCCAAAACACAGTGAAGTATTTGCTATTTTATATTGGCAAAAAGGCAGAAGCCTACAAACATGGTGACCAGTAAGAGAAGTTGACCTGTAAAAAACAGCTTACACCTAGCCAGTCTATGTAGAAAGGGACTTAACAGCAGAAAGTAACCATTGAGGAGATAACAGCTTGTTTTTTCAATGCTGTTATTACTTTGTGCTTTCAATACAGTAGGGGGCACCCAGATTTGAACTGGGGACCTCTTGATCTGCAGTCAAATGCTCTACCACTGAGCTATACCCCCTTGTGCTGACTCTCAAAACCTGAAACAATAGAGTGATGACTATACATATCAACTATCTATATCACTGATTTGTAGCACCGTATATTCAACAGCTTTAATTTTTTAAAGTGCTTTACTGTATGTTTTCTGACTAATTGTCTCTTTGTTTGTTTTCCTTTGTTTTGGGTGCAACCATCTTGTGGGAAAATGCAGAAAAATATTCCACCCCTCCATCAATAAGCTAACAAAAACTCCATCAATCTGTCTCTTCAAGGCAGAGGCTTCCATTTTTCATTCAGGATTGAAATTAACCTGAAAACAATCAGTCCTCTCCATCTACATTAAGTCTTAGTCAAGTTTTCTCCTTTCAAAATCAGTGCTACGGTGCGGAACTACTTGGCTGCAGTGTGTATCCTCTAGCTACTTCCTGGTTCCTTAGCCAGTGATACGAAAGTTCCCAGGGTTCCCAAAACACAGTGAAGTATTTGCTATTTTATATTGGCAAACAGGCAGAAGCCTACAAACATGGTAACCAGTAAGAGAAGTTGACCAGTAATAAGCAGCTTACACCTAGCCTGTCTATGTAGAAACGGACTTCACAGCAGAAAGTAACCATCTAGGAGATAACAGCTTGTTATTGTGATGCCATAATTACTTTTGGCTTGCAATACAGTAGGGGGCACCCAGATTTGAACTGGGGACCTCTTGATCTGCAGTCAAATGCTCTACCACTGAGCTATACCCCCTTGTTCTGACTCTCAAAACCTGAAACAATAGAGTGATGACTATACATATCAACTATCTATATCACTGATTTGTAGCACCGTATATTCAACAGCTTTAATTTTGTAAAGTGCTTTACTGTATGTTTTCTGACTAATTGTCTCTGTTTGTTTTCCTTTGTTTTGTGTGCAACCATCTTGTGGGAAAATGCAGAAAAATATTCCACCCCTCCATCAATAAGCTAACAAAAACTCAATTAATCTGTCTCTTCAAGGCAGAGGCTTCCATTTTTCATTCAGGATTGAAAATAACCTGAAAACAATCAGTCCTCTCCATCTACATTAAGTCTTAGTCAAGTCTTCTCCTTTCAAAATCAGTGCTACGGTGCGGAACTACTTGGCTGCAGTGTGTAGCCTCTGTCTACTTCCTGGTTCCTTAGCCAGTGATACGAAAGTTCCCAGGGTTCCCAAAACACAGTGAAGTATTTGCTATTTTATATTGGCAAACAGGCAGAAGCCTACAAACATGGTAACCAGTAAGAGTAGTTGACCAGTAAAAAACAGCTTACACCTAGCCAGTCTATGTAGAAAGGGACTTCACAGCAGAAAGTAAACATCGAGGAGATAACAGCTTGTTATTTTGATGCTGTTATTACTTTGTGCTTTCAATACAGTAGGGGGCACCCAGATTTGAACTGGGACCTCTTGATCTGCAGTCAAATGCTCTACCACTGAGCTATACCCCCTTGTTCTGACTCTCAAAACCTGAAACAATAGAGTGATGACTATACATATCAACTATCTATATCACTGATTTGTAGCACCGTATATTCAACAGCTTTAATTTTGTAAAGTGCTTTACTGTATGTTTTCTGACTAATTGTCTCTGTTTGTTTTCCTTTGTTTTGGGTGCAACCATCTTGTGGGAAAATGCAGAAAAATATTCCACCCCTCCATCAATAAGCTAACAAAAACTCCATCAATCTGTCTCTTCAAGGCAGAGGTTTCCATTTGTCATTCAGGATTGAAAATAACCTGAAAACAATCAGTCCTCTCCATCTACATTAAGTCTTAGTCAAGTTTTCTCCTTTCAAAATCAGTGCTACGGTGCGGAACTACTTGGCTGCAGTGTGTAGCCTCTGTCTACTTCCTGGTTCCTTAGCCAGTGATACGAAAGTTCCCAGGGTTCCCAAAACACAGTGAAGTATTTGCTATTTTATATTGTCAAAAAGGCAGAAGCCTACAAACATGGTAACCAGTAAGAGAAGTTGACCAGTAATAAACAGCTTACACCTAGTCAGTCTATGTAGAAAGGGACTTCACAGCAGAAAGTGACCATTGAGGAGATAACAGCTTGTTATTTTGATACCGTTATTACTTTGAGCTTTCAATACAGTAGGGGGCACCCAGATTTGAACTGGGGACCTCTTGATCTGCAGTCAAATGCTCTACCACTGAGCTATACCCCCTTGTTCTGACTCTCAAAACCTGAAACAATAGAGTGATGACTATACATATCAACTATCTATATCACTGATTTGTAGCACCGTATATTCAACAGCTTTAATTTTGTAAAGTGCTTTACTGTATGTTTTCTGACTAATTGTCTCTGTTTGTTTTCCTTTGTTTTGTGTGCAACCATCTTGTGGGAAAATGCAGAAAAATATTCCACCCCTCCATCAATAAGCTAACAAAAACTCCATCAATCTGTCTCTTCAAGGCAGAGGCTTCCATTTTTCATTCAGGATTGAAATTAACCTGAAAACAATCAGTCCTCTCCATCTACATTAAGTCTTAGTCAAGTTTTCTCCTTTCAAAATCAGTGCTACGGTGCGGAACTACTTGGCTGCAGTGTGTATCCTCTAGCTACTTCCTGGTTCCTTAGCCAGTGATACGAAAGTTCCCAGGGTTCCCAAAACACAGTGAAGTATTTGCTATTTTATATTGGCAAACAGGCAGAAGCCTACAAACATGGTAACCAGTAAGAGAAGTTGACCAGTAATAAGCAGCTTACACCTAGCCTGTCTATGTAGAAACGGACTTCACAGCAGAAAGTAACCATCTAGGAGATAACAGCTTGTTATTGTGATGCCATAATTACTTTTGGCTTGCAATACAGCAGGGGGCACCCAGATTTGAACTGGGGACCTCTTGATCTGCAGTCAAATGCTCTACCACTGAGCTATACCCCCTTGTTCTGACTCTCAAAACCTGAAACAATAGAGTGATGACTATACATATCAACTATCTATATCACTGATTTGTAGCACCGTATATTCAACAGCTTTAATTTTGTAAAGTGCTTTACTGTATGTTTTCTGACTAATTGTCTCTGTTTGTTTTCCTTTGTTTTGTGTGCAACCATCTTGTGGGAAAATGCAGAAAAATATTCCACCCCTCCATCAATAAGCTAACAAAAACTCAATTAATCTGTCTCTTCAAGGCAGAGGCTTCCATTTTTCATTCAGGATTGAAAATAACCTGAAAACAATCAGTCCTCTCCATCTACATTAAGTCTTAGTCAAGTCTTCTCCTTTCAAAATCAGTGCTACGGTGCGGAACTACTTGGCTGCAGTGTGTAGCCTCTGTCTACTTCCTGGTTCCTTAGCCAGTGATACGAAAGTTCCCAGGGTTCCCAAAACACAGTGAAGTATTTGCTATTTTATATTGGCAAACAGGCAGAAGCCTACAAACATGGTAACCAGTAAGAGTAGTTGACCAGTAAAAAACAGCTTACACCTAGCCAGTCTATGTAGAAAGGGACTTCACAGCAGAAAGTAAACATCGAGGAGATAACAGCTTGTTATTTTGATGCTGTTATTACTTTGTGCTTTCAATACAGTAGGGGGCACCCAGATTTGAACTGGGGACCTCTTGATCTGCAGTCAAATGCTCTACCACTGAGCTATACCCCCTTGTTCTGACTCTCAAAACCTGAAACAATAGAGTGATGACTATACATATCAACTATCTATATCACTGATTTGTAGCACCGTATATTCAACAGCTTTAATTTTGTAAAGTGCTTTACTGTATGTTTTCTGACTAATTGTCTCTGTTTGTTTTCCTTTGTTTTGGGTGCAACCATCTTGTGGGAAAATGCAGAAAAATATTCCACCCCTCCATCAATAAGCTAACAAAAACTCAATTAATCTGTCTCTTCAAGGCAGAGGCTTCCATTTTTCATTCAGGATTGAAAATAACCTGAAAACAATCAGTCCTCTCCATCTACATTAAGTCTTAGTCAAGTCTTCTCCTTTCAAAATCAGTGCTACGGTGCGGAACTACTTGGCTGCAGTGTGTAGCCTCTGTCTACTTCCTGGTTCCTTAGCCAGTGATACGAAAGTTCCCAGGGTTCCCAAAACACAGTGAAGTATTTGCTATTTTATATTGGCAAACAGGCAGAAGCCTACAAACATGGTAACCAGTAAGAGAAGTTGACCAGTAATAAGCAGCTTACACCTAGCCTGTCTATGTAGAAACGGACTTCACAGCAGAAAGTAACCATCTAGGAGATAACAGCTTGTTATTGTGATGCCATAATTACTTTTGGCTTGCAATAAAGTAGGGGGCACCCAGATTTGAACTGGGGACCTCTTGATCTGCAGTCAAATGCTCTACCACTGAGCTATACCCCCTTGTTCTGACTCTCAAAACCTGAAACAATAGAGTGATGACTATACATATCAACTATCTATATCACTGATTTTTAGCACCGTATATTCAACAGCTTTAATTTTGTAAAGTGCTTTACTGTATGTTTTCTGACTAATTGTCTCTGTTTGTTTTCCTTTGTTTTGGGTGCAACCATCTTGTGGGAAAATGCAGAAAAATATTCCACCCCTCCATCAATAAGCTAACAAAAACTCCATCAATCTGTCTCTTCAAGGCAGAGGTTTCCATTTGTCATTCAGGATTGAAAATAACCTGAAAACAATCAGTCCTCTCCATCTACATTAAGTCTTAGTCAAGTTTTCTCCTTTCAAAATCAGTGCTACGGTGCGGAACTACTTGGCTGCAGTGTGTAGCCTCTGTCTACTTCCTGGTTCCTTAGCCAGTGATACGAAAGTTCCCAGGGTTCCCAAAACACAGTGAAGTATTTGCTATTTTATATTGTCAAAAAGGCAGAAGCCTACAAACATGGTAACCAGTAAGAGAAGTTGACCAGTAATAAACAGCTTACACCTAGTCAGTCTATGTAGAAAGGGACTTCACAGCAGAAAGTGACCATTGAGGAGATAACAGCTTGTTATTTTGATACCGTTATTACTTTGAGCTTTCAATACAGTAGGGGGCACCCAGATTTGAACTGGGGACCTCTTGATCTGCAGTCAAATGCTCTACCACTGAGCTATACCCCCTTGTTCTGACTCTCAAAACCTGAAACAATAGAGTGATGACTATACATATCAACTATCTATATGACTGATTTGTACATTACGTCTTAGTCAAGTGTTTCTCCTTTCAAAATCAGTGCTACGGTGCGGAACTACTTGGCTGCAGTGTGTAGCCTTTGTCTACTTCCTGGTTCCTTAGCCAGTGATACGAAAGTTCCCAGGGTTCCCAAAACACAGTGAAGTATTTGCTATTTTATTTTGGCAAACAAGCAGAAGCCTACAAACATGGTGACCAGTAAGAGAAGTTGACCAGTAAAAAACAGCTTACACCTAGCATGTCTATGTAGACTGGAACTTCACACCAGAAAGTAACCATTGAGGAGATAACAGCTTGTTATTTTGATGCCATTATTACTTTTGGCTTGCAATACAGTAGGGAGCACCCAGATTTGAACTGGGGACCTCTTGATCTGCAGTCAAATGCTCTACCACTGAGCTATACCCCCTTGTTCTGACTCTCAAAACCTGAAACAATAGAGTGATGACTATACATATCAACTATCTATATCACTGATTTGTAGCACCGTATATTCAACAGCTTTAATTTTGTAAAGTGCTTTACTGTATGTTTTCTGACTAATTGTCTCTTTGTTTGTTTTCCTTTGTTTTGGGTGCAACCATCTTGTGGGAAAATGCAGAAAAATATTCCACCCCTCCATCAATAAGCTAACAAAAACTCCATCAATCTGTCTCTTCAAGGCAGAGGCTTCCATTTTTCATTCAGGATTGAAATTAACCTGAAAACAATCAGTCCTCTCCATCTACATTAAGTCTTAGTCAAGTTTTCTCCTTTCAAAATCAGTGCTACGGTGCGGAACTACTTGGCTGCAGTGTGTAGCCTCTGTCTACTTCCTGGTTCCTTAGCCAGTGATACGAAAGTTCCCAGGGTTCCCAAAACACAGTGAAGTATTTGCTATTTTATATTGGCAAACAGGCAGAAGCCTACAAACATGGTAACCAGTAAGAGTAGTTGACCAGTAAAAAACAGCTTACACCTAGCCAGTCTATGTAGAAAGGGACTTCACAGCAGAAAGTAACCATTGAGGAGATAACAGCTTGTTATTTTGATGCTGTTATTACTTTGTGCTTTCAATAAAGTAGGGGGCACCCAGATTTGAACTGGGGACCTCTTGATCTGCAGTCAAATGCTCTACCACTGAGCTATACCCCCTTGTTCTGACTCTCAAAACCTGAAACAATAGAGTGATGACTATACATATCAACTATCTATATCACTGATTTGTAGCACCGTATATTCAACAGCTTTAATTTTGTAAAGTGCTTTACTGTATGTTTTCTGACTAATTGTCTCTGTTTGTTTTCCTTTGTTTTGGGTGCAACCATCTTGTGGGAAAATGCAGAAAAATATTCCACCCCTCCATCAATAAGCTAACAAAAACTCCATCAATCTGTCTCTTCAAGGCAGAGGTTTCCATTTGTCATTCAGGATTGAAAATAACCTGAAAACAATCAGTCCTCTCCATCTACATTAAGTCTTAGTCAAGTTTTCTCCTTTCAAAATCAGTGCTACGGTGCGGAACTACTTGGCTGCAGTGTGTAGCCTCTGTCTACTTCCTGGTTCCTTAGCCAGTGATACGAAAGTTCCCAGGGTTCCCAAAACACAGTGAAGTATTTGCTATTTTATATTGGCAAACAGGCAGAAGCCTACAAACATGGTAACCAGTAAGAGAAGTTGACCAGTAATAAGCAGCTTACACCTAGCCTGTCTGTGTAGAAACGGACTTCACAGCAGAAAGTAACCATCTAGGAGATAACAGCTTGTTATTGTGATGCCATAATTACTTTTGGCTTGCAATAAAGTAGGGGGCACCCAGATTTGAACTGGGGACCTCTTGATCTGCAGTCAAATGCTCTACCACTGAGCTATACCCCCTTGTTCTGACTCTCAAAACCTGAAACAATAGAGTGATGACTATACATATCAACTATCTATATCACTGATTTGTAGCACCGTATATTCAACAGCTTTAATTTTGTAAAGTGCTTTACTGTATGTTTTCTGACTAATTGTCTCTGTTTGTTTTCCTTTGTTTTGGGTGCAACCATCTTGTGGGAAAATGCAGAAAAATATTCCACCCCTCCATCAATAAGCTAACAAAAACTCCATCAATCTGTCTCTTCAAGGCAGAGGTTTCCATTTGTCATTCAGGATTGAAAATAACCTGAAAACAATCAGTCCTCTCCATCTACATTAAGTCTTAGTCAAGTTTTCTCCTTTCAAAATCAGTGCTACGGTGCGGAACTACTTGGCTGCAGTGTGTAGCCTCTGTCTACTTCCTGGTTCCTTAGCCAGTGATACGAAAGTTCCCAGGGTTCCCAAAACACAGTGAAGTATTTGCTATTTTATATTGGCAAACAGGCAGAAGCCTACAAACATGGTAACCAGTAAGAGAAGTTGACCAGTAATAAACAGCTTACACCTAGTCAGTCTATGTAGAAAGGGACTTCACAGCAGAAAGTGACCATTGAGGAGATAACAGCTTGTTATTTTGATACCGTTATTACTTTGAGCTTTCAATACAGTAGGGGGCACCCAGATTTGAACTGGGGACCTCTTGATCTGCAGTCAAATGCTCTACCACTGAGCTATACCCCCTTGTTCTGACTCTCAAAACCTGAAACAATAGAGTGATGACTATACATATCAACTATCTATATGACTGATTTGTACATTACGTCTTAGTCAAGTGTTTCTCCTTTCAAAATCAGTGCTACGGTGCGGAACTACTTGGCTGCAGTGTGTAGCCTTTGTCTACTTCCTGGTTCCTTAGCCAGTGATACGAAAGTTCCCAGGGTTCCCAAAACACAGTGAAGTATTTGCTATTTTATTTTGGCAAACAAGCAGAAGCCTACAAACATGGTGACCAGTAAGAGAAGTTGACCAGTAAAAAACAGCTTACACCTAGCATGTCTATGTAGACTGGAACTTCACACCAGAAAGTAACCATTGAGGAGATAACAGCTTGTTATTTTGATGCCATTATTACTTTTGGCTTGCAATACAGTAGGGAGCACCCAGATTTGAACTGGGGACCTCTTGATCTGCAGTCAAATGCTCTACCACTGAGCTATACCCCCTTGTTCTGACTCTCAAAACCTGAAACAATAGAGTGATGACTATACATATCAACTATCTATATCACTGATTTGTAGCACCGTATATTCAACAGCTTTAATTTTGTAAAGTGCTTTACTGTATGTTTTCTGACTAATTGTCTCTTTGTTTGTTTTCCTTTGTTTTGGGTGCAACCATCTTGTGGGAAAATGCAGAAAAATATTCCACCCCTCCATCAATAAGCTAACAAAAACTCCATCAATCTGTCTCTTCAAGGCAGAGGCTTCCATTTTTCATTCAGGATTGAAATTAACCTGAAAACAATCAGTCCTCTCCATCTACATTAAGTCTTAGTCAAGTTTTCTCCTTTCAAAATCAGTGCTACGGTGCGGAACTACTTGGCTGCAGTGTGTAGCCTCTGTCTACTTCCTGGTTCCTTAGCCAGTGATACGAAAGTTCCCAGGGTTCCCAAAACACAGTGAAGTATTTGCTATTTTATATTGGCAAACAGGCAGAAGCCTACAAACATGGTAACCAGTAAGAGTAGTTGACCAGTAAAAAACAGCTTACACCTAGCCAGTCTATGTAGAAAGGGACTTCACAGCAGAAAGTAACCATTGAGGAGATAACAGCTTGTTATTTTGATGCTGTTATTACTTTGTGCTTTCAATAAAGTAGGGGGCACCCAGATTTGAACTGGGGACCTCTTGATCTGCAGTCAAATGCTCTACCACTGAGCTATACCCCCTTGTTCTGACTCTCAAAACCTGAAACAATAGAGTGATGACTATACATATCAACTATCTATATCACTGATTTGTAGCACCGTATATTCAACAGCTTTAATTTTGTAAAGTGCTTTACTGTATGTTTTCTGACTAATTGTCTCTGTTTGTTTTCCTTTGTTTTGGGTGCAACCATCTTGTGGGAAAATGCAGAAAAATATTCCACCCCTCCATCAATAAGCTAACAAAAACTCCATCAATCTGTCTCTTCAAGGCAGAGGTTTCCATTTGTCATTCAGGATTGAAAATAACCTGAAAACAATCAGTCCTCTCCATCTACATTAAGTCTTAGTCAAGTTTTCTCCTTTCAAAATCAGTGCTACGGTGCGGAACTACTTGGCTGCAGTGTGTAGCCTCTGTCTACTTCCTGGTTCCTTAGCCAGTGATACGAAAGTTCCCAGGGTTCCCAAAACACAGTGAAGTATTTGCTATTTTATATTGGCAAACAGGCAGAAGCCTACAAACATGGTAACCAGTAAGAGAAGTTGACCAGTAATAAGCAGCTTACACCTAGCCTGTCTATGTAGAAACGGACTTCACAGCAGAAAGTAACCATCTAGGAGATAACAGCTTGTTATTGTGATGCCATAATTACTTTTGGCTTGCAATAAAGTAGGGGGCACCCAGATTTGAACTGGGGACCTCTTGATCTGCAGTCAAATGCTCTACCACTGAGCTATACCCCCTTGTTCTGACTCTCAAAACCTGAAACAATAGAGTGATGACTATACATATCAACTATCTATATCACTGATTTGTAGCACCGTATATTCAACAGCTTTAATTTTGTAAAGTGCTTTACTGTATGTTTTCTGACTAATTGTCTCTGTTTGTTTTCCTTTGTTTTGGGTGCAACCATCTTGTGGGAAAATGCAGAAAAATATTCCACCCCTCCATCAATAAGCTAACAAAAACTCCATCAATCTGTCTCTTCAAGGCAGAGGTTTCCATTTGTCATTCAGGATTGAAAATAACCTGAAAACAATCAGTCCTCTCCATCTACATTAAGTCTTAGTCAAGTTTTCTCCTTTCAAAATCAGTGCTACGGTGCGGAACTACTTGGCTGCAGTGTGTAGCCTCTGTCTACTTCCTGGTTCCTTAGCCAGTGATACGAAAGTTCCCAGGGTTCCCAAAACACAGTGAAGTATTTGCTATTTTATATTGGCAAACAGGCAGAAGCCTACAAACATGGTAACCAGTAAGAGAAGTTGACCAGTAATAAACAGCTTACACCTAGTCAGTCTATGTAGAAAGGGACTTCACAGCAGAAAGTGACCATTGAGGAGATAACAGCTTGTTATTTTGATACCGTTATTACTTTGAGCTTTCAATACAGTAGGGGGCACCCAGATTTGAACTGGGGACCTCTTGATCTGCAGTCAAATGCTCTACCACTGAGCTATACCCCCTTGTTCTGACTCTCAAAACCTGAAACAATAGAGTGATGACTATACATATCAACTATCTATATGACTGATTTGTACATTACGTCTTAGTCAAGTGTTTCTCCTTTCAAAATCAGTGCTACGGTGCGGAACTACTTGGCTGCAGTGTGTAGCCTTTGTCTACTTCCTGGTTCCTTAGCCAGTGATACGAAAGTTCCCAGGGTTCCCAAAACACAGTGAAGTATTTGCTATTTTATTTTGGCAAACAAGCAGAAGCCTACAAACATGGTGACCAGTAAAAAACAGCTTACACCTAGCATGTCTATGTAGACTGGAACTTCACACCAGAAAGTAACCATTGAGGAGATAACAGCTTGTTATTTTGATGCCATTATTACTTTTGGCTTGCAATACAGTAGGGAGCACCCAGATTTGAACTGGGGACCTCTTGATCTGCAGTCAAATGCTCTACCACTGAGCTATACCCCCTTGTTCTGACTCTCAAAACCTGAAACAATAGAGTGATGACTATACATATCAACTATCTATATCACTGATTTGTAGCACCGTATATTCAACAGCTTTAATTTTGTAAAGTGCTTTACTGTATGTTTTCTGACTAATTGTCTCTGTTTGTTTTCCTTTGTTTTGGGTGCAACCATCTTGTGGGAAAATGCAGAAAAATATTCCACCCCTCCATCAATAAGCTAACAAAAACTCCATCAATCTGTCTCTTCAAGGCAGAGGCTTCCATTTGTCATTCAGGATTGAAAATAACCTGAAAACAATCAGTCCTCTCCATCTACATTAAGTCTTAGTCAAGTCTTCTCCTTTCAAAATCAGTGCTACGGTGCGGAACTACTTGGCTGCAGTGTGTAGCCTCTGTCTACTTCCTGGTTCCTTAGCCAGTGATACGAAAGTTCCCAGGGTTCCCAAAACACAGTGAAGTATTTGCTATTTTATATTGGCAAAAAGGCAGAAGCCTACAAACATGGTAACCAGTAAGAGAAGTTGACCAGTAATAAACAGCTTACACCTAGCCAGTCTATGTAGAAAGGGACTTCACAGCAGAAAGTGACCATTGAGGAGATAACAGCTTGTTATTTTGATACCGTTATTACTTTGAGCTTTCAATACAGTAGGGGGCACCCAGATTTGAACTGGGGACCTCTTGATCTGCAGTCAAATGCTCTACCACTGAGCTATACCCCCTTGTTCTGACTCTCAAAACCTGAAACAATAGAGTGATGACTATACATATCAACTATCTATATCACTGATTTGTAGCACCGTATATTCAACAGCTTTAATTTTGTAAAGTGCTTTACTGTATGTTTTCTGACTAATTGTCTCTTTGTTTGTTTTCCTTTGTTTTGGGTGCAACCATCTTGTGGGAAAATGCAGAAAAATATTCCACCCCTCCATCAATAAGCTAACAAAAACTCCATCAATCTGTCTCTTCAAGGCAGAGGCTTCCATTTTTCATTCAGGATTGAAATTAACCTGAAAACAATCAGTCCTCTCCATCTACATTAAGTCTTAGTCAAGTTTTCTCCTTTCAAAATCAGTGCTACGGTGCGGAACTACTTGGCTGCAGTGTGTAGCCTCTGTCTACTTCCTGGTTCCTTAGCCAGTGATACGAAAGTTCCCAGGGTTCCCAAAACACAGTGAAGTATTTGCTATTTTATATTGGCAAAAAGGCAGAAGCCTACAAACATGGTGACCAGTAAGAGAAGTTGACCAGTAAAAAACAGCTTACACCTAGCCAGTCTATGTAGAAAGGGACTTCACAGCAGAAAGTAACCATTGAGGAGATAACAGCTTGTTTTTTCGATGCTGTTATTACTTTGAGCTTTCAATACAGTAGGGGGCACCCAGATTTGAACTGGGGACCTCTTGATCTGCAGTCAAATGCTCTACCACTGAGCTATACCCCCTTGTTCTGACTCTCAAAACCTGAAACAATAGAGTGATGACTATACATATCAACTATCTATATCACTGATTTGTAGCACCGTATATTCAACAGCTTTAATTTTGTAAAGTGCATTACTGTATGTTTTCTGACTAATTGTCTCTGTTTGTTTTCCTTTGTTTTGTGTGCAACCATCTTGTGGGAAAATGCAGAAAAATATTCCACCCCTCCATCAATAAGCTAACAAAAACTCCATCAATCTGTCTCTTCAAGGCAGAGGCTTCCATTTTTCATTCAGGATTGAAATTAACCTGAAAACAATCAGTCCTCTCCATCTACATTAAGTCTTAGTCAAGTCTTCTCCTTTCAAAATCAGTGCTACGGTGCGGAACTACTTGGCTGCAGTGTGTAGCCTCTGTCTACTTCCTGGTTCCTTAGCCAGTGATACGAAAGTTCCCAGGGTTCCCAAAACACAGTGAAGTATTTGCTATTTTATATTGGCAAACAGGCAGAAGCCTACAAACATGGTAACCAGTAAGAGTAGTTGACCAGTAAAAAACAGCTTACACCTAGCCAGTCTATGTAGAAAGGGACTTCACAGCAGAAAGTAAACATCGAGGAGATAACAGCTTGTTATTTTGATGCTGTTATTACTTTGTGCTTTCAATACAGTAGGGGGCACCCAGATTTGAACTGGGGACCTCTTGATCTGCAGTCAAATGCTCTACCACTGAGCTATACCCCCTTGTTCTGACTCTCAAAACCTGAAACAATAGAGTGATGACTATACATATCAACTATCTATATCACTGATTTGTAGCACCGTATATTCAACAGCTTTAATTTTGTAAAGTGCTTTACTGTATGTTTTCTGACTAATTGTCTCTGTTTGTTTTCCTTTGTTTTGGGTGCAACCATCTTGTGGGAAAATGCAGAAAAATATTCCACCCCTCCATCAATAAGCTAACAAAAACTCAATTAATCTGTCTCTTCAAGGCAGAGGCTTCCATTTTTCATTCAGGATTGAAAATAACCTGAAAACAATCAGTCCTCTCCATCTACATTAAGTCTTAGTCAAGTCTTCTCCTTTCAAAATCAGTGCTACGGTGCGGAACTACTTGGCTGCAGTGTGTAGCCTCTGTCTACTTCCTGGTTCCTTAGCCAGTGATACGAAAGTTCCCAGGGTTCCCAAAACACAGTGAAGTATTTGCTATTTTATTTTGGCAAACAAGCAGAAGCCTACAAACATGGTGACCAGTAAGAGAAGTTGACCAGTAAAAAACAGCTTACACCTAGCATGTCTATGTAGACTGGAACTTCACACCAGAAAGTAACCATTGAGGAGATAACAGCTTGTTATTTTGATGCCATTATTACTTTTGGCTTGCAATACAGTAGGGAGCACCCAGATTTGAACTGGGGACCTCTTGATCTGCAGTCAAATGCTCTACCACTGAGCTATACCCCCTTGTTCTGACTCTCAAAACCTGAAACAATAGAGTGATGACTATACATATCAACTATCTATATCACTGATTTGTAGCACCGTATATTCAACAGCTTTAATTTTGTAAAGTGCTTTACTGTATGTTTTCTGACTAATTGTCTCTTTGTTTGTTTTCCTTTGTTTTGGGTGCAACCATCTTGTGGGAAAATGCAGAAAAATATTCCACCCCTCCATCAATAAGCTAACAAAAACTCCATCAATCTGTCTCTTCAAGGCAGAGGCTTCCATTTTTCATTCAGGATTGAAATTAACCTGAAAACAATCAGTCCTCTCCATCTACATTAAGTCTTAGTCAAGTTTTCTCCTTTCAAAATCAGTGCTACGGTGCGGAACTACTTGGCTGCAGTGTGTAGCCTCTGTCTACTTCCTGGTTCCTTAGCCAGTGATACGAAAGTTCCCAGGGTTCCCAAAACACAGTGAAGTATTTGCTATTTTATATTGGCAAACAGGCAGAAGCCTACAAACATGGTAACCAGTAAGAGTAGTTGACCAGTAAAAAACAGCTTACACCTAGCCAGTCTATGTAGAAAGGGACTTCACAGCAGAAAGTAACCATTGAGGAGATAACAGCTTGTTATTTTGATGCTGTTATTACTTTGTGCTTTCAATAAAGTAGGGGGCACCCAGATTTGAACTGGGGACCTCTTGATCTGCAGTCAAATGCTCTACCACTGAGCTATACCCCCTTGTTGTGACTCTCAAAACCTGAAACAATAGAGTGATGACTATACATATCAACTATCTATATCACTGATTTGTAGCACCGTATATTCAACAGCTTTAATTTTGTAAAGTGCTTTACTGTATGTTTTCTGACTAATTGTCTCTGTTTGTTTTCCTTTGTTTTGGGTGCAACCATCTTGTGGGAAAATGCAGAAAAATATTCCACCCCTCCATCAATAAGCTAACAAAAACTCCATCAATCTGTCTCTTCAAGGCAGAGGTTTCCATTTGTCATTCAGGATTGAAAATAACCTGAAAACAATCAGTCCTCTCCATCTACATTAAGTCTTAGTCAAGTTTTCTCCTTTCAAAATCAGTGCTACGGTGCGGAACTACTTGGCTGCAGTGTGTAGCCTCTGTCTACTTCCTGGTTCCTTAGCCAGTGATACGAAAGTTCCCAGGGTTCCCAAAACACAGTGAAGTATTTGCTATTTTATATTGGCAAACAGGCAGAAGCCTACAAACATGGTAACCAGTAAGAGAAGTTGACCAGTAATAAGCAGCTTACACCTAGCCTGTCTATGTAGAAACGGACTTCACAGCAGAAAGTAACCATCTAGGAGATAACAGCTTGTTATTGTGATGCCATAATTACTTTTGGCTTGCAATAAAGTAGGGGGCACCCAGATTTGAACTGGGGACCTCTTGATCTGCAGTCAAATGCTCTACCACTGAGCTATACCCCCTTGTTCTGACTCTCAAAACCTGAAACAATAGAGTGATGACTATACATATCAACTATCTATATCACTGATTTGTAGCACCGTATATTCAACAGCTTTAATTTTGTAAAGTGCTTTACTGTATGTTTTCTGACTAATTGTCTCTGTTTGTTTTCCTTTGTTTTGGGTGCAACCATCTTGTGGGAAAATGCAGAAAAATATTCCACCCCTCCATCAATAAGCTAACAAAAACTCCATCAATCTGTCTCTTCAAGGCAGAGGTTTCCATTTGTCATTCAGGATTGAAAATAACCTGAAAACAATCAGTCCTCTCCATCTACATTAAGTCTTAGTCAAGTTTTCTCCTTTCAAAATCAGTGCTACGGTGCGGAACTACTTGGCTGCAGTGTGTAGCCTCTGTCTACTTCCTGGTTCCTTAGCCAGTGATACGAAAGTTCCCAGGGTTCCCAAAACACAGTGAAGTATTTGCTATTTTATATTGGCAAACAGGCAGAAGCCTACAAACATGGTAACCAGTAAGAGAAGTTGACCAGTAATAAACAGCTTACACCTAGTCAGTCTATGTAGAAAGGGACTTCACAGCAGAAAGTGACCATTGAGGAGATAACAGCTTGTTATTTTGATACCGTTATTACTTTGAGCTTTCAATACAGTAGGGGGCACCCAGATTTGAACTGGGGACCTCTTGATCTGCAGTCAAATGCTCTACCACTGAGCTATACCCCCTTGTTCTGACTCTCAAAACCTGAAACAATAGAGTGATGACTATACATATCAACTATCTATATGACTGATTTGTACATTACGTCTTAGTCAAGTGTTTCTCCTTTCAAAATCAGTGCTACGGTGCGGAACTACTTGGCTGCAGTGTGTAGCCTTTGTCTACTTCCTGGTTCCTTAGCCAGTGATACGAAAGTTCCCAGGGTTCCCAAAACACAGTGAAGTATTTGCTATTTTATTTTGGCAAACAAGCAGAAGCCTACAAACATGGTGACCAGTAAAAAACAGCTTACACCTAGCATGTCTATGTAGACTGGAACTTCACACCAGAAAGTAACCATTGAGGAGATAACAGCTTGTTATTTTGATGCCATTATTACTTTTGGCTTGCAATACAGTAGGGAGCACCCAGATTTGAACTGGGGACCTCTTGATCTGCAGTCAAATGCTCTACCACTGAGCTATACCCCCTTGTTCTGACTCTCAAAACCTGAAACAATAGAGTGATGACTATACATATCAACTATCTATATCACTGATTTGTAGCACCGTATATTCAACAGCTTTAATTTTGTAAAGTGCTTTACTGTATGTTTTCTGACTAATTGTCTCTGTTTGTTTTCCTTTGTTTTGGGTGCAACCATCTTGTGGGAAAATGCAGAAAAATATTCCACCCCTCCATCAATAAGCTAACAAAAACTCCATCAATCTGTCTCTTCAAGGCAGAGGCTTCCATTTGTCATTCAGGATTGAAAATAACCTGAAAACAATCAGTCCTCTCCATCTACATTAAGTCTTAGTCAAGTCTTCTCCTTTCAAAATCAGTGCTACGGTGCGGAACTACTTGGCTGCAGTGTGTAGCCTCTGTCTACTTCCTGGTTCCTTAGCCAGTGATACGAAAGTTCCCAGGGTTCCCAAAACACAGTGAAGTATTTGCTATTTTATATTGGCAAAAAGGCAGAAGCCTACAAACATGGTAACCAGTAAGAGAAGTTGACCAGTAATAAACAGCTTACACCTAGTCAGTCTATGTAGAAAGGGACTTCACAGCAGAAAGTGACCATTGAGGAGATAACAGCTTGTTATTTTGATACCGTTATTACTTTGAGCTTTCAATACAGTAGGGGGCACCCAGATTTGAACTGGGGACCTCTTGATCTGCAGTCAAATGCTCTACCACTGAGCTATACCCCCTTGTTCTGACTCTCAAAACCTGAAACAATAGAGTGATGACTATACATATCAACTATCTATATCACTGATTTGTAGCACCGTATATTCAACAGCTTTAATTTTGTAAAGTGCTTTACTGTATGTTTTCTGACTAATTGTCTCTTTGTTTGTTTTCCTTTGTTTTGGGTGCAACCATCTTGTGGGAAAATGCAGAAAAATATTCCACCCCTCCAACAATAAGCTAACAAAAACTCCATCAATCTGTCTCTTCAAGGCAGAGGCTTCCATTTTTCATTCAGGATTGAAATTAACCTGAAAACAATCAGTCCTCTCCATCTACATTAAGTCTTAGTCAAGTTTTCTCCTTTCAAAATCAGTGCTACGGTGCGGAACTACTTGGCTGCAGTGTGTAGCCTCTGTCTACTTCCTGGTTCCTTAGCCAGTGATACGAAAGTTCCCAGGGTTCCCAAAACACAGTGAAGTATTTGCTATTTTATATTGGCAAACAGGCAGAAGCCTACAAACATGGTAACCAGTAAGAGTAGTTGACCAGTAAAAAACAGCTTACACCTAGCCAGTCTATGTAGAAAGGGACTTCACAGCAGAAAGTAACCATTGAGGAGATAACAGCTTGTTATTTTGATGCTGTTATTACTTTGTGCTTTCAATACAGTAGGGGGCACCCAGATTTGAACTGGGGACCTCTTGATCTGCAGTCAAATGCTCTACCACTGAGCTATACCCCCTTGTTCTGACTCTCAAAACCTGAAACAATAGAGTGATGACTATACATATCAACTATCTATATCACTGATTTGTAGCACCGTATATTCAACAGCTTTAATTTTGTAAAGTGCTTTACTGTATGTTTTCTGACTAATTGTCTCTGTTTGTTTTCCTTTGTTTTGGGTGCAACCATCTTGTGGGAAAATGCAGAAAAATATTCCACCCCTCCATCAATAAGCTAACAAAAACTCCATCAATCTGTCTCTTCAAGGCAGAGGTTTCCATTTGTCATTCAGGATTGAAAATAACCTGAAAACAATCAGTCCTCTCCATCTACATTAAGTCTTAGTCAAGTTTTCTCCTTTCAAAATCAGTGCTACGGTGCGGAACTACTTGGCTGCAGTGTGTAGCCTCTGTCTACTTCCTGGTTCCTTAGCCAGTGATACGAAAGTTCCCAGGGTTCCCAAAACACAGTGAAGTATTTGCTATTTTATATTGGCAAACAGGCAGAAGCCTACAAACATGGTAACCAGTAAGAGTAGTTGACCAGTAAAAAACAGCTTACACCTAGCCAGTCTATGTAGAAAGGGACTTCACAGCAGAAAGCAAACATCGAGGAGATAACAGCTTGTTATTTTGATGCTGTTATTACTTTGTGCTTTCAATACAGTAGGGGGCACCCAGATTTGAACTGGGGACCTCTTGATCTGCAGTCAAATGCTCTACCACTGAGCTATACCCCCTTGTTCTGACTCTCAAAACCTGAAACAATAGAGTGATGACTATACATATCAACTATCTATATCACTGATTTGTAGCACCGTATATTCAACAGCTTTAATTTTGTAAAGTGCTTTACTGTATGTTTTCTGACTAATTGTCTCTGTTTGTTTTCCTTTGTTTTGGGTGCAACCATCTTGTGGGAAAATGCAGAAAAATATTCCACCCCTCCATCAATAAGCTAACAAAAACTCAATTAATCTGTCTCTTCAAGGCAGAGGCTTCCATTTTTCATTCAGGATTGAAAATAACCTGAAAACAATCAGTCCTCTCCATCTACATTAAGTCTTAGTCAAGTCTTCTCCTTTCAAAATCAGTGCTACGGTGCGGAACTACTTGGCTGCAGTGTGTAGCCTCTGTCTACTTCCTGGTTCCTTAGCCAGTGATACGAAAGTTCCCAGGGTTCCCAAAACACAGTGAAGTATTTGCTATTTTATATTGGCAAACAGGCAGAAGCCTACAAACATGGTAACCAGTAAGAGTAGTTGACCAGTAAAAAACAGCTTACACCTAGCCAGTCTATGTAGAAAGGGACTTCACAGCAGAAAGTAAACATTGAGGAGATAACAGCTTGTTATTTTGATGCTGTTATTACTTTGTGCTTTCAATACAGTAGGGGGCACCCAGATTTGAACTGGGGACCTCTTGATCTGCAGTCAAATGCTCTACCACTGAGCTATACCCCCTTGTTCTGACTCTCAAAACCTGAAACAATAGAGTGATGACTATACATATCAACTATCTATATCACTGATTTGTAGCACCGTATATTCAACAGCTTTAATTTTGTAAAGTGCTTTACTGTATGTTTTCTGACTAATTGTCTCTGTTTGTTTTCCTTTGTTTTGGGTGCAACCATCTTGTGGGAAAATGCAGAAAAATATTCCACCCCTCCATCAATAAGCTAACAAAAACTCAATTAATCTGTCTCTTCAAGGCAGAGGCTTCCATTTTTCATTCAGGATTGAAAATAACCTGAAAACAATCAGTCCTCTCCATCTACATTAAGTCTTAGTCAAGTCTTCTCCTTTCAAAATCAGTGCTACGGTGCGGAACTACTTGGCTGCAGTGTGTAGCCTCTGTCTACTTCCTGGTTCCTTAGCCAGTGATACGAAAGTTCCCAGGGTTCCCAAAACACAGTGAAGTATTTGCTATTTTATATTGGCAAACAGGCAGAAGCCTACAAACATGGTAACCAGTAAGAGTAGTTGACCAGTAAAAAACAGCTTACACCTAGCCAGTCTATGTAGAAAGGGACTTCACAGCAGAAAGTAACCATTGAGGAGATAACAGCTTGTTATTTTGATGCTGTTATTACTTTTGGCTTTCAATACAGTAGGGGGCACCCAGATTTGAACTGGGGACCTCTTGATCTGCAGTCAAATGCTCTACCACTGAGCTATACCCCCTTGTTCTGACTCTCAAAACCTGAAACAATAGAGTGATGACTATACATATCAACTATCTATATCACTGATTTGTAGCACCGTATATTCAACAGCTTTAATTTTGTAAAGTGCTTTACTGTATGTTTTCTGACTAATTGTCTCTTTGTTTGTTTTCCTTTGTTTTGGGTGCAACCATCTTGTGGGAAAATGCAGAAAAATATTCCACCCCTCCATCAATAAGCTAACAAAAACTCAATTAATCTGTCTCTTCAAGGCAGAGGCTTCCATTTTTCATTCAGGATTGAAAATAACCTGAAAACAATCAGTCCTCTCCATCTACATTAAGTCTTAGTCAAGTTTTCTCCTTTCAAAATCAGTGCTACGGTGCGGAACTACTTGGCTGCAGTGTGTAGCCTCTGTCTACTTCCTGGTTCCTTAGCCAGTGATACGAAAGTTCCCAGGGTTCCCAAAACACAGTGAAGTATTTGCTATTTTATATTGGCAAACAGGCAGAAGCCTACAAACATGGTAACCAGTAAGAGAAGTTGACCAGTAATAAGCAGCTTACACCTAGCCTGTCTATGTAGAAACGGACTTCACAGCAGAAAGTAACCATCTAGGAGATAACAGCTTGTTATTGTGATGCCATAATTACTTTTGGCTTGCAATAAAGTAGGGGGCACCCAGATTTGAACTGGGGACCTCTTGATCTGCAGTCAAATGCTCTACCACTGAGCTATACCCCCTTGTTCTGACTCTCAAAACCTGAAACAATAGAGTGATGACTATACATATCAACTATCTATATCACTGATTTGTAGCACCGTATATTCAACAGCTTTAATTTTGTAAAGTGCTTTACTGTATGTTTTCTGACTAATTGTCTCTGTTTGTTTTCCTTTGTTTTGGGTGCAACCATCTTGTGGGAAAATGCAGAAAAATATTCCACCCCTCCATCAATAAGCTAACAAAAACTCCATCAATCTGTCTCTTCAAGGCAGAGGTTTCCATTTGTCATTCAGGATTGAAAATAACCTGAAAACAATCAGTCCTCTCCATCTACATTAAGTCTTAGTCAAGTTTTCTCCTTTCAAAATCAGTGCTACGGTGCGGAACTACTTGGCTGCAGTGTGTAGCCTCTGTCTACTTCCTGGTTCCTTAGCCAGTGATACGAAAGTTCCCAGGGTTCCCAAAACACAGTGAAGTATTTGCTATTTTATATTGTCAAAAAGGCAGAAGCCTACAAACATGGTAACCAGTAAGAGAAGTTGACCAGTAATAAACAGCTTACACCTAGTCAGTCTATGTAGAAAGGGACTTCACAGCAGAAAGTGACCATTGAGGAGATAACAGCTTGTTATTTTGATACCGTTATTACTTTGAGCTTTCAATACAGTAGGGGGCACCCAGATTTGAACTGGGGACCTCTTGATCTGCAGTCAAATGCTCTACCACTGAGCTATACCCCCTTGTTCTGACTCTCAAAACCTGAAACAATAGAGTGATGACTATACATATCAACTATCTATATGACTGATTTGTACATTACGTCTTAGTCAAGTGTTTCTCCTTTCAAAATCAGTGCTACGGTGCGGAACTACTTGGCTGCAGTGTGTAGCCTTTGTCTACTTCCTGGTTCCTTAGCCAGTGATACGAAAGTTCCCAGGGTTCCCAAAACACAGTGAAGTATTTGCTATTTTATTTTGGCAAACAAGCAGAAGCCTACAAACATGGTGACCAGTAAGAGAAGTTGACCAGTAAAAAACAGCTTACACCTAGCATGTCTATGTAGACTGGAACTTCACACCAGAAAGTAACCATTGAGGAGATAACAGCTTGTTATTTTGATGCCATTATTACTTTTGGCTTGCAATACAGTAGGGAGCACCCAGATTTGAACTGGGGACCTCTTGATCTGCAGTCAAATGCTCTACCACTGAGCTATACCCCCTTGTTCTGACTCTCAAAACCTGAAACAATAGAGTGATGACTATACATATCAACTATCTATATCACTGATTTGTAGCACCGTATATTCAACAGCTTTAATTTTGTAAAGTGCTTTACTGTATGTTTTCTGACTAATTGTCTCTTTGTTTGTTTTCCTTTGTTTTGGGTGCAACCATCTTGTGGGAAAATGCAGAAAAATATTCCACCCCTCCATCAATAAGCTAACAAAAACTCCATCAATCTGTCTCTTCAAGGCAGAGGCTTCCATTTTTCATTCAGGATTGAAATTAACCTGAAAACAATCAGTCCTCTCCATCTACATTAAGTCTTAGTCAAGTTTTCTCCTTTCAAAATCAGTGCTACGGTGCGGAACTACTTGGCTGCAGTGTGTAGCCTCTGTCTACTTCCTGGTTCCTTAGCCAGTGATACGAAAGTTCCCAGGGTTCCCAAAACACAGTGAAGTATTTGCTATTTTATATTGGCAAACAGGCAGAAGCCTACAAACATGGTAACCAGTAAGAGTAGTTGACCAGTAAAAAACAGCTTACACCTAGCCAGTCTATGTAGAAAGGGACTTCACAGCAGAAAGTAACCATTGAGGAGATAACAGCTTGTTATTTTGATGCTGTTATTACTTTGTGCTTTCAATAAAGTAGGGGGCACCCAGATTTGAACTGGGGACCTCTTGATCTGCAGTCAAATGCTCTACCACTGAGCTATACCCCCTTGTTGTGACTCTCAAAACCTGAAACAATAGAGTGATGACTATACATATCAACTATCTATATCACTGATTTGTAGCACCGTATATTCAACAGCTTTAATTTTGTAAAGTGCTTTACTGTATGTTTTCTGACTAATTGTCTCTGTTTGTTTTCCTTTGTTTTGGGTGCAACCATCTTGTGGGAAAATGCAGAAAAATATTCCACCCCTCCATCAATAAGCTAACAAAAACTCCATCAATCTGTCTCTTCAAGGCAGAGGTTTCCATTTGTCATTCAGGATTGAAAATAACCTGAAAACAATCAGTCCTCTCCATCTACATTAAGTCTTAGTCAAGTTTTCTCCTTTCAAAATCAGTGCTACGGTGCGGAACTACTTGGCTGCAGTGTGTAGCCTCTGTCTACTTCCTGGTTCCTTAGCCAGTGATACGAAAGTTCCCAGGGTTCCCAAAACACAGTGAAGTATTTGCTATTTTATATTGGCAAACAGGCAGAAGCCTACAAACATGGTAACCAGTAAGAGAAGTTGACCAGTAATAAGCAGCTTACACCTAGCCTGTCTATGTAGAAACGGACTTCACAGCAGAAAGTAACCATCTAGGAGATAACAGCTTGTTATTGTGATGCCATAATTACTTTTGGCTTGCAATAAAGTAGGGGGCACCCAGATTTGAACTGGGGACCTCTTGATCTGCAGTCAAATGCTCTACCACTGAGCTATACCCCCTTGTTCTGACTCTCAAAACCTGAAACAATAGAGTGATGACTATACATATCAACTATCTATATCACTGATTTGTAGCACCGTATATTCAACAGCTTTAATTTTGTAAAGTGCTTTACTGTATGTTTTCTGACTAATTGTCTCTGTTTGTTTTCCTTTGTTTTGGGTGCAACCATCTTGTGGGAAAATGCAGAAAAATATTCCACCCCTCCATCAATAAGCTAACAAAAACTCCATCAATCTGTCTCTTCAAGGCAGAGGTTTCCATTTGTCATTCAGGATTGAAAATAACCTGAAAACAATCAGTCCTCTCCATCTACATTAAGTCTTAGTCAAGTTTTCTCCTTTCAAAATCAGTGCTACGGTGCGGAACTACTTGGCTGCAGTGTGTAGCCTCTGTCTACTTCCTGGTTCCTTAGCCAGTGATACGAAAGTTCCCAGGGTTCCCAAAACACAGTGAAGTATTTGCTATTTTATATTGGCAAACAGGCAGAAGCCTACAAACATGGTAACCAGTAAGAGAAGTTGACCAGTAATAAACAGCTTACACCTAGTCAGTCTATGTAGAAAGGGACTTCACAGCAGAAAGTGACCATTGAGGAGATAACAGCTTGTTATTTTGATACCGTTATTACTTTGAGCTTTCAATACAGTAGGGGGCACCCAGATTTGAACTGGGGACCTCTTGATCTGCAGTCAAATGCTCTACCACTGAGCTATACCCCCTTGTTCTGACTCTCAAAACCTGAAACAATAGAGTGATGACTATACATATCAACTATCTATATGACTGATTTGTACATTACGTCTTAGTCAAGTGTTTCTCCTTTCAAAATCAGTGCTACGGTGCGGAACTACTTGGCTGCAGTGTGTAGCCTTTGTCTACTTCCTGGTTCCTTAGCCAGTGATACGAAAGTTCCCAGGGTTCCCAAAACACAGTGAAGTATTTGCTATTTTATTTTGGCAAACAAGCAGAAGCCTACAAACATGGTGACCAGTAAAAAACAGCTTACACCTAGCATGTCTATGTAGACTGGAACTTCACACCAGAAAGTAACCATTGAGGAGATAACAGCTTGTTATTTTGATGCCATTATTACTTTTGGCTTGCAATACAGTAGGGAGCACCCAGATTTGAACTGGGGACCTCTTGATCTGCAGTCAAATGCTCTACCACTGAGCTATACCCCCTTGTTCTGACTCTCAAAACCTGAAACAATAGAGTGATGACTATACATATCAACTATCTATATCACTGATTTGTAGCACCGTATATTCAACAGCTTTAATTTTGTAAAGTGCTTTACTGTATGTTTTCTGACTAATTGTCTCTGTTTGTTTTCCTTTGTTTTGGGTGCAACCATCTTGTGGGAAAATGCAGAAAAATATTCCACCCCTCCATCAATAAGCTAACAAAAACTCCATCAATCTGTCTCTTCAAGGCAGAGGCTTCCATTTGTCATTCAGGATTGAAAATAACCTGAAAACAATCAGTCCTCTCCATCTACATTAAGTCTTAGTCAAGTCTTCTCCTTTCAAAATCAGTGCTACGGTGCGGAACTACTTGGCTGCAGTGTGTAGCCTCTGTCTACTTCCTGGTTCCTTAGCCAGTGATACGAAAGTTCCCAGGGTTCCCAAAACACAGTGAAGTATTTGCTATTTTATATTGGCAAAAAGGCAGAAGCCTACAAACATGGTAACCAGTAAGAGAAGTTGACCAGTAATAAACAGCTTACACCTAGTCAGTCTATGTAGAAAGGGACTTCACAGCAGAAAGTGACCATTGAGGAGATAACAGCTTGTTATTTTGATACCGTTATTACTTTGAGCTTTCAATACAGTAGGGGGCACCCAGATTTGAACTGGGGACCTCTTGATCTGCAGTCAAATGCTCTACCACTGAGCTATACCCCCTTGTTCTGACTCTCAAAACCTGAAACAATAGAGTGATGACTATACATATCAACTATCTATATCACTGATTTGTAGCACCGTATATTCAACAGCTTTAATTTTGTAAAGTGCTTTACTGTATGTTTTCTGACTAATTGTCTCTTTGTTTGTTTTCCTTTGTTTTGGGTGCAACCATCTTGTGGGAAAATGCAGAAAAATATTCCACCCCTCCATCAATAAGCTAACAAAAACTCCATCAATCTGTCTCTTCAAGGCAGAGGCTTCCATTTTTCATTCAGGATTGAAATTAACCTGAAAACAATCAGTCCTCTCCATCTACATTAAGTCTTAGTCAAGTTTTCTCCTTTCAAAATCAGTGCTACGGTGCGGAACTACTTGGCTGCAGTGTGTAGCCTCTGTCTACTTCCTGGTTCCTTAGCCAGTGATACGAAAGTTCCCAGGGTTCCCAAAACACAGTGAAGTATTTGCTATTTTATATTGGCAAACAGGCAGAAGCCTACAAACATGGTAACCAGTAAGAGTAGTTGACCAGTAAAAAACAGCTTACACCTAGCCAGTCTATGTAGAAAGGGACTTCACAGCAGAAAGTAACCATTGAGGAGATAACAGCTTGTTATTTTGATGCTGTTATTACTTTGTGCTTTCAATACAGTAGGGGGCACCCAGATTTGAACTGGGGACCTCTTGATCTGCAGTCAAATGCTCTACCACTGAGCTATACCCCCTTGTTCTGACTCTCAAAACCTGAAACAATAGAGTGATGACTATACATATCAACTATCTATATCACTGATTTGTAGCACCGTATATTCAACAGCTTTAATTTTGTAAAGTGCTTTACTGTATGTTTTCTGACTAATTGTCTCTGTTTGTTTTCCTTTGTTTTGGGTGCAACCATCTTGTGGGAAAATGCAGAAAAATATTCCACCCCTCCATCAATAAGCTAACAAAAACTCAATTAATCTGTCTCTTCAAGGCAGAGGCTTCCATTTTTCATTCAGGATTGAAAATAACCTGAAAACAATCAGTCCTCTCCATCTACATTAAGTCTTAGTCAAGTCTTCTCCTTTCAAAATCAGTGCTACGGTGCGGAACTACTTGGCTGCAGTGTGTAGCCTCTGTCTACTTCCTGGTTCCTTAGCCAGTGATACGAAAGTTCCCAGGGTTCCCAAAACACAGTGAAGTATTTGCTATTTTATATTGGCAAACAGGCAGAAGCCTACAAACATGGTAACCAGTAAGAGTAGTTGACCAGTAAAAAACAGCTTACACCTAGCCAGTCTATGTAGAAAGGGACTTCACAGCAGAAAGTAACCATTGAGGAGATAACAGCTTGTTATTTTGATGCTGTTATTACTTTTGGCTTTCAATACAGTAGGGGGCACCCAGATTTGAACTGGGGACCTCTTGATCTGCAGTCAAATGCTCTACCACTGAGCTATACCCCCTTGTTCTGACTCTCAAAACCTGAAACAATAGAGTGATGACTATACATATCAACTATCTATATCACTGATTTGTAGCACCGTATATTCAACAGCTTTAATTTTGTAAAGTGCTTTACTGTATGTTTTCTGACTAATTGTCTCTTTGTTTGTTTTCCTTTGTTTTGGGTGCAACCATCTTGTGGGAAAATGCAGAAAAATATTCCACCCCTCCATCAATAAGCTAACAAAAACTCAATTAATCTGTCTCTTCAAGGCAGAGGCTTCCATTTTTCATTCAGGATTGAAAATAACCTGAAAACAATCAGTCCTCTCCATCTACATTAAGTCTTAGTCAAGTTTTCTCCTTTCAAAATCAGTGCTACGGTGCGGAACTACTTGGCTGCAGTGTGTAGCCTCTGTCTACTTCCTGGTTCCTTAGCCAGTGATACGAAAGTTCCCAGGGTTCCCAAAACACAGTGAAGTATTTGCTATTTTATTTTGGCAAACAAGCAGAAGCCTACAAACATGGTGACCAGTAAGAGAAGTTGACCAGTAAAAAACAGCTTACACCTAGCATGTCTATGTAGACTGGAACTTCACACCAGAAAGTAACCAGTGAGGAGATAACAGTTTGTTATTTTGATGCCATTATTACTTTTGGCTTTCAATACAGTAGGGGGCACCCAGATTTGAACTGGGGACCTCTTGATCTGCAGTCAAATTCTCTACCACTGAGCTATACCCCCTTGTTCTGACTCTCAAAACCTGAAACAATAGAGTGATGACTATACATATCAACTATCTATATCACTGATTTGTAGCACCGTATATTCAACAGCTTTAATTTTGTAAAGTGCTTTACTGTATGTTTTCTGACTAATTGTCTCTGTTTGTTTTCCTTTGTTTTGGGTGCAACCATCTTGTGGGAAAATGCAGAAAAATATTCCACCCCTCCATCAATAAGCTAACAAAAACTCAATTAATCTGTCTCTTCAAGGCAGAGGCTTCCATTTTTCATTCAGGATTGAAAATAACCTGAAAACAATCAGTCCTCTCCATCTACATTAAGTCTTAGTCAAGTCTTCTCCTTTCAAAATCAGTGCTACGGTGCGGAACTACTTGGCTGCAGTGTGTAGCCTCTGTCTACTTCCTGGTTCCTTAGCCAGTGATACGAAAGTTCCCAGGGTTCCCAAAACACAGTGAAGTATTTGCTATTTTATATTGGCAAACAGGCAGAAGCCTACAAACATGGTAACCAGTAAGAGTAGTTGACCAGTAAAAAACAGCTTACACCTAGCCAGTCTATGTAGAAAGGGACTTCACAGCAGAAAGTAACCATTGAGGAGATAACAGCTTGTTATTTTGATGCTGTTATTACTTTTGGCTTTCAATACAGTAGGGGGCACCCAGATTTGAACTGGGGACCTCTTGATCTGCAGTCAAATGCTCTACCACTGAGCTATACCCCCTTGTTCTGACTCTCAAAACCTGAAACAATAGAGTGATGACTATACATATCAACTATCTATATCACTGATTTGTAGCACCGTATATTCAACAGCTTTAATTTTGTAAAGTGCTTTACTGTATGTTTTCTGACTAATTGTCTCTTTGTTTGTTTTCCTTTGTTTTGGGTGCAACCATCTTGTGGGAAAATGCAGAAAAATATTCCACCCCTCCATCAATAAGCTAACAAAAACTCCATCAATCTGTCTCTTCAAGGCAGAGGTTTCCATTTGTCATTCAGGATTGAAAATAACCTGAAAACAATCAGTCCTCTCCATCTACATTAAGTCTTAGTCAAGTTTTCTCCTTTCAAAATCAGTGCTACGGTGCGGAACTACTTGGCTGCAGTGTGTAGCCTCTGTCTACTTCCTGGTTCCTTAGCCAGTGATACGAAAGTTCCCAGGGTTCCCAAAACACAGTGAAGTATTTGCTATTTTATATTGGCAAAAAGGCAGAAGCCTACAAACATGGTAACCAGTAAGAGAAGTTGACCAGTAATAAACAGCTTACACCTAGTCAGTCTATGTAGAAAGGGACTTCACAGCAGAAAGTGACCATTGAGGAGATAACAGCTTGTTATTTTGATACCGTTATTACTTTGAGCTTTCAATACAGTAGGGGGCACCCAGATTTGAACTGGGGACCTCTTGATCTGCAGTCAAATGCTCTACCACTGAGCTATACCCCCTTGTTCTGACTCTCAAAACCTGAAACAATAGAGTGATGACTATACATATCAACTATCTATATCACTGATTTGTACATTACGTCTTAGTCAAGTGTTTCTCCTTTCAAAATCAGTGCTACGGTGCGGAACTACTTGGCTGCAGTGTGTAGCCTTTGTCTACTTCCTGGTTCCTTAGCCAGTGATACGAAAGTTCCCAGGGTTCCCAAAACACAGTGAAGTATTTGCTATTTTATTTTGGCAAACAAGCAGAAGCCTACAAACATGGTGACCAGTAAGAGAAGTTGACCAGTAAAAAACAGCTTACACCTAGCATGTCTATGTAGACTGGAACTTCACACCAGAAAGTAACCATTGAGGAGATAACAGCTTGTTATTTTGATGCCATAATTACTTTTTGCTTGCAATACAGTAGGGGGCACCCAGATTTGAACTGGGGACCTCTTGATCTGCAGTCAAATGCTCTACCACTGAGCTATACCCCCTTGTTCTGACTCTCAAAACCTGAAACAATAGAGTGATGACTATACATATCAACTATCTATATCACTGATTTGTAGCACCGTATATTCAACAGCTTTAATTTTGTAAAGTGCTTTACTGTATGTTTTCTGACTAATTGTCTCTTTGTTTGTTTTCCTTTGTTTTGGGTGCAACCATCTTGTGGGAAAATGCAGAAAAATATTCCACCCCTCCATCAATAAGCTAACAAAAACTCCATCAATCTGTCTCTTCAAGGCAGAGGTTTCCATTTGTCATTCAGGATTGAAAATAACCTGAAAACAATCAGTCCTCTCCATCTACATTAAGTCTTAGTCAAGTTTTCTCCTTTCAAAATCAGTGCTACGGTGCGGAACTACTTGGCTGCAGTGTGTAGCCTCTGTCTACTTCCTGGTTCCTTAGCCAGTGATACGAAAGTTCCCAGGGTTCCCAAAACACAGTGAAGTATTTGCTATTTTATATTGGCAAAAAGGCAGAAGCCTACAAACATGGTAACCAGTAAGAGAAGTTGACCAGTAATAAACAGCTTACACCTAGTCAGTCTATGTAGAAAGGGACTTCACAGCAGAAAGTGACCATTGAGGAGATAACAGCTTGTTATTTTGATACCGTTATTACTTTGAGCTTTCAATACAGTAGGGAGCACCCAGATTTGAACTGGGGACCTCTTGATCTGCAGTCAAATGCTCTACCACTGAGCTATACCCCCTTGTTCTGACTCTCAAAACCTGAAACAATAGAGTGATGACTATACATATCAACTATCTATATCACTGATTTGTACATTACGTCTTAGTCAAGTGTTTCTCCTTTCAAAATCAGTGCTACGGTGCGGAACTACTTGGCTGCAGTGTGTAGCCTTTGTCTACTTCCTGGTTCCTTAGCCAGTGATACGAAAGTTCCCAGGGTTCCCAAAACACAGTGAAGTATTTGCTATTTTATTTTGGCAAACAAGCAGAAGCCTACAAACATGGTGACCAGTAAGAGAAGTTGACCAGTAAAAAACAGCTTACACCTAGCATGTCTATGTAGACTGGAACTTCACACCAGAAAGTAACCATTGAGGAGATAACAGCTTGTTATTTTGATGCCATAATTACTTTTGGCTTGCAATACAGTAGGGGGCACCCAGATTTGAACTGGGGACCTCTTGATCTGCAGTCAAATGCTCTACCACTGAGCTATACCCCCTTGTTCTGACTCTCAAAACCTGAAACAATAGAGTGATGACTATACATATCAACTATCTATATCACTGATTTGTAGCACCGTATATTCAACAGCTTTAATTTTGTAAAGTGCTTTACTGTATGTTTTCTGACTAATTGTCTCTGTTTGTTTTCCTTTGTTTTGTGTGCAACCATCTTGTGGGAAAATGCAGAAAAATATTCCACCCCTCCATCAATAAGCTAACAAAAACTCCATCAATCTGTCTCTTCAAGGCAGAGGTTTCCATTTGTCATTCAGGCTTGAAAATAACCTGAAAACAATCAGTCCTCTCCATCTACATTAAGTCTTAGTCAAGTCTTCTCCTTTCAAAATCAGTGCTACGGTGCGGAACTACTTGGCTGCAGTGTGTAGCCTCTGTCTACTTCCTGGTTCCTTAGCCAGTGATACGAAAGTTCCCAGGGTTCCCAAAACACAGTGAAGTATTTGCTATTTTATATTGGCAAAAAGGCAGAAGCCTACAAACATGGTAACCAGTAAGAGAAGTTGACCAGTAATAAACAGCTTACACCTTTTCAGTCTATGTAGAAAGGGACTTCACAGCAGAAAGTGACCATTGAGGAGATAACAGCTTGTTATTTTGATACCGTTATTACTTTGAGCTTTCAATACAGTAGGGGGCACCCAGATTTGAACTGGGGACCTCTTGATCTGCAGTCAAATGCTCTACCACTGAGCTATACCCCCTTGTTCTGACTCTCAAAACCTGAAACAATAGAGTGATGACTATACATATCAACTATCTATATCACTGATTTGTAGCACCGTATATTCAACAGCTTTAATTTTGTAAAGTGCTTTACTGTATGTTTTCTGACTAATTGTCTCTGTTTGTTTTCCTTTGTTTTGGGTGCAACCATCTTGTGGGAAAATGCAGAAAAATATTCCACCCCTCCATCAATAAGCTAACAAAAACTCAATTAATCTGTCTCTTCAAGGCAGAGGCTTCCATTTTTCATTCAGGATTGAAAATAACCTGAAAACAATCAGTCCTCTCCATCTACATTAAGTCTTAGTCAAGTCTTCTCCTTTCAAAGTCAGTGCTACGGTGCGGAACTACTTGGCTGCAGTGTGTAGCCTCTGTCTACTTCCTGGTTCCTTAGCCAGTGATACGAAAGTTCCCAGGGTTCCCAAAACACAGTGAAGTATTTGCTATTTTATATTGGCAAAAAGGCAGAAGCCTACAAACATGGTGACCAGTAAGAGAAGTTGACCAGTAAAAAACAGCTTACACCTAGCCAGTCTATGTAGAAAGGGACTTCACAGCAGAAAGTAACCATTGAGGAGATAACAGCTTGTTTTTTCGATGCTGTTATTACTTTGTGCTTTCAATACAGTAGGGGGCACCCAGATTTGAACTGGGGACCTCTTGATCTGCAGTCAAATGCTCTACCACTGAGCTATACCCCCTTGTTCTGACTCTCAAAACCTGAAACAATAGAGTGATGACTATACATATCAACTATATCACTGATTTGTAGCACCGTATATTCAACAGCTTTAATTTTGTAAAGTGCTTTACTGTATGTTTTCTGACTAATTGTCTCTGTTTGTTTTCATTTGTTTTGGGTGCAACCATCTTGTGGGAAAATGCAGAAAAATGTTCCACCCCTCCATCAATAAGCTAACAAAAACTCCATCAATCTGTCTCTTCAAGGCAGAGGCTTCCATTTTTCATTCAGGATTGAAAATAACCTGAAAACAATCAGTCCTCTCCATCTACATTAAGTCTTAGTCAAGTTTTCTCCTTTCAAAATCAGTGCTACGGTGCGGAACTACTTGGCTGCAGTGTGTAGCCTCTGTCTACTTCCTGGTTCCTTAGCCAGTGATACGAAAGTTCCCAGGGTTCCCAAAACACAGTGAAGTATTTGCTATTTTATTTTGGCAAACAAGCAGAAGCCTACAAACATGGTGACCAGTAAGAGAAGTTGACCAGTAAAAAACAGCTTACACCTAGCCAGTCTATGTAGAAACGGACTTCACAGCAGAAAGTAACCATCGAGGAGATAACAGCTTATTATTTTGATGCCATAATTACTTTTGGCTTTCTATACAGTAGGGGGCACCCAGATTTGAACTGGGGACCTCTTGATCTGCAGTCAAATGCTCTGCCACTGAGCTATAACCCCTTGTTCTGACTCTCAAAACCTGAAACAATAGAGTGATGACTATACATATCAACTATCTATATCACTGATTTGTAGCACCGTATATTCAACAGCTTTAATTTTGTAAAGTGCTTTACTGTATGTTTTCTGACTAATTGTCTCTTTGTTTGTTTTCCTTTGTTTTGGGTGCAACCATCTTGTGGGAAAATGCAGAAAAATATTCCACCCCTCCATCAATAAGCTAACAAAAACTCCATTAATCTGTCTCTTCAAGGCAGAGGCTTCCATTTTTCATTCAGGATTGAAAATAACCTGAAAACAATCAGTCCTCTCCATCTACATTAAGTCTTAGTCAAGTTTTCTCCTTTCAAAATCAGTGCTACGGTGCGGAACTACTTGGCTGCAATGTGTAGCCTCTGTCTACTTCCTGGTTCCTTAGCCAGTGATACGAAAGTTCCCAGGGTTCCCAAAACACAGTGAAGTATTTGCTATTTTATATTGGCAAACAGGCAGAAGCCTACAAACATGGTGACCAGTAAGAGAAGTTGACCAGTAAAAAACAGCTTACACCTAGCCAGTCTATGTAGAAAGGGACTTCACAGCAGAAAGTAACCATTGAGGAGATAACAGCTTGTTTTTTCGATGCTGTTATTACTTTGTGCTTTCAATACAGTAGGGGGCACCCAGATTTGAACTGGGGACCTCTTGATCTGCAGTCAAATGCTCTACCACTGAGCTATACCCCCTTGTTCTGACTCTCAAAACCTGAAACAATAGAGTGATGACTATACATATCAACTATATCACTGATTTGTAGCACCGTATATTCAACAGCTTTAATTTTGTAAAGTGCTTTACTGTATGTTTTCTGACTAATTGTCTCTGTTTGTTTTCCTTTGTTTTGGGTGCAACCATCTTGTGGGAAAATGCAGAAAAATGTTCCACCTCTCCATCAATAAGCTAACAAAAACTCCATCAATCTGTCTCTTCAAGGCAGAGGCTTCCATTTTTCATTCAGGATTGAAAATAACCTGAAAACAATCAGTCCTCTCCATCTACATTAAGTCTTAGTCAAGTTTTCTCCTTTCAAAATCAGTGCTACGGTGCGGAACTACTTGGCTGCAGTGTGTAGCCTCTGTCTACTTCCTGGTTCCTTAGCCAGTGATACGAAAGTTCCCAGGGTTCCCAAAACACAGTGAAGTATTTGCTATTTTATTTTGGCAAACAAGCAGAAGCCTACAAACATGGTGACCAGTAAGAGAAGTTGACCAGTAAAAAACAGCTTACACCTAGCATGTCTATGTAGACTGGAACTTCACACCAGAAAGTAACCAGTGAGGAGATAACAGCTTGTTATTTTGATGCCATTATTACTTTTGGCTTTCAATACAGTAGGGGGCACCCAGATTTGAACTGGGGACCTCTTGATCTGCAGACAAATGCTCTACCACTGAGCTATACCCCCTTGTTCTGACTCTCAAAACCTGAAACAATAGAGTGATGACTATACATATCAACTATATCACTGATTTGTAGCACCGTATATTCAACAGCTTTAATTTTGTAAAGTGCTTTACTGTATGTTTTCTTACTAATTGTCTCTGTTTGTTTTCCTTTGTTTTGGGTGCAACCATCTTGTGGGAAAATGCAGAAAAATGTTCCACCCCTCCATCAATAAGCTAACAAAAACTCCATCAATCTGTCTCTTCAAGGCAGAGGCTTCCATTTGTCATTCAGGATTGAAAATAACCTGAAAACAATCAGTCCTCTCCATCTACATTAAGTCTTAGTCAAGTCTTCTCCTTTCAAAATCAGTGCTACGGTGCGGAACTACTTGGCTGCAGTGTGTAGCCTCTGTCTACTTCCTGGTTCCTTAGCCAGTGATACGAAAGTTCCCAGGGTTCCCAAAACACAGTGAAGTATTTGCTATTTTATATTGGCAAACAGGCAGAAGCCTACAAACATGGTAACCAGTAAGAGAAGTTGACCAGTAAAAAAACAGCTTACACCTAGCTAGTCTATGTAGAAAGGGACTTCACAGCAGAAAGTAACCATTGAGGAGATAACAGCTTGTTATTTTGATGCTGTTATTACTTTGTGCTTTCAATACAGTAGGGGGCACCCAGATTTGAACTGGGGACCTCTTGATCTGCAGTCAAATGCTCTACCACTGAGCTATACCCCCTTGTTCTGACTCTCAAAACCTGAAACAATAGAGTGATGACTATACATATCAACTATCTATATCACTGATTTGTAGCACCGTATATTCAACAGCTTTAATTTTGTAAAGTGCTTTACTGTATGTTTTCTGACTAATTGTCTCTGTTTGTTTTCCTTTGTTTTGGGTGCAACCATCTTGTGGGAAAATGCAGAAAAATGTTCCACCCCTCCATCAATAAGCTAACAAAAACTCCATCAATCTGTCTCTTCAAGGCAGAGGTTTCCATTTTTCATTCAGGATTGAAATTAACCTGAAAACAATCAGTCCTCTCCATCTACATTAAGTCTTAGTCAAGTCTTCTCCTTTCAAAATCAGTGCTACGGTGCGGAACTACTTGGCCGCAGTGTGTAGCCTCTGTCTACTTCCTGGTTCCTTAGCCAGTGATACGAAAGTTCCCAGGGTTCCCAAAACACAGTGAAGTATTTGCTATTTTATATTGGCAAAAAGGCAGAAGCCTACAAACATGGTAACCAGTAAGAGAAGTTGACCAGTAATAAACAGCTTACACCTAGTCAGTCTATGTAGAAAGGGACTTCACAGCAGAAAGTAACCATTGAGGAGATAACAGCTTATTATTTTGATGCCGTTATTACTTTGAGCTTTTAATACAGTAGGGGGCACCCAGATTTGAACTGGGGACCTCTTGATCTGCAGTCAAATGCTCTACCACTGAGCTATACCCCCCTGTTCTGACGCTCAAACCCTGAAACAATAGAGTGATGACTATACATATCAACTATCTATATCACTGATTTGTACATTACGTCTTAGTCAAGTATTTCTCCTTTCAAAATCAGTGCTACGGTGCGGAACTACTTGGCTGCAGTGTGTAGCCTCTGTCTACTTCCTGGTTCCTTAGCCAGTGATACGAAAGTTCCCAAGGTTCCCAAAACACAGTGAAGTATTTGCTATTTTATATTGGCAAAAAGGCAGAAGCCTACAAACATGGTGACCAGTAAGAGAAGTTGACCAGTAAAAAACAGCTTACACCTAGCCAGTCTATGTAGAAACGGACTTCACAGCAGAAAGTAACCATCGAGGAGATAACAGCTTGTTATTTTGATGCCATAATTACTTTTGGCTTGCAATACAGTAGGGGGCACCCAGATTTGAACTGGGGACCTCTTGATCTGCAGTCAAATGCTCTACCACTGAGCTATACCCCCTTGTTCTGACTCTCAAAGCCTGAAACAATAGAGTGATGACTATACATATCAACTATCTATATCACTGATTTGTAGCACCGTATATTCAACAGCTTTAATTTTGTAAAGTGCTTTACTGTATGTTTTCTGACTAATTGTCTCTTTGTTTGTTGTCCTTTTTTTTGGGTGCAACCATCTTGTGGGAAAATGCAGAAAAATATTCCACCCCTCCATCAATAAGCTAACAAAAACTCAATTAATCTGTCTCTTCAAGGCAGAGGCTTCCATTTTTCATTCAGGATTGAAAATAACCTGAAAACAATCAGTCCTCTCCATCTACATTAAGTCTTAGTCAAGTTTTCTCCTTTCAAAATCAGTGCTACGGTGCGGAACTACTTGGCTGCAGTGTGTAGCCTCTGTCTACTTCCTGGTTCCTTAGCCAGTGATACGAAAGTTCCCAGGGTTCCCAAAACACAGTGAAGTATTTGCTATTTTATTTTGGCAAACAAGCAGAAGCCTACAAACATTGTGACCAGTAAAAAACAGCTTACACCTAGCATGTCTATGTAGACTGGAACTTCACACCAGAAAGTAACCAGTGAGGAGATAACAGTTTGTTATTTTGATGCCATTATTACTTTTGGCTTTCAATACAGTAGGGGGCACCCAGATTTGAACTGGGGACCTCTTGATCTGCAGTCAAATGCTCTACCACTGAGCTATACCCCCTTGTTCTGACTCTCAAAACCTGAAACAATAGAGTGATGACTATACATATCAACTATATCACTGATTTGTAGCACCGTATATTCAACAGCTTTAATTTTGTAAAGTGCTTTACTGTATGTTTTCTGACTAATTGTCTCTGTTTGTTTTCCTTTGTTTTGGGTGCAACCATCTTGTGGGAAAATGCAGAAAAATATTCCACCCCTCCATCAATAAGCTAACAAAAACTCCATCAATCTGTCTCTTCAAGGCAGAGGTTTCCATTTGTCATTCAGGATTGAAAATAACCTGAAAACAATCAGTCCTCTCCATCTACATTAAGTCTTAGTCAAGTTTTCTCCTTTCAAAATCAGTGCTACGGTGTGGAACTACTTGGCTGCAGTGTGTAGCCTCTGTCTACGTCCTGGTTCCTTAGCCAGTGATACGAAAGTTCCCAGGGTTCCCAAAACACAGTGAAGTATTTGCTATTTTATATTGGCAAAAAGGCAGAAGCCTACAAACATGGTGACCAGTAAAGAACAGCTTACACCTAGGCAGTCTATGTAGAAACGGACTTCACAGCAGAAAGTAACCATCGAGGAGATAACAGCTTGTTATTTTGATGCCATAATTACTTTTGGCTTGCAATACAGTAGGGGGCACCCAGATTTGAACTGGGGACCTCTTGATCTGCAGTCAAATGCTCTACCACTGAGCTATACCCCCTTGTTCTGACTCTCAAAACCTGAAACAATAGAGTGATGACTATACATATCAACTATCTCTATCACTGATTTGTAGCACCGTATATTCAACAGCTTTAATTTTGTAAAGTGCTTTACTGTATGTTTTCTGACTAATTGTCTCTGTTTGTTTTCCTTTGTTTTGGGTGCAACCATCTTGTGGGAAAATGCAGAAAAATATTCCACCCCTCCATCAATAAGCTAACAAAAACTCCATCAATCTGTCTCTTCAAGGCAGAGGTTTCCATTTGTCATTCAGGATTGAAAATAACCTGAAAACAATCAGTCCTCTCCATCTACATTAAGTCTTAGTCAAGTTTTCTCCTTTCAAAATCAGTGCTACGGTGCGGAACTACTTGGCTGCAGTGTGTAGCCTCTGTCTACTTCCTGGTTCCTTAGCCAGTGATACGAAAGTTCCCAGGGTTCCCAAAACACAGTGAAGTATTTGCTATTTTATATTGGCAAAAAGGCAGAAGCCTACAAACATGGTGACCAGTAAGAGAAGTTGACCAGTAAAAAACAGCTTACACCTAGCATGTCTATGTAGACTGGAACTTCACACCAGAAAGTAACCAGTGAGGAGATAACAGCTTGTTATTTTAATGCCATTATTACTTTTGGCTTTCAATACAGTAGGGGGCACCCAGATTTGAACTGGGGACCTCTTGATCTGCAGTCAAATGCTCTACCACTGAGCTATACCCCCTTGTTCTGACTCTCAAAACTGAAACAATAGAGTGATGACTATACATATCAACTATCTATATCACTGATTTGTACATTACGTCTTAGTCAAGTATTTCTCCTTTCAAAATCAGTGCTACGGTGCGGAACTACTTGGCTGCAGTGTGTAGCCTCTGTCTACTTCCTGGTTCCTTAGCCAGTGATACGAAAGTTCCCAGGGTTCCCAAAACACAGTGAAGTATTTGCTATTTTATATTGGCAAAAAGGCAGAAGCCTACAAACATGGTGACCAGTAAGAGAAGTTGACCAGTAAAAAACAGCTTACACCTAGCCAGTCTATGTAGAAACGGACTTCACAGCAGAAAGTAACCATCGAGGAGATAACAGCTTGTTATTTTGATGCCATAATTACTTTTGGCTTGCAATACAGTAGGGGGCACCCAGATTTGAACTGGGGACCTCTTGATCTGCAGTCAAATGCTCTACCACTGAGCTATACCCCCTTGTTCTGACTCTCAAAGCCTGAAACAATAGAGTGATGACTATACATATCAACTATCTATATCACTGATTTGTAGCACCGTATATTCAACAGCTTTAATTTTGTAAAGTGCTTTACTGTATGTTTTCTGACTAATTGTCTCTTTGTTTGTTGTCCTTTTTTTTGGGTGCAACCATCTTGTGGGAAAATGCAGAAAAATATTCCACCCCTCCATCAATAAGCTAACAAAAACTCAATTAATCTGTCTCTTCAAGGCAGAGGCTTCCATTTTTCATTCAGGATTGAAAATAACCTGAAAACAATCAGTCCTCTCCATCTACATTAAGTCTTAGTCAAGTTTTCTCCTTTCAAAATCAGTGCTACGGTGCGGAACTACTTGGCTGCAGTGTGTAGCCTCTGTCTACTTCCTGGTTCCTTAGCCAGTGATACGAAAGTTCCCAGGGTTCCCAAAACACAGTGAAGTATTTGCTATTTTATTTTGGCAAACAAGCAGAAGCCTACAAACATTGTGACCAGTAAAAAACAGCTTACACCTAGCATGTCTATGTAGACTGGAACTTCACACCAGAAAGTAACCAATGAGGAGATAACAGTTTGTTATTTTGATGCCATTATTACTTTTGGCTTTCAATACAGTAGGGGGCACCCAGATTTGAACTGGGGACCTCTTGATCTGCAGTCAAATGCTCTACCACTGAGCTATACCCCCTTGTTCTGACTCTCAAAACCTGAAACAATAGAGTGATGACTATACATATCAACTATATCACTGATTTGTAGCACCGTATATTCAACAGCTTTAATTTTGTAAAGTGCTTTACTGTATGTTTTCTGACTAATTGTCTCTGTTTGTTTTCCTTTGTTTTGGGTGCAACCATCTTGTGGGAAAATGCAGAAAAATATTCCACCCCTCCATCAATAAGCTAACAAAAACTCCATCAATCTGTCTCTTCAAGGCAGAGGTTTCCATTTGTCATTCAGGATTGAAAATAACCTGAAAACAATCAGTCCTCTCCATCTACATTAAGTCTTAGTCAAGTTTTCTCCTTTCAAAATCAGTGCTACGGTGCGGAACTACTTGGCTGCAGTGTGTAGCCTCTGTCTACTTCCTGGTTCCTTAGCCAGTGATACGAAAGTTCCCAGGGTTCCCAAAACACAGTGAAGTATTTGCTATTTTATATTGGCAAACAGGCAGAAGCCTACAAACATGGTGACCAGTAAGAGAAGTTGACCAGTAAAAAACAGCTTACACCTAGCCAGTCTATGTAGAAATGGACTTCACAGCAGAAAGTAACCATTGAGGAGATAACAGCTTGTTATTTTGATGCCATAATTACTTTTGGCTTGCAATACAGTAGGGGGCACCCAGATTTGAACTGGGGACCTCTTGATCTGCAGTCAAATGCTCTACCACTGAGCTATACCCCCTTGTTCTGACTCTCAAAACCTGAAACAATAGAGTGATGACTATACATATCAACTATCTATATCACTGATTTGTAGCACCGTATATTCAACAGCTTTAATTTTGTAAAGTGCTTTACTGTATGTTTTCTGACTAATTGTCTCTTTGTTTGTTTTCCTTTGTTTTGGGTGCAACCATCTTGTGGGAAAATGCAGAAAAATATTCCACCCCTCCATCAATAAGCTAACAAAAACTCCATCAATCTGTCTCTTCAAGGCAGAGGTTTCCATTTGTCATTCAGGCTTGAAAATAACCTGAAAACAATCAGTCCTCTCCATCTACATTAAGTCTTAGTCAAGTTTTCTCCTTTCAAAATCAGTGCTACGGTGCGGAACTACTTGGCTGCAGTGTGTAGCCTCTGTCTACTTCCTGGTTCCTTAGCCAGTGATACGAAAGTTCCCAGGGTTCCCAAAACACAGTGAAGTATTTGCTATTTTATATTGGCAAAAAGGCAGAAGCCTACAAACATGGTGACCAGTAAGAGAAGTTGACCAGTAAAAAACAGCTTACACCTAGCATGTCTATGTAGACTGGAACTTCACACCAGAAAGTAACCAGTGAGGAGATAACAGCTTGTTATTTTGATGCCATTATTACTTTTGGCTTTCAATACAGTAGGGGGCACCCAGATTTGAACTGGGGACCTCTTGATCTGCAGTCAAATGCTCTACCACTGAGCTATACCCCCTTGTTCTGACTCTCAAAACCTGAAACAATAGAGTGATGACTATACATATCAAATATCTATATCACTGATTTGTAGCACCGTATATTCAACAGCTTTAATTTTGTAAAGTGCTTTACTGTATGTTTTCTGACTAATTGTCTCTGTTTGTTTTCCTTTGTTTTGGGTGCAACCATCTTGTGGGAAAATGCAGAAAAATGTTCCACCCCTCCATCAATAAGCTAACAAAAACTCCATCAATCTGTCTCTTCAAGGCAGAGGCTTCCATTTTTCATTCAGGATTGAAATTAACCTGAAAACAATCAGTCCTCTCCATCTACATTAAGTCTTAGTCAAGTTTTCTGCTTTCAAAATCAGTGCTACGGTGCGGAACTACTTGGCCGCAGTGTGTAGCCTCTGTCTACTTCCTGGTTCCTTAGCCAGTGATACGAAAGTTCCCAGGGTTCCCAAAACACAGTGAAGTATTTGCTATTTTATATTGGCAAACAGACAGAAGCCTACAAACATGGTAACCAGTAAGAGAAGTTGACCAGTAAAAAAACAGCTTACACCTTGCCAGTCTATGTAGAAAGGGACTTCACAGCAGAAAGTGACCATTGAGGAGATAACAGCTTGTTATTTTGATGCTATTATTACTTTGTGCTTTCAATACAGTAGGGGGCACCCAGATTTGAACTGGGGACTTCTTGATCTGCAGTCAAATGCTCTACCACTGAGCTATACCCCCTTGTTCTGACTCTCAAAACCTAAAACAATAGAGTGATGACTATACATATCAACTATCTATATCACTGATTTGTAGCACCGTATATTCAACAGCTTTAATTTTGTAAAGTGCTTTACTGTATGTTTTCTGACTAATTGTCTCTTTGTTTGTTTTCCTTTGTTTTGGGTGCAACCATCTTGTGGGAAAACGCAGAAAAATATTCCACCCCTCCATCAATAAGCTAACAAAAACTCAATTAATCTGTCTCTTCAAGGCAGAGGCTTCCATTTTTCATTCAGGATTGAAAATAACCTGAAAACAATCAGTCCTCTCCATCTACATTAAGTCTTAGTCAAGTTTTCTCCTTTCAAAATCAGTGCTACGGTGCGGAACTACTTGGCTGCAGTGTGTAGCCTCTGTCTACTTCCTGGTTCCTTAGCCAGTGATACGAAAGTTCCCAGGGTTCCCAAAACACAGTGAAGTATTTGCTATTTTATTTTGGCAAACAAGCAGAAGCCTACAAACATGGTGAGCAGTAAGAGAAGTTGACCAGTAAAAAACAGCTTACACCTAGCATGTCTATGTAGAAACGGACTTCACAGCAGAAAGTAACCATCAAGGAGATAACAGCTTGTTATTTTGATGCCATAATTACTTTTGGCTTGCAATACAGTAGGGGGAACCCAGATTTGAACTGGGGACCTCTTGATCTGCAGTCAAATGCTCTACCACTGAGCTATACCCCCTTGTTCTGACTCTCAAAACCTGAAACAATAGAGTGATGACTATACATATCAACTATATCACTGATTTGTAGCACCGTATATTCAACAGCTTTAATTTTGTAAAGTGCTTTACTGTATGTTTTCTGACTAATTGTCTCTTTGTTTGTTGTCCTTTTTTTTGGGTGCAACCATCTTGTGGGAAAATGCAGAAAAATATTCCACCCCTCCATCAATAAGCTAACAAAAACTCGATTAATCTGTCTCTTCAAGGCAGAGGCTTCCATTTTTCATTCAGGATTGAAAATAACCTGAAAACAATCAGTCCTCTCCATCTACATTAAGTCTTAGTCAAGTTTTCTCCTTTCAAAATCAGTGCTACGGTGCGGAACTACTTGGCTGCAGTGTGTAGCCTCTGTCTACTTCCTGGTTCCTTAGCCAGTGATACGAAAGTTCCCAGGGTTCCCAAAACACAGTGAAGTATTTGCTATTTTATTTTGGCAAACAAGCAGAAGCCTACAAACATTGTGACCAGTAAAAAACAGCTTACACCTAGCATGTCTATGTAGACTGGAACTTCACACCAGAAAGTAACCAGTGAGGAGATAACAGTTTGTTATTTTGATGCCATTATTACTTTTGGCTTTCAATACAGTAGGGGGCACCCAGATTTGAACTGGGGACCTCTTGATCTGCAGTCAAATGCTCTACCACTGAGCTATACCCCCTTGTTCTGACTCTCAAAACCTGAAACAATAGAGTGATGACTATACATATCAACTATATCACTGATTTGTAGCACCGTATATTCAACAGCTTTAATTTTGTAAAGTGCTTTACTGTATGTTTTCTGACTAATTGTCTCTGTTTGTTTTCCTTTGTTTTGGGTGCAACCATCTTGTGGGAAAATGCAGAAAAATATTCCACCCCTCCATCAATAAGCTAACAAAAACTCCATCAATCTGTCTCTTCAAGGCAGAGGTTTCCATTTGTCATTCAGGATTGAAAATAACCTGAAAACAATCAGTCCTCTCCATCTACATTAAGTCTTAGTCAAGTTTTCTCCTTTCAAAATCAGTGCTACGGTGCGGAACTACTTGGCTGCAGTGTGTAGCCTCTGTCTACTTCCTGGTTCCTTAGCCAGTGATACGAAAGTTCCCAGGGTTCCCAAAACACAGTGAAGTATTTGCTATTTTATATTGGCAAAAAGGCAGAAGCCTACAAACATGGTGACCAGTAAGAGAAGTTGACCAGTAAAAAACAGCTTACACCTAGCATGTCTATGTAGACTGGAACTTCACACCAGAAAGTAACCAGTGAGGAGATAACAGCTTGTTATTTTGATGCCATTATTACTTTTGGCTTTCAATACAGTAGGGGGCACCCAGATTTGAACTGGGGACCTCTTGATCTGCAGTCAAATGCTCTACCACTGAGCTATACCCCCTTGTTCTGACTCTCAAAACTGAAACAATAGAGTGATGACTATACATATCAACTATCTATATCACTGATTTGTACATTACGTCTTAGTCAAGTATTTCTCCTTTCAAAATCAGTGCTACGGTGCGGAACTACTTGGCTGCAGTGTGTAGCCTCTGTCTACTTCCTGGTTCCTTAGCCAGTGATACGAAAGTTCCCAGGGTTCCCAAAACACAGTGAAGTATTTGCTATTTTATATAGGCAAAAAGGCAGAAGCCTACAAACATGGTGACCAGTAAGAGAAGTTGACCAGTAAAAAACAGCTTACACCTAGCCAGTCTATGTAGAAACGGACTTCACAGCAGAAAGTAACCATCGAGGAGATAACAGCTTGTTATTTTGATGCCATAATTACTTTTGGCTTGCAATACAGTAGGGGGCACCCAGATTTGAACTGGGGACCTCTTGATCTGCAGTCAAATGCTCTACCACTGAGCTATACCCCCTTGTTCTGACTCTCAAAGCCTGAAACAATAGAGTGATGACTATACATATCAACTATCTATATCACTGATTTGTAGCACCGTATATTCAACAGCTTTAATTTTGTAAAGTGCTTTACTGTATGTTTTCTGACTAATTGTCTCTTTGTTTGTTGTCCTTTTTTTTGGGTGCAACCATCTTGTGGGAAAATGCAGAAAAATATTCCACCCCTCCATCAATAAGCTAACAAAAACTCAATTAATCTGTCTCTTCAAGGCAGAGGCTTCCATTTTTCATTCAGGATTGAAAATAACCTGAAAACAATCAGTCCTCTCCATCTACATTAAGTCTTAGTCAAGTTTTCTCCTTTCAAAATCAGTGCTACGGTGCGGAACTACTTGGCTGCAGTGTGTAGCCTCTGTCTACTTCCTGGTTCCTTAGCCAGTGATACGAAAGTTCCCAGGGTTCCCAAAACACAGTGAAGTATTTGCTATTTTATTTTGGCAAACAAGCAGAAGCCTACAAACATTGTGACCAGTAAAAAACAGCTTACACCTAGCATGTCTATGTAGACTGGAACTTCACACCAGAAAGTAACCAATGAGGAGATAACAGTTTGTTATTTTGATGCCATTATTACTTTTGGCTTTCAATACAGTAGGGGGCACCCAGATTTGAACTGGGGACCTCTTGATCTGCAGTCAAATGCTCTACCACTGAGCTATACCCCCTTGTTCTGACTCTCAAAACCTGAAACAATAGAGTGATGACTTTACATATCAACTATATCACTGATTTGTAGCACCGTATATTCAACAGCTTTAATTTTGTAAAGTGCTTTACTGTATGTTTTCTGACTAATTGTCTCTGTTTGTTTTCCTTTGTTTTGGGTGCAACCATCTTGTGGGAAAATGCAGAAAAATATTCCACCCCTCCATCAATAAGCTAACAAAAACTCCATCAATCTGTCTCTTCAAGGCAGAGGTTTCCATTTGTCATTCAGGATTGAAAATAACCTGAAAACAATCAGTCCTCTCCATCTACATTAAGTCTTAGTCAAGTTTTCTCCTTTCAAAATCAGTGCTACGGTGCGGAACTACTTGGCTGCAGTGTGTAGCCTCTGTCTACTTCCTGGTTCCTTAGCCAGTGATACGAAAGTTCCCAGGGTTCCCAAAACACAGTGAAGTATTTGCTATTTTATATTGGCAAACAGGCAGAAGCCTACAAACATGGTGACCAGTAAGAGAAGTTGACCAGTAAAAAACAGCTTACACCTAGCCAGTCTATGTAGAAATGGACTTCACAGCAGAAAGTAACCATTGAGGAGATAACAGCTTGTTATTTTGATGCCATAATTACTTTTGGCTTGCAATACAGTAGGGGGCACCCAGATTTGAACTGGGGACCTGTTGATCTGCAGTCAAATGCTCTACCACTGAGCTATACCCCCTTGTTCTGACTCTCAAAACCTGAAACAATAGAGTGATGACTATACATATCAACTATCTATATCACTGATTTGTAGCACCGTATATTCAACAGCTTTAATTTTGTAAAGTGCTTTACTGTATGTTTTCTGACTAATTGTCTCTTTGTTTGTTTTCCTTTGTTTTGGGTGCAACCATCTTGTGGGAAAATGCAGAAAAATATTCCACCCCTCCATCAATAAGCTAACAAAAACTCCATCAATCTGTCTCTTCAAGGCAGAGGTTTCCATTTGTCATTCAGGCTTGAAAATAACCTGAAAACAATCAGTCCTCTCCATCTACATTAAGTCTTAGTCAAGTTTTCTCCTTTCAAAATCAGTGCTACGGTGCGGAACTACTTGGCTGCAGTGTGTAGCCTCTGTCTACTTCCTGGTTCCTTAGCCAGTGATACGAAAGTTCCCAGGGTTCCCAAAACACAGTGAAGTATTTGCTATTTTATATTGGCAAAAAGGCAGAAGCCTACAAACATGGTGACCAGTAAGAGAAGTTGACCAGTAAAAAACAGCTTACACCTAGCATGTCTATGTAGACTGGAACTTCACACCAGAAAGTAACCAGTGAGGAGATAACAGCTTGTTATTTTGATGCCATTATTACTTTTGGCTTTCAATACAGTAGGGGGCACCCAGATTTGAACTGGGGACCTCTTGATCTGCAGTCAAATGCTCTACCACTGAGCTATACCCCCTTGTTCTGACTCTCAAAACCTGAAACAATAGAGTGATGACTATACATATCAAATATCTATATCACTGATTTGTAGCACCGTATATTCAACAGCTTTAATTTTGTAAAGTGCTTTACTGTATGTTTTCTGACTAATTGTCTCTGTTTGTTTTCCTTTGTTTTGGGTGCAACCATCTTGTGGGAAAATGCAGAAAAATGTTCCACCCCTCAATCAATAAGCTAACAAAAACTCCATCAATCTGTCTCTTCAAGGCAGAGGCTTCCATTTTTCATTCAGGATTGAAATTAACCTGAAAACAATCAGTCCTCTCCATCTACATTAAGTCTTAGTCAAGTTTTCTCCTTTCAAAATCAGTGCTACGGTGCGGAACTACTTGGCCGCAGTGTGTAGCCTCTGTCTACTTCCTGGTTCCTTAGCCAGTGATACGAAAGTTCCCAGGGTTCCCAAAACACAGTGAAGTATTTGCTATTTTATATTGGCAAACAGGCAGAAGCCTACAAACATGGTGACCAGTAAGAGAAGTTGACCAGTAAAAAACAGCTTACACATAGCATGTCTATGTAGACTGGAACTTCACACCAGAAAGTAACCAGTGAGGAGATAACAGTTTGTTATTTTGATGCCATTATTACTTTTGGCTTTCAATACAGTAGGGGGCACCCAGATTTGAACTGGGGACCTCTTGATCTGCAGTCAAATGCTCTACCACTGAGCTATACCCCCTTGTTCTGACTCTCAAAACCTGAAACAATAGAGTGATGACTATACATATCAACTATATCACTGATTTGTAGCACCGTATATTCAACAGCTTTAATTTTGTAAAGTGCTTTACTGTATGTTTTCTGACTAATTGTCTCTGTTTGTTTTCCTTTGTTTTGGGTGCAACCATCTTATGGGAAAATGCAGAAAAATATTCCACCCCTCCATCAATAAGCTAACAAAAACTCCATCAATCTGTCTCTTCAAGGCAGAGGTTTCCATTTGTCATTCAGGATTGAAAATAACCTGAAAACAATCAGTCCTCTCCATCTACATTAAGTCTTCAATTCAATTCAATTCAATTCAATTCAATTTTATTTATATAGCGCCAAATCATGAAACATGTCATCTCAAGGCACTTTACAAAATCAAGTTCAATCATATTATACAGATTGGGTCAGATTATACAGATTGGTCAAAATGTCCTATATAAGGAAACCAGTTGATTGCATCAAAGTCTTGACAAGCAGCATTCACTCCTGGGGAACCGTAGAGCCACAGGGAGAGTCGTCTGCATTGTACATGGTTTTGCTGCAATCCCTCATACTGAGCAAGCATGAAGCGACAGTGGGAAGAAAAACCACCCATTAACGGGAAAAAAAAAACCTCCGGCAGAACCGGGCTCAGTATGAACGGTCATCTGCCTCGACCAACTGGGGTTACAGAAGACAGAGTAGAGACACAACAAGAGAGACAAAAAAGCACAGAAGCACACATTGATCTAGTAATCTGTTCTACATTAGATGGTAGTAACGGGTGAGCCGTCTTCTCTGGATGATGTCAAAGTTAACAGAACGCCAGACCAGGTGTACCTACTATGAAGAAAAAGAGAGAGAGCAAAAAGTTAAAAGCTGAAATGACGACAGTCATTTCAATGTAATACAATACAAAACTGGAGAACCGTAGAATGAAGAACAGTAGAAATCAGTAGAGTGAGAAAATTAGACCCTGATGTCCTCCAGTAGCCTAAGCCTATAGCAGCATAACTATAGAGGTAGCTCAGGGTAACATGAGCCACTCTAACTATAAGCTTTGTCAAAAAGGAATGTTTTAAGATTAGTCTTAAAAATAGATAGGGTGTCTGCCTCACGGACCAAAACTGGGAGTGGGTTCCACAGGAGAGGAGCCTGATAGCTAAAGGATCTGCCTCCCATTCTACTTTTAGAGACTCTAGGAACCACCAGCAGACCTGCAGTCTGAGAGCGAAGTGCTCTGTTAGGAACATACGGAGTAATCAGAGCTCTGATATATGATGGAGCTTGATTATTAAGGGCTTTATACGTTAGAAGAAGAATTTTAAATTCTATTCTTGATTTAACAGGAAGCCAATGAAGGGAAGCTAAAATTGGAGAAATATGATCCCTCTTGTTGATTTTCATCAGAACTCTTGCCGTCTTAGTCAAGTTTTCTCCTTTCAAAATCAGTGCTACGGTGCGGAACTACTTGGCTGCAGTGTGTAGCCTCTGTCTACTTCCTGGTTCCTTAGCCAGTGATACGAAAGTTCCCAGGGTTCCCAAAACACAGTGAAGTATTTGCTATTTTATATTGGCAAAAAGGCAGAAGCCTACAAACATGGTGACCAGTAAGAGAAGTTGACCAGTAAAAAACAGCTTACACCTAGCATGTCTATGTAGACTGGAACTTCACACCAGAAAGTAACCAGTGAGGAGATAACAGCTTGTTATTTTGATGCCATTATTACTTTTGGCTTTCAATACAGTAGGGGGCACCCAGATTTGAACTGGGGACCTCTTGATCTGCAGTCAAATGCTCTACCACTGAGCTATACCCCCTTGTTCTGACTCTCAAAACTGAAACAATAGAGTGATGACTATACATATCAACTATCTATATCACTGATTTGTACATTACGTCTTAGTCAAGTATTTCTCCTTTCAAAATCAGTGCTACGGTGCGGAACTACTTGGCTGCAGTGTGTAGCCTCTGTCTACTTCCTGGTTCCTTAGCCAGTGATACGAAAGTTCCCAGGGTTCCCAAAACACAGTGAAGTATTTGCTATTTTATATTGGCAAAAAGGCAGAAGCCTACAAACATGGTGACCAGTAAGAGAAGTTGACCAGTAAAAAACAGCTTACACCTAGCCAGTCTATGTAGAAACGGACTTCACAGCAGAAAGTAACCATCGAGGAGATAACAGCTTGTTATTTTGATGCCATAATTACTTTTGGCTTGCAATACAGTAGGGGGCACCCAGATTTGAACTGGGGACCTCTTGATCTGCAGTCAAATGCTCTACCACTGAGCTATACCCCCTTGTTCTGACTCTCAAAGCCTGAAACAATAGAGTGATGACTATACATATCAACTATCTATATCACTGATTTGTAGCACCGTATATTCAACAGCTTTAATTTTGTAAAGTGCTTTACTGTATGTTTTCTGACTAATTGTCTCTTTGTTTGTTGTCCTTTTTTTTGGGTGCAACCATCTTGTGGGAAAATGCAGAAAAATATTCCACCCCTCCATCAATAAGCTAACAAAAACTCAATTAATCTGTCTCTTCAAGGCAGAGGCTTCCATTTTTCATTCAGGATTGAAAATAACCTGAAAACAATCAGTCCTCTCCATCTACATTAAGTCTTAGTCAAGTTTTCTCCTTTCAAAATCAGTGCTACGGTGCGGAACTACTTGGCTGCAGTGTGTAGCCTCTGTCTACTTCCTGGTTCCTTAGCCAGTGATACGAAAGTTCCCAGGGTTCCCAAAACACAGTGAAGTATTTGCTATTTTATTTTGGCAAACAAGCAGAAGCCTACAAACATTGTGACCAGTAAAAAACAGCTTACACCTAGCATGTCTATGTAGACTGGAACTTCACACCAGAAAGTAACCAATGAGGAGATAACAGTTTGTTATTTTGATGCCATTATTACTTTTGGCTTTCAATACAGTAGGGGGCACCCAGATTTGAACTGGGGACCTCTTGATCTGCAGTCAAATGCTCTACCACTGAGCTATACCCCCTTGTTCTGACTCTCAAAACCTGAAACAATAGAGTGATGACTTTACATATCAACTATATCACTGATTTGTAGCACCGTATATTCAACAGCTTTAATTTTGTAAAGTGCTTTACTGTATGTTTTCTGACTAATTGTCTCTGTTTGTTTTCCTTTGTTTTGGGTGCAACCATCTTGTGGGAAAATGCAGAAAAATATTCCACCCCTCCATCAATAAGCTAACAAAAACTCCATCAATCTGTCTCTTCAAGGCAGAGGTTTCCATTTGTCATTCAGGATTGAAAATAACCTGAAAACAATCAGTCCTCTCCATCTACATTAAGTCTTAGTCAAGTTTTCTCCTTTCAAAATCAGTGCTACGGTGCGGAACTACTTGGCTGCAGTGTGTAGCCTCTGTCTACTTCCTGGTTCCTTAGCCAGTGATACGAAAGTTCCCAGGGTTCCCAAAACACAGTGAAGTATTTGCTATTTTATATTGGCAAACAGGCAGAAGCCTACAAACATGGTGACCAGTAAGAGAAGTTGACCAGTAAAAAACAGCTTACACCTAGCCAGTCTATGTAGAAATGGACTTCACAGCAGAAAGTAACCATTGAGGAGATAACAGCTTGTTATTTTGATGCCATAATTACTTTTGGCTTGCAATACAGTAGGGGGCACCCAGATTTGAACTGGGGACCTCTTGATCTGCAGTCAAATGCTCTACCACTGAGCTATACCCCCTTGTTCTGACTCTCAAAACCTGAAACAATAGAGTGATGACTATACATATCAACTATCTATATCACTGATTTGTAGCACCGTATATTCAACAGCTTTAATTTTGTAAAGTGCTTTACTGTATGTTTTCTGACTAATTGTCTCTTTGTTTGTTTTCCTTTGTTTTGGGTGCAACCATCTTGTGGGAAAATGCAGAAAAATATTCCACCCCTCCATCAATAAGCTAACAAAAACTCCATCAATCTGTCTCTTCAAGGCAGAGGTTTCCATTTGTCATTCAGGCTTGAAAATAACCTGAAAACAATCAGTCCTCTCCATCTACATTAAGTCTTAGTCAAGTTTTCTCCTTTCAAAATCAGTGCTACGGTGCGGAACTACTTGGCTGCAGTGTGTAGCCTCTGTCTACTTCCTGGTTCCTTAGCCAGTGATACGAAAGTTCCCAGGGTTCCCAAAACACAGTGAAGTATTTGCTATTTTATATTGGCAAAAAGGCAGAAGCCTACAAACATGGTGACCAGTAAGAGAAGTTGACCAGTAAAAAACAGCTTACACCTAGCATGTCTATGTAGACTGGAACTTCACACCAGAAAGTAACCAGTGAGGAGATAACAGCTTGTTATTTTGATGCCATTATTACTTTTGGCTTTCAATACAGTAGGGGGCACCCAGATTTGAACTGGGGACCTCTTGATCTGCAGTCAAATGCTCTACCACTGAGCTATACCCCCTTGTTCTGACTCTCAAAACCTGAAACAATAGAGTGATGACTATACATATCAAATATCTATATCACTGATTTGTAGCACCGTATATTCAACAGCTTTAATTTTGTAAAGTGCTTTACTGTATGTTTTCTGACTAATTGTCTCTGTTTGTTTTCCTTTGTTTTGGGTGCAACCATCTTGTGGGAAAATGCAGAAAAATATTCCACCCCTCCATCAATAAGCTAACAAAAACTCAATTAATCTGTCTCTTCAAGGCAGAGGCTTCCATTTTTCATTCAGGGTGAAAAATAACCTGAAAACAATCAGTCCTCTCCGTCTACATTAAGTCTTAGTCAAGTTTTCTCCTTTCAAAATCAGTGCTACGGTGCGGAACTACTTGGCTGCAGTGTGTAGCCTCTGTCTACTTCCTGGTTCCTTAGCCAGTGATACGAAAGTTCCCAGGGTTCCCAAAACACAGTGAAGTATTTGCTATTTTATTTTGGCAAACAAACAGAAGCCTACAAACATGGTAACCAGTAAGAGAAGTTGACCAGTAAAAAACAGCTTACACCTAGCCAGTCTATGTAGAAACGGACTTCACAGCAGAAAGTAACCATCGAGGAGATAACAGCTTGTTATTTTGATGCCATAATTACTTTTGGCTTGCAATACAGTAGGGGGCACCCAGATTTGAACTGGGGACCTCTTGATCTGCAGTCAAATGCTCTACCACTGAGCTATACCCCCTTGTTCTGACTCTCAAAACCTGAAACAATAGAGTGATGACTATACATATCAACTATATCACTGATTTGTAGCACCGTATATTCAACAGCTTTAATTTTGTAAAGTGCTTTACTGTATGTTTTCTGACTAATTGTCTCTGTTTGTTTTCCTTTGTTTTGGGTGCAACCATCTTGTGGGAAAATGCAGAAAAATATTCCACCCCTCCATCAATAAGCTAACAAAAACTCCATCAATCTGTCTCTTCAAGGCAGAGGTTTCCATTTGTCATTCAGGATTGAAAATAACCTGAAAACAATCAGTCCTCTCCATCTACATTAAGTCTTAGTCAAGTTTTCTCCTTTCAAAATCAGTGCTACGGTGTGGAACTACTTGGCTGCAGTGTGTAGCCTCTGTCTACGTCCTGGTTCCTTAGCCAGTGATACGAAAGTTCCCAGGGTTCCCAAAACACAGTGAAGTATTTGCTATTTTATATTGGCAAAAAGGAAGAAGCCTACAAACATGGTGACCAGTAAGAGAAGTTGACCAGTAAAGAACAGCTTACACCTAGGCAGTCTATGTAGACTGGAACTTCACACCAGAAAGTAACCAGTGAGGAGATAACAGCTTGTTATTTCGATGCTGTTATTACTTTGTGCTTTCAATACAGTAGGGGGCACCCAGATTTGAACTGGGGACCTCTTGATCTGCAGTCAAATGCTCTACCACTGAGATATACCCCCTTGTTCTGACTCTCAAAACCTGAAACAATAGAGTTATGACTATACATATCAACTATATCACTGATTTCTAGCACTGTATATTCAACAGCTTTAATTTTGTAAAGTGCTTTACTGTATGTTTTCTGACTAATTGTCTCTGTTTGTTTTCCTTTGTTTTGGGTGAAACCATCTTTTGGGAAAATGCAGAAAAATGTTCCACCCCTCCATCAATAAGCTAACAAAAACTCCATCAATCTGTCTCTTCAAGGCAGAGGCTTCCATTTTTCATTCAGGATTGAAAATAACCTGAAAACAATCAGTCCTCTCCATCTACATTAAGTCTTAGTCAAGTCTTCTCCTTTCAAAATCAGTGCTACGGTGCGGAACTACTTGGCTGCAGTGTGTAGCCTCTGTCTACTTCCTGGTTCCTTAGCCAGTGATACGAAAGTTCCCAGGGTTCCCAAAACACAGTGAAGTATTTGCTATTTTATATTGGCAAACAGGCAGAAGCCTACAAACATGGTAACCAGTAAGAGAAGTTGACCAGTAAAAAAACAGCTTACACCTAGCCAGTCTATGTAGAAAGGGACTTCACAGCAGAAAGTAACCATCGAGGAGATAACAGCTTGTTATTTCGATGCTGTTATTACTTTGTGCTTTCAATACAGTAGGGGGCAGCCAGATTTGAACTGGGGACCTCTTGATCTGCAGTCAAATGCTCTACCACTTAGCTATACCCCCTTGTTCTGACTCTCAAAACCTGAAACAATAGAGTGATGACTATACATATCAACTATCTATATCACTGATTTGTAGCACCGTATATTCAACAGCTTTAATTTTGTAAAGTGCTTTACTGTATGTTTTCTGACTAATTGTCTCTTTGTTTGTTTTCCTTTGTTTTGGGTACAACCATCTTGTGGGAAAATGCAGAAAAATATTCCACCCCTCCATCAATAAGCTAACAAAAACTCAATTAATCTGTCTCTTCAAGGCAGAGGCTTCCATTTTTCATTCAGGATTGAAAATAACCTGAAAACAATCAGTCCTCTCCATCTACATTAAGTCTTAGTCAAGTTTTCTCCTTTCAAAATCAGTGCTACGGTGCGGAACTACTTGGCTGCAGTGTGTAGCCTCTGTCTACTTCCTGGTTCCTTAGCCAGTGATACGAAAGTTCCCAGGGTTCCCAAAACACAGTGAAGTATTTGCTATTTTATAATGGCAAACAGGCAGAAGCCTACAAACATGGTAACCAGTAAGAGAAGTTGACCAGTAATAAACAGCTTACACCTAGTCAGTCTATGTAGAAAGGGACTTCACAGGAGAAAGTAAACATTGAGGAGATAACAGCTTATTATTTTGATGCCGTTATTACTTTTGGCTTTCAATACAGTAGGGGGCACCCAGATTTGAACTGGGGACCTCTTGATCTGCAGTCAAATGCTCTACCACTGAGCTATACCCCCTTGTTGTCACTCTAAAACTTGAAACAATAGAGTGATGACTATACATATCAACTATCTATATCACTGATTTCTAGCACCGTATATTCAACAGCTTTAATTTTGTAAAGTGCTTTACTGTATGTTTTCTGTCTAATTGTCTCTGTTTGTTTTCCTTTGTTTTGGGTGCAACCATCTTGTGGGAAAATGCAGAAAAATATTCCACCCCTCCATCAATAAGCTAACAAAAACTCCATCAATCTGTCTCTTCAAGGCAGAGGTTTCCATTTGTCATTCAGGATTGAAAATAACCTGAAAACAATCAGTCCTCTCCGTCTACATTAAGTCTTAGTCAAGTCTTCTCCTTTCAAAATCAGTGCTACGGTGCGGAACTACTTGGCTGCAGTGTGTAGCCTCTGTCTACTTCCTGGTTCCTTAGCCAGTGATACGAAAGTTCCCAGGGTTCCCAAAACACAGTGAAGTATTTGCTATTTTATATTGGCAAACAGGCAGAAGCCTACAAACATGGTAACCAGTAAGAGAAGTTGACCAGTAAAAAAACAGCTTACACCTAGCCAGTCTATGTAGAAAGGGACTTCACAGCAGAAAGTGACCATTGAGGAGATAACAGCTTGTTATTTTGATGCTGTTATTACTTTGTGCTTTCAATACAGTAGGGGGCACCCAGATTTGAACTGGGGACCTCTTGATCTGCAGTCAAATGCTCTACCACTGAGCTATACCCCCTTGTTCTGACTCTCAAAACCTGAAACAATAGAGTGATGACTATACATATCAACTATCTATATCACTGATTTGTAGCACCGTATATTCAACAGCTTTAATTTTGTAAAGTGCTTTACTGTATGTTTTCTGACTAATTGTCTCTTTGTTTGTTTTCCTTTGTTTTGGGTGCAACCATCTTGTGGGAAAACGCAGAAAAATATTCCACCCCTCCATCAATAAGCTAACAAAAACTCCATTAATCTGTCTCTTCAAGGCAGAGGTTTCCATTTGTCATTCAGGATTGAAAATAACCTGAAAACAATCAGTCCTCTCCATCTACATTAAGTCTTAGTCAAGTGTTTCTCCTTTCAAAATCAGTGCTACGGTGCGGAACTACTTGGCTGCAGTGTGTAGCCTCTGTCTACTTCCTGGTTCCTTAGCCAGTGATATGAAAGTTCCCAGGGTTCCCAAAACACAGTGAAGTATTTGCTATTTTATTTTGGCAAACAGGCAGAAGCCTCCAAACATGGTAACCAGTAAGAGAAGTTGACCAGTAAAAAACAGCTTACACCTAGCCAGTCTATGTAGAAAGGGACTTCACAGCAGAAAGTAACCATTGAGGAGATAACAGCTTGTTATTTTGATGCCATTATTACTTTGAGCTTTCAATACAGTAGGGGGCACACAGATTTGAACTGGGGACCTCTTGATCTGCAGTCAAATGCTTTAGCACTGAGCTATACCCCCTTGTTCTGATTCTCAAAACCTGAAACAATAGATTGATGACTATACATATCAACTATCTATATCACAGATTTGTAGCACCGTATATTCAACAACTTTAATTTTGTAAAGTGCTTTACTGTATGTTTTCTGACTAATTGTCTCTGTTTGTTTTCATTTGTTTTGGGTGCAACCATCTTGTGGGAAAATGCAGAAAAATATTCCACCCCTCCATCAATAAGCTAACAAAAACTCCATCAATCTGTCTCTTCAAGGCAGAGGTTTCCATTTGTCATTCAGGATTGAAAATAACCTGAAAACAATCAGTCCTCTCCGTCTACATTAAGTCTTAGTCAAGTCTTCTCCTTTCAAAATCAGTGCTACGGTGCGGAACTACTTGGCTGCAGTGTGTAGCCTCTGTCTACTTCCTGGTTCCTTAGCCAGTGATACGAAAGTTCCCAGGGTTCCCAAAACACAGTGAAGTATTTGCTATTTTATATTGGCAAACAGACAGAAGCCTACAAACATGGTAACCAGTAAGAGAAGTTGACCAGTAAAAAAACAGCTTACACCTTGCCAGTCTATGTAGAAAGGGACTTCACAGCAGAAAGTGACCATTGAGGAGATAACAGCTTGTTATTTCGATACTGTTATTACTTTGTGCTTTCAATACAGTAGGGGGCACCCAGATTTGAACTGGGGACCTCTTGATCTGCAGTCAAATGCTCTACCACTGAGCTATACCCCCTTGTTCTGACTCCCAAAACCTGAAACAATAGAGTGATGACTATACATATCAACTATCTATATCACTGATTTGTAGCACCGTATATTCAACAGCTTTAATTTTGTAAAGTGCTTTACTGTATGTTTTCTGACTAATTGTCTCTGTTTGTTTTCCTTTGTTTTGGGTGCAACCATCTTGTGGGAAAATGCAGAAAAATATTCCACCCCTCCATCAATAAGCTAACAAAAACTCCATTAATCTGTCTCTTCAAGGCAGAGGTTTCCATTTGTCATTCAGGATTGAAAATAACCTGAAAACAATCAGTCCTCTCCATCTACATTAAGTCTTAGTCAAGTTTTCTCCTTTCAAAATCAGTGCTACGGTGCGGAACTACTTGGCTGCAGTGTGTAGCCTCTGTCTACTTCCTGGTTCCTTAGCCAGTGATATGAAAGTTCCCAGGGTTCCCAAAACACAGTGAAGTATTTGCTATTTTATTTTGGCAAACAGGCAGAAGCCTCCAAACATGGTAACCAGTAAGAGAAGTTGACCAGTAAAAAACAGCTTACACCTAGCCAGTCTATGTAGAAAGGGACTTCACAGCAGAAAGTAACCATTGAGGAGATAACAGCTTGTTATTTTGATGCCATTATAACTTTGAGCTTTCAATACAGTAGGGGGCACACAGATTTGAACTGGGGACCTCTTGATCTGCAGTCAAATGCTTTAGCACTGAGCTATACCCCCTTGTTCTGATTCTCAAAACCTGAAACAATAGATTGATGACTATACATATCAACTATCTATATCACAGATTTGTAGCACCGTATATTCAACAACTTTAATTTTGTAAAGTGCTTTACTGTATGTTTTCTGACTAATTGTCTCTGTTTGTTTTCATTTGTTTTGGGTGCAACCATCTTGTGGGAAAATGCAGAAAAATATTCCACCCCTCCATCAATAAGCTAACAAAAACTCCATCAATCTGTCTCTTCAAGGCAGAGGTTTCCATTTGTCATTCAGGATTGAAAATAACCTGAAAACAATCAGTCCTCTCCGTCTACATTAAGTCTTAGTCAAGTCTTCTCCTTTCAAAATCAGTGCTACGGTGCGGAACTACTTGGCTGCAGTGTGTAGCCTCTGTCTACTTCCTGGTTCCTTAGCCAGTGATACGAAAGTTCCCAGGGTTCCCAAAACACAGTGAAGTATTTGCTATTTTATATTGGCAAACAGACAGAAGCCTACAAACATGGTAACCAGTAAGAGAAGTTGACCAGTAAAAAAACAGCTTACACCTTGCCAGTCTATGTAGAAAGGGACTTCACAGCAGAAAGTGACCATTGAGGAGATAACAGCTTGTTATTTCGATACTGTTATTACTTTGTGCTTTCAATACAGTAGGGGGCACCCAGATTTGAACTGGGGACCTCTTGATCTGCAGTCAAATGCTCTACCACTGAGCTATACCCCCTTGTTCTGACTCTCAAAACCTGAAACAATAGAGTAATGACTATACATATCAACTATCTATATCACTGATTTGTAGCACCATATATTCAACAGCTTTAATTTTGTAAAGTGCTTTACTGTATGTTTTCTGACTAATTGTCTCTTTGTTTGTTTTCCTTTGTTTTGGGTGCAACCATCTTGTGGGAAAACGCAGAAAAATATTCCACCCCTCCATCAATAAGCTAACAAAAACTCAATTAATCTGTCTCTTCAAGGCAGAGGCTTCCATTTTTCATTCAGGATTGAAAATAACCTGAAAACAATCAGTCCTCTCCATCTACATTAAGTCTTAGTCAAGTTTTCTCCTTTCAAAATCAGTGCTACGGTGCGGAACTACTTGGCTGCAGTGTGTAGCCTCTGTCTACTTCCTGGTTCCTTAGCCAGTGATACGAAAGTTCCCAGGGTTCCCAAAACACAGTGAAGTATTTGCTATTTTATTTTGGCAAACAAGCAGAAGCCTACAAACATGGTGACCAGTAAGAGAAGTTGACCAGTAAAAAACAGCTTACACCTAACCAGTCTATGTAGAAACGGACTTCACAGCAGAAAGTAACCATCGAGGAGATAACAGCTTGTTATTTTGAATCCATAATTACTTTTGGCTTGCAATACAGTAGGGGGCACCCAGATTTGAACTGGGGACCTCTTGATCTGCAGTCAAATGCTCTACCACTGAGCTATACCCCCTTGTTGTCACTCTCAAAACTTGAAACAATAGAGTGATGACTATACATATCAACTATCTATATCACTGATTTCTAGCACCGTATATTCAACAGCTTTAATTTTGTAAAGTGCTTTACTGTATGTTTTCTGACTAATTGTCTCTGTTTGTTTTCCTTTGTTTTGGGTGCAACCATCTTGTGGGAAAATGCAGAAAAATATTCCACCCCTCCATCAATAAGCTAACAAAAACTCCATCAATCTGTCTCTTCAAGGCAGAGGTTTCCATTTGTCATTCAGGATTGAAAATAACCTGAAAACAATCAGTCCTCTCCGTCTACATTAAGTCTTAGTCAAGTCTTCTCCTTTCAAAATCAGTGCTACGGTGCGGAACTACTTGGCTGCAGTGTGTAGCCTCTGTCTACTTCCTGGTTCCTTAGCCAGTGATACGAAAGTTCCCAGGGTTCCCAAAACACAGTGAAGTATTTGCTATTTTATATTGGCAAACAGGCAGAAGCCTACAAACATGGTAACCAGTAAGAGAAGTTGACCAGTAAAAAAACAGCTTACACCTAGCCAGTCTATGTAGAAAGGGACTTCACAGCAGAATGTAACCATTGAGGAGATAACAGCTTGTTATTTCGATGCTGTTATTACTTTGTGCTTTCAATACAGTAGGGGGCAGCCAGATTTGAACTGGGGACCTCTTGATCTGCAGTCAAATGCTCTACCACTGAGCTATACCCCCTTGTTGTCACTCTCAAAACTTGAAACAATAGAGTGATGACTATACATATCAACTATCTATATCACTGATTTGTAGCACCGTATATTCAACAGCTTTAATTTTGTAAAGTGCTTTACTGTATGTTTTCTGACTAATTGTCTCTGTTTGTTTTCCTTTGTTTTGGGTGCAACCATCTTGTGGGAAAATGCAGAAAAATATTCCACCCCTCCATCAATAAGCTAACAAAAACTCCATTAATCTGTCTCTTCAAGGCAGACGCTTCCATTTTTCATTCAGGATTGAAAATAACCTGAAAACAATCAGTCCTCTCCATCTACATTACGTCTTAGTCAAGTGTTTCTCCTTTCAAAATCAGTGCTACGGTGCGGAACTACTTGGCTGCAGTGTGTAGCCTCTGTCTACTTCCTGGTTCCTTAGCCAGTGATACGAAAGTTCCCAGGGTTCCCAAAACACAGTGAAGTATTTGCTATTTTATATTGGCAAACAGGCAGAAGCCTACAAACATGGTAACCAGTAAGAGAAGTTGACCAGTAAACAACAACTTACACCTAGTCAGTCTATGTAGAAAGGGACTTCAGAGCAGAAAGTATCCATTGAGGAGATAACAGCTTGTTATTTTGATGCCATTATTACTTTGAGCTTTCAATACAGTAGGGGGCACACAGATTTGAACTGGGGACCTCTTGATCTGCAGTCAAATGCTTTAGCACTGAGCTATACCCCCTTGTTCTGATTCTCAAAACCTGAAACAATAGATTGATGACTATACATATCAACTATCTATATCACTGATTTGTAGCACCGTATATTCAACAGCTTTAATTTTGTAAAGTGCTTTACTGTATGTTTTCTGACTAATTGTCTCTGTTTGTTTTCCTTTGTTTTGGGTGCAACCATCTTGTGGGAAAATGCAGAAAAATATTCCACCCCTCCATCAATAAGCTAACAAAAACTCAATTAATCTGTCTCTTCAAGGCAGAGGCTTCCATTTTTCATTCAGGGTGAAAAATAACCTGAAAACAATCAGTCCTCTCCGTCTACATTAAGTCTTAGTCAAGTTTTCTCCTTTCAAAATCAGTGCTACGGTGCGGAACTACTTGGCTGCAGTGTGTAGCCTCTGTCTACTTCCTGGTTCCTTAGCCAGTGATACGAAAGTTCCCAGGGTTCCCAAAACACAGTGAAGTATTTGCTATTTTATTTTGGCAAACAAACAGAAGCCTACAAACATGGTAACCAGTAAGAGAAGTTGACCAGTAAAAAAACAGCTTACACCTAGCCAGTCTATGTAGAAAGGAACTTCACACCAGAAAGTAACCAGTGAGGAGATAACAGCTTGTTATTTTGATGCCATTATTACTTTTGGCTTTCAATACAGTAGGGAGCACCCAGATTTGAACCGGGGACCTCTTGATCTGCAGTCAAATGCTCTACCACTGAGCTATACCCCCTTGTTGACACTCTCAAAACTTGAAACAATAGAGTGATGACTATACATATCAAATATCTATATCACTGATTTCTAGCACCGTATATTCAACAGCTTTAATTTTGTAAAGTGCTTTACTGTATGTTTTCTGACTAATTGTCTCTGTTTGTTTTCCTTTGTTTTGGGTGCAACCATCTTGTGGGAAAATGCAGAAAAATATTCCACCCCTCCATCAATAAGCTAACAAAAACTCCATCAATCTGTCTCTTCAAGGCAGAGGTTTCCATTTGTCATTCAGGATTGAAAATAACCTGAAAACAATCAGTCCTCTCCGTCTACATTAAGTCTTAGTCAAGTCTTCTCCTTTCAAAATCAGTGCTACGGTGCGGAACTACTTGGCTGCAGTGTGTAGCCTCTGTCTACTTCCTGGTTCCTTAGCCAGTGATACGAAAGTTCCCAGGGTTCCCAAAACACAGTGAAGTATTTGCTATTTTATATTGGCAAACAGGCAGAAGCCTACAAACTTGGTAACCAGTAAGAGAAGTTGACCAGTAAACAACAACTTACACCTAGTCAGTCTATGTAGAAAGGGACTTCACAGCAGAAAGTAACCAATGAGGAGATAACAGCTTGTTATTTTGATGCTGTTATTACTTTGAGCTTTCAATACAGTAGGGGGCACCCAGATTTGAACTGGGGACCTCTTGATCTGCAGTCAAATGCTCTACCACTGAGCTATACCCCCTTGTTCTGATTCTCAAAACCTGAAACAATAGATTGATGACTATACATATCAACTATCTATATCACTGATTTGTAGCACCGTATATTCAACAGCTTTAATTTTGTAAAGTGCTTTACTGTATGTTTTCTGACTAATTGTCTCTGTTTGTTTTCCTTTGTTTTGGGTGCAACCATCTTGTGGGAAAATGCAGAAAAATATTCCACCCCTCCATCAATAAGCTAACAAAAACTCAATTAATCTGTCTCTTCAAGGCAGAGGCTTCCATTTTTCATTCAGGGTGAAAAATAACCTGAAAACAATCAGTCCTCTCCATCTACATTAAGTCTTAGTCAAGTTTTCTCCTTTCAAAATCAGTGCTACGGTGCGGAACTACTTGGCTGCAGTGTGTAGCCTCTGTCTACTTCCTGGTTCCTTAGCCAGTGATACGAAAGTTCCCAGGGTTCCCAAAACACAGTGAAGTATTTGCTATTTTATTTTGGCAAACAAACAGAAGCCTACAAACATGGTAACCAGTAAGAGAAGTTGACCAGTAAAAAACAGTTTACACCTAGCCAGTCTATGTAGAAAGAGACTTCACAGGAGAAAGTAACCATTGAGGAGATAACAGCTTGTTATTTTGATGCCATAATTACTTTTTGCTTGCAATACAGTAGGGGGCACCCAGATTTGAACTGGGGACCTCTTGATCTGCAGTCAAATGCTCTACCACTGAGCTATACCCCCTTGTTGTCACTCTCAAAACTTGAAACAGTAGAGTGATGACTATACATATCAACTATCTATATCACTGATTTGTAGCACCGTATATTCAACAGCTTTAATTTTGTAAAGTGCTTTACTGTATGTTTTCTGACTAATTGTCTCTGTTTGTTTTCCTTTGTTTTGGGTGCAACCATCTTGTGGGAAAATGCAGAAAAATATTCCACCCCTCCATCAATAAGCTAACAAAAACTCCATTAATCTGTCTCTTCAAGGCAGAGGCTTCCATTTTTCATTCAGGATTGAAAATAACCTGAAAACAATCAGTCCTCTACATCTACATTAAGTCTTAGTCAAGTTTTCTCCTTTCAAAATCAGTGCTACGGTGCGGAACTACTTGGCTGCAGTGTGTAGCCTCTGTCTACTTCCTGGTTCCTTAGCCAGTGATACGAAAGTTCCCAGGGTTCCCAAAACACAGTGAAGTATTTGCTATTTTATATTGGCAAACAAGCATCAATTCAGGAAACACACAGAATTGTGCTGTACTTGTAGTCGTACACTGAACTGGCTTCTGACCTGCCTGTTAAACTATCCCAGTGTTTTGTTTTTTAAAAGCCTACACATGTCCAAATTACAAATTCACAGTGTCTTCCCTAAAAAATGTATCTTATGAAAACTGATTTCATCTGCTAAATCACATACAGAGAAATAGAAAATTGAGTATATTTTAACCACAGGTTTAACTGAGAATTTTCTTTTAATTTTTTCTTCTTTGTCTAGACATCTCATTTGGTCTGCTCCCAGCGACAAAACAGGGAACTGGTTACTTTTTCCTTGAATTGCTTTGTGTATTCAGCTAAAAATCATCAGCATTATCACTATTTGATCACAATGAAACTGTCCTTCCATTAAAACTACACCACACACACACACACTTTTACCCTAACTATTATCAGTATATGAATAACCCTAACCTAACCTCAAATAAACACAACATAACTAACAGTAAACCCTAAGTAAACCCGTTACATTAGGGACAGTTTTTGTCCCCCCATGAGGCCTATTGGTCTTCAGAAGGTAACTGATTAAACCAGAAAAATGGTTTTGGTAGTTAACATAAACATACAGCACAACCTATAAATTTGCCATGTAATCCCCCCCCCCCAAAATGACATCTTTATGACTGTTTTTTTTTCCTTTTCGGCATATCAGTTTGTGTCTCCTCTGTTTACAGAGAGTTGCCCTGTCTTTTGACTTTCCTTTTTACGGACATTACCTGAGGCAGATCACCATCGCAACAGGAGGTATGCCTTCATCAAACTAACAGATGCTCAAGTAACCTTTCCTCCTTTCCTACATATGTTCAGAATGTGCTTTTTACAGATGAACAAGTCATATTTGGGAGTTACATATTTTTCCATCTGGTCTTTCTTCAGGATTTATCTTCACGGGAGATGTTATTCACCGTATGCTGACCACCACACAGTACATCGCCCCTCTAATGGCTAATTTTGACCCCAGCTACTCTAAAGACTCCACCGTTCAGTACCTGGATAATGGTATAACATAATCTCACTTGTTAACACACAGAAATTACACAGATGTTTAAGACTAACATGTTTTTTTAGGAGAAGTGTTTGTGGTCCACTGGGAGCGGGTCAGACTTCCAGGCAAGGAATCGGAAGGAGCCTTTACATTTCAGGCTGCTCTCTATAAGACAGGAAGAATCACTTTCAGCTACAGAGACGTGAGGCACATCTGTCATCTCTTCTCTTAAAACGTCTAACCTCATAATTCTCAACCATACCTTTATGGCCAGCCTCGACATTCTCCTGTCTGTTCAACAGATCCCTCTGTCTCTAACTGTGATTGGATCAGCCGAACATCCAGTCAAGGTCGGCTTGTCAGATGCCTTCATGGTCATGTCATCCACTTCTCAATCACCAGGTTAATGAAGATTTTTTAGTATACATGCAGCACCTCCACACTTGTTGGCACTCCTGGTTAAGATGTGTGTGAAGCAACAACAAATTAATATTTTATTACAATACCAAAATCTCTAATTGAAATAATATGTGGGATTTCAGGCACCCTTAATAATTCCTTTGAAATAACTATAACTGAAGCCTTTTACTTTTTTTAAGCCAATCAGAGTGTGAAAAAACTTTGGATTGGTAAACCATGACTTTTTACTGTATTTACCTTGGGCATATAACTCATTTCTCTAGGCCACTCTTAAAAATAGGAAAGACAAGAGAACATGTCACTTAAGGGAGGTAGACATGTTAATCTTGATAAGTCATGGAAGGCAACAAGTAATGACCATTTGCCTAAACTTGTGCATATCTGCAGTCCGACCAATGGTTAGAAGATTTAGAACAGTTGGAACTACGACAAACCAGGCTGGACGAAGAACAAAGTTGAATTTTTTTGTACAGTGTTGAGGATGGTAAGGGAGGCAAGAAAAATCTGCCAAGCTCACTACAACATTGAGTCTTCAGGTGAACAATTTTCATTGCAACTGGTTGTTTGGGGTTGTTGCCAGGAAAATAATGTTTCTGTCCTACACTCATAAATGTCAACATGTGGATTACCAGTATGTGTGCTTTGGCCTGATGAGACTGCTTTTCAGCAACTAACACTCCAGGTGGGTCTGAGATGAAATACAGGACGTACATAAAGACACCTCCTGCCTACTGTCAAGTCAGGTGGAGGATCTGTGACACTGTGTGCCTGTTGCTCGTCCAAAGGCCCCGTGCTAGGCATCACAGATTTTTCTCTTTTTTGTTTACATTCCTGGAATTTTAAATACAAAATCTGGGGGGTCTATGCCAGGAAAATAAATAATGCATTGCCATTTGGTCTTGCAGCAGGACATGGATCCATAATATGAGGACAAATCAACACAGAAACAAAATCCACCTTCGCCCATGGCCATCTCAGGCCCCAGGCCTTGTGGGATAAGTTTAAGAGAAGAGTGCATGAGAGAAAATCTAAGACTCTGGATAATTTAAAGAGATTGGGCAGAAGAATGGTCAAAGATTGTTCTCCCTTCATGGTCCAACCTGACACAGTATTGTTGGAGAGGTTTCATGTAAACAAAAAGAGCCCAACAAACAGATTAGACGTATCTTTATGACCAGTGTGAGTGGTCTGCTGCTACACAGTCCACAAATGTGAGGCACTTTCCTACTCCTTTGTCTCAGAACCAGAGTTGATTTCTTCAGCAAACATGAGCTTCAGTAGCTTGTTTGTTTTAGCCAGCCACTTGGGCCAGGCTTTGCTGGATCAATGAGCCTCTACTGCCCATGGCCTGTCATCAGTTCACCTCTATAGGTCTTAGATTTTACCAGATACTGACCACATTAGAACAGGAACACCCCTGGTTTTAGAGATGCTCTGACCGAGCCATCTATATCCAAATTTGGCCTTTGTCATGATAAGATAAGATAGGCTTTATTGATCTCACATTGGAGAAATTCACTTGACACATCGGCTCAGTAGTCAATAATCAGAAGAAGAAGGTGCCAAAAGTAGGAAAAGGTGCATCAGTTATATACAGTGTGTCCTCGTATATACAGTGGATCAAAAAATAAGAATAAAAATACAAAACAGAAATAAGGCAGAGGATGTCTTATGATGAAGACGTACTCAGGTCTTCTTAACCTGTGAGTGGTCACAATATTATGCACATTGGATGTATTTCTTAACACTGGATTTATCAAGCACAGAACAACTGTGCTCAAAAGAAATAAAATTTGGTTTCCTTCCCTTTTGTGGATCTGTTTTAAGTGATGTGATGCCAATTAATGTGAAAGGCTTGGTAATTAACCACTTATACGTAGGCCTAAATCTTATTTCTCTCCTCCAGATGGAGCACAGCAAACCATCTATGAGTACCATCGAGTTGAGATCGACATGACAAAGATTACCAACTCATCTGCTGTGGAGCTCACGCCACTGCCCAGTTAGGGAGCTCTGTTACCTTTCAAGACAGTTCAATGATATACACTTCAAACCAATTAAATATATATTTTATGTTTTTGCCTTCCCTTTGCAGCCTGCCTCCTATATGACAGCTGTGAGCTCTGCTTGTCCTCCAACCAAAGCTCTGGCTGCAGTTGGTGTAACGTTCTCCAGAGGTGAGCAGCAGCTCCTTCTTCAGCCCCAAAGTACAAGCCAAATAAAATGTCACCCTTTGTTTTCTACAAACATTGTGTTTCAGGTGCTCGGATGGCATGGACCGACACAGGCAGGAATGGTTGGATTATTCCTGTTCAGAGGAGGTACAACTGGACCACGGACATCTGCTTTGATGTTCCTGTGATTTGAAGTAAAGCGGAGTTTTGTCGGCCTGTGTGTGAACAGAGCAAAGATGCAACCTGCGACGATTACTTCAGGGATGACGGTTTCACGGGTTCCTCCGTTGCTCCGCAGACAGAGGACATTACGCCTTTGACTCCAGGACAAAGAGGGTGTAAAAAAGGTAAGATTTTCTAGATGCTATACACATGATTTTATTTTTTGGTGATCATTACTATTTAACAATTCCAGAGCAGAACTGGAAAGCTAAACTCACTCATTTCTTCCAGACGATCAGATTTTCATGACAGGCAGCGGTGAGACACAAATTCAAATTTGTATCTACAAACTGTAGTTTTGGATTTAAAAACATGCGATTTAATCTCTGCTGCAGATGTGAAAACAGAGTCTTCAACCAAGAGTAAAGGATTGTCTCACACTGGCATCATAGCCGGCATAGCAGCTGCTCTGGTTTTACTCCTGGCTCTGATACTTGTCGCCGTCTGCATCCATTGCTATCCCACCGGCTCATCGCGGCTTTACCTCATCCAGGTACACTGCCGACACCAAGGTTATAACTTAAATGAATTCTGGTATACAAGTTTTACTTGTTGTATGTATATGTGTATATATATATATATATATATATATATATATATATATATATATATATATATATATATATATATATATATATATATACTGTATATATACTGTATATATATAAATAATTATTATTATTATTATTATCAATACATGTCAACAGAGACGCAAAAGCTACTGGCCATCCATGAAGTTCCAAAACCAGCAACCAGGATACACAGAGGTGGAGGGAGATGGTCATGAAAAATACAGCATTGTGGAAGCCGGGCCGTGCTGAAATCAGAGAAATATGTACACTTATAGATAAGATCATTGCAAACAGTTACCTTTTAAGTTTTACTCTGAAGCGCTGTGACTTTTTTCCCTCCGAAGGATAAAACATTTATGTTATTTTGGAACAGTGTCACTTAGTTTTATAGTTTTTTTTTGTGTGACAATTAGCCAGCATTTGCACATTGATCAGTTTCAAATTAAATCTGTTGTCCAAAGATGTGTATCTATGACGGTAATCTTATGAATTTCAATTTGCTTTTCTTCATCGATCCAATAAATAAAATGGAAAACGTGAAGTTTTAGTGCTTTCTTGTGCTTTTAATTTATTGTTCTGTTTGGAGCATAGTGAAGAACTCCTGAATACTATTGGAGAACATAGTGTGCCTTGCAAATGTCCCCACATTTTCTTTGTAACCACAAACATTAATGCATTCTGTTAAGACATTTATTCAAAGGCATAAAGTAGCCCATAATTGTGAAGTAAAAGGAAAGTGATGCATGGTTTTCAATTTTTCTCACAAATAAAGGTCTGAGTGTTGTGCCGTTTATTTGTAATTAGCCCCGTTTTAGACTGATACTCCCATATAAAATCCGGTGAAACCAATTCAGAAGTCATCTAATCAATAAACCGAGTCCCCTTCTGTGATTTAATCTCAGGAGACGTTCAGTGAAGGTTTGGTAGAGTACATTAGTGAACTGCGCTGTGAAGAGCAAGGAACACGGCAGACAGGTCACTAATAAAACTGCGCCAAAATATAATGCAGGGCACATGATATCATAACCAAATTCACAAATGTAGAAGACATTTTTATTGTTGTTTTCCAAATACAATAGCATAACTTTAGGTTAGTAAGGATTTTTTTTAAGAATATAGAAAAACAGACCTGAAATAGTAAAAAATGTTTTTGGGTTTTGTTGGTGTGTTCTTGAAAGTACTGTATTTTCAGTTCTCTTTTATTATCTGAAATTGTCCTGTTACAGCTGTAACCCAGCAAAATTGCTTTATTTTTTTTACTTCCTTTTTTTTTTTTTTTACCATTTTCTAGAAAAGTTCAATGAATAATCCTTGACTTCCTGTTTTCCCGAGACACAAATACAAAAAAATATGACAGAGGTCTGATTCTTTTAGCAAGTCTTCAGAATGGTAGACATTGAATTAAAGGAAGAGCTTGCCAAACTTCATGAGTCAGGAGACTGCTACTAGAAAATAGCTACTCGCAAAGGTTGAGCATCCAGGAGATGGCAAATCTCTATAACTTAATCTTGCAACATCGGGAACAGGAGAGTAAGATGATAAACGTCACTGTTAGAGAACTGTAGCATTAGATTGCATCATAGCCCTAAATTGTCCTGTTTTTCTGGGTTGACCGTGTTATTATGACTGCCAAGGGTAAGGAAGAGTGGATGGATGCTGAAGATGCTGAAAACGTTGGCCAGCAGGTGTCGCCCCACGCAATCGTTTCACGTGGACGTGAAGTGGGACATGCAGTGAACGTGGCAGATGTGTAAAATTGTGATTTAGGAGCACTGAATTGGTGGAGCCCCAAAACCTGCAAGATGACTGCATGAGTTTGCTATGCGAGAACAGATGGAGCTCGGATAGGACAAAACAGGAGGCGCACGGTGCTCGACGAGCCACCTCTAAATGCTGATTTGCAACCACTTTAAAACAGCTGCGTCAATATATGTTGGATATATTCAAATTACATACCTCTCCACTGAATCCTCTTATCAGTATCTATTAAATGTTCATTAAGGGGGGCGGGAAATGACCCAAATTGTAGATTTCCTTCTCCTCGCTGCACGGGCACGCGCATCGTAAGGAAGAAGAGGACGGCGTCGGGGGCGCGCTTTCCGTGTCTGGTTAGTGGACTGACAGCCAGCTGTGCGGCTTCAACAACAATCTCCTCTGCTACGTACGGCTAGATTCTGGTTTTGGTCTGCCGCGGATCACATCTGTCCCCTGCAGCTGGTCTTCCAAAGCCGAAACTCGACAGCACGCTGCCACCTTTGGCCCGTATCGTCGCCGGGTTGTCTGCTAGCCAGCTAGAAGAGCGTTTCCCCCCCAAACATGAATCCGTTGTGTGGCAGATGTAATCAAGTCGTTTACCCCACGGAAAAAGTGAACTGTCTGGATAAGGTAAGAGCTCGAAATCTCTTCTTTTTTTTAACTCTGAAAAATAGCCCAAACTGGGGTTGTTTGTTTTTATTTGGACTGTACGTGGGCTTGTTTCCGCTCCGCTTTAAAGCCAAAACCGTTCACATATTTTTTGGTGAATGAACCGAACCGAAGAGCCCAGCGGAGGAACAGGTACGTCGACGTTAGCATGCTAACGGCTAGCCCGCGTCTGGGAATGCGGTGGCACCGCAACGTGGGCGAAAGGGGGAAATGGTGTCCACCTGGGTTAATAGTGCAGTTATTTGGAGCTGGCTTGGTGTATTAATTCGGACCAAGGTGTCTGATTTGCCCCTCCAGGCGAGGCTACAACCGAGCCTCGCCTGGGCCCGAAGCGACAGACTTGCCGTCAAACAGGGCGTATCTGTTCACCGTTCGGTACGTTTTTAACCCGGGAACTCCCCCAGGTGGACATGTTTCCGCTGGGTTTTCTGAACGGACAAAAAGCACTTTAAACCGAACACGTTTGTCCACCTCCTAGGTGACGCGGATCGTCTCGGTTTCACCGGCTAATCTCAAATCGGGGGGGATTATTAGCGAAAAGGCTCGTTCGGATTCACCGAAAACACAAAACTAATCTCAGATCAAGTGGTAATCCAATCAATTTTACCCGCTTTGACTCCGTAAAAGATCAGTCACAGGCAGTGGCGGTACGGCGAAAGGAAGTGTTAATGGTTCCTGTTCTGTAACTACTAGAAGAACATGAATATTACAACTATTTAACTCTATTTAAAGTACTTTGGGCTGCTCTCGTATTCAGGGGTCACCTCAGCAAGTCATTACAGTCTACACAGACGTGGCAGATTTTTTCAATATGACGTAACCGGGATTCGAACCCGGGTCCCCCACATCAAAGACGCTGATTTAGCCTCGCTAAATTACATGTAACCCTATGAGCCATAGATGCCATAAATGCACAGCGCTTACTGGACTCACCTGGGCGTGGTTTGTTTGCTCTGAATCACATTTAGCTCTGATCAGGACTTCAACTTTTTATTTTATTTTCCCATCCAGATGTTCTGATATTTTGTACATTTGCTGTGCAATAAATGTATTCATGCGTAGAGTCTGCATTATTTTATTGGTAGGTGAGAACTCCAAGAAAAAAGGTTAATTGTTGTCGGCCAACAGTGTTTTTTGCAAACATCAGGTAGTTTATTGGTCTCACCACCTGGTTAGTTATCACATTCTTTTTCCACTTTATATTGAAAAAAGCGATATTGCTCATCTTTACCACATGCAGTGCTTTAAAAAGTATAAAGCATTGTTGCCTCTTTTTTTTTTCTTCATTTGTAGAAGTTTCAAATGGTCAGACCATTTTTATTAGAGAATGTGTATTCAATTTATGGAAAAAAGCTATTGAAACCTAACCTGACTCTCGCCAGATGTATTTCGCTCCGCCTAGCTTCACTCACATCCATCTGGGACATCTCCATAGGAATTGCCTTTATTGAAGGCTGGGCCTTATCAAAAATCCTTGCATATGATTGGATAAGCCACTTGTCTGTCATCTTTATTGACGTGCTATTTCAACCACTCACACCGAAGCTAACCCGTGACGCTGTGAGAGCGACGCAGGAAAAAACAAAACTTTTTTTTTTTTATGTGTTTGCGGCTCTAGTGGCACGTGTTTTATTGAGAGTGAGCTGACAGGAAGAGGGGGGAAGACAGGCGGCAAAGCGCCGCAGGTCGGAGTCGATCCCGGGCCGACCGCGTTGAGGACTAAAGGCCTCCTAATATGGTTCGCGCTAACCGCTCCGGGGCACGTCCGCGTCCGCCGCGGATGTTCCCCGGAAAACAAAACTTGCCAAATCCGGTCGGGAGAAGGGCGAAAACATGGTTTCCACCAACAAAAGCCTTCAGAGCCGTTCTCTGATGTTCTTTTAATGAAACAATATTAGGTAGATTGGACAACACGGAAGAAATGGCAGCATCATTGCTAACGCTTGCTTCCTCGATGTGAGCCGCCATTGTTGTTGGAATCTCACGGTCGCTTCTCCACTACGTCACATCCATGAAACTCCCGCCCTGCGTCCTGATTGGCCAGACCATAAAATTGGTTGGAGAAATCACTCTCTATGGGAGATGTCCTAGATGTATGTGAGTGAAGCTAGGCGGAGCGACATACATCTGGCGAGAGTCAGGTTAATTGAAACCAACCTGCAAACCCTAATCGTAACTTAAAAAATGTTTGGGTTTATCCTAACCAACCTGTTCCTGTGTAAAAGGTAATCGCCCTCATAAAGCTAATAATCGGTTGTGCCGTTTGTGCCACCTGGAGTCTTTTACATTGCCAAGGAGACATGGGACCGGTTTTATTTGCATAGTTGTTGTTTCTTAATTAAGCTACACTGCGGTGTTTTTAGCAGCTTCTTGAAGGTTGCGTCACTTCACCTCAATCAGACCTAAGAGTGGACTTTGACTAAGCCGCTCTAAAACCTTCATTTTGTGGTTTTTGACCCAATCAGAGGCGGGCATGCTGCTGTGCTTCAGATCATTGTCCTGCTGTGAAAGTCATGTTTGTATATGTAGTGCCATTTCACAAACTGCTAGCTGGGCTTTCTTCTTCAGGATTTTCTGGTAGTGGGTTGGATTAATGGTCTGTTGCTTCTATTAAGACGAGTTGTCCAGGTCATAAAGGGCCTGCCATGCTACGACCAGCATGCCTGACTCTTAGTATAATGTTCTTTATCTGATAGGCTGTTATTTTTGCACCAGGTGTGATGGTACTCACACCTTCCAGAAAGTTGCTCTTTAGGGAATATTCTGCCAAAAGTCTCCTCATCAATAGTAGCAGATGTCAGAAAGGCCTTTGCAGTGCTTTTGACCTTGGAGATCCATGGATGACATTTTTGCCCAGTTTATCTTTTATAGTTAAATCATGATCAGAGTTCCCGCAGTGCTCTAGGTGCTATTCTTGGTTCTTTTCTGCTCTCCTTGAGTCGTGGATGCAGTCTTGGGAGTAATTTTGGTAGGCTGGTTACTTTTAATTTGTGGATAATGTCTCTCGCTGTGGTTAACGCGGGTCCAAAAGCCCTAGATGTGCCTCTGCAGCCCCTTGAAGACTGATGGATGTGGATGAATTTGTTTAATTTTGTTTAGCTCAGGTCAGGATGTTTTTCCTTTTGGTGATGTCTCAGCCTACTTCATGTTGTCAGTCAGGTTCTGATTAAAGGATTTCATCAATTATAATAATCATGCCTGGGCCTGGCAAGGTCAATAGTTTAATTTAAAGCATTTAGGTGAAACAAACAAGTAAAAAGAGGAGAAATCTTGAAGCGGCAAAACACTTTCTACGTCTTTTTTTTCCCCTCCAGAGCTGTAGCTCATTTTAGTATATTAAGCAGATAATTTGTGCAATGGACGCCTCGAAGGCTATAGAAAGTCAATCGCTGTTGAGATCTGCTTATCTGTCAGTGCTGATGGACGAGAAAGGTGGGGTAAAAGCTCACAAAGCACTTTATCTAAAGTAACATCCTCCCCAGACTGGACGCATTACTCTTCTGCAGAACGGACATCAATGATATTATCCCATTGTTCTCTCTGCTGGAACTGATTCACCTCACAAACCCCTCCATGCCCACAAGCCGCCCCATCACCACAAGGCAGATTAGGCATCTTCACACAAGTGATGTTGGTTTATTACAAAGCTGGGATTGATGGGAATCAAATTGCCACCAGTGCAGCCTGAATGCGCTCAGGAATCTGCCCCGAAGCGGAGTGCATTCCAGCACTCCCATGCAACATGCTCCGTTCGAGGCCTGCAGTGCTATCTCTCATCTCCCAATCACAGCTAGCTAGCTTGCTGTGTGTTGACACTTTCTGCCATCCTGTATCAGTTTTTCGCCCCTTCAGAACCCAACAAGACGGCCTCCCCTTTTTTTTCTCAGAGCTGCACGCGTTTCCCATCTTTGCATAAAGCAGTCAAGGCCGAACCGTCCGAGTGTTTTTCCATCTGCTCAGCTCGATGTTCTGTGGCTACCGCCTTTGGTTCTGACTCCACTGACAGCCATTTCCACCTGACGGCCTCCTCCTGTAGCAGAAGCAGCCGCCGAACTGCCAGGCCCGTTTGTCAGCGCTGGGTTCCTGAACACGCAAAGCAGGGCTGGGCCCGGTGGTGAGAGCACGTCGACGACAGGAAGTGAACTTTGGTCCTGGCTCTTCTTTACAACTCTTCTACTTTCATGTAGGCCTTAGCAAACCAGCCTGTTGCACAAAGTTAATAGAAGCATATTTAGCTCATATTTAATCACCAAAAGGCTTTGAGGTTCAGCCGCTCAGATGCTTTAACTCTGCTAAAGTGCTGTTTGAGCAAAGGTGTGTGTCGGTGTCAGTTTTCCAGTTAAACAGGACTAGTGGATAAAAATACAAAAATAAACACATAGTCTGGCCTGGTAGGAGGAAAGCTTTCTTTTCCGCTCTGTTGGTGCGTCTAACTGCTTTTACTGCATATTTTCTGCATTTTGCCAAACTGCCCTGCAGGTTTTGCCAAACTGCCCTGCAGGTTGCATGGCTGTTCTTGATTTTTGGGTCGCTTTAGTAGTCATCTAATTTAATATATGGGCCATTGTGTCGTGGGTTACCTTCTTCTGGGGTGGTTAACCTGCCGCTATTTCAGAAGTCCATGGATAGTTTGTGAGACTGCTTGCTTTGTAGTTCATGATGATCTTGTAGGACAAAAAAAGAGACGCTGCTCTTAAATTTGGCGGTGGGCTTCTGAATGTAGTAACTGTGTCTATATATCTGAATTATCGCTGCAACACATGAAAGATTTTTCACTACTGCTGGATTTTATGCAATTATGTATTACTTGCATAAGTAGTTTAGGCGGGAGGTCTTGATTTCATTTTTTTGGTGTTTTTTTTTGGAGAAGGGGAATGTGCACCTTCCACAACACGGGCACGTCATGGAAAGCAGGAACAAACCATGTTGCGTTCTGCATGGATTGTGTTTTAAGATACATTCACTGAACTTACAGAAGCCACTTAACCTTTCGTTTTTTTTGTTTTTGTTTTGGCATTTTGCTCCATACTCTTGTAAAATCTTCTTGACTCTCATTTTCTTAAGTTTTTGCTACTTAAGCAGTCAGGTTTATCGCAATATTTTACCTACTTTTAAACAGTATGTTTGCAGGTTGTATTTAGTTTTTAAATGTTTATTTAAGACTCTCAGGTTTTTTTCCACCAGCTGATTTTCATTCCATATTTTGTACCTATCTATTTTCACAGGAAGTTATCTTAATATGCATTTATTTAAGTTTTATGTCAGTTAACTCTGACCTCAGAACTGTTCAGACATGCATAAACTAAAAGGTTAATACAGTGTTATCTCCCTATATAACAGCATAAAAACCAGTGTATAATGCTGTCTTCAGGCTCTTTGTGACCAGCAGCTTGTTTCTAAACCTTTAACTAACTATTCCCTTTGGCTCTAGCTCTCAGGTCACCTTTTCTGCATTTAATTCAATCCTTTGGTACCAACCAATTAATTTTGTACTCAAAAAAACAAACCATTTTGTGCACACATAGTTTACCATTGCATATCATTTTAGTTCTTTTGGTAATTTACTTTTTTAATAAATAAAGGGGATAAATAATCACAAAAAATGTTCCGCTCAATTCAATTTATTCATATAACGCCAATTCACATGTCATCTCAAAGCGCTTTACCAAGTTGGTTCATGCAGCGACGGTGGACAGTCGCTTGCAATGTGTGGCTAACTTTGCGGCAATCCCTCATACAAAGCAGGCATGTAGTGACAGAGGAGAGGAAAACTCCCCTTTAACAGGAAGAAAGCTCCAGCTCAGTGTGAAGCACAGACATATATACGTAGACGCCTCATTAGGCGTGGGTTTGCACATCGGCGTCACCGCCATATTGTATGTGGCAGAAAGTAGTGAACGTCTATGTTCCCTGTATATATGTTTTAAGTATTCAGATAGAAAGATGTAGATGGAGCTTATATATAGTTGTAAAAAAATAAAGAGAGATTATATAGATTTTGAAGTATTCTAAATAAATAGGTGTGTTTATATAAAAGTATATGTCCAGATTATAGATGTATGTGTGTGGTTAAATCTAAAGATTGTGGTCTTCATTATTTCATAAAACTGTGAACCTTTTAAGATCTGGTATAGACACAGATTAGCAACAGACTTTTGGGGGGAGTATTAAAGAGATAAAATTACTAATATGACAAAAAAGTCATAGGAGAATAAGGTAAAAAAAGACAAAAGTATAATATTGTGAGAAAAATGTCATATTATGACAATTAAGGTGGAACATTTCCAGGATAGTCACAGTTTGCAGAACTATCTTAGTCCTGGAGTAATAGGGCCAAGATAGATTCTTATAATTATTTTTATTCTTTACGAGAATAAAGTCAGGAAAATGAAGCCAAAAGGATACGAAAATAAATTTGTAATATTACAAAAATAAAAATATTACGAATATAAAGTATATTCTGAGATTAAAGTCCCTCTGATACTGTTTAAGTGACTGAGTCTAACAGCAGACTTGCCACATTCAACATGGCGGACGCTCTGACTCATCCGCAGCATAGGCAGAACCCGCCCAACGAGGCGTCTACGTATATAATATATATGGCGTGAACGGCCATCTGCCATGACTGGCTGTGGGTTGGAGAAGGCAGAGCAGAGTACTCCTTAAACGGCTCCATCCAGGAGAGAATCACGGCTAAGCAGAGACGTTCTGAGCCAGTTTTCAAATCTTAATTTCTCGATGCACCTCCAGAAAGTCTGGTGTATTACTATAGAAGGCCAGTTAAAAATACAAGAAATATAAAGTGGGCTTAACGTAATACTCTGTCCTGTCTCCTACCTTTATGGCTAACCTGGGCCCATGGTTAGATGAATTAATAATGTGGTTTTGTTATGTTGCTGCTATAGGATTTCCCTGTAAGGTGTAAGCTATTGTGCTGCTTCTGTTCAATCACAGGAAACTGGAGCAATGAAGGGTTAAAGGTCAGGCCATGTTCAGCCTGTGCAGTACAGCATTACCAATAAATTATATAGTGATTTTTTTTTTGTTGTACCTGCTCCGTAAAATATGAGCATGCATTGTTTTAATTAAAGAAATTAGATTTTATTTTTTGTTAGAAAGGGACGACGCTTCAATCATAGATTAGGGCTGGGCCTTTATCGTATCGTTTTGTGATTATCGGGAAACATTTCTTATCCTAACAATTTGGATTTATGCTGATAATGATAAATTATCCACCAACTAGTGGTGTCTGAAAACCCACAAAACTGCCAGTTAAGTTTGCTTTTTTTCTCTCCACTCTTTATCGAGCGCATCAATAAATAATACATTCATAAATGCCATTAAATGCAGTTAATGTGTGCAGTTGGGTAATAAAAATCACACTACTTCATGTAACCATTGAATCCTGATGAAACATTTTTTTTCATTTTGTTTTAACATTACGTTTTAAAATCTTTTTTTAGGATGGTATTTGTGCTTATTGGGCTATAATTGACATACAGTCACAGCCACACAGTTACCTGAAAAAGACCACAAGAAGCTGTAAATAGTCTTTTATCATCACTTTTATCATTATCATAACATTACCACAATATATCGTGATACCTGCTGGTGTAGATCCAAAACCTGTGCACATCTGCCTTTTTAAAAGACGGGTCATTCGGTTTTCATTCTTTTAGGTTCAACAAAAAAAATAATTGTAATCTATTTTCAGCAATAGTAACAGGGTTTGGGTCAAACGATTCCTTTATTTAGCCGTTTTTATTAATTAATTAAAAGTCTGCCTTAAGTAAAACTCTTTGGAAAGATTTGGTCCCATTTCCTTTCAGATTAACAAGAATATAAAAACTCTTAAGACAAATACCTTGTGTTATACCTTACATTTTCATTTATAAGAAGCTCTTAAGTTGCCTTTAATAGTTTTGCCCTGATTAAAAAAATCTAAAACCTCCATCAGCATCAACCACCTGGTGGGCCACATCATTCCTGAATCACATTTGGGGGGTCCAGGGGCTGCATATGGCCCCCGGGCCACACGTTGGGCATCCCTGCTTTGCTGTAGGAAAGAAAATATCCTAACCATTCTGGTATTCGCTCATGCAAAAATGAAAAAGAAATCTTAAGAATAAACCCACTAACATGTTATCAATCTCAGGAAGTAATTATCCGTTGTCTAATTTATTTTTAACTGCCAGCAAATCTGTTCGTGTCTAAATCGAGAACTTTTCAGAACATTTATTTCCTAGTCTTATGCTTATAGCAACCTTTCCTGTATCTATTCCGGTCGGTCTGGGAGCTGAGTCACGTCTTTTAAATGCCACAGAGGTGAGGCATCTGTAGCGACTAGCAGTCACCTTCCTCTGGTGACTGGCACCACATTCAGAGTCACCTGAGGCCTGGGCGCTACAGCGAGTCATGTGGGTGCAGCCAGGAAAAAGGAACCACTTTACATGATGGGGATTTTTATTTTTTTACTGCAGTCTACGTCACTGCAAATATGGGATCACATTGCGGAGACACAGTTATAGCCATGATGGTGACATTATTTCATGCTTGATTTACAGGGTGACAAAGAAGAACTGTTGTGGCATTTCACTTTAATTACCTTCCTCTTTTGTTTTTTTTCTTGTATTTTTTTTTGTTTTTTTGCTGGGATGTATCTTGGATCTCTTCACTGTTGTATGTGGATGTGAACATTAATGCACTTTAAAACCTGGAAGGGGGTTGAAGAGTTGAATTTCCACCTTATTTCTACCAAAGCGTGTCTGTAGTAATCACTGTCTGCCTGCAGCCGAGCAACAATGCCCTTAGCTGAAATAAAGTGGCGTTAGGTTTTAATTAACTTGCATTCGATAATGAGTTTTTTACTAACCATTTGAGTACCATCCAGATGTGGCGGTCTTTAGGCGTACTGCACAATACTTCCCGGTGCTAAAATTAAACCACCTTGCACATGGTGACGTAGGAGGTGGTTAGCACCACAAGGCGGATAACACTTAAGGCCTGAAACCTCACGTTTCACATGTTGTATGAAAAAAGTATCAAAATGGTTTAAAGTTGGTTTATACAGGAGACTATTAAATGCCTGTTTAAAGATTTTACTTCTGAAATTAAGCTTTAAATAACAGAAAAGTGTTTCATACATGTAGGTTGTATTTGCCTTGCATACTTTTTTTAACATCACATTTTGTGCTAAAAAAGTAGAATAAACTCTGGTTGTGTCCGAGCTGCAGTGCTGTTTTTCTTTATGCCATTGATTTTAATAATGATGTATTTATAGTGTCAATCTTGCAGGTAGGATCTAAATTTACAGATTAAGGATTTGCATTTGCAAATCCTTAATTCACTCTTGTAAAATAAAATTTACATTTAAAGAAACTGTATTTGGTATCAATACTTTATCAAAACAAGTTACTGGTCATTAAAGGTAGAGTCAGTGACTTTCCTGGATGTTTCCTCAATTAGCTTTTTGAATTGCACATGCACAAGACAGTCTCTCCTGCTCTTCTGCTCCTCAGGGGGATCGGGTGAAACGAATCTCCTAAATCCACTCTGGTCTTATTTCTTTCTTCTGAGGTCTTCCTCTTCTCATAAACTTGAACACGGTTTGCTTCTTGTGACTCTGTCATGTTCAAAGTTTACGGCGAGAGCAGCGAAGCTACAATGAACGGCTAACACTGAAGCTAACCGCTAAGCTAACTGGCAAGCAAGCGGAAACCACAAAAGGGACGAGCACGCACACTGGCGTTACGTGAGAGCGTCTGAATGATTGGCATGTGGGACAACCATTAGACAAGGGGGGGGGGGGGGTGAGAGCAGGACCAAAACTCTGACCAATCCCTGCCCTTTCGGAGCAACGGGCAACCTCTTTTCTTTCTGAATACATCACAGGGTTCTCGCCACCGCATTTCATTGTAATGGACGCTGAAAGTTGTCAAAGTTCCACTGAAATTCGTACTGGCCAATATGACACAGATGTTCAAAAGCAACAAAAGTCAATAAAGCTCTTGAATGCGCATCATCGCAGCTGTAAAGCTCCTGGACAGCATTAAACTGGCGGTAGCTGTTAGCCTGACGAACAGCCCTGAGAAGCAGCAAAACGCCACACCAGCGCACGCGCACCCCTCCACCAGCTGTCCACCGTTACGCTGAAATAAAATCCTGCTGAGGACTCTGCATAATGTATTAACTACTGTCAGGATGGATCACCCAGTATAGGAAAAAGTGTTCCTGAAAAGGATTACTAACTACAGCTATAGTGTTGTATAGTGGTATGGTTTGAGAAAACGAGATATGTTGCTACTGCGGACGTTTGTAAATTTATCTCCTATAAGACGGCTAGTTTTTAAAATCACTGTATACTACAAAATGAATTTAGGAATCACCAACCATCACGTTCTCAACTAAAGTTTCATTAGTGATCTGTATAACTGGGGCTCTTCCTCCTGAGCCACTAGCCCTTATTCAGAGTGAGAAAGAGAACCGATGCAGGCGACTGAGGATTTTCTCGTCTAGAGGCCTGGACCCTCGTTGACACAAATACATCTCTAACAGAGACATTTAACCTACATACAGTCCTGCGCACACATATAATTGCATGGTTTGTTCTCGCTTATCCATAAGCGTGCATACACATTTGCCCTTGAGCTGCAGGCAGACAGAGATGTGTTTTTTTTTTTTTTTTTTCATTTCTAGGGCTCCGTCTCTGCAGTGTCCTCATTTTTCCAGCTGACTGTCAGATCCTGCCTTGGCACTAAAGAGCAAGGTTTTCCGGGAACTAGGCAAGGCTAACAGCTGGATGGCCCCGTTGACACACATTTGGGATGTGTGTTATTTCCACATCTTTGTCCCCTGTGCTGTAACTCTCACACTTAACGTTATTTACAGACAACACGAGGGTCTCGGTTGGGGTTGAAACTGGCACCCGTTCATGCATGTTAAAAGTTAAAATACATCATGTGTTCATTTGGAAACACTTGGGATTATATTTTATCAATCCGCAGACCATCGATTCTATTAGGAAGGAGAAAATTCCTGCTCCACATTTAAGAATATCAGGTGAAAATATGGCTACAATTGGTAAAGCACATACTGCATGTACATTTGTTTGAATTTGATCCAACCAAAATTTCTTCAAAGTTTATTTCACAAATCTTCTCGGCACAAACCCCAGAAAGACAAACCCCTATTTAACATTTTTGTCCACTTTACAAATTACTAAGGAAGTTGGTAATGTTTTAAAAAAATATCAGCTTTAAAATAAATCAACCTGACACCTGGAACCAAAGGAGACTTAGTTTAGGTCAGTATAGATTGGAGGCGAGGCAAATTTATTTGTGTAGAACGTTTCAGTACAAGGACAACACAAAGTGCTTTACATGATTAGAACATAGGAAAATAAAAACAGAATAAAAGCAACAATAGATTAGAGCGTTGCATAGAAAGTTTCAGGCAACCCCCGTTCTAAAGGGATAAACGTCTGTGGCCTGTGACACAGCAGCAGTTTGGTTCCCACTCCTACAGAAGATCTTTTTTTTTTTTGTCCCATACCAATCTTGAGCCAGAGCGCCAAAAAATTAAAATCCCATTTCATCCCATTACCGGTAAAGTGACCCTCCCATTCAGAACGATTCCAGCCCCTGCACCACTCCTATTTTATTTTCTTAATTTAGTCTCTAGGAAATATATTTGATTTGATCTTATAAATATGCTTTCTTTAATTATTGTGTTCTGAAATTTTAGGTCAAAAGATATTGCAACAAGAATAGACGCCGTTCCGTCTATGACCTGGAACGACGGTACGCGTTGTGAGCGGCGTGCACACGAGCGCGATTGACACCGACACATTCCTCCTGCGTCTGATTGGTTGTTTCTGACCAGGAGCAGTCTATTTCTGCAAATGGCAGTAGGACCACTGAGAAGAGCCAGAGGAGATTGATTTTCACAGATTATCTGTGTCGCAGTTTACTGTCGGGACATAGTGACAGTTTTAACAAATGTGTAAAAAATACATTTTTACAAAGGTTATCTACTGTAACTTTAATCCGAACGAAATACCTTCACTAAAGAGCACGGAATTAAATAATACATGGACAATAGGGTCTCTCTAGTTTTTCTAAAGAACACCAGCTGCCAAGTCCATCCCTGGTCAGTTATAGTTTATAAAGAAACAACAAGAAAACAGATCGTATCTATCTTAATTGAATAAACCTAAACATATAAAGTTGAATTTTATTAATTTATTGTGGAATTGTTTTCATTTAACTGAGATTTCACTGAAATGAAATCCATCCTGTCCCTTACAATCACATGATTGTTAGTTAAATTGACTCCCATCCAGCTGGAATCCCATGAATCCAGTGGGAATCCCAGAAAAATCTAGCCTCTAGTGTGGCTATGATCTAGGCCAGCCCCAGTGTGTGTTTCCTGCAAATCTGCGCTCCGGTCTGTCTCACAAAACCACCTGTAAGCGTCAAATCCTGTTGTTGAGATGGGAACCTGGCTCCACCCTTCATAAGAGAGCCGGTATGGGGATTAATATGTCGTCTAGGGTTTAATGAAGAAGCCTGACTAAACCCAGGTTCACACTGCGTAATCAGCCGTCTTACACGAGATTGCTTTGTTGTAAATGATTCATAAGAAAATCTGTGGTTGTGATCTTGAGTCTGGTCACTCAAGTATGATGGGTGCACTGACCGCCATTTTAGTACTCGTTCTCACAACCAAAGACAACGTAGAACAATTATTAGAGCCAAAGTGGGACTCCTTTCCGTTTTGCCCTGTCCTCCTGGGCTGTTTTTTCTCCCCCTCCTCTCTCTTCAGTGTCTAGCTCTAACAGTAACAGGATTTCTTTGCATTCTGCTATATATATATAATTTAAGTATTTCCTAGCTATAGGCAAGTATGAAAACAGACTAGTAGAGTGATGGGAAAATGGTTGCACATCTGGACTTCATTCCCTGTCTAAAAGTTGAAAGAGAGCCATCCTCCTTTCCCACATTTGAAGCTGGATCTCTGGAGATATGTTCGCCATACATTTATGTTTGAGGTGGCTAAAAAAAATAAGTACGGGAGCCCTGAAAATGTGGCTTCTATCGTAGAGTCTGACTGGAGTTTATCGGAGGGTTTTACATTGCGCTCACCTAGTGCGACATGTTGAAGCCTGTACGAGTAATAAAATTGCAGTGCAGTCACATTCAGATAATGCAGTATCTTTATTCAGCTGCTTTGAATTGCAACCAAACTAGGAAAAGCGATGTGAGCGTTGCAGCTCTGGGGTTTTACCTGAAAGTGACGAAAGAAGACACAAAAAGTTACCTTTTTGTAACATGACTAAAGCCCAAGCTGTTCTCCTGATTTCATGCCATTAGGAGCTTCCAGCTTTACTGTTTACCTGTTCGGGTCTTTAACATAATACGTGGGAGTGAATAAGGCCGATCTTTGTGTGATGAAATACGACATACTTTGAGAAATTGCACATTTCCGCCCCCTTCCTGGCCACGTCTTGTGCGATGAGCCCTCCAGTAGTAGGACAACGTTGCAGGACTACAATGTGGGAACTGTTGCAATGCCGCCTCTGCCAAGCCCAAAACGTCTCGGCTACTAGCGAATCACACCAGCTGTTGTCTTGTTGGCTGCAAGAGCCAACAGACTGTCGTCTTTTTTTTCTTTGTTTGTTTCCTGATGAAAGGATTCGTGAATCAATGAAGGGGACACACAGCTTTCGTTAAGTGATGGTTTTAGTTGGCAGCAAAAGCATGTTCATATGCAGAACTGGTATAAAACTGTAAATCCACATTCCTTTAGGCTTTGACATTTAGATTTACTTGATAAATTCCCTGTTGCACCATATCAATAGTGTTGTTTTAGTAAATTGAGGCAGAAGAATAGAAGTAGGGAAGGTTTAGTAGCCAACGAGCGTACCCTGTTCAGCGTCTCCTTACAGTTTCAGGTAGGATTTATCAGCGTATTTGTTCACTGTGGTTAACTGCTGCAGAGCCTGAGGGAGATGGAAACTTAAATCAGAGGGATGGTGACAGGAAAGCCGTCTCATTTGTGTACCCTTACCTCGGGAGACGGCTGGTGAAATATATCCATGAACGGCTCCTTCGGTGTCGCTTCACGTTGTTTAGCGAAGCCCGTCTCCACGCCGATCGGAACCTCGGACATCGGATGAAAAAGGGGAAACCTTTCTCATGTTTCCATGTTCATGGCTAGTCTGTGGTTGTCGAAAACTAGAAGTTGTTTTAAATACGTTCCAGTAAATGTGGTGGGTCATTTTTGCAAGAAGGTGATAGTACCGGCCTTTAGTTTGGATTGGGAACTCATATCAATGCTCCAACTGCGCTTACATCCGATTGTTTATTTACTGATTTAGCCATCGAAATGGCCGTACAGATCAGATGTAGCCAAAGCCTGTTGCTTAAATATAAATATATACTATCTTCATATAGGAGTCACTTTTTGTATCAGTTGCTCTAATCCAATCCACTTTATTTATATAGCACAGTTTTAACAAACATAAGTGCTGTACTAGAAAGTAAAACATGTTAAATATATAACACAATAAAAGATGAAGTAGACAATAGAAAGAGATTTAAAGTGACGCATAGAAGAGGCCTCTAAGGGGACTGAGTTTAAATTTCACCTGGTTGTATGTATTTGTTGGGTTGCTGGGTGGGGCATTTATCAACCACATGCAAATCTAGTCCATCACGGGTTTTTTTTTTTTTTTCTTTTTTTATCTGCATCTTTAGATGTGAAACTATTCACACAAATGAACCGACTAGCCCTTTGGTTTGTTAAGTGCCAGCGCTGCAGGTTCTGGTCATTTCACCCCTTTTCCATTTGGTACCGTTGCAGTTTTCTTGGCCTCATTTCCCAGCTTTTTATGCGTTCAAAGAGGTGCCGTCTGGAGCGAGCCGCTTCACACTGGCATCGCCTGCCTGCGCCATCTTTACAGACGCCGACGTTTCAACCTTGCTTCTTTCACCAGGGAGACAGAGGAAATAGCCTGAAATGATTTAAAGCAATCCCTTCTTTGGCTATAAGGTTGTTTTTGCAAGCGTTTGGAGCCAAAATCAAATTGAACACACTCGTTCATTTCATACTGACAACAGAAGCACCATGCCTCCTCAAACCGCAGCCCAAGTTTCCCCCCGTGTGTGGACTTTGGTCATCTTTATGCACATGTGCCCACTAATGATTTATTCATTGGAGAAGTTGTGCTTTGGTTGAAGCAGCGTTAAACTGTCGTCAGAGAGCGACATTGTGTCCCTGCCAGGCTTGGTTAGAAGGTGCCAAGTCATGTCCTGGAGGAATGTGGATTAGCTGGTTGGGTTGGGTACGGGGATAGCTAGCTAAACAGTTGACTTCTGTAAATTTGAGCTCTAATTTAGACATGGATCAATAATTAACCTGGCTAACATGCACGTCAAAGTCCACGCCTGCCTCCCTGACCCAGCTGACAACAGTAGATGCTGATCTATCCCTGAGTTTAAATGATTTGGTCCGCCGAGGTATATAGTAGTTCTGTCGTTTTATTTGTTGACTTACTCATTGAAAAGCTGCCCAGATCCGCTGCTGCTAGATGAAATGTAATCTGCCAGTAGTCTTGTTTTGTCTTTCTGAAGCGATTTGTTTAAAATAATGCGGGCATAAAACAGAGACAGCAGTACAGAATAGCATGAGGTGTCCGTCTGCTGCTCCCTCTGGCTCCCCCGGGCTGTTCTAGGATAAAGAGTTTGGACCTGAAGGTACGGTTCAGTGTGCTTGGCTTTGGATCACAGCTTTGCTGATCAGAACCAAGGCCACGTTTCCACAGTGTGAGCGTTTTCTCTCCGTTGCCCCAGCACAACGTCGCTGGCCGGCAGCTACAAACACGCATGCGAGTTGCCGTCCCGGGTGGTCCTTGGATCCGGGCCGAACAGACAAAGTTCTTCTCACGATGAGTTTACATCCTTCACTGAAATATAAACTCCCCCTGCTGCTTGTATTTCTGCTACACGCGCGGCACTATAAATATAGTTCAGCGCGCCGAAGCTATATGGTCTTCGGCTTGTTTATTTTTTTGTCCTTTGGAAGCCTAAAAAAAAAAAACAGCATTGCAGTTTTATGTTTCTGCTGCTTTATTTGCCGTTTGGATTCATCTTTGTGTCAAAAGATTCTCGTTTTGTGTGCGGGCAACAGAAAGTGGTAAAGAGTGGGACGGATGTTAATAAGTCCTCCCTTTCATTTCGTCCCTTTCTGTCGGTCTCTCTTCGCATTCCTCCCTCCCTCTCCTTGATGACAGATCGTTGCTTCATTCTCCAGCGTTTCACTTCTATAACCCACCCTCCACTGGCTGCAGCCTTCTCCTTACTTTCATGCTCTCTTCCCTCCCTTTTGGCTTTGTCCAGTTCTCTCCTTCAGTCTCCCTTTGAGACCGCAGATCAAGCCAGTACAGGAAATGAGGTGTGTGGTTTGGAAGGAGGGGCGCTGAGGAAAATGGGGCAAAGTGTAAATGTTGGTCCAAACTCCTCTGAAGATGGATAGTGAAGATTTTGAAAGGTCAGATGGGTTGCAGCACATGTTTGATATCATTCACAAGTGGTTAAAAAAGGATTCTAACGCCAGGGCAGACAGCTTTATATCAATACCAAAGAGGAAGTTGGTTTCTTTGTCACTTTTCAAAGTCTGCATGCACAAGCTACATTGCATCACTTTAGTGTGACACAGTGCAAACTGCTCATGTTGCATCCAGAGTCTTTGTGAAACTTTGTTGGGGAACAAAGGGAGGGAGTGTTGGCCTAGTGGTTAGAGCAGCGCGCCTGCACTCAGAGAAGGTTGCAAGTACCCGGTTCGATCCCCAGCGCCTGCACTCTGGGTCCCTGAGCAAGACCCTTAACCCCAGATTGCTCCCCGGCGCCGCACATGGCAGCCCACTGCTCCCCAAGGGTGATGGGTTAAAAGCAGAAAACAAATTTTGTTGTAATGTATGTTTCAATGACAATAAAGATGACATTACTATTATTATTACTATTTAAAAAGTCCTTATTCACCGATTTAGTCTCTCTGTGGTTAAATGCGCCACCGATCCCTTCCTTTCTTAACTTTAACCTGTTGTGTTTCTCTGTTTCTGACAGTACTGGCATAAAGGATGCTTCAGCTGCGAGGTCTGCAAAATGACTCTAAACATGAAGAATTACAAAGGCTTCGAGAAGAGACCATACTGCAACGCGTAAGTTACAGCTAAGTCATCTTTCTGTGGATGTCGTGAGAATGCCACATGCTCTACATTCAGCAGGTTCAGCCTCGATTTGTCCATAGCCCCCAAATTGGACTCTAAATGTTTGCGTCGCAACCCAACCACGGCCCCTCTCTTCCTCCTCTCTTATTTATCCGTGTCTATTCCGGCTCCCCTCTCCCAGTAAAAAGCCCATTGGTGGTGTGGGAAAGTGCTTCCCTGCCTCCCTCCTCTCAGTGGGGAAGGGGGGTATCAACAAAGGAAATTCCTCAAGTTCCTCTACAGTGACAGAGGTGGACGCTCCAGAAACCAGCATGTTCCCTCATGCTTCAGTTCATGCTGAAGGCCCACCAGGAATCCGTGGAATCCCCCTCCCCTCTCATGTTGCGTATAATGACTTCCTCCTCCTCTCGAGCCCGTTTGTGAGAGCCTGGAGAGTGTGTGCATGTTCCAGAGAGGGAACAGAGGACAGAGGCGTTGCTTCTTGCCCTGACAAGCTCATCTGCTGAGCTGCCATTTTACTGAGGGAAATAAAGAAGTCATCTCAGCAATGTCAGTCTGATTCCAGCTATACATCCATGTTTTGGTGAATAATTTCAGAGATAAACATGAAGAATGAAGCATTTTTGTACACGAGCAAAGATTAGCCACCCCTTAAAAAACATCTGTTTGCACCCAACCCATGAACTTTGTCATAACATTAGAGCTTAATATGTTTCATTGTCATTTTCTGTGTTAGACCAATAAAAAATAGTGAATAATTGTGAATTCAAAAGAAAAATCTGCTTGTTTTGTTTTTTGTTGATGTTTCATAACAAATACTACTAGAATCAAGTGTTTGGGTTATGAAACGAGTCTCCCAAGCTTGAAACATCTCACGAAGCACTGTTGAATCCATCAGTGCGGCACAGCTGCAAACCCACCAAAACATGGCCGTCAAAGAGAGCCTGGTTCACAGAAACAGCCAAGAGGCTCCTCTGGAGGAGCTGCAGACATTCACAGCTCGGGTAGGCGAATCTGCCGACAGGGCGACTATTGGTCATTGAACGCTACAAATCTGGCTTTTAGGGAAGAGTGATGAGAAGAGCGCCATTGGTGGAGCACCATGAGAAGCTCAAATCAAGATTAACATGACGCATCAATCTTAAAGGTATACAGGTAAAGGTAAAAGGTAGAAAGACCCAAAACCGTTTGATTATGATAAAGCAAGATTATTATACACACCAAGCTATAAATAATGCCGGACCGAGCCTGACCCTCTGCAATGCCTCGCAGTAAAGCAGCAGCTCGACATGATTGAAGACCAACCGTTATTAATTAAATAAACCAATCTACCGCAACTTTAAGAGCCTCACATCAGAATATTTACTCACGTCAGTCAACTCTGCGTCACATCTGAGCCTCGGCAGGTTTAGCATCCGCTTCAGTGAGCACCAACGTTCAGACTGTATTCCCGGCAACATTGCAGGCTTTTCCCTCTTGGAATAATACATTTTTTTGAGCTTTTTTTCAGTGGATGTTTGACCTTACTTCATTGTTTCGCTGGGAGATGCTAATAGCCGTTAGCCGCGTCCTTGTTTTAGCCCCTGCTGCGCAGCATGTTCTTCCGTTAATAAACACGACAAGCTTTATTTACTAGCAAATTGAGCAAAAACAAAGCATAAAACTTAAAAATAACAACTAATACACCAGCAGGGCGGGATAAACTTTCATAAAAACTTTGTATGCAACCAGAGTGAGCTACTGACGGATAAATAAATAAAAAGTCAGATAACGTGGCTATGCACCTTTAAAACCTCATCCTCACTGGGACTCGTGGTGATGGCAGCGTCCTGCTGTGGGGATGGCGTCGGACGATAGACGGGGCTAAAAGCAGGCCAGTCCTGGAAGAAGAGCAGAACGAGGCTGCAGAAGAATTGGAACGAGGGTTAATGTTTTACCCCCCAGAAAGGCCAACGACCGTGAACGACATCACAGCTGCAATAGAACGCTTTGGATCTGGGGCAAAAACTGAACATCGATGATCACAAATGATTTTTCAGAATGTTTTGTTTGTTTAAAACATTTTCCTTCAACCTAATAACTCTACATTTGGTTGGTCTGTCACACAAAATGCCAGCTATACATTAACAAGCCTACAGTTGTAAGAAGATAGAAAAGGTGTAAGGGGTGTAAATACTTTTGCAATACACTGTTTTGGGCTCATGTTTTGTTTGGCTTTAGTCAAACAGCAGAAGTGGATCTCTGGTTTCATCTGAGTTTGGCTCTTGAAGGTTAAATCTTTAGAAACGTCTCAAAGGCTAATGAAGCTTTCGTAACTCAGGCTCCCGAATTTATACCCTGAAACTCTGAAGCTTCGTCAACTTCCCAAGTCACTTGAATGTTTCGTCTCAGTATTTTTGTTAGGGCTAGTTTTTCTTGAGGAAACTATCTGTTCTTCCTGGTAAATATGTATTTTAATTTATAAAGAAGTGGCATTAACGTTTGAGGAAGAGATAGAAAAAGATGAGTGTTATCTGATCACTGAAAGTACTTTATAGACAAAAACTTCCAGGTTGAACGGCTGCGTTCGTCTGTTTCCTGGTTAAACGGTTTTACAGACCGTCATGTTGCAGCGTTGATACGTGAACGCCTGAAGAGGTTGTGGTTGTAGATCATTTGACTTTTGATAAAGCTGTTTGCACTGCCTGGAGATGAAGATCGAGATGCTCTCCTCCGCCTGGAGGACGCGCGCGCTGACAGTGCATTTTCATGCCAACAGCATTGTTTGTAAAAAAAATAAATAAATAAAGCTGGAAACAGATTGGTTAGAAAGGAGAATGAAGCACAAACCTTTGGTTGAGCACAGATAGTTTTGCTGTAGATGTCAGCTGGGATGTTCCTGCTGCATTTTCACACTTTCTCAATCCATCAATTTCCAGGGTTGCCTCCAAGGTAAGATGACTGTTGTTTTCCCAGGACCTAATTTCGTACACGTTTGCATGTTGCCCGGTCAGAAGTAGATCAGAAACTAGATTAGAAAGGCCAGTAGACGTCAGCTAACTGAGATAGGTGGGCAGAATTCAGTCGCTGCATTTTTTTTCCCAAGCTATGCTGAGATATCTTTAGTATATCTACATTTGTGTCAGATTTGCATTTCCATTGTTTTCCGTTAGTATATCAGTTTAAGTGCCTTACCCATGGTGCATTGCACTCCCACGTGCCTCAGCAGACATGGCTCTGCCTGTTGGCTCGCTCACTGCGGTTATTAGCGGGTCTCAATATTGCCAGGATGGGCAAAGAGCAGCAATTTGAAGGTGTAACCGCAACCTTAAACTGTTTTAGAACAGTATTTAAATGAGATCCTACTGGATTTAGTGAAATCTTTTAAATCGTTTCGATTACTTTTGCATTGAAGTGTTAAATTCCAGCAGGCATCAACCAGCCTAAATTTAGTTTTCCACAGGTAAAAGACACCGTGGCTGTTCTTGCCGTCCCCCCTTCCTCTCTGGGTGAGGCAGCGGGGCCCTTCAGAGCGTGCTTATTATGCCTCCCTCTGTTTGTTTAGTATAAGCCTTGTGAGAGTAAACATCATCAGCTGAAGAGGCCGCGGCTCCAGGAAAGGAACACAGGCTGCGCCGTCTTCCCATTGGTCTGCGGGATAACTACTTGATCATTACTCCATTATGTTTGACCTTGATAATTGATATAGGCGCTGTTTGTTTTTGCTGTATTCCCACCGTCTTCCCTGAGAGTCTCATCCTTGGGTAGATAATGCAGTCTGACGGCCCGTGGGAGACGGTTTGAGCTGCTGGTTGTAAACTGTCTTAATGGCTTACGGTCCGTGCTAAGCTGAGCTTTAATTTAGTCTGAGAACGCGTCAGATGTTTTATTGTCGTTGATTAGTGTCCGTGCTCCAGCATCCTCAGTTATTTGTGGTCAGTTATTATTAAGCAGCTCCATCACGGTGTGGCGCAACGCCGAAGTTTCTGTTGGTGGGTATTTTCCATTTTCGTTGCAAGCCGACAAGCACAAATGTCCATGTATGAGTTATGAACTGGACTCTTGTTTAAGATTTATAAAACCTCCCGCTCTGCCTGTCGTTTTCGGCAGATATTGTAAATTTCTCCCGCCCTGTCTCTGATAAGACCAGTTCCACATTTCCCAGCGTGTTGCTTCCCGGGCATTCTTCAGCCCCTGTTGAATATTATGGATCTGTGTCGATGAGCCGTTGCTGCCAAATGACGCGTGCCAACCTTTCCAGGTCCTGCTCGACCCGGCCACATCGTCTCCTGTTTCCTCTCTGCAAACAGGCCTCTCCTCCTTCTCAGTAGGCTGCTTGTGTGTGATTACACGTGCATGACCCCCCTCTCCTCCCCCGTTACCTCCCCTCTGCTCTTATCGCTCCTTCGTCTTCAGCGCGATTTCCGGCATGCAGCGTATTAACCCAACGTACCCTCTGACGGGTATCTGAGTGTTCCTGTGACGTGGTCGTACTGCTAAATGGATACTATGAGTGTTCAGATTGACTAACGCTACAAGCCTCATTGTGTGACTTGGCAGGGATGTTATATGGTTGGGTAGTAATTTGCTGGTCCATAAGCGCGACAGCAGGCTCCACAGGACGCATCAAAAGTGAGAGGAACACACATGTTGACTATCAGCTACACACCCACTGTCTCTGACGAGCAGGGGATTTTTTTAGGCCCTGTGATGCTCTAAAAAAAAAAACAGTGTTCCTCCATAAACCAGACCCACCCAGCCTCATAGAGCATTGAGCAAATATCAGTCGTCACAGCTTTCATCAGGGGTTGAAGTTGTTGGTTTAATGGCCATTCTGCTGAAGTATCACTTTCCCTCCACCATACAGGGATGAAGGAGGGCTCGGGCGTTAGCCTAAAAGCCCATCTTTGCTTTTCCCAGATGTGTTCTCATTTCTACTCACCCGCAGCATCTGTCATTTCTGCATGGCAACATGCAAAAGTGTTAGGGATGCACAAAATCGCAGATTTATCGTCGTCACAACATCCCTGATCGCAATATGCATGGCAAAGAATTGGCTGGAGTGCAATAAGTGTTGGCTAATTATTTAAGTGTCCGACGTTCAGGCTCTCGGTGGCCCTAATGTTCAGTGACATTTGTTGTTTAATGCAACTTAAAAAGTTTGAGAAGGCCCAGAGGTGGCGAAGTTGATCAGAAACTACAGCTAAGTTGTTTCATTTCCAAAACATCACAAGTCGGTCAGAGGCAGCCTTTTTTTTATTAAACCCTTGTGTTTGAGATGCAAATGATGGTTTTGTTTTGTAGTAGCTGGATAGATTACTCATCATCTGGAGTCTATGGTTGCTATGATCCTAAAGCAAAAAGACATGAACGCTTTATTTTTTTTCTGTATTTATCACAAGCTATATTGTTATCGCAACTATTACTAATATGTCACAATTTTGCCTATTGCTGTGTTCAGACCAAACGCTTTTCAGCGTCAAAAAGGTGTCCAGGGCCTCAACTTGGACGCTTGTGCACGTAAAAGTCCAGCACGCTGTCTAGAGCCTCAACGACGGTTCATCTGGCAAAGTGGCGCCCCTTGGGACGAGCTAACCTGTTGTAGATGAAATCGAGAGAGGGGCTCAGCTTTATTCACTGAATAATATAATCTGTGGCGTGTCTGAATTTAGAAATATTTCAGAGGCGTTTTGACTTCGGTGAGCTTCACCACCTCCTGCAGGAGCTGCGCGAAGACGAGGGTCGCTTCCAGCGCTATTTACGTCTCACCAGAGCCCAGTTTGACAACCCGCTGAACGGCATCGCTGCCCGCATCTCCAGCCTGGACCACTACAGGCTCCCCGTTTCACCTGAAGAGCGTCAGGAGGCTTTATGTTAACATTTATCAGTGGTAAGAAGTAAAAACATTTTTCCTATCGGAGAATACGCCACTACGTCACATGGAGGAGTCTCTCTGATTGGTTGACGCCCCTTGTCCAGCTGCAAATGTTCCGATTTTCCGCCTCTTGCATCAGCCGCTGTAGAGGCGCGTCACGCCAACCGGGCGTCGCCAAACGTGCGGAAAGCTTCAAAAGGCGCAGCGCCAGATGTGAGTCGTCTCGAAGCCCCTTGAGGCGCCTCCACCAGACTTTGCATGTAAACCCGATGCCCTTGATGCTCAATGATAGCCCTAAAAAGTATTAAAACACACTGAACCTTTCAATAATCTTTTTCATTAAGTATCCAAAAGTTAGCGGCTGTAAGGTGGCATTAATACTTTTGGAAGACACTGTATCATAAACAAAAGAAATACTAATGTGTCCCTGTGGGGGAAATGTCATTGTTCTTCTATGATCAGATACCTCAGCCATGAAACTGCGCTGTCCGTTGCACCGTTTGATTTTACCTTCTCTACCGGCTTTACAAACCACTACATCTGCATGTTACAGATAGCTGCTGTAGTTAAATGTGCGCCGGCAGCCATAAAAAGGCCAGAGTGAACGAAGACGGGAGTGCGGAGAAAGATCAAATGTCTAGCTTCAGGGTGTCTATTTTCAGTGATTTCCTAAAAACATTTTTCTTTACAATTTATCAAACATGAGATGCTCATTGAGTTTGATGAGCGTTTTCAGGGAAGCTGCCACCATGTTGACAAAGTGGGCCACCCAGAGCCATTGGTAGGATCTGACACCCAGTATCCTGAGGCAGCCTGGGAAATGTAGTCCAAAAAAGCTGTTGGATATGCTGTTGGGGGGTTTTAACTCCCATCGGTCTGGCACCATGTGGTTTTTCTGCCTCTGGGGCTGAATGGACTGGCAGGCACCATTATTTGTTGACCCAGGGTTGCGTTGACTTGAAAGGCTCCAGTATAGAAGAACTCTGTCTAATGCCTCACATATACTTCCCACTAATGGCAGTTCAGACAATCAATGGCCAGAAGAATAAAAGCAGAATCCCTTTTCACTCTCAGAATCTGGTTTGTGCTTTAAAAAAGTCTTGAAGCGCATTGGTGGGCATATAAACAACTCTGGCAAATGGCACACATGAGAAACTAGCTTCTTCCTGCTTAGAGCCCAGATATTTCAGAGATAAAACTCCTAAAGCTCTGCTCCTTGTTTTTATTTTTTCTGACCGCTGCAGTGTGTCGGCCCAGAGGCCAGCTGGGGTGCCACACATCTGCATTGAGGCTTCCTAAGTGGGCTTAATCGTGTGTTTCAGACGGTGTTTTCCCCTGAATGAAAGGAAGATGCATCTTAAGATTGTGGTGGGGAGGAAACTGAATCCACTCAGAAAGAGCCTCCTTCCTGTTGTGCTGAGGGGAGGTGGCCATGACATCATCCACGCTGCCCCTTTGACCTCGCTGCTGTCTGCTGCACTGTTTGTCTCCCTGTTATCGCCATACAACTTTGCCCACAAGTGTGAGAGTGTTCCTGTGCTTTTCTAGATCTGAAAAGTGCTTTCTACACCTGCCATTGCTTGTCTCCAAACTCTGAAACTCACCCCCATCACAGTCCATTTCTTGTTAATCTGCTTTTTCAGGCGTCTTTGCCTCTCGCTGAGACAAACAATTGTTAATGCTGACATGCTTTTTGTCTACTGGCGCTCCTAACTCGGGCGTCAGGACCACCTTGAATAACAAACGCCTCCACATTGGGGCCTCGGGCTGCACACTGCTTGGTTTATGCCGTCTTTCTCTTGGACTCGTGTGGAAGCTGGCGTCTGCGCTCATATTCACCGCTGTTCTCCGTGTTTATCTTACAGACACTACCCCAAGACAAACTTCACCTGTGTGGCCGATACTCCAGAGAACCTCCGCCTCAAACAGCAGACCAAGATGCAGAGCCAGGTAACTTGTTTGCATTTAGCCATGCAAAGTATTCGTTATTAACCAAATTAAGGGGCTGCGAGTAGCTGGTTGACACGAGAAGTGGTCTCATGGATGTCTGTTCACACTGCATCCACATATCCGTCCTAAGAAATCACTTTTTGTTGGATATCGCCAATGTACTAACTCTGAATTTTATTAACCAGGTTCGGAGCTGCAGAAGCTAAACAAACCCACAGCTTGCAGTGCATCAACAGTGTTGGCTACAGAATTTTATTAAGTCGCACTTAAATGTTTCAGATCTTTAAAGAAGTTTTAAAAATGAAGTGAAGATGAGAGTAAATACAAAATGTATTTCTCAAGTAACTGTCCATCCAAACAGACCTGCTACCACGTGAAAAGATAATCTAGATTTTACGATGATGATGACGATGAAACTAATTAAACTTTTTGGAAAGATGAGTTCAGTTTCACCAGCCTCACTCAGACCTGATCTGTAGAATCAAGAAATCCCTTAAATAGAACCCGTCTGACAACATGAAGTAGGTTAGAAAATCTCCGAAAGCAACACGCCATGATCTGATCCAAAGAAATTAAGAACAGGCAATTAAAAAAGTCATTGACATGCTTCAGCCGGGAAAGGTTTTCTAGACCATTTCTAAGGCTTTGGGACTCCAGTGAACAGCAATAAGAGCCGTCATCCAGCGACAACTGTGTTTTGTATTTACTCCGGTTATCTTTGTCTGATATCAACATTAGCTGATCTGTAGCATTTAAGTGAGGTAAAAAAAATAATAATCTTTTAGGAGGCAAATGCTTTTACACAGCCCTGTAAATACAGCTTCTCTTGTCAAACAACAACAATAATGTCTATGCTCTCAGTCCCATCATGATGGATTTAACATTAGTCCTTATGGAAAAAAGAAATTGTAATTCTCTGAATACTTTATTGAAAGTTTTTTTTTTTTTAGTTTTCGTAAATCAACATAAAACACAACAGAGCATGCATTTCCACAGTTAATGTACCAACCCAAAAACCTCCCTCCCCTCACCCCCATTCACCCCCATTCACACTCATTCACATTCATTCACCCACATTGAATGAATTCATTCATCCACAAAATTACATTTTCAGAATAAACATTTGAGAACTTCCCATCTATTTTTATGTTTTCTGGCTTCATTATCGGTTTCCACCATATAACTTTCTAAATTAAAAAAAATGCTGAATAAATGTTTTAAAGAAAGTAATACTAAGTGAGAATCTATTTTTGGCTTTAAAAATAAACCTTTTACAGAGTACAATAATTAAATTAACTAAATCGTGACTGTCGATAAACTCTCCTAGTAAAACAGAAACCACATCAAGCTTCATAGACAGACCAATCCTTAAACACACTTTTTCAGCTTCCACCCAAAACAGAGACACAATATGACGATACCAAAACAAATGCAGGGTGGATTCAGACTCCTGACAGAAAAGTTGAAAGTTAAAGGTTCGGACCAGCGGGACAGATTATTTCCTCCACAACTGATCCTAAACTATCAGGTTGAGCATAAGGTCAATCAGCTTTTACGTGTTCTAATAATCAGTCTCACTGTGTTTGAACAAATCTGTAGCTTTTAGACTCTGAAGTAAACTAGGATGTGAAACAGAGACATGAGGAAAAACACGAAGGTTGTATAAAAACAAGCATCCATTTGGAAATAACAAAAAAATGTAAAACCTACTGGAATAGAGCAACTATAATGATGACTCTATTCACATGCCAGGTTCATTTAAAGCAGGGGTCACCAACCTTTTTGAAACTGAGGGCTACTTCATCGGTACTGTCATACGAAGGGCTACCAGTACTGACCTTTGAACTACAAGAGTCCAAGCTCACCTTAACTTTACATTATATAAATGTTTTAATGCTTTTGTCATTTTTAAATCTATGTAAATGCAAGTATGATTAAAAAGGAAGGGCAACTGAATAAAATAGCAATTTAAATGCAGCTCACTGGAGGGTTGTGCTATTTTTATTTATCTTTTTTTTTTTTTTTTTTTTTTTTTTTTACAGGCTTGTGGGCACCATATGGTCTTTTGGGGCTACCTGGTTCCCGCGGGCACCATGTTGGTGACCCCTGATTTAAAGCCTCTCTATTTCAGCTTTTTTTATCTGCATTTGGGACGGACTTTTGCATTTTTACGTCGTCGCCAGATGAATCTTCAGGATTTGTCTCCCTATGGTTTTCCAGCCCAGTGCCCTATTTGCAAATTACTAACATTGCCTGAAGGCCTTGTGGGATTTTTGAAAATTCTCTTCCAAGTTTATTTTTGTACATCACATTCCCACTGAATAAAGTGTGGGTGTTTTTTTTTTTTTTATCTGTGTTTTTTATTCAAATTTAGTGACATTGTCCTCTCTGTTCGGCCGAGGCAAGGGTTGACGTGAGAAATGACACTCCTCTTGTTCCAAGGTTGTGTTCTGCTGCAGACGCATTTATCCTGCCGTCATTCACAACGATTATTTTTATTATTTGGATACTTGGAACATGGAGTACATAAACATTTTTGCTGTCTCCCCACATCCTAGAATCTGCTTCACACTGCAAGAGTTGATGTTATGTAGCTTTAGCAATTCCTCATGACCTAAACACCCACAGGCCCACCTCACCATCCTCGAGCCCAAAGGCTACATTGCTAATGAGAATCCTGTCGAGCAGATCTGACTCCAAAACGGCAGCCTAATCCAAACGCTTTGAATGTTCATAAAAATAGTCTGTTTCTTTATTGAAATGTGCCTTGATCTTTCTGCAGAACTAAACAAGGTATTATATGTTGCAAGGCAAATTTATTTATATAGCACATTTCAGTACAAAGACAATGTAAAGTGCTTTACATGATTAAATATAGGAAAATAAAACGGAATAAAAGCAAGTTGGAATAAAATGTAGAAACAAAATAAAACATGGGAGAATAGAAACTAAAAGCAAATATTATAAAAAAAAGGCATAACTAATCTCATCCTTGAAAGTCAGTCTTTGAGGGATAATCTCCATCTTTCTGTGAATGCTTCAATCAGGCAGCAGCTAAAAGAGCTGCTACAATACAAGGAGTATCTCAATAAACTAGAATATCAGTAAAAAGTCAAGTTAGCTCCTTTATTCAGTTTACAAAGTGAAAAGTGCCTATGTAGATGCATTACACATAGTGGGAAATGTAAAGCATTTATTTCTGACAATTTGGATGAATTTGGTTGAGAGTTAATAAAAATCCCACATTCAGTTTCTCTGAAAATTTAAAGACTAATAGAAAATAAATTTTAATACGGGACTGTTATGGCCAACATAATCATAAGGTGACGTGAAAGTTGTCCCATTGACACCCTTCACAAATGGGTCATAAAGGCCATTGCCCAAGAAGCTGGGTGTCTGGAGTGCTGGATCCATGTGTATTACTGGAAAGTTAAGTGGAAGAAATAAATGTGGTAGAAAATCCATAATTTATAATATTCCATTATTTATCATGTCATATGCTGGTCAACTCTAGGTCATTTCCATCTAATCTGGATAGTATTGTCAAGAGAAGAATGAGAGACACTGGAGCCAACAATTTAGATGAGCTGAATGGCTGCTATTAAAACTACCCGGGCTTCCATTACACCTCAGCACAGCCACAGGCTGATCATGTCCATGCCACGCCGCATTGATGCAGTAATTCATGCTAAAAGAGCCCTAACCCAAAGCACAGAGTGCAGATACTATACAGTGTATGGACATACCTTTTGAGTAACCAACATTTCTGCATTAAAGTTCTATTTTTTTTATCGTGCTTAACAAATTTTAGGAGAAACCAGACTTTGGGTTTTGATTAGCTTTAAGCTTCAGTTATCAAAATTAACAGAAATATAACATTTTGTGTAATAATCCCTAAATTTTCAGTTTTTGAATTGATAGAATGAATTAACACTTCAGTTATTGAGATGCACCTGTACATTTAAACATGGATGAAGGCTAACTTGTAGCCCAAAAGAAAACTGCTAGAGATGTCCTATTAGTGCTAAAATCCTAATAAATCTGTTTACACGGAGATTAAAGGGACATGAAACAAACGTAATGACTACAATGTCTTTTGGATTTAAACCGTGTGTCACTGCATTCATTAGGATGGGTCTAATTAAGATTCAAAGATTTGTGCAACCCTGTGAAGTTAAAAATGAATCCATCCATTTGATGACCTTACATCCGTCCGTTGATTTGGTGCCCAGCTCCAGCAGGCTGTTGTCAGGCTGCACAACATATCCCAAATTTATCACCATCGCAATATCCGGGATGCATATCGCAAATAATTGCTTGGATTGCAATAAGTGTTAGCTAATTATTTAAGCACCCTGCTTTCAGGCTCTCAGTGCCTCTAATATATTTGGTGGCGTGTTGTTTATTGCGACATAAAAAGTTTGAGACAGTAAAGTTGATAAGAAACTGCAGCTAAGTTGTTTCATTGCCAAAACAAGTCAGACAGAGGCAACATTTTTATTAAAACCTTGCTGGGCGATGTGGACCAAAAACACATCAATATTTTTAATCTGAATGGCGATATAGTATATTTATCTCGATATATTTTTTTCGTCATAGAGTAGTTATAAAAAGGCATCTCTGACTCAACAAGCAGCTGTAGATAAATATGAGAAATGGCAGAAAAATAACCTACCGGGATACTTAAAAGTATAATTCTAATTTAACATAGACCATCTCGATATAAACAATAGTCTCATTTTATACCAGTTTTTCAAACAATCTTGATATTTTTAAAATCTCGATGTATTGCCCAGCCCTAGCAATGATGAATGTTTCAAACTACTCATCTGGAGTCTGTTTGCTATGATCCTAGAGCAGAAAGACATTAACTCTTACATTTTTTTGGGATTTATCTCAAGCTGTGTCGTTATCGCAACATTTATTACCATTATTGCATATCACAGCTTTTCCTAATACCGTGCAGCCCGAGTCTGTAGCTAAATAATGACTATTAACACCTGAAGTGTGTAAAAAAAACAATTAATGAAATCAGGTGCCAAATTTTTTTGGCACCTGAAAACTTTTAAGGCGTGTGGTTTAATTTGTCTTCATGGTGCTATGATGATAGACTGGTATTCAAGGAACTTGTCTTCTATTGTATGACTTGGGTGTGCAAAAAGGTGACTAATGCCTTCTGTACAGAAAAAAAAAATACCCTGAATTTAGGAAGTATGTCTATGATTATCTAGACGGAGAGAAGCAGGAAAGATGTAGGAGGAGAAGCTGTGAAGGAGGATTGTTTTCTCAACATGGAGCAGAGAAGTGAGCGTGTTGTGCTGGTAGGAGAGCAGCGCTTATCAAAGAGTAGGTCTAATCCAAATGTCACCGTCAGACACTACAGATGAGACGAGGGCTGTGTGTCTGAAATAGGGGGGTTATTTCATATGGGGAGGGGGGGATAGCTGAGAGATTGAGGGACAGATGGTGTTTTCTATGTGGGCCGTACATCTAAACATCCCCCCATCATAAACAAAGCACATATGAAGATTGCAAAGATCTCTGCGCCACTTTGTGGTGTGTTTTTTTTTTTGTGTGCTACAGATCAGTACGTGGAGATGTTTGTAGTGTAAACATTTAAAAGAAGGAACTTTATTTTCTGCTGACGCGGCAAAATGCATTTGTTCTGAAAATAAAAGTGAAAGGTGCGTTTTAAAGCTTCTACGAATATCAGAATAGCATATGTTGTTATTCCCCCTTCTGACTTATCTAAAAGCCGTCTTTGCGCCGCTGTAAGAAAGTTGAAAGGACCCACAGAAAACAGTAACTGTATTCATCCTCTCATCACCACCGTTCTCGGCGCTGTGTTGCTACAGGAACCCTATTGCTATGGCAGCAGGGTAGACGTTTGTCACACCTCATTACAAGACTTTGCGGGGGGAAACGAAAAGAAAAAAGGGCACAGAAAGGGAGAAATAAAGAAAGAGGGCTGAATGACTTGAGGAAGAGAGACGGCGCGATGAACGAGGCAGAATAAAGGGACAGGAAGGCTCCAGCGCGGTAAAGGGAGAGCTGTGCAGGTCGAAGGAGGAGACGAAAACAAAATCCCGAGATAGAGAAAGCTGGAGGAATGCAAATGGGAGCAGAAAGGAGGAACTGAAAAGCTTTAGATCTGTGGGAGGAGTTGCTGATGCCGTTAAAGCTTTGAAATATGAATGAATAAAAAAAAAAGGAACGTCGAGAGGAAGGGTGGTGGGCGGGGAAAGAAAGCAGGAACATGATTGGTGCAGAGGTGTAGACCCTGAAAGACAAAGGAGATGAGTTTAAAGTCGGGGGGGGGGGGGGGAAACGAGACTGAAGGGCAAAGATGAGTGAGGGCTTCGTTATTCCTGACACCTCATCCTCGTGGGCAGGGTGAAAAGCAGGGTCATTATTTTATTTTTTCTGGGTTTGAAGTTCTGCTGTAGTGATCTTTTCGTGGTTTCCTTGGCCGGACGTCACAGAAGTACGGGCGTATCGCACTGAATCATGGACGCTCACAGAACACGCGTACAGATTACGTGTGAATCAGAGCCGTGTCATCTCAGCACAAGGCGTCAGGAGATTAAAGGCGGATTGGTCAGCAGTCTATTGGGCTGTGTCCAACATTATTTACACATCTGAAGGGGGCGGTGGGGGGGTGTTCTGGTTTCAAACTGCAGCCATCTCTCCTTTCTAGAGTGCTGCAGAAAACCGGAGGCAGGAAGAGGGTTTACGTCGCAGGGAGGCTAGACTGAAACCGGGTGCTTCAAAAATAACACCTGGCCGTGCTTTCCTGTTTAAGCTTTAAGTGGTGCACTCGGTGTAACTGCCACTGGGCAATCACAAAGAATCATGGGTAGTAATTTCTCTGACTGGTGTTGTTGCATGGGCTGGACGTTTCCTCCTTTGCCCTCAGGGTCAGAACCGGGTGGGTGGGGTGGAAATACACACACACACACACACACACACACACACACACACAAAGAAAAGGCTGTTTGTTACTCACTACCTCTCATTTTGACCATATATGGTTACCAACATGTCCTGTATGGAAGGCCTACTCTCCTAAGAAAACAGGAAGTTAACGTCATCGCCGCAAAACTGAGCGACGTATGCAGGACCCTCCTTATTCGGCGTGCACCGCGTAAAGCACACACAGCTGACTGCTGTGCATTTTATTTGAAATTGAAATTGTGGCTGCAGGACTTCCTGGTGTAGCAGAAATGTCACAACCAAGTTTACTGTAGCGTCAGAGGATACCAACATCAGTGATGTGACCGTATAAGAAATGTGCGAGATAATTCCACGGAAAGCGTTTCAATTTACAGTTGTACCCGAAATTGATTCAACCTCCACTGCAAATTTGATTCATTACCAAAATTCACGTTTCGTCAGGTATGTGTGTAAAATACACTACTACAGTTTAAATGAAATTCTCACTAGTATTTTATCCCAGTTCAACAGTAAATCCTTCAAGAAGGAGGAGGACTGTTTGCAAAAGACCTACAGCAACATTTGGTGGTTTCAGTTTCCCTAGTAAAGCCTTTACTGAACGCTGAAGGGCGTTCAGTAAAGGCTTGGTGGTGCCTGAGGTACACCACTGCTGATCCAAAACCATGAGAAAAGTTAAACTGTCCCTGTTGAGCAACTGGGCCAATTTAACATTTTCTTGCTGGCTTTCCTAATGGTATGAAGCTCTAATAAACTAAACCATCGAATATTTATTTTTTTCTTCCTGCAGCTATAAAAGTGTTTTATTAGCACAATAAAACCTCAGGACTAACCTATTAGCAACAACTGGAAGCAAGTGGCTATAAGGTGGAAGCTAATCCCAGGTATCGGCTTTCTGTTGTGAATTTCTTATGCCGTGAGAATCTAGGTCGAAGCATCCATAAATTATTATCCGCTCTGCATTTGTTGACTCAGAACGCGTGCACCGGCGTCCCACACTTGCTTGTTTTAATCCTTTCTTCCCTCCTTGCGTGTCGTTGTGCAGGTTCACTACAGGGAGGACTTCGAGAAGAATAAAGGCAAAGGTTTCAGCGTGGTGGCAGACACGCCGGAGATGCAGAGAATTAAGAAAACGCAGGACCAAATCAGCAATGTAAGTGTCGAAAGCGAGGCCGCCTAAGACGAGCCCCCATGGCGAAGACAAAACGGAGACGTGAAGACGATCCGCTATGAATTGATTAGTTTTAGTCTCTGATGCAAAGTAGTGTTTTTGTTTTGTGGTTGATAAAGTACTACATGTAAAGTGTGCTAAAAAAAAAAGGTGGTTGTTAATTTCTTTTATTAGATTTTCAAGATCGAGCCAATCTTTACCCAGTTCAGGCTTATTAGGTGATATATTTCCTGGATTCATCCGAGCAGACGGTTGAAACGGAGACATTATTGTTGTTTTTCAAGGTTTTTTTAATTTTTTACACAAGTTCTCATCACTTTTTAAAACTCATTCACGACATGAAAATCTAGACATTTTCCCCCCAGAAATGTTTAACAATTGTTTTATAGGTAGTGTCTTTTCTCGCATCTCCTGTATGATTTCTCTCCATTTTCTACTTTTCTTCTATGGCTGTTGTTTTTCCATTTTTGTTTTAAAGCAGGACAGGAAATGCATCAAATGTTGATATTTCGAGGCCTTCGTTTTCATGTGAAACCCGCTTTGCACACCAGACACGTCATTATACACAACCGGCTCTGCACCGGCCTCACTAATGACATAATTAGTGTTGGGGGTGACGGATAATTGCTGCTTTCATGCAACGAAGGATCCTGCATGTCTGAGATCAAGGAAGTGTTTATGGGTGGGAACGATGCACATATATATTACGTGTATATATGGACGTACACACACGGCCCACATCTGGGCTTTTTAGTTAAAACTGATCTGACATCTTCTTGTAATCAGCCCGTCATTTGCAGGCTGCCAGCCGCTAGGGAAGGTCTCCATTTTCATGGCGTTTCATTTGTTCCCTCTAGTTGTTGTCAAAAAGCAAAAACTATCTGAGGAGGTTTAGCTTAGCAGCGGTCGGAGCACTTTGTTGAAATCCGTACAGACGGTATCTGTTCAGCCCTTATCCCTCTAAATAAGCTAAAGTAATCTCCCTCACTCACTCTCTTAGCATATTGCTCCCAAGAATGGCGACTGTGTTGTCTCAGTCACTAGCTTCACTGTTCATAGACAAACACTGTCGTCCCGTCCAGTCTGTGAAAACACTCCCCGCTAACGCCGGCGGCACAGTGGGCTCTTTCAGATCGGCGTTTTTGAATCTTGACCGAGGCACTGTGAGTCAGTCTGCTAACAGCCTGGTAATAAGAGGGGTCGGTTATTCAGCCCCAGCGTCATGACTTTGGTCTGTTTTATGGTGGAAAACAGAGGCACAGGTTGATAAAAGTCTTATTTTATGAGTTATTGTCTCGCAGAAGTATGGGTGCCCATCGAACCCTTCCACGTTTCGGAACGCTACAACCGCAAAATTCAATGCGGGTTAATTGGGATTTTGTGTGAAGGAGCAGCAAAAAGTGCTGCATAATTGAAGGTTTACTTTTTTTCACCCATAAAAGCCTTAAGAGACTGGTTTGCATTTGTGTTCTACTGCCTCTGATGCACTTAAAACATGCATCAAATGCCTAAAATAGAATAGAAATACTTTAGTTCTCCTACAAGGGGGAAATTCGGGTGTGACATTGGCAGAAACATGTAGGCAGAAGACTACAGACTTACACACTAGGTTGCCTACTTGGCAAACAGGGTTCAGTTGTGCGTAACTTCGGGTTGCAGAAGCAGTCAAGGATAACTGGAGGGGCTGGAGAGAGCCACGGCTCAGGTGGGATAATCTGTCAACGGGACATTTACCGGTTGTTCACCTTTAAGGAAGTGTTGCAAGAGTGAAGCCTGAGAAAGCTTGCCATGAAACATGTAGGGGACACGTAGGGGAATATTACATTTACTTTAACAGTGAAGATTCTCAGTCGTGCAGGTCGTGACCAATCCAAGAAAAGGGTTAAAAAATAAAATTGGACTTCTACTCTGAAGCTGAAGACGTTTTGCTTCCCATCCAGGAAGCTTTCTCAATTCAAAATGTCTGGAGTGGTGTGCAGGTCGCAGCTTTGTAGCCCTACCAGCAAAGCTTCGTTAGAGCTTAGATTCACCTGTAGATTCACCTGGAGCTGATCGGCCCAACAATGGAGACTCGTTCGGCTCATCGTTAGCCTGGCTGACAGGAGAAATGCTGTGGTCACATGCGCGGAGGTGTGAATTAGGGTGAAACTTAGCAGGAATCAAACCCACTGCTGTGTTTTTGACAGTAGAAACCCAAGCCCTCTTCCTCTTTTCAATGTTGAGTCTTCTCGTGTCATTCTCGCCTGAAATAGTCAGATTTCCACCTTTTTTTCTTTTCTTTTCTTTCTTCTCATGGCCTGTTTCTGCTGCTCGATGTGTCAACGCGGGTTGTCATGCAGCTCTGACCTCTCAATACTTCCGGCTGGGGAGATGTCATTTCCTCTAAGCGTCAAGCTGCTTCCCCAGCCGTGGCAGCACGTAGCTCACCCCACCTATCAGCACTCAGGGAGCAGCGCTCCACAGGAAGTGGGAGACCTCTGGTGGCTGGAAAAAGAACTGACAGTTTGTGGAGGGGGGGGGAAACTACTCCATGCACTGTAGGAGAGGGTAGAGCATTTTCCATGTCTGATGTGTCCTAAATCACTTTTTTGTGTACTTCAGATCAAATACCATGAGGACTTTGAGAAGATGAAGACTGGAGGAGATGCTCCATATCAGCCTAGCAACCCCAACCAAGGTATCTGTCCTCCAACCATGCAGCTCAACAGAAATATTAATCAGACAGGCACTCTGCAAAGTACCTTTATGCATTTTATCTGCTTTTTATTTCTCTTGCTGAACTCGCGTCTCCAAGCTGCAAGTCCCACCTTTCAGGGTTTTTTGTTGCAACACGTTGGCTGTCCTCCTCCTTTGGCTTTAATCCATTCAGCTATAAATAACTGCATTGCTACAGTTGTTTCCCAATCCGGACTGTACTCCTAGTCACGCCTAACCCCACATTAAATTGATCAAGTTTTTGCTCTTATTGCTCATAGTGAGGCAGTTCTTCGCCCGAGCATAGTTGGAAACTTCGGGATTTTAAACACGAAAAATGACGTCACAATGCCACATTAGGCATCAGCAGCTAAACGGAAAGGATCAGGCGTGATGAGTCAGCGGGCTGCTTGCGTTTTCCGTGCTTGATTTGCAAATTCACACAGAGACGTATTGTTGGAGGTTGTGCAAAAAAAGGGAACTGAACAGCTTGTCTTGACTCGCTGTGTTTCCAAGTCTTCGTTCGCTCAAAGCGCCAGTGCATGCATACGGGCCGACTTGAATACGTTTTTATTTGAATGTGTGAATGCAAATTTATGGCTTCCTACCGCGGTAAATTCCTGCATAGTTCCCAGCCAGTGCTGTGCTTCAGATTTAACTTGCAGGAATTGGCTTGCATCTCATTAATGGGCCCCCCGTCCACCTTCTCTCTGTTTTTATCAGGATCTTACCAGCAGCCTGCAGCCTCCCAGAACTACCACTATGAGCCTACCCCTGAACCAGTGCGCCAGGCGGCTGCTGCCCCACCTCCCAGTTCTGGGGTAAGTCCATTAATGTGTCTTAACTAAGGCTGTACTTAACCTGATTATTTCAAAACCTGAAATCGTTTAGGCTTTGTTTCAGTTCTCCTGTGACTCCTGCTCTGATGTGGAGGGAGGCCTTCTCACATTACTGAGTTCTTACCAGCAGTAAGATCAACCCGAGCTCCAATTTCAAAAATCAACGTTATTCTTTTATTTGGAAGTTCATTTATGAAAGTTTTTTTGTACTTTAGGAGTTGGGTCTACATATTTTTTCCACAGTTTTGTTTGCATAGCTGCAGATTTGTACATAGCGGGATTTCTTCTGCTGGAGACGTGCCATCAGTGTGAAATATGGGAAGAAGGAGAACGTTGTTTATTTCATGCTTTGCTTTAAATGATGCTGCAGAGTTATGGGACCTTTCCCTTCTCTCATAACCTCATGAAGCTGTTTCTTCATGAGGTTAAAAGTTTTCACTTTTAGGTGAATTTGATGTAATGCTAAAAGCCATTTAAACCCTGTTTAATTTCTCCAAAAACAAAAATATGGTCAGTGTTCTCTTGAAACCCTGCATTTCTGGCTAACTTTATCAATTTAATTGCCCTGTGTCTAATTTTTATTCCTAAAGCAATACTTTGCAGCTTAACTATTTTACAGAGGCTGTAAAACATCTTCAAAGCTTTGTAATTTTTACAGTTTCAGTTGTGTTCAGGCTTTTGCCTTAACAATAGTTATATTCATTTCCAACATGTAGAAATCTCTTAAAGCAGTAAAGAAAGAGGGCGAAAGGCGAAAGGTCAACGGTGAGGGGTGGTAAATATGGGCGCACAATTTTATCACAAGGCTATTATATCACAAAGGGACAAAAAAAATGTTTTAAAGTCCCTCAAGTGTTGTACACAAATCAATACTGCTCTAAAAATAATTTTAATATAGCCTACTTCAGTACATCAGGTACACTGGATAGTCTATTATGCTGCTAAATGGCAAAAGGTAATTTTATTCAATCATATTTTCAAGTATTTATATTTATCGATGCCCTCACAGAATCAGTGGGGAAACTTTTTTCAAATTGTCCCAACCATTCTGTCAAAATCATAGATCTTATAATTGGCCATTTGTTCTGAGATTCCAGTTGAAAGCGGCAGGAGAGTGCTTAGGTCACATATTACACCAAACTTATCATCGGTTTATAACACACTGACCTCCCAAGATCAGAGTAGAGAGAGCAAAGCCTCCAGCCTAGATGTGAGGTTTAAACACTCCTGACCTCGCTGCTTGATCATAATCATGTTATAGAGTTTTAAAAGGGAAAAATGCGTGAGCCAGAGAGTGGGGAAAATTAGTGAAACTCTTATTTATACTCAAGCAGCTAATCAACAGGTTAAGACCAGGAGCAAAAAGAAACCCAGATCAGAACTAACGGTGTCAGGTAAAGAGTCTTGTTGAGTTTTAGCTCCTGTCGTCAGCAGTAAGAGCCCTAATCTTATCTGTCTTCACGGCTGAAATTTGGCTCTACTTTTTGACTTTTTGTCAATAAAACTTTCTGAATACTTAAATTTTCTTAAAATGTTCATCAGGAATATATCGGCAAGGAGGTAAAGGAGATTAAAAGTGTTGTGTGAGAGACAGGAGTTCGGAAACCTCCTACCCAGCTATCATAAATGCTCCACAAGCACCAGGTTTACCTCTAATTCACCTAAATGGCATATATATAAATTATTGTTGGTGGCAAAAATTCTAAATTAAGAAAACTACATCTATGTAAATGTTGTTGTTTTTTTTTTTTTTACATCTGCAATGGTTTTAAGTTGGCTAGTTGTGTGTTTATGTAAAACAGAGCAGCTGTGAATGGAAGTGGCTGAAAGTCTCACTTTTCATCACATAATCAGTGTGTTTTACTCTCGACGTTTAACCGCACTGCAATTCTCGCTTTCAAAAGTTCACCGTTCATTTGGCTCAGACAGCAAGAAAAAACAGAAACAAATCCCAACTCAGCTGATTATTGCTGAACAAATAAAGTAAAAAAAAAAAAAAAAACATGAAGTGATGTTTCCTTAACGTCAGGCAAAAAGCTCCCTCCATCATAATGTAATGTTAAGTCATCAATTCAATTCAATTTTATTTATATAGCACCAATTCATGAAACATGTCATCTCAAAGCACTTTCCAAAGTCAAATTCAGTCAGATTATACAGATTGGTCAAAAATTTCCTATTTAAGGGAACCAGTTGATTGCTTCAAAGTCCCGACGAGCAGCATTCACTCCTGGAGAAGCGTAGAGCCACAGGGAGAGTCGTCTGCATTGTCCATGGCTTTGCTGCAATCCCTCATACTGAGCAAGCATGAAGCGACAGTGGAAAGAAAAACCACCCATTAGCGGGAAGGAAAAACCTCCAGCAGAACCAGGCTCAGTATGAACGGTCATCTGCCTCGACCGACTGGGGGTTACAGAAGACAGAGCAGAGACACAACAAGACAGACAAACAAGCACAGAAGCAAACATTGATCCAGTAATCTGTTCTACATTAGATGGTAATACCAGGTGAGCTGTCTTCTCTGGAAGATGTCACAGCTAACAGAACGTCAGACCAGGTGTACCTACTATGAAGAGAAAAGAGAGAGAACAAAAAGTTAAAAGCTGAAATGAAAAGAACAGTAGGAGAACTCGGTAAAGTGAGAAAAATAGGCCCTGATGTCCTCCAGTAGCCTAAGCCTATAGCAGCATAACTATAGAGGTAGCTCAGGGTAACATGAGCCACTCTAACTATAAGCTTTGTCAAAAAGGAAAGTTTTAAGATTAGTCTTAAAAGTAGACAGGGTGTCTGCCTCACGGACCAAAACTGGGAGTTGGTTCCACAGGAGAGGAGCCTGATAGCTAAAGGATCTGCCTCCCATTCTACTTTTAGAGACTCTAGGAACCACCAGCAGACCTGCAGTCTGAGAGCGAAGTGCTCTGTTAGGAACATACAGAGTAATCAGAGCTCTGATATATGATGGAGCTTGATTATTAAGGGCTTTATACGTTAGAAGAAGAATTTTAAATTCTATTCTTGATTTAACAGGAAGCTAAAATAGGAGAAATATGATCCCTCTTGTTGATTTTCATGATTTTCATGCTGCAGCATTTTGGATCAGCTGAAGACTTTGAACTGCATTTTGTGGACTTCCTGATAGTAAAGAATTACAATAGTCCAGCCTTTTTCAGCTTCCCCCCTGGACAGAATATTTCTAATTTTGGCGATATTCCGCAGGTGAAAAAAAAGAAACTCTGGGAACATGTTTAATATGGGATTACATTTCTGTTGGACACATTTTAATAATTGTTCAATTAAACGATCTATTTTACGTTCATAACTGAAGGTCGTTTTCTTGGCCCAAAGCCTAATTTAGATCCAATTGTCTCATGCTCCTAGATCTTTACACCTTTTGACAGATTTTCTATAGATCCCGTCATACCTCTGACTAATCCATGTCCTTCTATTAAGTTAATTTTTATTTAATCAAATTTAAACTGCTGCAATTCTGGAAAGGAGAAGGAAGCAGTTCCGCTTGACTGGAATTTCTGTGCTAAAATTACTGCCGAAATGTTTCATAAATTTATATTAAAGAGAAAAGATTTTTCTTCACCTTGCTGCCTTGCGGGCAGGAGCTACAGCCTCTGTTGGATAAACTGACGTTTTTTGTTTTGTTTTTTTTTCCTCCTTTGCCGTCTGTCTACAGAAACGATACAGAGCCGTGTACGACTACTCCGCTGCCGATGACGACGAAGTGTCTTTCAGCGACGGAGACGTGATCGTAGATGTGCAGCAGATCGATGAAGGCTGGATGTACGGCCGCGTGGAGCGCACCGGTCAGCAGGGCATGCTGCCCTCCAACTATGTGGAGGCCATCTGAATGATCGGGGGAAGGAAAGTAAAGGAGAGGAGATAAAGAAAGGGAGGGAAAGGAAAAGCCCAGTGCCATCTCATCTTAACGCCGCTTTCTCTTAATTTTACTCTGGTTCCTTAAACCTCTGTCCTGTGACCCTAAACCCCCTCCGCTCTGCATCCCTGCTCTGCTCTCACTGTCCGCTGCCTGCCCCCCCCCCTTTCCGTCAGCCTGCTTCATCCATGTCCGTTTGTGCTGATGTCTCGGTTTCCTCTGTCCTTTAGCCATTCTGACTCCGCTCTCGTAGAGATAAAACTAACAGAAAGGTCAGGGGTCAGGTCAGGTCGCGCAGCTTCAACCGAGCCACATCGCTCACCGATCCTGGCACAACAGCGCTCAGAAATAAAGACAAAAAAATGCTAAATAAATTCCCCATCAGTCAAACTGCAAATATTCTGTATTCTGTATATTCTTGATTTTGCAGCCCGATCTTTGTCAGACTGGAAACATTGTTTTATCTCAGTTTATCAGACATAAAGTTTGGATATGTTTTTTTTTTTTTGTTCTTTTGACTTGTGTACATTCCTTTAACTTTAAGCTCTGTTGCGCCACTCGGTACGTGGAGCAGAGAGGTTTTAATGTCTTTGTAGGTGGACACGCGTCTTAAAACTATCGGGTCGGGTTCAACACTGCCTGCTGGGTGTTTGCTGTGAAACTGGAATGTTAGCCTAACTGAAGAGCCCCTCCTGCCACTCAGATACAGGAGGGATCAGGGACAAGTTAGGGAACAATACGAGTCCATCTCTCAGATCCTCCTCACTTCCTGTGATTAAACTTTGCAAACGCCCTTATTCCTGTTTTTGCCGCCCAAATTATTTATCCGCTTGGAAAGAGGAAACTTCCCCAATACTAGGAAAGTATTAATAAAGAAATGGTTTTATAAAAGCGAGGGCCAAGCACAGCTTTGCATTGTGATTCTCTTAATTTTAAATTGTTTTTTTCCACTGTGTAAAACATTCCAGTCATTTATTTCTATTTAATGTGAGGAAAATCCTTTGCTGTGTTAAATGTTGTTTATCTCATGCTGTTCTTCTTTTGCTTGTCTTGTTTTTTTTTTGTTTTTGTTTTTTTAATCTTATTAAACTGTCAGTGTGTTAAATAAAGTAAACAATTGGTTTTGGGTCCCAAGACAACAGAGTTTGTGTGAAAACTGTGCAGTCATGATATCGGATCAGGTGTGGGATTCGTCGGCTTGTAATTTTTGTTTAAATAAATGTAACTTTCGGATTTATCTTGCGAGTTGGTCCAAAACGTCGGCTTTTTTTCTTTTTTCTTTCGATGCTCTTGGCTGCAAATGAAACGAGACCCCGACGTCCAGAAAGCTGCTCGCTTATGTCTGGCCCCTGACTGTATGCGCTTTTCTCTCCCAGGATGCACTGTGAGCGTCGCAGATTCAAGCCGTCAGTGGGGCAGGAGGGGGGGGGGGTCAAACATGTTCAGCGTTAACAAGTTTAGGCAAAGCTCTCATTATGTAGCTAGATGACATTGTAAAAATATATATGCATCAATATGGGGCTCTGGGATGTGGCTTGCCTGCAGATATATATATATATATATATATATATATATATATATATATATATATATATATATAATATATAATTATTGCAAAGACTGGGTAGTAATTTGATTTTAAAAGTTGACTCATGGAAACTTTAGTTAGTGATGAATTTCCTCAAGATCTTACAAATCTGTAACATAACGTTGCTGATTAAAAATGAGCGCTGGATCAGATAAGAGAGCATCTTCCCTTTGTATTCTGGATCATACGCTCTGAGCAGGGCTGACCACTGAGCTGCAAATCTTCCTCAGCTGAATATTTGGGAGGGGGTGGGTTTCAGGCCTAATATAATCGCTCTGTGATTTTCTCTGGTCGCCTCCGTAGCTACGCTGATCAAATTTAGTCCAACTTGTTTTATCTGCGGGGTGTGAATGTCAGTTTAGATGACATGGAGTACATGTCTGAAGGCTGTGAGGGGTTGTTTGACTGTGGTTCAGGCTGGATCTGCAAAGTGTGCGGTGATGCAAGTGTTTGGGGCGTGACAGAGGACAGATGCCATCTCCCAGCCGGTGGCGTGGGGCGTGTTGTTCATCTGACCCGGATTATTAGTCAGGAGTTGACCTCTTTGAGCTAAATGCCTCTCCTGCACCCTGACCTCACTACTGATCCGTGCACCATTACTGCTCCTCCCAGTTTCCGTCTTGTATCTTTTCCTGCTGCTAGGGCCTTTTTCCTTCAGCCTTTTCGTCTCAGGCTCCCGCGCTCCTCGTCAATCATTCCCTGCTTCTGTCATCCTGGTTACTGTAGACTTTGCAGAGTGAAATCATTTAATCCACAATTGCAGGTTTAGCACTCGGATCAGTTTTGTGCATTCCATATTAAAACCATTTTTTTTTTTATATGATTTTGTTATTTTTTTAAATGGGAAAAAAATATATATATCATATGCATATTGTCATACACATGTGTATTGAAAAGTCAGAATAAATACCCAGATCAAGGACCTGATATCATCTCCTGTTGCCCTGTTACAGCACTTCAAATTGTACTTATGATTCTGCTGATTCAATAAAATGTCATTTTTTTTTTCTCAGACTCCTGTTTGTGCCTTGTCGCCATTTAGAAAAGGAATGCTGCAGATTCAAACATTGACAATTTTCTTAAGAGCCATTCAGATGCCATAAAACCTGTTGGTACACATGGTTCACTCAACGATGGGAATATGGCTGCTGTTGCAATTTAAAAAACTTTTGGTGATTTTTGCATTTAGCTCCATCCATCCTACTATCAACTCTTACCAGCTTTTTTTTCAATGCAGAAGAAACGCATCTACACAACATAATGGGGCCAACTCCATGTTTTACCTGGAGCTGTGAGGTAATGTGCAGCATCCGTTCCTCTCCCCCCGTTACGCCTTGAAACCAGACACCGGCTTCTGATTGGCTGTCCCGCGCCTGTCTTCAGTTTCAGGTTTTTTCCGTTCAGCTCCTGCTGAGGATACACGGGTCTTCAAAAATTTGAAGACGGACATGACAATGGATGTAAAAACCACAAATGGATATCTGTGAGACAATTTTGGAAGCTGCAAGAAAGGAGGAAGACAGAACAAAAAGAAAATGGTACCATGGCGGACAAATTGTTTATTTCATTCTTTTTGTTTTTTTTATAGTAATATAAGAAGTATGGCTCACAATCCATGAATATAATGACAACACATTCCATGCAAAAAAGAATAGGAGTAGTAAAAACAATTCTTGAAATTAATGTACTGAAGTGATTAAGAGATAAAGTGTTAAATACTTAAAAGTGGTCCAGTTTATCAGAATTGGAGTGTAAAAGAAATCATTAAGAATGAAAACAAAAATCTGGAAAACAAAAGGATGAACATTATTAAAAGATTTGGATGTCCAATGGACATTCAGCAAAATTCAGAGTTTAAATACTATTAGTGATGAGGATGAGGGAAGGCAGGCAAGCAACAAAATTTCAATGCAAAGATTTACAACAAAGTAAGAAACAATTCATTAAACAAACCGTTTACAAAAGCAGCGGTAAACTTTGTACTCAGGAAAACAAAGAATACATCACCAGGTAAAGATCAGACCTACAGTGATAGAGCGGCTCAATTAAAAAACAAAAGACATACTATACAACAAAGTCTGGGGGGGATCATCGTTCCAATAGACAAACCTGGGAAAAATAAAACCACAAAATTATAGACCCATTGCTTAATCAAATATGTAAAATAATGTATGGGATTATTAATAATAGATTAACATCAAGTGTATCTAAATAAGTGGGTTTCGAAAAGGGAGGAACCATAATGACTCGACATTATGCTTAGAGCATGAAATCAGAAGAGCACAAATAAAGTTTTGCAGTTGTATTTTTTTTATATAAGGAGAAGCATATGACATGGTGTGGATTGAAGGATTATTAATTAAATTATCTTAAATTGGTATTACTAGGAACAATGTTTAAATAGATTAAAAACTGTTTTATCAAACAGAACAATAGAATTGGTCAAAAATTATCTAGAAAATATTTAGTAGTGAACAGAACTTAAGGAAGTATTTTAAGTTTATTGTTATTATTATTGTTTCCTAAAATGGTAAATTACGTAGTTATTTGTAAAGATATGGGTTGTTCACTTTTTGCAGATTATGGAGCTATATGGAAAAGGGGTTGAAATATAGAATTTGCTGTGCAGAAAATATAAACAGATTGCTGGAATAAAGAAATCTGCACTTTAGTGGGGATTTAAGTTCTCAGATGAAAAAACTAAAGTTATGGGTTTTACACAAAAACGAAAGGAAATTCAATTTATATTACTGTATGTAATCAAGGTTTGGAACAAGTACAATGTATTAAGTTTTAAGAATAGGGTTCGATGGAAAAAACGTAAAATACAGATACCAGAAGTTACAGATAAATGTAAGAAAATATTAAAGATATGTCTGGCAGGCAGTGACCTGGGAGTGCTTTAATTGCTTTAAAACGAATTTAAATGGGATCGATCAGGTCTAGTCAAGGCAATTATCCGCCCCTCAACATGGAACATGCTTTCTCAAGAGAATCACAGATGCTAATTAACTAAGTGAGCAAATAAATGTTAAATATTTAATCCAAATATAAAATTTGCCTATTGGTATGCTATCCACAGCTAACATCAGTAATACGTTCAATATCTTAAATTAAATTATGAACGGAAACTTTAATTTATTAACCTGTCGGAATTCATCATCAAGGCCAGGGTGTCGGTCCTTGTGATGTTTGGCCAAATTTGTTGTGCTGCTTGACTTCATTGCAAACACTTTAAAGCACTGTTTTCACACAGGCTCGTCAAGATCTTTGGGTTTTCCTTCGTTTGCCTCGAATGCTAAAATAATTAGTATCCATACCATGCCAAATTAATATCGTACCCGGACTATCGATACTTGTCAGAGTATCGATATTTTTTACAACCCTACTGAAATGTCAGAAATACAAACAAGAAAGAAGAATCATGAGGAGAGAATTTGAAAGAATTAAAGAAAAGTGTAATATAATAGCCACATTGCAGGGCAGTTTAGGGAGCAAACATATACAGATACAGAAGGAAAACAAAATTGATTAAAATTATTTGAATTATTATATAAAGTATTTGATAATATGGTCTATATTTAGGAACATTAACTCATCATGAAACACACTCCATACCAGTTGATGGCGGTGTGACACCAGTATTAAACATACTCGTTATTAAACCCCCATTTTTGCATGAATTTTTTTTCTTTTTTATTGCAATAATCTAATAAAATGCTGTGTGCTTATTAGAGGGAGGTGGGGGAAAATCAGAAGTGATACAAATAAAGGCTTCAAAACATCATCAGTCTGTGTCAATCTACATAATGTGTTTTGTTTAGTGAGTTTGTTTACTTTTCAATAATATTTTAAATCTGTTATATGACCGTGAGTAAATATAGTCACCTTAGAACCTTAAATAAAACCTTAAAATAATATCATTGAAAACATCATTATTTTGAGGTAATTACTGACTAACAGGCTATAATAATAACTGTGCCAAAAGTCGGCATTGGTTTTCCCAAAAATGTCATCTGATCTGGCACCTTCATGGGAGCTCAGATGTGGATTACGTGTTATCCTTATCCCACATCGTGTTCATAATGTTGCATTCGATGTGCCTCGGAAAACGAAAACATGAGCTGGGAATGGGGTAAACCCGAGTAAAAAGCGTTCCGGTTAATACCACTGAGCTCTATTTATTCACTGGATTGCTGATTTGCCCGAAAAACTGAAGTCACTGGCCGCCATCTTGCTACTCCCTACTCTCACAGAATCCCATAGGATTTGGTTGCAACAACCATAAACATCATATAGACCAGTTCACGCGTGACGTCAGCGCTACATCCGGGTCACGGTGGTTGGCAAAAACAGTACTGTTCTCGTCTACTACATGACAAAACGGGTGATTTAGAGCGTATTTTTAGTTAGTTTATTTTTGGAATCTAAACAATGTCTACCACTTGTTGTGCTCCCGGTTGCACAGAGAGGCATTCCAAATCGTTGGATGTACGTTTCTGTCGTTTACCGAAGAAAGAAGAAAGAAATGGATATTTTCGGGCGCTAGTACTTCTGTGTTTACGCTGCAATGTCGCCGACACCCCCACCCATTTTAACAAGACAAAAACACCAAAATAATCCGTAGTGAACTATGTTTTTTTAACCTACCGGGCGGGTCTTCCTGTCCGACTCCGCGTTCGTATGTTACACAAACATGTCTGAACATCCATCCATCCATGTTCTGACCCGCTTAATCCCTCATGGCGTCGCGGGCGTTGCTGGAGCCTATGTCCAGATATAATATAATTGTAGCCGTCCAGTGGTTTCATGCTTCCATGCTCTCTCGTCTGTTCTGGCCTGCGTGTTTATAAGGTAGCTGTATATGTCGCGGTACTGAACACTTGGCAGCATTTCACAGACTCGCTCCGTCCCTTCAGGCTTTTGCTGTGTGGATCTGGCAGTCTGACACCATCAACCATCAACTTAGTCTTAAAACGATCTTGTGATACGTTATCTAAAGAAGAAAAATACGTGGAGAACTCGTCAGTTTCTCTGTTTGCGTCCGCCATTGTGTTCATCTTTTGCCAACCAGTCCGGCGCGCATGCGCGAACAACCCGAATCAAAACAATAACAATGAACTGGTCTATACGTAGACGCCTCGTCGGGCGGGTTCTGCCTATGCTGCGGATGCGTCAGAGCGTCCGCCATGTTGTATGTGGCAAATCTGCAGTTAGACTCAGTCACTTAAACAGTATCAGAGGGAGTTTAATCTTAGAACATACTTTATATTTGTAATATTTTTATTTTTTCAATATTATGAGTTTATTTTCGTATCCCTTTGGCTTCATTCTCCTGACTTTATACTCGTAAAGAATCAAAATAATTAAAAGAATCTAACCTGGCCCTATTACTCCAGGACTGAAATAGTTCTGCAAACTGTGACTATTCTGGAAATGTCCCCCCTTAATTCTCATAATATGACGTTTTTCTCATAATATTACCACTTTTGTCTTTTTTTTTACTTTATTGTCCTAGAACTTTTTTTCTCATATTAGTAACTTTCTCTTTAATACTCCCCCAAAACGTCTGTTCCTAATCTGTGACTATACCAGAATTTAAAAGGTGATGTGATACGGTTTTATGAAATAATGAATACCACAATGTTTAGATTTAACCAATTGACTTTTATATTCATTTTATATTCATAACACATACACACACACACATATACCTATATATATATATATATATATATATATATATATATATATATATATATATATATATAACAGTTGGTACATTTCCATGCAGCACAGGAATGAGGTATCTTCTCTGATCGACGTTCACTACAACAGAACTTAACTTCTTTCTGCCACATACAATATGGCAGTGACGTTGACGTACGAACCCGCGCCCAATGAGGCGTCTACGTATATAATGTCTATGGCAACAACCAGCAGTTTTCTGGCGTGAAAAGTTTACGTTTCAAAGGTAATTCTACAGTCAGTGGATGTACTAACACTATCAAGTACTAGGAAATTTTATGAAATATTTGACATGTTATTCATATTAAATATATATATATGTATATATAAATATGTGTATATCTATATATGTGTATATATGTATACATATATGTAAATATATATATAAATAGCACATGACTTTCTCAGTACTTGATAGTTTTAGTAAGTTACATAACATAAAAGTATATGACATTTGACATTTTAAAAGTTGTAAGCCCCCCTCACACATGAGAAAATCCTCGTTATTCGATGCTGTAGCGCACATATTCCCTAGTTACTGGGGGAAAATAGGGAGTACCAATATGGTGGCTGGTGAATAATCCGTGTATCTTTCGTTCTTTCCATTTTCAAATCAAAAAATGAAAAAAAAAATGGACTGAATCCGTGTAAAAACAATTCTTTTTTCGTTTTTGGTTTAAGCATAAGAAACAAAAAACAAAATAACAAGCCCATTTTTTATTTTTATTTTTTTGATTTGCAATTGAAAATAGAAAGAACGAAAGATACACGGATTCTGGTGGCTTCAAAGCGACTCGTTCTAACAGCGGGCTATTAGCAATTCCAGTGTATAATAGAGATCAGTGGTTAATAGTTGGAGAAGTCGGGATTCCAAACTAAACAAAATAAAAATAAATAAATAAATAAAATGTTCGGAATTTCAATATGGCGACAGCCATGAAAGCAGTTGTTTTTTTCATGGTACCTCTTCCTCCACATACACCAGTTTTTATGTGTTCGATTCAGAGTTACCTACCTTTAGCCACTGCGATTGCGCGGACAGGTGTGCGTTGTCAGGTAAGTGACATGTTTGCATAAAGTCTCGTTTAATACATCTTTTATGTCTTTTTTTCTTAATTTCTTATATTTTAGTTGTTTATAAATTTTCCCAGCTGTTCTTTTATACGAATACTTGCAAATGTCCTCCATAACTACATTATTGCGGATATAATTGTTCTGTTAAGCCGTGCTACAGCACTCTAATACTGTTTTATGTTAAAATACTCTGCCTTAAACAAATCTATATGTAGCTGTGTGATTGCTGCATCTATCAGCTACTGCATTTAGTTTGTCAAACTAGTGTTCTGTGATAATAACTAATGGTGCATATATTTTATTTTCAAATAAATATGCATTTTACTTTTCTGTATTGAAAATAAAACGTGTACGCATAAATAACTATATACTTTATACAAAAGTTCATAACTTCACATAAACAACTTCCCAACAGTACAGTAGCTAAATATCTAATATGTTTATGCTAGCGGCCGAACATGCTAATGCTAATACGTTCAAGCTAATGCCGATGATTGAGATGGTTTTGGTTCTGTAAAACTTGTCAATTTGCTGCACAACGTACAAAAAAAATTGTAGCATAATAATATAAATAGCATAGCAAAAATTAAAAGGGCACAAAAATGTTGCAGTGACAACAGCATTTCCTGTTTCCTGTATTGGTCGTGCAGTTGGTTAAAAGTAAAAAAACAAAGATGTCTCAGCCTTTTTAATTATGTTATGGCTTAAATATGCTGATCTGACGCCTGAGTGGAAGGCTGATGATGTCATAGACAGCAGCTCTCTGATGTCAGCGGTGACCTTATGATGTCATAGAGCTGGAGGTTATTGCATGCTTTGGAATTCTGCTCAGAGAATTCTGTTCATTGTTCAAAGAAAAAGTGTCACAGGAGAGACGGCTTGCCCAAGTTTCCACCTGGTAAACTGAACGCTCATCTGTCTTTTTTTGTTGTTGAAAAGAAAATTTGTGTTTTTGAAGCATTCTTGTTTTAACGTTACAAAATAGCTATGGGACAAAAATTTTGCAAGAAGTTAAAGTTCGACCTCAAACCGGATACTTCGCACAGAGATTACGTCGAGCCCCTCTGTCAAGATTATGAAGAACTTGAAAGAATTGGCCAAAATGAAGTCATACCCTCAAATGCTTTAGTTATGATCAATATAGCAAAGGACAGGGGAAGTGTGTATGTCGAGTCGGTTGAGAGTGAGGAGGAATTCAACACTAAATTGAGGAGTTTCTATCGCCTTGAGTATTTATTAAAGCAGAAAAGAGATGCAGGGCGGGAATGCCTAGCAGACCTTGAGGATTTGGAGATGAGAAATTTAAAGATCCATAAATCTAATGTAGAGCTTAAAAGAGTTGCGGGTGAAAACCAGAACAAAGAGCCCGGGCAGGCTTTAAATCTCCAGGGTTTATACAACGACTATAGGAACATAAAATCCACTTGGGAAAACCTTGAGGATCAAAGGATAGAACTAATCGCGCAAATGTCCCTTCACGCCAAATGCAACACAATCGAAAAAACCTTGACAGAGGTACACACATGGTTAGAATCAGACGTGCCAGACAAGCCAGGCTTTTCAGGCGAGATTCAGAGAAGGATGAACATATTGGACTTGGACTTAAAACAGAGGTCAGACATTTTGAAAAGCTTGAATGAGAACTTTAAATCAGTAGAGGAACATTTTCCATGGAGATCGGAGAAGAAAGCAGAACGTTTGGACACTGAAGAACCAGGCAGACAAACAAAACCGCAAAAACAAAGGGATTACACAGAGATGCAGAAAGTAGCTGACAGGAAAACAAAACCGGAGGCTAAGAAACGTGGCAAATGTCATCAGAAATACCTGCATCAGCATGTCACATTTGAGAGTGGGCTGGAAACTGGCAAGTCGAAAGACCGTCTCCCAAAAAAATCATAATGTAATAAAGTAGAACAAGCGGGGCGTGCAAATTAGCAGAGCAGATACGCGGGCAAAAACAGACAACTCTGTATTTAGAATAACAGCGTTCAACCTTGATTTGTTTCTTTGTATATGTTTAAAAAGACATGATCGTTCAGCCCTACTTCCGAGTAGTCGTTGATTTGGGTTTTACCCTGGCATGTCCTATTATCTTCCACGAATCCCAAGCCCTAACCCTCTGAAAACAAACATATTTTCTTAGACATATATTTAGCATTGGATGCTATTTTCTTCATGGTAGCTCAGAGAGTCCATTGGCAAAATTAATATCCTGATTTTCCATAAATTAAATACAAATTAATCGATTAAATTGATTTATATCGCCCAACCTCACCCGAAAAATGGCGTTTGATTTGGGTTTACACCGGGAGCTCCGGTTTTACCCATGATGGTTAAACTCTACCTCTAAAAAACAAACAGTAGGAACAATAGAAAATTGCTGTTGGAATCAGTTTCGCCTGTAAACACTGCAAAAAGGGAAGCAATAGTAAGTAAAAATTTCGTGATGTTATTTTTCCTTGTTTTGCCAATTGAATAAGATTTTTCCACTTAAAAAAAAGACTGACCCCAAGCTCAGTCGGCTGGATTTCATTACATAGAAAGCGTTTTATTAATTGACGTATTAAGACTAGTAGGATTTATCGATATTATAGACCCTTTTCACGGTGACGTCATGCAACTTCCGTTCTGCGGAGAAGCAGGGTATCTTTATTTCCGCTTTCTCCGAGAGCAGTGTTTTTACATATGGATTTCACACAGTCCCTCACCAATCTACCCAAATTTCGTTTGGGAGACGTGCACAGACTGGCACAAAAGCTTTCGGCCACACCAGCCTCCAAACTCGACAAAGGTTACAAGTTCTTTGTGGAACAATACCTTTTCGATTATGAAGGTAAGAGCTTTGTATTCTTAGCTCTGTTGTTAGCATAGATGCTAGTATAATGATAGCTATGCTACCAACAGGACTTTTGTCATTTATTAGTTTTCTATTTCTCCATTATATTGCTACGCTAGCTTTATTGCTATATGAGCTATTCTGTTTCACAGCTTTTAGCCAACGAGTCACACCAGGGATATAGTTGATGTATAATGTTGAGCCTTTTCATACTTTGTTTTAGAACAGTGTCAAATGCTGTTGGCCACTTGGTCACAGTTAGAGCACGCTGTCACAGGTCTATGAAGAAAAATGAGGAGCCTCATTCCCTTCAGCTTTTTCTTTTTGTGTAGTATTTTACTGCCGTTGCAGACTTTGCAGTATCCCACAAAATTCCTCTGTGGGTTCAGTGTGTTTCTCAGTCTCGCCAGTAGATTTTGAGCCTCAATTAATAAAATAATTCTGCCCATTCCTGTTAAAACTGTGATAGTTTAGGACATCAAAGACTGAGAAAGACGCTGTCAATAATGTTGCATGCACACTAATAATCAGTTCATTATAGTATTTATGGATTATGCTGCTGTCGGGGCAAAACCCTTGTGTCCTATACTGTTATTTTTCAGGAACTGACCAAAAAAACATGGATTTTAAAGAACTTCAGGCATCACACTTCATATATTTTAGTTATTTATTACATGCATTCCTCGGTTTTTAATATTTTGACTAAATCATGCTCGCATGAATTAGTGTTCTTGACTAAAGTCAAATGGAGGATTGAGCCTGAGAATGCCATAAAAACAACAAGACCTGGTGTATTTTTTATAGCTTTCAGTCCAAATAACGGTGTGCCATAGGGGTAATTTGATTCTGATAACACTGATTATTATTATGCACATGTAAATGTAGTCTGTGAGTGAAAAATAAACTTCTTTGCATCTGCTGTTTCCAACAGTCATAATTTTCATGTTGCTGCTTTGATAAATTAAACATTAGCTAAATTCACCTAAAACAGCATGTCTCTATTTCTAGTTTCCACTGGATAAGAAAGAGGACCCCGTGGCTCTGGAGTGCCTGTCGTGTTCTTGTGCTGCAAGAACAGCTCTATGTGATCACATAGCAGCCCTACTACTTCATAGCAGCTCTGTCCATTTTACCTTTTACCTGTCCTGTTTATCCTGCTGCCTTGCTCCGGTTCCCCTCTGCCTTACAGAAGAGCCTGCTGCCGAGCTCTGGTGGGTTCTCCCCTGAACTGTCAATTCTCTGCCGAACTGTGGACCGTGCTGCCTGTTCCTGGTTCCAAGAAGTCTCTCTCCGGGCCGTCAGCTCCTGCCAACACCATCACCCTGTTCCCATGCAGTTCTACCTCTGGGTTCTGGTTCTGGGTTCATCCATAGACAAATTGTGACAATTAGACTGTATTTGTCATTTTGTATGCACAGAGTGCGTACAGACCGAAATTTCGTTTGCATACAGCTTGAGAATTACAGTAAATTACAGGATAAAGCGCAGCAGTGATTTAACAGTAAACAATTGAAATGTAAACAATGCAGGAGAAAGAGACAGTGTGCAATCACAGTGTACAGGTGAGTATTTTTAAACCATTTGTATGTGCAGAAATTAATTAATTTCTCAGATTAATTTCCTTTCATTAACAAATTGATTTTGACAGCTCTAATAAAAATGTATGTGGTGACCCACTGAAATTATCTTGGGAAAAGCTAAATAAACTTATAACTCAATTATCTTTAAGAAAGAAAGATGGAGTTTAATTTGTTAAAGACCACTTGCAGAAACGTAGGTCTCCTCGGAAGAGAAGTGCTGACTGCAGACGTAAGTGCTGCTGCGAAGGATTTTAAAATTTGGCCCCTTGTCTCTTCTTATTGCTGTCACCCAATAGGCTCCAGTCTCAGCATCAGCCGGGAAGTCGTGAAAACTGAGATATGGAAAGTTTTTTTTGTTGTTCGAACACTGTGGGACACTGCAGTAGCAGTTTCTCTGTGATTGTGCCATGCTTGGTGGATATGATGCTGCTGAGAGATGGACACAAGGAGGACAAGGGGAGAAAAAATAGATTAATTATAATACTTTTTAAAACCTTTATTTAACCAGATAAACTCCCATTGAGATTAAGATCTCCTTTTCAAAGGTTGATCTGACTAAGAGGTCAGCAGCACATGTCATTACTAATACAGTATAATAAAACAATTTCAGGCTTCTACTTAAAATATACAGTATTTTGCACAAAAACTAAGAAAAAAGTGCATTAATATAAGTGCAAATAATATTATGAAGAAAATTCATAATAATACACAGAAAATTCAGAAACAAAAGTACTGTCCAATAGACCCAAGGTAATTTTTTTAGGAATGAACAAAAAGATTCAAATGGAATAAGATCTTTTTAATTCAGTGACTGCAATTATATATAACATGTGACGTCACCATAATAAAGTAAGGGGAACAATGTAGCAGATAAATGTCTCTTTATTCACTCAGTGAACAAAATTTATTTCTATAATAGCAAAGCTACAGTAATAATTTTATAACATCTACATCAGATTAATGATAGGTAAAATAAGCTAACAAGCTGCTGCATGTTAGCTTTTTTTTTTTTTCTTCAAGGTCTTTTTATTATTTTTTAACATACACCACACACAAATACACATAAAAAAAAAAAACTTACGAAATATACAACAAAAAATCCCACCCAACCCTCCCCTCCTATACCGGATCTACTACCCCAACAAAAATACACCTTTTATACATACATACATACATACATCAGCCGATACAGAGCACAGGTTTGCACAGACAGAACCAATATTTGACCATTACACAAAATTATCTGCCGAAATATTCCCGACATAAGATATAAATGGCTGCCAGATGTCAAAGAATTTGTTTACAGATCCCCTAACAGTATATCTGATCTTCTCTAAATGAATGTAGGACATAACCTCTCTTAACCAATGTCCATACCTTGGAGGGTGTGGATCCTTCCATTGAAGAAGAATGAGTCTTCTAGCCAGTAGAGAACAAATGGGGTGGGGGAGTGGTGGCCTAGTGTGGGGGAGTGGTGGCCTAGTGGTTAGAGCACAGAGCTTCGGTACCAGAGGTTCTGAGTTCAACTCTCACAAGCTGCCATTCTGGGTCCCTGAGCAAGACCCTTAACCCCCGATTGCTCCCCAGGCACCACACAGTGGCAGCCCACTGCTCCCCAAGGGGATGGGTTAAAATGCAGAAGTGAATTTCTCCATTGTGAGATCAATAAAGTTCAATTATTATTATTGTTAGCTTTGATCTTCATGTTACTGTCCCAATCGAAGCATCTATATAACAGCAATGATCGCTACCAATACAAAGGGAGAAAAAAAAGATAGTCAATAACACACGTTTAATATTGTGCTTTCAGTCTTACCTAATGAAATCGCGTTGATTTCTGATAGGTAAAAGTTTGGTAAGGTAAGATAACAAGCTGCTGCATGTTAAAAGGTTAGAAAGTGAGGTATTTAACAAAATCTTAGGATCAATAACAAGAAGAGAAGTTTGGTGTGGGATTTTAATGCACATAATAGCCTATGGGGAAGCAGACAGACGGACAATAATGATAAAATAGTGGAAGAAATGATGGATGAAATGTCACTGGTGTGTCTTAATAATGGACAGGGAACAAGAATTGATATACATAAAGGAACTATGTCATGTCTTGACCTAACATTAGTATCCAGTTCGATAGTAAGTTCTTGTGAGTGGGGTGTGAAGGGAGAGTCTACAATAGGAAGTGATCACTTTCCTGTTAGCACAATCATTAAAGACAATTTATTTAGACAAGATGAAATCAAAATAACAAGATGGTGCTTTAGTAAAGCAAAATGGCAAATGTTTAAAACAGTATGTGAGAAAACTAGTCATTTAGTGACATTAAAAGGATATATAGATGAGTGCACTAAACAGGTAACGGATCATATACTAAATGCTACAGAAATAAGTATTCCAAAAGCAATTATTAAAGGAAAGACAAAAATTGTGCCATGGTGGAATAAGGATTGTAGCAGAGTGATTAAAGAACGAAATAAAGCTTTTAAAACTCTACAGAAAAATTTGACAGGAGAAAATCTTATTAAATATAAGAAGAAAAGGGCAGAGGCTCGTAAAACAATTAAAGAGGCTAAGAAGGAAACATGGAGAAATTATTGTTCATCTATAGGAGCACAAGTTAAACTACAAAATGTTTGGTCAATGTTTAAGAAGATGGGTGGGAAAAGAAGTCAAGTTAGCATTCCAGCACTGGTTAGCGGTCAAGAAATAGTGGTGTTAAATAAAGATAAGGCAGACGTTTTGGGTGAGGCTTTTGCAGCAGTGCATAGTGGGGAGCACCTAGAAAATATACATAGGAATCAAAAAGAACAAAAACTCAAAGAATTTAATGATATATACAAAAAGAAAGATAGATCTGTATCAGCATTAGATGAAGATATAAGCATGAATGAAATAAAAACAGCTATTAAAGATACTGAATACTCAGCTCCAGGAGACGATAATCTTTGTTATGCAATGTTTAGAAGATTACCGGAAGCAACTTTAAAATTAACTCTACAACTTTTTAATAAAATTTGGAGACAAGGTGAAGTTCCAAATAAATGGAAAACTGCAATAATCCTCCCATTTAATAAACCAGGAAAAGATTCTACAGACCCAAATATTTACAGACCAATAGCATTGACATCTCACTTATGTAAATGGGTGGAGAAAATATTAGTAAAGAGATTAGGGTTTATTTTAGAGCAGAGGCAGATATTCAGTAATTATCAATGTGGATTTAGAACAGGAAGGTCTACAATAGATGCACTAGTGAGAATTACTAATGATATAGAAAAAGGATTAAAAATGAAGGAATTGATAATAGCAGTATTCTTTGATATAGATAAAGCATATGATTCAATGTGGAGGGAAGGTTTGTAAAACGTTTGTTACAAAATAATCTTGAACTTGTGCATGTTCCAACCTTTCCATAATTTTACTTAAAACACGTAAAATATGTGTAGAGTTCCCCTCATTAAAAGCAGATTTAGTATCCTTAGGTAAAGGAATAACTTTAGCCTCCCACATCCAAGCAACTATTAAAAATATGACAGATGGGAGCTGCTATGACACCAGCAGTCATTCTCAGCAGTTTGCTATCCAGGTTTTTACCTTATTTAATTTTGTGACTTGATTACGTAGAGAACAGTATTTTGGCCTGTCACCAATAGATCCAGAAAGTACAAAGACTTTTTTAGCTGAATCTCTCTTTGCCATTAGCGTCCTAAGGCTACGGTCAAGCCCATGGGCAGACCTATTTTTGACAACAAACTTTTTTAAGGGAGCATATTTGTTTACAGCATCCATAAACATTGACATAAATAAATCCAGTGCCGCTTCAGTGTTATGCTAACTACAAACCATATCCCAATTTGCATTAGCGATTTCACTTTTAAATAAATCTTCATTAAATTGCGGACCATGTTAAAATGATATTCATCATCGTCCTTATCTTCATCCTCTTGAAACGTCAGCTTTGCCATTCATGCAAATTTCATAATTCTGTAAATAAATTCATTGCACAATGTTGTAGTTTGTCGTCCGATTTTTATCTTTTACTTGGAAATGAGTCTGTTAGCTGCTAAAGACTGTATGCACGCTTAAGCCCCCCCAGGGAATGCTGTGGTTGGTCAGTGCAATCAACTTGTTCCAAGCTCCATCTTGGGTCTCTGCGGCCCTCTGATCAAACTCCAACCCAATACAGTGTGAAGAAGTGCTGTAGAGGTCACCACTGCTAATGTTAGGACCACTGCTAGTAACAGGAATATTGAGACTTTTGTTACACTAATGTCAATAACCAAATGCAGTCCCAAATAGGGCACAGTGCCCTTTTTGGGCCGGTCCCAAGCCCGGATAAATGCAGGAAGGGCATCCAAAAAAATGTTTCATACACTTGTAAAAATGTTGAGAACTGTGAAAAGCCCCTCAGGTATTTCAATCATCATCATAAAGCGGCATGTTGTATTTACTCAGTTTATCTTTGCCTGATACTAACATTTGTTGAATGATCCAAAAGGTTTTAGTGTGACAACAAAGCAAGTAGAGAAGAAATCAGTAAGGGACAAATAAGACGAAGAAAAAAGGATTTAGTTTTATTTCAACTGATATCAATGCAACATCCAACGATCAAAAAAGGTTATTGCTTATTTCTTATTGTAGAAACACCGCTTTGAGTTAGGTTTGCTTCTTTAAAAATATATATATATTTTTTGTGTGCATTATTATACTAATTTTTTTAAAATATGTTCTGCAATAAAACTATTTTTGTTTATGTTACCAATGAACGCTTAAGCTTTTGTGCAGATCCTAAATGTGTTTATGTAGCAATACAAAACCTCGACACTAGATGGCGGTATTTCTTTATTTAGAACAGCAATCAGTCGGATGGATCTCCCTTGTTTTCGCAGTTGTATTTCTTTTTTCTCCTGAGTTTCAACAAAACGTCGTTTTCTTCAGGTGACGGGTTTTATTGGCTTTACATGAGCCACTTACGCCACAGGATATCGCTTCTCTTTGTCTCGGGTGTGGGCGGGGTCTTTTCCCCGAGTTCAACCGGAGTGTTCCGATCTTCTCCGATCCCCTGCTCAGGCGTTGCAGCTGCGTGTTCTCCTCGCATCTTCACTCTCCATCCTCCGCAGCGCTTCCACCATGATGGACATACTGCTGTTGATGTTTTTCGCCGTCATGGGCCTCGTCTTCCTCTCCTACATCATATACATGCTGTGATGAGACAGTCGGAGGCGGAGTTTGGTTCCTCCTGTGTCCACGCTTACCGTCACACACGGGTAAGTCGCTGCTTATTGCCTGTTAAAAAAATGTGTATGCATGGTGGAGAAGGCCTAGAGACCTTAAATGCTTAGAGAGACTTGTTTTTATTTATTTATTTATTTTTTAGAAAATTGGGTATCCAACAACAACAAAATAAAACAAACATTAAAATAATGTCTCCAAATGCTGAATGTCTTTCCAAAATGTCTCTTTGGGGGGAAAAAAGGGAACATGCATTCATTATTTTTAACTATTATTTTTAGTTGTATTAATCTTGATTCTAAAATGAGCAAACCTTCCTAATTAAATTTTGACCCAAGCAAACAGCGATGAGGGCAGTTCTAGGATCTGACCTCTAGGGGGCTCATGATTACCCTCATCCACACGTAGTTATCAACTCTTGCTAAATCACTGATTTTAATGAGTAGTTGCTTATCTAATTAGGTGTGTATTATTATTATTATTGTTGTTGTTGTTATTGTTAAATTATTTAGGTTTAAAGTAATATTTTTTTCTTTTAACCAATGTTTATCTTCTAAATGGAAATAATAGGCTATCTACGTTTTTGTGAAGGGAGTTAAAGATTGGGTGGATGGGAAGGAGGCCCTTTCCACCTAAAAGATTAGAGCTCATCACCAAAGGTACTTTGGTACAGATAGAAGATAAAAGAAGCTGGCTAGCTATTATATGAAGGGTTTGATTGCTGTAATAATCTATGGCAGAGCTATTTCGCTATACATTTTTGACAATAACAAATAAAACTGCTTTTAGTTTGTGTTGTTGGGGTTAAAGTAAATGCAGAGCAAAGTGGTTGGCAACACATGTATGGTACTCAGAAACACAAATCAGTCAGGCTATCAAAGTGTACACATGTCACACTATGTTAATTTTTTGAAAAATAATAATAAAGTATCTGGTTTAAATATCCCACTAACAGGACCTGCAAATTCCAGCTCTAATTGTTCATCACGTTGTGTATGAAACACATTATTAATTATTAACATAAGAAGTTAGGTTTGTGAGCAACAGATGCTAAAATATTATGACAGCTGCCATCAGAAGACGGGACCACACTGCAAAAACGGAACTAAAAATAAGTAAAATGTTCTTAAAATGAGTGTATTTGTCCTTGATTTGAGCAGGTAAATAAGATGATTTGCCAATGGAATAAGATTTTTGCCCTTAAAATAGGAACTACTCATCTCCATCATCTTATTTCAAGTGCAGGATGTCTAATTATCTTATTTTAGGGGTCGAAATACTCATTCCATTGGCAGATAATCTTATTTACCTGCTCAAATCAAGGACTTGTTTTTAGATCTGTTTTTGAGGTGCAAGGGAAGTTTTGACATGAGATGGGAAGGATTTCATATACTGATGAGAGCCTGGAAGGTCAATTCAATGTTAAAAGCTTTAATTGTTGTCTTTAAGATGCCTGGGCATGTATCAGGTAAGTGGCTGTCTGGGTATTTTAAAAAAAATTCTGTACCCAGAGATTTTAAACTTAATTTAATAAATTTTTAACACAGAAAAAAAGACTTTTCCTCAGACTTTCCTGTTCCCAGCAACATCCTCCAGCTCATTCTGGGGGATCTCAAGGTGTACCTAGGCTAAACATGATATATAGTCCCTCCAGCAAGTTCGGGGTCTCCCCTGGGGTCTCCTCTTAGTGGCAGGTGCCTGGAAAACCTCAAAAATGAGGCTCCAGGTCCTGATCAGATGTCCACACTACCTCAACGGACTCCTTTAGATGCAGAGAAGCAATGGCTCTGGTTTGAGCTCCTGCCCTGACCTCTGAGGTTGAGCCTCCGGAGGAAGCTCGTTCCAGCCGCTCATGACCATAATTAAAGGTCGGAATATAGGTTGATAAATCAAGAGCAATGCATTTTGGTTCAACTCTTTCTTCACCACAAAAGACAAATTTATTATTTTTTTTGTTTGTTTTGCTTGATTCTGATCAGAAAGCCCAGTTCAAAATACCAAATGTAACAGAACTCGTGTAATATTTTAATCACCCCAACTAACCTAGAGGCTTTGTTTTTTTGTTCTGTTTTTTCACATCAACCTAAAACTTTTTCATCTTTTTCAGACTGAAGGACCTCATGCAGGTCATGATGTTTCCCCTCCCACCTCTCGGATCGGACTTGGGGAACCCGGAGGAAGACGACTGGACAGCACCTTTTCTTCTTTTCTCATTATTGTCCTCCATCTGTGGCTTCGCCTCATTTTCTCCAACGTCTTTGCAGCCCTTATTTACTTACCTAAAACTAGTGTTACCTGTGCAAGCATCCTGTAAATCCATCAGTTTGAACACAGAGTATTTTTGTTGCCAATACGTTTTCCTTCCCGTTCCCTTATCAATACTAGCGACAGATCACTCATGATGCTGCATCAAAAATAGATTATTTCTTGCTTTTGTCCCACCTGGCAGAAAATTACCTATTTGGAGATGGATTATTTGTTTGTATCAATGTTATTCCACTGATGTTGTGTTTACAGATTCACTGATAATCAGCCAAAATATGTTTCAAGTGATCTTAATTAAATATGATTTTAAGTGCAACAAATCGCCTCGTCATCAATCATGCTGGAAAGCTATGAATTCATCCATGACTAATATTCTGTGATCTACCTTCAGGTTTTATTTTTTTCTAACCGCCAGAGCTTTTATGATAGAGTGGTGGTTCTGTTTTACTATGGTCTTAAAATTGTTTAAAACCTACACAACATTTAACCCCAAGAGAAGAAGGTTGGAGATGAGCGACGACGTTGTAGTTTCTTGTTTTTCTCTTGCTAACTGATTTTATAATACATTCCTTGGTTGAATAAAGTTTTTTTTTTTTGTTGTTGTTGAAGATGAATAACACATTTGAGCTCCATCTAAAATAGCTTAATTTTAAATAGCTAAGTAATTTTAGGTGAAAATAGTGTTTGACTTCCAGACGTTGAGAAGTAAATATATACAGGAACATCTTGCTCAATTAGAATATCACTGAAAACGTACAATTTATTTCAGTAACTCAATTGCAAAGTCACGTTTTTGTTTCCATTTATTTCACCCATGACAATGTATTTTCAAGTGTTCATTTCTGTTATTTTTTTTATTAATATGGCTCACAGCTATTGAAAAGCTATAACAGTTTATCAGAAAATTACAATATTGCATAAGACCAATAAAATAAAAAATACAGAAATATTATGTTGTGGCCTACACAGCTACTGACCTGACAACCTGTACAAGGACAGTAAGCTGCAAAATGTCATTGCTTAAAGACGGGCTAGTTGCATACAGAGCGCTGTGTGAAAGCATATTGATGTAAAGTTTGGTGGAAGGAAAAAAAGCTGGGTAGAAACAAGGGAACATGACAGAAGGACAACCACTGTCTTGAATGGATCGTGAAGCAAAGCCCATTCAGGGGTTTGTGGGGTGGAGTGTTGACTGTGGCCCAGGAGAGAAATAAATGGCGTCTCATTTATAAAACATACACACCCACACACTCTCTTGCTTTATAGATCACAGCTGCACCTGAACATTTGCCCACCACGTTCCAACTAGTGTTCTGCCCTCGACACGCCCGGACTCATCCACTGTAGTAGGAGCGTATGGACCTATTTCAACCTGCATGTTGACAAGTTGCATTTCGGCTGAATTAAATCATTAAAAGCCTAAAAATAAAAAGACTTCCATGTCCTGAAATGGTAAGAACTGAATAAGTCCAGTTACACTAAAGTTCTGGACACTTCATCTAGTTTTTTTTAGTCCACAGGACTATGAGGTTAATTAAAAATGTGATCCAACACATGGATGCTTTAGATGTCAATTCCTTGAATAAATAACATTTTTAGCAAGCTACATGCTATCTAACATTCAGCGCACCTAAGAAATTCAGCATCATACCACAAAATGTTGTGATCCCTTCACTGCAATTAAGAGAAGTCAGTCTTTTTTTAGTAAATCTATCAAAGTAAAGACATTTAGCTGAGATGATTGAAGCTGTTCTGACTAAAACCATTAGAAGTGCCTGAGAACATACATTTGTTTATAACTATTAATGTTCCCTAACCCGCAGCCAACTCATCAGTTCTTTTTTTATTTATTTTAATTTATGTTTTTTTGCATCGTGCCCTACCATATGAGCAATACGATAAATACCCAACAGGGGGCGATCTTGATGCTTTAGCTCGTATACCTGGACATGTTCGCCATTGTTTAGAAACAATCCTTTGGCAAAGATGGCTTTATTTAGTCAGGTGTGCATAAGATTTTACTTGTTTTTATTTCTCATTTAGATTTTGTGTCAGAATGTGTTTAAAAAAATATTATAAAGGAAATGGAATGTAATTTTGTGGCATCTTGGGACATCTGCTGTAGACCAAATAACAATGAAAGGAATAGGAATAATAATAACTACATACTACCTAGTGGCCTCCAAAATATTTGTTTTATATAATACTAAGGATATTTAGGGGGGGAAATCATAGATCCATGAAGTTTCATTTGGACAAAAAAAATCACAAATTATAAATTGAGGCAAAATGAAATAAAGCATAATCTAAAATAAATCATTTCTGAAGTGATGTAACAAAGGTTACAGCCAAAACACAAGTTGTTGTTGTATTGGATGCTTTCCAACCTATTCACAGTAGCCTTCAGACATTTTTATTTGTTTTGCACTGTAGAAGTTATGAAATACAGTGAACACACGCCTGCCACTTTCATTAACAACTAACCCATGTCACGCTTTTGTCTGTAGTTGCAGGTTATTTGAACCTTAGCTGGAGAAAAGTAGCCTTTTGTGCTTGTTTGCTTTACTTGAAATTCTCAGAGAGGAAAAAAAATGCTCTTATGGCTAATTATCGCTCTAGAAATGCATTACTGAAAGAAATTATTTCCTTTTCATGCGTCCAAATGTGTGGTAAAGTAGGGAGGAAGTCTGAGAATAGTCTCATTAAACCTTCTGGGTTTTTTTTTCTTCTTCTTCTTCTTTTTTGATTTAAAGGAAGTAGTAAAAAAATTGTTAGTGACATGTAAAGTTATATACAGAAGCTGCTTTCTTTCTGGGCGAACCTGTTGAATTTCCCTCTCTGTTTTTACAGTATTTTGCAGTATTTGGCTTCACAAACCAAAAGCAACATAAAAACCTCTCCTTTAAATCCGAGCAGGAAATTTTAAAAGCATATCTCCAAAAATGTTGAATTATTAATTTATTTTCACCCACAACGTTCGACCACTGATTTCTCTTTTCTACCCACATGTGGGGAGAAAAGACCGCAATGGTAAATGATCCAATTTTCTTTGCTGATAGCATTATCTACGTCTCTGCCCATGACAATACATCTACTGTTCTAGCGAAGAGCAAACACACACATATCCAGTCCTCCCACTTTAAACTGCACGTTCAACCCAGTTGGATCAAATTATGCTGCAGAAAGCTGACTGTACATTGGGGCGGGGAGGAGGGGTGTAGATTTGGGGGTAAAAAAAGGACTGAGCCTGCATTGTAAGAAACAGGAAGGTCTTTGGTTGGTTACATCAGATTATGTCACAGCCATGTTTTCTCCATTAAATCACAGCAAACCAGGTGCTCTTTTGTTTTTCTGCCGCAGAGGCCTTCGGTTTTCTTGTGCAGCCATACTTTGGCCAGCTTCTCTGACAATTGGCATTGTTTATGCGCTATCATTACTTAAAAAGGGGGGAAAAAAATCCCCACGAGTGCGGTCTGACTATTTTATTGCCGCTGCCAACATTCCTCACGTGTCTGAGCACATTTAGTTGTCTCCAGTATTTTGATTCATTTTCTAGGTTGTTGGAAAATGTGCAAAAACAACCATCAGTCAACTGAATAACATAATTCCGATGTCCAATGATATGTTTGCAGGAAAAAATGAAGACAAATGATGTGGTGTGTTTTGAATACAACGGCATTGTTTTTATTTCTGCAGCATTTTTCACTCGTATAGCTGAAAATAAATAACCAAGTCCTTGTGGGAAACGAAAGTGTTCTCATCCTTGGAGTACTTGAAGGCATGGATCACAATCTGAAAATGCTTCCTAGAGAGAATTGACTGTATTCGGGTCACTTTAACTGATGAACTGAACTGCAAACCCAAACATTTGTGACAGTTTGCTTTGTTTCTGAGCCGGGAAACCTGTATCAGTTGTACTTATTGAACTTTTAAACAGCTGAGGTTTTTACATATCTAGCCATTTTAGCAATAGAGTCACAGAGTCTACATATTTTTTCTTGTTTTTTGTTTTTTAAGGGACAAAGAGGAGACGTAAAAGTGGAACAACAAACCACGCTTCTTTAGTGTGAAGGGAAGAAAGGAAGGGAGTAGAGAAGGAGGCCTAACATTGATCCCTGTGGAACGGCGAGAAGAGTAGAGGAAGATAAAGGGTCCTTCAGGCTAATCCAGTGAGTTTGCTTAGCTAAGCATGATCTAAACCAATGTATTGCTGCTCCTGTGATCAAACGCAGCAGTTAAACCCACAAGCACAACAAAGCACAACCACTTGATCCTCTGGCTAAAATGTCTCGTTAAAAACCTTTAATTGTGCCAATCCTTTGCTATCTAAACCTTTTAAACCAGATTGGAAAAACCTCTCAAATATTTTGCCCATCTAAAGTTGCAATTAACTAAAGGCACTCTGTGTTTTCAAGAATTTTAGACACGAAAGGGCATTTTAGAAATTAGATTAGCTAATCTTCTGCAAAAACTGATGAGGTAAAGCTGTCTTTTTTTTATATATAGAGCTAAACAACAGCATGCTTAATATTTTCAGGACAGTCTGCTGGTAATGACAAGAAGATTAGGCCCTGTCGTGGATAAGTCCAGGAGGAAAGGAACGTTTACCTTAAAAAAATCCACAATGTCCTGCAGTGAGGACAGAGTCACAAGCTCCAATTTGATCAAAGACAACAGAACAAGGTCCAGAAACAAGGATCAGAAAGCTGCTATGACCATCCCTAGCTGATGCGGTCTGGTCAATGAAGAAGTGAACTGCTTAGACTGATTTGGTATGGTCATTTGCTTATCTACTGGATTACTGAAACCCGCCTGCATCCTGGTCATTGCTTTTATGTTGGAGGTAAGGCTGCACAATTAATCGTATTTGCAATATAATCGCGATTTAAAAAAAACAACGCAATTTCCAAATCACAGAGGTCTGCAATTTTTGGCTATGTAACAATTAATGTAAAGGACACGTCGTTTAGGTGTCAGTAATATGTTTAAAGTGGGTTTGCCTCCACATGGAAGGGAAGAGAGTTGCAGCAGTGAGATAATCTAATTTTATTACTTGTTTTAGAGTTTATATAATCATACTGTTTTTTTTTACCAGAAACTTTCAGGAATCTCACCATAGCATTAAGTACTGATCAATCAGTTTAATACATATACTTGCTTGTTGGTTGCACTTTGTGTTCAACAAGGATTGATGTCCAAATCAATCAAAAGCTCTTCTCTTGAATAACATTCTGATTAATAAAAACATTAAAAGTTCTTTTTTTAAATAGTCCTTGTTCACAAACATCTTTATCTACAGGCCATTTTTGTTGCTTGTGGTTAATGCAGAGAAAAGTCAAAATCAAATCGCAATTTTGGTTGAAATATATCGTAGGCAGAACGCAATCATTTCTGCTCTGAGTTGAGAGGCAGCGGGTCTTTTAAGCACCTAATCTGCACAGCGATGAAACAGATTGATTTGTTGTTTGTATATGTTTAAAAAGACATCATAAATTAAGCTGAAATAAAAAAATAATCGCATTAAATTGCAATCACAGTATTAAGATAAAAAAAATCGCAATCAGATTATTTTCCAAAATCGTTCAGCCCTAATTGGAGGAATGGTTCTGGTGCCGTTTATGAAGCCAGGAGTCGCCACACCAACACCGGGGACAGATGAACGTCTTCCTCGGCTCTTGTTTGCTCGTTGGATCTGTTCAGGTTGAAACAGATCTACGGCATGGACTTTCTGCCAAGTAGAAGGGGGAGATTACAGCAAAATTTTGGCCCTCTAAAGCAATACATAAAAAAAAAATAAAAAATTGGGTGTGGTTGAAAAGTTTTTGACTTCATGGCAACTTTGCCCTCCTATCACCTGTAACTCCCTGCCAACCCCTCCCTGCTATGCTGAGTTGTTTTTGTTTAGGCGGCGTGGAAATCAAGTGTGATGATGCAATACCTCTAAAAGGGGAGCAGGGAGGGGGAGGGAGGATAGAGAAAGTGCAAATAAAGACAAAGTCGCCAATAAAAGACTACAAATCGAGGGAGGGTTTGCCTTTGAGCGCAGCGATGGCCTTTAGCTGTGTGTGGTGGGAGTCTCCCATGTGTGGGCTGAGAGGGAAACAGCAGAGGATGTCTTTTTCCTGTCTGACCAGGAATGCCCGGGCCTCAAGGCCTCTCCTCCAAAACCCCATGGACCACAGTCCATGTGGTCATCATGTCATCCTTTTTTTTTTTTTTTCTTTTTTTTCTTAAACCTTGACCAGCTTTATTTTGACACATCCAGATTCGTGTCAGCGAAAGAGAAACGTTCCTTCCTGGAAAAACAAATCTGGCCCCGCCAAAGATCGAACTACACGTCCCGACATGCGCCCCACACAATGGGAGGCGGGCGCCGCCATCCCCGCCAGCCAATGGCGTTGTGCGGCCATCTGTGGTTGGTGGGTTGCACAGCAGCTGTTGTCAATGGCAACAGAGGTTTGCTGAGAAGCATGAGCTGGACAGCTGGTAGAGGGTCCCTCGGTCCCCTGCCAAAGCATCACATGGTCCCCTGGCAGCCAATCTCAACCCTCCGCCCTCCTCTCTGCCTGGCTCCTTCGCTCCCATTTGCTCGTTCTGGCTCCCTTTCAGCTGCAGCAGGAGGGGGAGGGGAGATGGAAAGAGAGGAGGGAAGTGGCAACAGAGCAGGAGGGAGGGGAGGCGATGGGCAAAACTCATAGAGGGAAGGAGTGAAAGAGCTTGAGGAGGAAAAGCGGGAGTCTCTCTGCTTGCATGGTTGTCCAGGAGAGAGGTCCCCCCGTTCCCCCTGCAGCTGCCAGTCCAGAGCAGCGGCGGAAAGGCGAGGAGACAGAGGAGAGGACAGGAGATTGATGTTTAGCTGGAGGTGGCACAGTGTCACGCTCGGAAAACACAAGGAGACACAGAGTCATGCCTCTGCGGAGAGGTGCAACGGCGGCTGCTGTCTGCCAGGCTGCCTCGCCTGTTTGACGACAGCAAGAGTGGATTCCTGTTGGGATTACCGAGCAGGGACACAGAGACGAAAGAAGAGAAGCAGCTGGAGATCTTGAGCCATGTCTGGGAGCAGGAGGAGGGAGGAGGCTCACTGAAATCATGGACCAGGTGAGGATGGAGAGAACGAAGGGCGGGAGGGGAGTGAAGGGGGAAAGTGAAAGGGGACCGCCACCTTCCTCTGTGCAGCTGCACCTTGTAGTAGTGGCAGCCGTGTGACATGCATCATCCTGTTCTCCGTCCCTGTTTGTGTCCCGTCCTGCCAGGCTGTTTTATCTCAGGGCTGGCAGAGGTGATGCCACCGGGCCTCTGGAGAGATGACACGGCTCACAGCATCACCGGCTTGTGCCTCCACGCTCAGCGGAGGGAGGTGAAATAAAAGTGGGGTGTGGCTGTCACCCTCAGCCACAGTCGGTCCGGAGACGCGATTAGACGTGCGTTCGTTCATTCACAAAATCCTTGTTTGCCCTCCTTTGCACAGGAGCGTCGCCCGCAGCTGCTGCTGTTTACTCTCAGGAGTGTGACAGCCAGTATGCATTCACTTAAACTTGCTTCCTTTTCCCTTTTAGGCCGTGTTTGGGTGTGTTTCCCGATAGTTGCTGTTCAGGTCTGGTGTGAAAAGCACCTGCCGGGGGCTGAATTTACACACGTTTTGGACTGAGATGACCTCATCCCCCCCTTCACACACCCCTTTTGTCTCATCTGACGCTTCACCTCCTCTCCTCCCCTGTGGTTGGAAGTAGTGCGACAGCATCAGGTTTGCGATGAAGGAGTGAACAGAACCGGGGGATGAGTGGGTGACGTAAACTCGTCCCAAACATTTGATTTGGATGAATTATGCATGTGCTCCGTTATGTCCCGCCTGATTAGATCCGAGTAAGCCTCTCAGTATGGCGATGATGTAATCCCATTGACTGAGTGTGTTTAAATGAGGACAAGTGTCATTTAAATTAAATTGTGTTTTATGCTCTCTGCTGGAGTAATGTGGAGCATCAAGCCTTTGTTGGGCAGTGGTATAAAGCTTGATGCTCCATACTACTCCAGACTTTTTGAATTGTGAAAGCTCCCTGGATAGGAAGCGAAACGTCTTGAAACTTCGGAAAACAAGTCCAGTTGTTTTGTTTTTTACTTTTTTTGGAAATTCCACAAACACGAAAAGTGTCGTGTGCATTTGTACCCTAAATAAAATCAATTGCCAACAACTGGACAAGTTACCGCCTTTTCAGCTTTTTGGGCTACATTCAAAACACTATGGAGGAAAAAGTGATAACCCCCCCCACACACACACACAGTGAAACACGGTGGAGGCAGCATCATGATGTGGGGACAGGATAGCTGGTCAGAGAGGATGGAAATATGGATGGAGCTAAATACAGTTTGCCTTCCAGTGGGACAAGGACCTTAAACGTCCAGCTAGAGCTATGATGGGCGGGTTTAAATCAAATTATATGTATGAGTTACAAAGGTCCAGTCCAAGTCCAGACCCAAATCCAGCGCCGAATCTGCGGCAAGGCTTGACATTTTCTGATCACATACTTTCTTCCGCTGTGACACAGCCATTCACACAAAAAAAGAATAAAAATTTCCTTCCCTAGATGTGAAGATATAGATTTGTTTTATTCTTAACCTAAATTGCCCTAATGAGAATCTCTGTGTGTTTGAAGGTGTGGTCGCCTTAGGTACAACTCAGAATCAGTTCAATGGACGGAGTCAATAATATCCCAGTGTAACTCACAGGAAAAAGGAACCATTTTTATTTCTGCTCTGCGCTGCAAAATGCTGACATGGCGCAGCCTTGGTGCAGTGCTTCGGCCGGGTCGGTGTCATTTTAACGGATGGAGCTCGTTGTCCTGCTATGATATGGTTGTAGCGCTTCCTGTTCATCACGTGGCGATGTATTACTGTCATCTGTGCGCAGCGACTGCGAGGGTTTATCTCTTTTTGTGTGTTTCCTGCTTCAGAGCCCATTACAGTGCAGTGTCTGAGAAACATTCAAGGACCGGCTGTCAGACGAGAAGCCCAAACATGCACTAACATTGCTGCCCGAGTGTAAACACAGGCACGGGGTGTTTACTACATCCACGGAAAGTTTAAAGCCGACTGTCATGCAGCACCTGAGCTCCTCTCCTCTGGCCTTACAGATGTGCACTCCCAGTGAGAAACGGTTGGCCGTGAAGTTGGGGTTTAGGATCCCACTAATGGCTGCAAAAGACAGATCTCAATGAGAACTAGGTAAATCCAATAAAAAAAACTAAAAACGGTTGCTGATTGCATATTTTTTTGCCCAAATAGTTGCAAAGATTAAACAATACTCATGCCGTGCCTTGCAGAAGTCTTTCTTAACTCTTAAACATATTCAGTTTGCCACTTCACGACTACCAACTTCAATGGACCAAATAGTAGCACACAGGATACATCATTTCCCACAAATACCAAACACGAGAAGTGTTTTGTGCAAATATGTCTGTCTTCTCTGAGTGGAACCATTTTCCCTGTATTTATTGTTTTAGGGGTAGAGCACTGCCAAGTAGACAAATATCTCAAGCTCAGCCATCATGTATAGATATGGGAACATCAGTTTACAATTCCTGCCGATATTCTGAATATGATTTTGGTTTGAGCTTTAACTGGACCATTTTAACATATGAATATGCTTTGATTTAAGCCACTTTTTGTAGCTCGGGCCGGATGTTGCGGGTCGTTTTCCTGCTAGAAGGTGAACCTCTACCTCAGCCTAAAGACTTTTAATTCAATTCAATTACATTTTTTTATTTACATAGCACCAATTCATGATACACGTCATCTCAAGGCATTTTACAAAGTCACATTCCATCAAATCCTCCAGACAGATTGGTCAAAAAGTTTCCTCTCTAAGGAAACCCAGCATATTGCATCAAGTCTCTCCAAGCAGCATTCACTCCTCCTGTAGGAGCGTAGAACCACTGTGGACAGTCGTCTGCATTGTTGATGGCTCTGCAGCAATCCCTCATACTGAGCATGCATGAAGCGACAGTGGAGAGGAAAACTCCCCTTTAACGGGAAGGAAAACCTCCAGCAGAACCAGGCTCAGTGTGAACAGTCATCTGTCTCGACCCAATGGGGGTTAGACAAGACAGAGCAGAGACACAAAAAGCACAGAAGCACACATTGATCCAGGAATCCTTTCTATGTTATATGGTAATCGCGGATGATCTGCCTCCCCTGGATGATGTCCATCCATTTTACGGTCTCAAACCGGTTTTCCTCCAGGACTTATTGTCCAGCAGTGCCCCTCTTACATAAAGAACAAATTTGTAACGTCGCCTTTTGACACATTCTCCCACCTGAGCTGTGGATCTCAGCAGCTCCTAGAGACTTACCATTTGGCTGCTTTCTGATTGATGCTCCCCCTTGCCTGGCTTATCGGCTCAGCTGGACCGTTGTGTCTTCTTCGATTTGCAGTTATGCCAGAATATTGTTTTAAAACCTAACTGTGCTTTAGACTTGTACAAAACTTTTTTATCGCTAGTGTTCTGTAACAAACCTCAGAGGCCTTCTCAGAACAGCTGGGCTGATGCTTTCGGTGCTGCAAGACTTCTTCGTTATACATGATTGGTTTTCTGTAAAATTCCTCTCCAGTTTGGGTCTGATTTTACGATCTTACAGCTTCGTAATAGTTTTCGCAGCGGAGGCTTTTCCTGGGAACGATTCAAACGTCAATCCGGGGGTCATTAGCGCTCAGTGATCAATAGTCATTAAGGGAAATCAGGATGTGGGGACTCTGAGTGTTTGGACATGAGGCTGGATGACCGCATCCATCGGAAAGAAGCAAACAGCGTTCTCTGCTTTTAAGCCCTGCGGTTGTAACAGCTGGGAAACGTACATGTTCCATATTTTGTTTCTTCGGCAACCTGTTTCTGCTGAAAGTGTGCCACAGCAGCAGAGGGAAATCTTTTATATGAGCTGCTTGAAAGGGAAGACCGGCCACTTTTCTTTGTGTTTGTGCTGCCGTCTGGACAAAACCTCCCTGGAGGGGCGGTTCTGACTTGAATACATGTGTATCTTTGAGTATCCCCGTGCGTGGAAGGTCCCTACGCATTTCGGCCAGACTTCTCTTGCAATTTTTTTGGTCTTTTTTCCCATAGATCTAAGAGAAATGGAATGCAGTCAGAATTAGCTCGGAGGGAGAAGGCCGTGCAGGGAGATATTTTACGGGAGTGAAACTATGTGCGTGTGTGCTGGAGAAGAAAGGGTCTTACTGGGTTACAAACGAGACAGTGAGAGGGAAATGTGAAAGGCAGCAAGTGTGTGAGAGGGAGGGATAAAAGGAGGGAACGAGTGTGCAACAGGTGGCCTAATCTGACGCCCCGCCCATGGCACCCCCAGGCTTACCGTCCCCTCAACGTAGGAATTTATTCCTTCGTTGTCCAGAGCAGAGACAAAGTGGGAGACTGAAGGGGTTTTGCTTTTACTTCTCAAATGAAACTAAAAGCAACTTTGTTTGACTCAAAAAGAGCAGAACAAGAAAACCATTAGAAGCCATAACAGCCTAACAATGTTGGATCATTACAAATTGTTTTTGTGTGGAGAGGAAACCACTCAGAGGTCTCAGTGGACACATGTGGGACTTTGTGTCTGACCCTGGGCACCATTAAAACGTCTCCATAAGAGATGAAGCGTGCAGGCTTCAACAATAATACACGGGGATGAAGGGGGGCGTAGCTACGACATGTGTGGTACTTTCAGAGAGTGATTGGAAAATCCGGCTATTTATCAGCTTCTGATTTCAACAACACAACGTAGCAATCGATATATCTATTAAAAACCTGCCAGAAAGGTGATTTTTCTAACGTTGCACACTTTATGGAGGCTCGTGGCTTCAGGCGAAATGGAAAGATTATATTGGAACTAATGGAATTAAAAATTTGTTCCCACTAACATATTTATTGATCAATTAGTAAAGAGAAAAAAAAAAGGAAACAAACACAAACTAACACTACTTCAGGAGAAACTCAGACATGAGCCAAGGGGGAAAGTTTGGAGAGTTATCAACATACTTAACAAAAGTTTTTTCAATGTAAATTTAAAATTGAAGTGCATAATTTGAAGGGTTTTTGTCCCCCAACACTTGACTTAACTTTTAAAGAAGGCGTTTGGGGGAAAACAAGATGAGAATGAACTAATAGGACAGGAAGCTGTTGTGTCCCCTCCCTCTGGGAACCAAATTTGCACTTTATTAGATGTGGTTCCTACAGCCGTCTTTTATTCTATCGATAAAGAATATCTCAACACACAGCTTTTGTGCAGCGTTGAAGGTCTCCCTCAAGGGGTTTGCTTTCTTGTCTCATCTACATAAACATCGGCCGTTTGGTGATGTATGTGATTAGTGTTGCTCAGACTGAAATATGTGGGCAATGAGTCAGATATCTGCGGGATTTGATGCAACAAAATATGTCTTTTTAAGTCTATAGTTCTGCGTGTTTACCGTGAAGCATACTATGCTTGTGAAAGAAGAGCCTCTACTGGGTTGCAGAGGAGATACAGATGCAGGTGGCTGCAAGGAAACAGTGAGCAGGGGGGTCCCAAAAGAGAAATAAGGTCCCCCAGCCCCTGGAGGTCAACATCTTCTACCCGGAGCAGGACAACTGCTCAGAAGCCTTAACCTCGACACTGACAGGCAGAAAGCACAGATGGCGGAGGAGAAGGAGGGAGTGAGGGGTCGTGTTCTTCCTTAGGGTCAAAGTTCAGTCCATTTTGTTGAAGCACCACCTCTGAGTAGCACTTATGACCATGTCAGGGAAATGCAGGAAGGATGAGCTTTATGGGGTTAATCTTATTGGGAGCACCTTTTACCCGAATGGGGCCTTTTCATGAGAAGCCAGCGACCCAAACAACTTCTTTTTTTTTTTTTTATCTGGTGGTGCTGTTCTAACCCATTTGAGTCTGGAAGCAGCAGAAATCGGCATCCAGGTGCCGCGTGCCACAGATGGGGAGCTGATGCCTGGGGTTTCATTCATTTGATCATTAGAGCGGCTTTAGACATGCCTTTCTGCATGCCAGTACTGAGCTCTGCTTCATGTGCCTCAATGGATAGCCTTGTTTTAGTGTAACACTGACCCAGCTTGTACATCAAATGACCCGGGGATGCACAGATGTGCTCTTTTGCTTCCAAATAAACAAGATTGTGGTGAATTTCAAAACCTCTGGCTGATCAGGATCACTGGAAAAGGTCATAAAAAGTGTGGTTGCTTGAAGGTTAGATCATTTAAAGGTTTTGCATAATGCAGCATTATGTTTCTGAAACATTTTTCTGTATCGTTGTTCACTTGTTAATTCTTGTAAATCCCATCGTTTTGAGCTAAATATACAAAGAAGAAAAAAAACACCAAATGTCCTTATTTTAACATCTGTGTCTTGCTTGCTGTCTCTTCCACGAACTGAGCCCTCTTGTGGCATCCTGATGCAACTGCGGATCTGTTTTTATTTTTCCAAGAGGGTTGAGGATTATTTGTTTACAGAAATCTGCGCAGCAGAGGAGCAGATGGTCATCCTTTTAGCCCGATTCGTCCTTTATTAATAATAAGATGTTTTCTTATAGCGCTGATAACCCTGGAGGCTGTGCATGTTTATTAATAAATTCACAAAGAATCTATAGTACCCTCAATTACAGAAAGAAAAACATGACAATTTTATTTTATTCAATCTATTAAATACATTCATTTACAGATTTATGAACTTTATATTTAATTTCATTCAGTTATTGCTGTGAGAAACTATTAATAGTGCATTAAAGAAGTAACTCTTGAAGGCTATGATTTTTTTTCTGAAAGGTATATGACTGACGATTATATGTACAATTTATGTTCTCCGCTGCAGAAAATTCTGATCATTTCTGTAAGAAAATGTCAAACCAGCAGCTCCTGGCCTTCAAAAAAAAAAAAAACTCCCTGCTTTAAAGCCATGTCTAGACGAATTTAACTCTGAGCTTAAAGAGCGTAGAAATGCTCAGATTAGGGTATGATCTCCTCAAGGGAACAAGATTATTGAGTTAAATTCATGAGTATACTGTGAGAGGTGTGGCTCAAAGCATATGTTGGACCACAAATGATCATTAGGCCATAGATAAAACATTGAATTATTCAAGTCCTAAAAGGTTTTACTTGTTCTGAAAGGATGCACGATTGAAAAATATAGTTTATGTGCTCAGTGGCAGCATAAATTATATTTACAGTTAACATACATCCATCATGGAAGGATTTCATATTAAGTCTTGTGAAATGTGGTTCAGGGGGGTTTCAAATGCCTTTTAACGCATGGATGGATGGATGAATGAATGGAGGTACTGTTTGGCCTCAATGACAATAACTATGCTTGTTGACGTATGGTTGTCAAACCTTGAAGCCCAGCTAGCAAACATGGTGGTGGTAACATCTTGCCCATTGGACCAAGTGAATAAAATAGTAAAGGACTGCCTCAAAGTTCTTCACCTACACCTCAGTAGCTACAACTTTTAGAATCGTACTGGCGTCAGCTCGCCTAAATTTAAAAAGTGAGGTTATTAGCCTGGGTTTGCTGAACTCTCCTGCGGAGGTAATTCAGCCATTTGGGTCAGGTGTTTTAAGATACCTTAAGGTTGCAGGAAACCAGCCGTCCAAAAGTGTAGTTTGAGATCCCTGAGCAGGAGACTGAAACTTGGGCTCAGTTGGGCGCTCCACCGGATGACCTAAAACGAAGATCGAATCTTTCCCTCTGGAAATATGTGGGCAATGCTGAAAAACCACTCAGAAAACCAACTGTTTAAAATAAAATCTAATTCTTCCAAGAATAACGGTCAATATCCTGCCAGGTGCTTGTTGCTGATGGCTAATAAAATATGTATGGCTGTGGTGCATCCTGCTGAGGGGCAAGCCAGAAAATATTAGCAGGGTGTATATATTGAATCCAGTAGGCAGGTAATCTTGTGGATTACAAAAGAAATGCAAGAAATTAAAACATTTTCACCCAATTCTAGTTTCAAACGATCATTTCAGGCATCACGGTGAGAGAAAAATGTTTAATCTATCTATCTATCTATCTATCTATCTATCTATCTATCTATCTATCTATCTATCTATCTATCTATCTATCTATCTATCTATCTATCTGTCTGTCTGTCTGTCTGTCTGTCTGTCTGTCTGTCTGTCTGTCAAAATATAGCTATATATATCTACATATATATATATATATATATAGATATAGATAGATATATATATAGATATAGATAGATAGATAGATAGATAGATAGATAGATAGATAGATAGATAGATAGATAGATAGATAGATAGATAGATAGATAGATAGATAGATAGATAGATATCCCAAAACTATAGCTTCTCATAACACAGAGAATTTAATACAAATAATTCAAAGCGTGATTAAATCAGTCCAAATAATTGTCCTGAAAGTGTGTCCAAGAGGAATAAAAATTGCATGTACACACCACCATCTGTGTTTTTTGTCTCATAACAACAAATATCTTCGCTCATATTTTAAATGGTGTAATTTTAGGACGTTCCTGACTCACCACTGACCAGCAGAGAGGTCTGATGAAAATATGATCCACTCCTATCAAACAAACAGTTTCCCAAAAGTGCCTTGAGGAGAAATCTCATCCATAGAAATCGTTTCCACTGCCCCCCGCCCCTGTGAGGAAGCAGAACTGTGAAAGGTAAAGAGGCTGCCATGTGAAGTGGCGGCCAGCGGGAAGGAAACCCGCTGAGCTGCTACTGGAAGCTCCAGACTTTGTTTATGTTATCACTCTCCGTCTCTTCAGAGAGATTTAGGGGAATAGATAAGGAGGAGCTGGGCCCCGCCTGTTGGGGTGTCCTTTAAGGAATGTGGGCCAGGCATTTATAGTAACTACAGACATTTATAGCAACGGTGGAAATCCCAGGTAGTGATTCACTTGCTGCTGTCCTCCGTGTTTGTCTGGAGTTTTTTTGTTTTTTTTAAATGAGGGCATTCATCGTTCGGAACAGTCTGGAGACTTGGCAGGGCTGAATCAGCGGTCATTGTGCAATAAGTGACACCTGAACGTCCATTACTGTCTCCAGATTTTTCCTTCTCTTTGTTCTTCTATCTTAATCTCTCCCACATGGACTTTCTAATCAGTTCTCTCCATATTGAGGCATCTTTCTGTGCCAGAAAGGTTCAGGAGTTCATGTTTTGGGACGAGATACGGTGCTGTAAACAAGTCTTTGTACCATTTTCTTTCTGTTTTAACTTTTTTGTCCAACCCAAGCATCATCAAATAACTCAAAAGTAACCACAGAATACAGTTCTTCAAGTGATGATTTCATTTGTCAAGGGTAGTAATTTATCCAGACCGACCTGGTTCAATGTGAAGAAGCAATTTCCCACTAAAAAAACAGTTCCCTTTGGTCAGTAGGTTGTCAAATTCAGGCATTTTCTAAACCTTAAGTTGTAAAACAGCCTGAGCTCTGTCAGATTGTATGGAGAGTGTCTGTGAACATATCTTGTCTTTCCACAAATTCTCAATTGGATCTGGTAAATTATGATGCTGTGGTTTCTTGTTTGGGGTCGTTGTTTTAGGGCTCGGTTGGTGTGTAATTTTAGCTTGACCAGACAACCACATGGTTGTCGTGTCTCCTACATGGCTTCTGGCTTCAAAGGGGACTTGTTATGTCTTTCTTCTTGCGATTCTTCCATAAAAGTAAGATTTGTATGGTACGCAACGAATAGTTGACAGATTATCCTACCTGAGATGCGCATCTCTACAGCTCCCCCTGAGTTACCATGGACCCCTTGGCTGTTTCCCTGATTAAAGGTAGAGTCTGCGGTTTTTCAGGAAATCTCCCCAAGCCCCTTTTTGAATAACTGCGCGTGCGCAAGACCATCTTACCTACTCTTTCGCTCCTCAGGGGGATCGCGTGAAAAAGGAAAATCTCCCAAATCCACTCTGGTCTTATTTCTTTTTACTAAGGCCTTCCTCTTCTCATAAACTTGTACACGGTTTTCTTCTTGCGACTCTCAGCCATGTTCGAAGTATACGGTGAGAGCAGCGGAGCTCCAATGAACGGCAAACACCAAAGCTAACAGCTAAGCTAACCGGCTACATAAACACTAGACGTGCGCATGTGCAGCAAGAGGAAACTAGCAAGGAACGAGCACGCACATTAGCGTTACGTGTGTCAGAATGATCGGCATGTGGGACAACCAGTAGATGAGGTGATACCCCTGGAACTCAAGGGACAGAGGGGGTGTGGGCAGAATTAGACATGACGGCATCTGATTGGTTCTTTCCATTCGGGCCGAATGACAGGATTGGTCAGAGTTTTTACAGGCCTGCAGCTCTCAAGAGAGATCTAATTTTTTAACTTCCTTTTTCTGAATTCATAATGTATTAACTACTTTCAGGATGGAAGGACGATTTCACCCAGTATAACAAAAAGTGTTTCTGAACAGGATTACCAACTATAGCTTTAATACTGGCCGGTCCGTTTAGAAGGTCGACCATGTCTCGGGTTCAGTGAGGGCAAAACTGTTTCAGTTTTTAGATGAACAATGATCTATATGATGTTCAAAGCTTGGGACGTTTTAGCTTAACAACTTCTCCCTGACCTGTTTGCCGTGTTCCTCGGTTTTCATGATGCTGTTTGTTCTCTGATGTTCTCCAATGAACCTCTGAGGCTGAATTCATAGTGAGATTAAATAACACAATAAGAGACTCTGTTTACTCATAAAATGGGAAAAAGATGGATTATTTCGCTAGGTTCTGTTTAGGGCTATCAGAATAAAGAGGCTATCTTCCCGCTTCCACTTCACAATTATCCTCTCTTATGTGTTGTTCTTTCATATAAATCACATTAAAACGTTTGGGCTTTTATTGAAAAAAGGTCCGAATGGTAAACCGATAGTGTGCAAAGCTCTGTATGTTTGAATATACAATGTTTACTTTACTGTCTGTGATCCTGAGAGTTCAGTCAGAAGGCTTTTCTTCCTGTCTGAGCTCGTCTGGTCAGCTGTTTCCCTCCTCTCGTGCCAGTTGTCCAACAAGACAAAGAAGGCTCCTCTTTCACACAGGGACGCAGAGGGAGGGGAGGGGGGGTTTACAGCTCCGACTAATCCACACACAAGGTCGGCCGGCGACCGCTCCCACCGCCATAACCTTCTCAGGAACCTCCAGGTCATTAGCCAGCCACAGAATCTCTGACATACCTTCGTCTCGGCCCCGTCTGAGCTTCTCGTAAACGCGTCAGTATCCGTGGACATGTTCCCCTCTTCCCCTAAAGCCTTATTTTTGGACGCGCTTTACCTTCTGGGGCCCGGATATCTCTAACCACCTTCTGGTTACCTCTGGGACTCCAGGCCGCTTCCTGTATCAGGACAGAAAGGTGGAGAACACGATACCGCAGCTTGGCAGAGGTTTCACATTGTGTCCTTTTTTCCTTCTTATTGCTCGAGGAAAATCTTCAACAAATGCCACCGTATCAAGCAGGAGGGATAGTGTGGCCCGCCTAACAGAGAGCTAAGTGTTTGGGGGCTCCACAGAGGCTTAAAGGGTGGGAAGGTAACAAAGATTTGGCAGCTACACTCCCCAGACATTTACGGAAAGGACAAACTTAATAACGCGAAGGAAGTGGAGTGAAACAGAGGAGATGTGAACAAATGAGGGCCCAGAAGCCTTGCAATGGAGATAGAGAGAGAGAGAGGAGGGGGGGTCAGGTTGGAGTAAATGGAGTTATCACAATTAATCGCTTCATACTAGCTCACAAGATCTGTGAAGTGGCCTAGAATAATACGAGGGATGCCCACCAACCGGTAACCCCTCCAGTATCGCAGCCAGGCCAGGGGACGGGGGGGGGGGGGGGGGGGGGGGGGGGGGAGTCTTGGTAGGATGAGAAAGTAAGGCGACGGTTGTTTATGGGCTTGTCCTACAAAGCACAAGGGTGTGTTACATAATGAGCGTAGGGAGGCACATCACAGACTCTGGATGCTTCCTGCTCATCCCCGGCCGGCTGGCCCTGCAGGGGGGAAAGGATCGGGTCGCGTCGCCTCGCATCACCGTCGTTAGACCGAGGGGGGGGGGCTGACTCTGAAAATCACGGGGGCAACCCCAACACCCTGAGGCTGTGTGTCAGAGAGGAAGGCCTGACCCAGAGACAGCAGCAAAGTGAGCAGTCTAAAGTGGTATGTTACATACAGACGGCACCGTGCACAGTCCAAACCGAAGAAGAACCTTGAAAGACAGGAAGAAAGCACATAGATTATAGCATTAAAAGGTCACAAGAAGGGTTGGAGGCAAAATAGGAAGAAAAAGGGATGACTCCACACTTTTTCACTTTAAAATAAATCATGACACACATCTTTTGGTTAGATAATTTAGCACTTAAAGAAAAGTGCTCTCCCGACCTACCATATGAAGTGCATGAATCTCCATCCTCCACCTTCCCTCTCAGCTGACCAGCATCCATCAATAATAAAAGGCCCATTTTGCTCCCCTTTGCAGGCAAATTCATGTGTAGAAAGAGCCTGATTCTGCATCCAATTTAGTAGACAATCCTCAAAACTGATGGTTTGAGAAAGAGCACAAAACGAAGGTAAAGGCTGATTTATCTCCAGGAGTATGAAACCTGCAGAGTCGGACTCCGAACAGAGAGGAGGTCAAACGTGTGACCCCTGTGACCCCAGACTGTCATGTCTGGCAAAAGTATTCATACCTCTTGGGGCGCGCTTGTGGCGTAGCGGGTAGCGTGACCCATGTTTGGAGGCCTTTAATCCTCGACGCGGTCGACCCAGGTTCGAATCCAGTCCTTTGCCGCATGTCTCTCCCCTTCTTCCACCCCCTTCTTGTCAGCCTACTATGAATAAAAGCGAGCCACTAGAGCTGCAAAAATCAAAAAAACTATATAAAAAAATGTATTCATACCTCTTGTATGAGCAAAAATGATTCTTGCTCATTCGGATTGGATGGAAAGCATCTGTGAATATCTATTGTTAGGTTGCGCCACATATTCTCAGTTGTATTTAGGTCTGACCTGTGCCTGGGGGGTTCTAACACGTGGTTATGCGTTGATCTAAACTGTTTAAATGTAGCTCCGGCTGAATGTTTAGAGTTTGCTGCCTTGCTCGAAGGTTAACCTTTGGCCCAATGTCAAGCCTTATGCAGCCTCTAACGGGGTTTCTTCTCAAACCGCTTTTTGTTTAACTCATATTTAACACCTCTGACCAGCTTTGCGATCCCTGCTGAAGAATGGCGTCCCCACAGCATGATGCTGCCAACACCATGCCGTACACCTCATACAGCATATACAATGTACATGCTTTATGAGGTGAGGTGAAGTGTCGGGTTCTCTGCCTCGCACGACCTTTTCGCATTTAGGCCAACAGGCTCAGCTTGTTTACATCGGCGTTCTTCTTGCCACGTTCCGTCAAGGATTGCACAACTAATAGATGTCACGTTAACAGATTCTCCCACCTGAGTCGTGGATCTCTGCAGCTCCCCCAATGCAACCAAGCCCCTCTTGCCTGCTTCTCTGATTTACACTCTTCTTGGTCGGCGACATGTTTTGGTGGGTTTCCATTTTCAGGGGAAACGGTTTTGACGGTTTTAAACTCTGAGGCCAGTTGGATTCATACTGAGACACACAGATTTAAACACACAGACGTCACTTAATTGACTAATTAAGTGACGTCTGAAGACATCAAGTTGCATTTTATTTTATGTAGGGGGCATCAAAGTAAAGGTTGATAAACATAAATGTACACCGCACTCCATGCTTTTGAACAGGGACCTTCTCAGGGGATTTTATGCCACAGAAGCTGACTTTTCTGGCTCTGTGAGGAGAGAGTGTGCAGACATGGGAGACATGTTGAGATGAAAGCCGAGTCGGCAGCTGCTCGTCTTGGCGTGGGAAGACCTGGGTTCCCCCCTCATGACTCCTCTCTGTTTCCCCACAGGCCGGTGTTTGAAGTGGCTCTGATACCTCTCAGGCTAATGGCAGCCACATGGGCCTCCGCAGCTTTGAGCCACAGCAGCAGATAAAGCAGCTCCATGCTGGTTTTATCTTTTCTTTTAGCTCTTGTTTACGCCCACCTCACATGGCAGCGGGGCAGCCATTGAGATTATATATAGAATGTAATGTAGTGTAAATTCTTGGCAGCTGAGTGAAGTTCCTGTTCTCGGGGAGTGAGTTAGCTTCCCCTGTTGATTCATGGACAGAATTTATTTTCAGCAAGTCTCTCATCAATTTTCCGAGAACATGGGAATCATTTTTTTTCCTCTTCTGGCTTCTCTCATTGTTCACTCATTGTTCGGGCCGTTTTCTGCACGGTCCATATGTTTATGATGAGTTACAGTTTATGGGTCGGCGGTGGGAGTCTTTGTAAAACTAAAGTTATGTCTGATACGCCCAATTTCATAACCATACGCTTTCTTTCGCAATATATCTGAATTATGAGGACAGAACAGTGTGAGAGGATTAGTTACTCTGGTTTATTTGAAAATTGAAATTTAACTGAATCAAATATTGGCTGTTTTTCAAGTGTTCATTTATATGGAGCTTTTAGATCAGCTACACAAAACAGGCTTCAGGAGATTATGATATTGCCCTCTAATCCTTCAAATCAAGTGGCGCTAAAGTACAAACAGTAAACTGCGTGTTTAAAATAAAAGTATGGTAAACCGCTATTAGCTGAAGATTTTAAATACTTTTTATAGTTCTTTTATGCAACGTGTTTCTTCACGACGCACCGCATTGAATCAGAGAAACTAAGAAACCCCTTAAAGCCAAACCATCACCAGGGGCCCTCAAGAGCACAATTATTACACAACTCAGGTCCCGTAAAGTAAACGGGTGTAAAAATGCAAAATTTACCTGGTAAACATGTACATTTAAGATGTAATATGAATTGCTGAAGCTAGATATTGACATGCACATAGGTTATATTGTTTCTGTCTGACTGCAAATCAGACAAGAAAACTGTGGTTAGTGTTACAAGAATGTTTTCTATTTGTTAAATACCAGAATAATGAGTTAGGGATTTTTTTAAATAGTTTCCTCCACAGTCAGAAGTTTACATACTTTAAGATCACTGTGCCTTTAAGCAATTAGAGAGAGACCCCAGCTTTGTCAAATTCTGATTGGCTGGTTAATTCCCAATTGGAGGCACAGCTGTGAATGTATTTTCAGGCCACACTGCAGTTTGCAAATGCCGGATAGGAACAATTAAAGACATGTTCTGTGGTCAGATTAAGCTAAAATTAAGGTGTTTGACCACAATGACCTTTGTTGCATCGAAAGGAAAAAGGGGCAAGAGCGTGAAGCTCTCCCCCAACAATGAAATATGAGGGTGGTAGTATCATGTTGTGGGTCTGGGTGGTTTCTTGGAGCAGCAGGACTGGTGAAAAGAACATTTTGTTGAACTGCTAAAGCAAGATCTCAACCAAATGGGTCTTTGAAATGAACAAGCATGCCACTAAATTAGTTATAAAGTGGCTTAAGGACAACAATGCCAATGTTTTGGAGAGATCACAAAGATCTGATCTCAGCAGTTGAGAGGGCCTCAGATCAAATTGTGTTCAAGTGTTGGTCCTTATAGCCTAGGAAGGACTTTGTACAAATTACATTTCAAATAGCTTTTCATGACTAAAACAATATACAATCCTCAATATTTGGGAGGTTTAAATGGAAAGAAATCTCTTTGCCAGTTTCATTTCTTATTAGAACATTCTTCAGGGTGAACCGTTTTACTTATCACTGGTTCTCTGCTGTCTTTATACAAATATGTTTTAATTTAACATTGTAACATGATAAACTTTTATTATTGCGATTTATTTTTGCCCAGTTGTTACTGCTACTTCTAACAATAATATTAATCTACTTATTTTTGTTGATTTTTGCCCATTGACAATTTACAATTTTTGCTGTGACTTGATGCTACTGGCTACTACTAATAAAAATAATGTATTTTGACCGCATAAAGAGCGCTTCAATTTGTATAAAATCTGATTGTGAATGAACAACATGAGTGATTTAGTCAAAGCAGCTCCTGTGGTCTTTCCCGCGCTGCATACGCACGGGGTTTGGCGCAGCCAGAGGGAGCCCGCACGCTGCGGCTCTGCAGGGCGGAGCGCACAGATTTATCCAACGCACCCTCATCCAGTTTGATTGCTCTTGTGTCAAGGCAACGACTGCAACAAGATGACGTTTCCGGAAAGAGAACACCTATAAAAGCATTTTCTGAGCGCCAAGAAATATTCCAAATCCAGGTAAAGGTTTTTGGAAATGTTGCTTCTGCAGCATCTGCGTCCAGGGCGGCTGAGGCTAAAATTTTATACAAGTGTACTGACAATAAAATAAGGTTACCAGAAATGACTTTATTAATGTTTCCTTTTTCTTTTTCTACACTTTGTAGTACAGACTAAACATTCAAATCGTTTCCGCCCCTTTTGTTGAGATTTGCACGCACTCCTTCCCATGGCTTTACTTTGAAGGACGGCGCTCCTGGCTTCCTGCGTCCCGAGGCCGCTGCTGCCTTTTTCCAGGCAGGGATTTATTAGAAATGCACACAACTGATGCGGTCTGGCGGAAGAAGAAGAGAAGGAGGAGGAGGAGGAGGAGGAGGAGGCAGGGCAGCGCAGCGCAGTGGACGTCCCGAAAACAACGGGAACAGAGTTGGGATTTTTTTCACCCCCTCCTTTAGGAGGAAGGAAGCTGAAAAAGTGTTGAACATATAAGTTTGTGTCTGAAGCGGGGCATTGTTCAGTCCCACCGCTCCCTGCGCCGCCTCCGTTGCCGCTTGTGCTGCAACAACAACAGAACAACTGCGTCTCCTCGTTGCAGCAACAACACTTTCTGCCGTCCAATGAATGGAGTTGCTTTTTGCCTTGTTGGAATACCACCCTTCTCAGAGAACAACGTAAGTACTCGCTGCTGGGTTGGTGCTTCTTTTTTTTTCTTTCCTCGCCCCGCCGCGCAGGATCGTCCGGGTTTGGACGCGGCGGAGCGCGGCGCGGAGCAGCGCTCCGCCGTGGTTCGGTCAGAGAGCGTGATTTCCTAAGAGGCTTAACTAACTCCAGTTTACTCAGCCGCTGTGTACACACATTCATCGACGGGCTCCACAGAAACCATGTGTTTTATTTATTTATTTGTTTGCCTCCCAGCAGCTTTGGCTCCACTGCTGGTCCGGGGAGAGAGGTTTCCCACCCGGGTTGGGTCAGCCTTTTGTCTCCCTCTGCATTCGGAGGCAGGCGGGACGTCCCGAACAGGGATGCTGCAGGCGTCTATCCCCGCGTCTCGGTTTTTAACATTATATAACATCCGCGTTTACCGTCGGGAACTTCATTTATGCGAGTAATTAAATAACCGAATCAAATAAATCCGCAGCACATGACATGCAGCTGCAAACAGAGAAGGCTCGCCATGAACATCATAAGACCCACGCAACTCATTCAGAGATAAAAACACGTTTAGTGCTTTTACGCTTTAAAATGTTAATGAATGCAGATGTGCACCACACAACAGAGGAGTGATGCACAGGTCAGAGTTTTCTGGACCGGTTCCAATGTACGATTTTTGAATCTTAATTCAGTTCAAAACTACCTTAATAATCCCAAAGGGAAATTAGTCACCGGTTCTTTCTCTTTAAAGAAGTATCCTTAGAAGCACTTAAAATATACTATTTCTAGATAGATTAAAATTTTGTTTGTTCGTAATGAAACAGAATGACAACCCCATAAATGATACAGCGCCTCCCGCTTGTACCTGTAGATTACAATTTTTAACCTGAAAAATGAACCAGAACTAGTTCATCTTAGTTTGATTTATGTGAGAAGTTGGATTTAACCCAGACCAGAATTAGAAAGTGAGGCCTGTGGGGTTTGCTGATTCTTGATGCCAACTAGGCTACTACTAGTAAATCAAGCTGATAATAATCTGCTTATCTCCATTTTAACCAATCCGATACTAAATTGACATGTTAACAAATAGAGACCTTACAGTGCCGTGTCACTTAAACTGTTTGAAGTGCTAATTAGACCTCATACTTGAAACAGTGTTTTGTCATGGCCATATTTAATATTGAACTTGTGGAGACTAGCCTGTAATTTAAACTGTTGGTGTTTTTGATGGATTTATCCAGGTTATCCGAGTACAAATAGATAATAAGAAGTTCCTCAACACTTATCCAATATGGTGGCCGATACCAATGCTAATACTTAATAAGAAATGTCGTTGTAAATTATTCGTACTTCTGTCTCTTGGCACATACAACCTTACAATATTTAATTATGAAAATGTACCTTCTGTGTTTTAAATCTTAAAATGTTAAAACTTACTAACTAGCTAGCCTGGTCACCTACTTGTAGCATGATGGTTAGCAAATTCTGTTGGTTTTCCCACTTGCAACTGAAACTGGGTTAAATTTGACAGGATTTAACTTAATCATTTCATATTATTCAGGTTTTGGACAAAATACTTGCTTTGTTTAAATACGCCTCATCTGAAAATGTTCTATATCTGTTTTATAAACCCTCTAAGCTAAAAAGTGGCCGTTGTAGTGCATCTTTACAAAAGATTTAGATCAAATATTATATCTTTTAAGTGTTCAAACTAACCCTTTCTAGAAAGAGTTACAGCACCGGACTTCGACAATGTTTATACGATCTGTGGGTCATTGTAAAGCTATGCGCTAATATGTCAGTCTGGCCTCTGATATGCTTGTTGAAGGTGACACGGGGTTTACTCTCCTGGTCAGATGGTGGTTATATGCAAGCTCCAGCTCAAAGTAAATGTGTGAAGCAGATGCAGAGATGATTTAAGCATGTTTAACTGGGTAAAGGAAGTTATGTTTACAGCTTTCTGCCTGTGTGTTTGCACAGTTTTGCTGTAATTAGGATCCTGTCTGTTTTGCTTTCTGTTTTCACCAAGCACCTTCTCTTTATCTGTTGTTGCAAAGTTCGTCCCCTCCAGCAAAGACCAACACTTCCTCCTCTGCGGTCGCGCTTTCATTGAACCCACTCTGTGGGTGCTCTGATTGAGCTGCTCCTTCAAACGCGCCGGATTCACTTTTATCTCCTCAACTTTGCCTAAAGATGAAATGCTTTGCAGGGAACTGAAGCCATGTGTTTAAACACAAAACTGTCGTTGTCAATTAACAGGAACTTTTAAAACTCTCCTTCAAAGTGTCTAATTTCCTCCATTATGGTCTTTAAGCATTTTCACGCTTTTATCGTTTCTATACTTTATTCAGTTTTATTTACTTATTTGTGGCATCTGGCTGCATAACCAATAAAAATGCTTCCATTTCATGCAAGACTGTGACTTAAACACTCTTTTAGGAGGAGTGAATGCTGCTTGTCAAGACTGGGTTTCCTTAGATAGGAAACTATTTGGCCAATCTGTCTGGAGAACTTGATTGAATTTGACTTTATAAAGTGCTTTGAGATGACGTGTTGTGACTTGGCGCTATATAAATAAAATTTTATTTAATTGAGTTGAATTAAACTGTTTGCCTTACATTTTTCAAATCATCAAGCATTTTCTTTTTATATCAGAGAAAGATAATCGGAGTTAGTAGCAAAATAACTTCAAATTATGATTCAACTTATTAAAGGGAAAAAGCTATCCAAACCAACCTGGCCTTGTATGCAAATATAATAACTCCCTTGCTAATTCATGAATTAACTATGATTAACCACCTTTACTTTCAATCAGTTTCACACTGATGACCGCCGGACCTGTGGAATAAAAAATAAATAAATCACCTAAATATAGCCCGTCTGGCAATAGAAAGCAGGCAGCTCATGTCTAGATCATACAACACTTAAGAACAGATGAGAAAAACAAATATTGACATCTCCCAGTCTGGAAAGCATTACAGAGGCCACGGGATTCTCGTAAACCACAGTGAGAGTAATTATCTACAAATGGAAAAACTTAGAACGGTGTCAACCGTCCAAGGAGTGGAGGGCCTTTCAGAGCTACGCCATGTTTGCATCGACAACTCATCCAGGAGGTTGCAAAAGAAGCCAGGACGGCACCAAAACCACTACAGACTTCACTTATCTCAGCTGAGGTCAGCTTTCACGATTCAACAATGACAAAGAAACTGGGTAAAATTTGGCATCCGCTGGGAGAGCCCTAAGGCCAAAACCACCGGTGACCCGAAAGGACCAACAGGCCCGATTCACGTTTGTTTAGAAAACATTCTGATGATCCCTAAGAACTGGAACTGGGTACGGCCTGATATATCTAGACTAAAACTAACAGAGCATTTCAGAAAGAAGTGCTCCACACTTTACGGTCAACCATGGTGGTGGTAGAGTCATGGTTTGGGGTTTTTGTGCAGCTTCAGGATCTGGACAATTTGCCACAACTGAGAGAACCGTGAACTCTGCTCCGAACAAAATGAAGTGTTTTGTGTGGCCTTGTGAAATTCTGACGTGTGAGCTTAAAAAGCAGAAATAGGAGGCTGTCTATCTGTTAGGGGGGCCACATACTTTTTTCGACAGCACTGTAGATAAAGTGTAAGAAAGCAGGTGACATGCAGAACAACTCAACAACCCCCTGCGTATTTGTTGGTTCTAATGAGGTGCAGAGGGAGTCCGGCTTTAGGGTGTTGGCTCTGCCCCCCAAACCTGTGGAGGAAGGGAGAAAAGTATCTGATGAGAGCTGTTCTGATGCTGTCCTTTGGGACCTGTGTAACGTTGTTACTGCTTCTGCTCTAATGTAGCAGGGCGGCACTTTATGGGGGAAATCAATAGAGGCGGAGGGCAGGGTGAGCGGTGCATCTGATGTCCAGTGCTGCATTGTGTCACGTGACGCCTCAGTGCATCCATGATGGGAAACGCGAGACTGTTTTTATCAACGCTATGGCCTCAGACAAACGTATCGTCCCCGTCTCGGCGTCAGACGTTTTGCAGACCTGTTTAAATCTTTAAATCGTGCCCTGATGCTGTTTTACACCCCTCCTGTGGATCTGTGAACAGATCCGGAGCCTTTAATGACTTTCCAGGGATTCATGGGATCCGTCAAAGCCCAAAAGTCTTGCAGCCACCCCTTTAACCGATCATCGTGCGGACGTTGCAGCAGGCGTCATACTGCAGACAGTTCAGCAGGTCTGGGATCAGTTCCTTCTGTCTGCTAAGGTTGGAAAAGTGTGGACTTTCATCCCTCCGTCCTTGTTCATTTATGATTTCATGGCAGGCTGTAGGAGTGTATTTGAATAATTAAATAAACACTTAACTAAATTATTATTTTAATATATAAGGCATTAAATTTTTGTGTTATTTCCACATATAATTATTTTATTACGTATTTTACGATTTTATGAAATCCTCACACGCCCCTAAACATTTCTAAGTCAGATGACCCTTATGGAAAATATGATCGAACGAGAAGAAACGACGAGCAACCTCCTGCTGACAGATGTTCTCTATTTGGGCCGCATAACCACATATCCTTCCAGCAGACTTTGAGTAGATTGTGGAAAACCGCTTTACGTCGCTAGTTGCTGAAGGGTGTACAAAACATCCACGAGGCAAGCGCAAATTCAACTTTCTTTCACGTCAATGGCTTTTTATTTCACCAATGCCGTGATGGCAGACGTTCCTTAAAGCAAGTCAAGAACTTTCTTTCTCTGAATTTTCCAAAACCTCAAACACGACAGGTATGTGGAAACACATGCTGCGCTAAGGAGGGCGGAGCCTGGAAGTGGCGTGTGTTACAGAGTGCTGCACTTCGATCCCTTAGCACCATTGAAACCCATCTTGCTCCTTCCTCCTCAGCTCCATCCTTCCCGTGTGGGGACCACACCAATCAGACGCAGCCATTATCATCATCTCGCACTGTGTGTGTGTGTCGATAATGGCGTGCTTGGATCTCAAACTCCAGCGCTTGCAGCTCGCTGACGTCGCGCTCAAAGGCTAGTAGCTGCACGTAGAGCTTGTAACCTTGATGCAGGTGCAGGCAAACGTACGCGCGCATTCACACGGGGATGGTTTCCGAGCGAATTTCCGCTCTGTGCAGAGTTTTACTGTTTGGCCTTCTCTCCGTGTGTTTGCATGGGGAAGTCCTTGATGCTGTCCAAACACGGGGCTGCCAGTATATAGGTGGGCGAAGGACATCAGTCATCGCTGACCTTGTTTACTGTGGGAAGAGGAGAGCAGCTGTTGGAGCGCGGCTCTGTAAGCAGGCGCTGTGTTTCTCTAGTTAATGGCTCTTTATTGATCTCCTCTGAGTCGGGCAGCATACTCAGAAAGAGCCCTAAAATAAAAAAAAGAAATTCGGTAAAATTAACTTTTCAAGTGCTACTTATTAGCTACATTTGGGTTTCCTACAGTTTGTAATTTGAAGTACTTTCCAGACCTGGTTCAAGTTGTTGCGTCATAAGGCATCATTCCTGGATTTGTTGCCTAAATGTTTCTTTTTTCATATAAAGGTTGCGAGTCCGTGATTCCATATGGATATCAGTCATGAACTCATGATGAACTTTGTATTTTGGAGCCCCAAAAAAGGGGGTCCAAAACCTAACAAAAGGGAAAGTATGGCACTTGGAAGTGAGAAATCTGCAGCTCTGTCTATATCCTGATATCCTGGTGAACGGTTACGGTGTGGAACAAAAGCCTCTCTCAGAAACACATTAGAGCTAATCAAATTCAGCCTGTTGAGGGTTCTGGCGTGTGTTAACGCCTCTCTGTTCCTGTAAAACCCCGGGAGGGTCTCGGTGCGTGGAATCTGCTGAGGAAACTTGTGAGGATTATGTACAATGCACGATTCCCTGCGTATTGGAGGCTTGGAGCGCAGGTTACGTCTTGTTCAAAAATGCAGAGTTGAACTCGCGCTGTATGTTTTCGCTGGATTGGCTTGAAGGCAGCAATTGCTGGAATCAGAGTTAAGGGTCAAAGGTTAAGACCTCCCCCCCCCACTTGTCGCACACTTGGCCTTCAGTGAAGCAGCTAAGGAGGCAGGAGGGGACGCTTGTCACTGTGGGCGGCAGGGGCCACAGAGGTCAAACAGGGACTGTTGTTTGCCTAATTTGCATTGAGATGATCTGATTCTGCTCGTTGTTTTGTCTCCCACACGGCCAGACATCGATTCACCCTTAAATCGTAGTGAAAAGGGCACATTTCTAACGTGATTTTGCAACAACGTAAACGGTTGGACATGACGCTCTAGGTCCTGCTCTTATCACGTGTGAAGATTATTTCCTCTTGTAAAGAAAAAGTGGGGATTACACAGGAGTGCAACTGTGAGTGGGAAAAGAAATCCTAAAAAAAATGGTCAGTTTTCAGTTAAAGATCTCAGAATGAGCGACAAAGGTACGGAAAAGTGTGCGTCGTCTTGGTTAAAAAAAAGGACAATTTCAAATTTTTCACAAGAGGACATAATAAAGGGATCAGGTTCAAAGCTTAGATGCCACAACACTGCATAGACAGTGTCACAGAGACTAAACACACTCCTTCGCTATGCAATGTGGCCTTTTGATTTACGGTTTACGCACATGAACATGCTCTCTGGGAACACAAACAACACAGGTCTTAGGTCTTGAAGCCTGTGTCCAAACATTCACAGATTATACACAAAACTGGCGTCCATGAGTCCCGACTTACACTGCCTTGCAAAAGTATTCATGTTCCTTAAACCTTTTTATAACCAAAAGCTATTAAACCATATGAAAATTGAAAATTACAGTTATTCTAATGTTTGTTTAGGACATTTGTGTTTTTATCTTCATACACAGACACTAATAGGAAGAGAAAGAACCTTGAAAATCTGTTTCATATACTCATGACAACAAGTTAGAGGTAATGTTTTCTGCTAACAATATTTAGAAAAATCAAAAGTTAAATTGGATTTCAGGGTTGAATTTTTTTGATGAATCCATCGTCAGTGTTAGCTAAAACAGAAGACGATTTAAAGAAAATTTTAACTTTGCACAGAATATTGTTGCTTCTTCTTGGCATTAGTTCAAGAGGTATCATAAGGAACCACTATAGTAAATATTTGCTTCTACGTTTGTTCTCTATGTCAGCACTACATTGGGGGACGCTTGTTTAAGTCAAGGCTAAAGGCAAAATGGCCCTGCTATGGGGTTCTCGCTACTTCTTCTAAGCATATCATCTGGGCAGGACTTTTTTCCAGCAGCGTCCGACATGTGTCGGATTTGGATGGCCGTGGTTATGTTGGAAAAGCGGAAATGTCATTTCCCTTTATTTGTATATTTTTTTTATCCGTAGTGTGATCTCCAATCTCTCTTGCCATGCTGGATATTTTGCTTGATCCAACGAAAACAAGGTCGTCAGAACGACTGGCCGACTCACCAGCTTTATCACGATACGATGTTAAATCGATTTGTTTGGGTGACGATACGATATTTGCCAATATCACAAAGTCTGATACGATTTCTGATCGATGCGATCGATATGATGTGATATCTGCCCATCTAACACCATTATTTACATTGATATTAACTCACAAAAAAAACCCCAAATATGACTTGACGATTTTATTTCTAAGCAGACATTTAAATCGAAAACAACATTCTTCTAATTTAATAATAATAATAGACAAACTACTTATTTTTAGTCTCATGCCTTGTGAATTTCAAAATAAAGGTGCATTTTAAAAATGACAACATGGATCGATATTTTCTTTTTGCATTGATGTAATTGGATCGTTAATCATTTAGTCGATATATCGATGTGGATCGATGTATCGTTACACCCCAACATCAGGACGTATGAAAAACGTCGCTCGCCGTCCGACCGTCTCACGCAGCTGTTGAACTAAGACACCGTATTCACCCAGTTCCACTCTGGTGGTACCGAGCCGGCGAACATGCCCCCTGCGTTCACTTGTTTTCCCCATTTCTTCAGCGATCACCAATAACAACAAGGGATCTTCCTCCTCTTCCACTTCAAACATTTTGTTCTCTTCTTCCTCCTCCATCAATTCGAAAACTGCCTTCTCTTCCGTTGTGGTGTTGTTATGCCGTCTGTCAGACTTCCACAATCTTAGCGCGGATATGATGTACTATGTTAAGGTGGTCCAGACACTCTGGGAATTCGGCAGCTGAGTTTGAATATTATCAGTAACGGTCAGAGCAGAGATGAACTTTGTACTTGTTCTCACCACCGCTCGGTTCCCACGGCATATTTAACAGCCTGAGACGAACGCCGCGCGAAAAGAGAAATTTGTTGTCTTTCCCTGGGTTGAAGGAACAAAATGACAACCTTCTGTTCTTGCAGCCCTGGTTTGGGAGTCCTAAAGTAAAATATCTAATTTATTTGTTTTTTTTTGTGGACTATGTGCAGGCCATGTTTCATGTCCAAAACAGCAGATAATGCAAGATGTTGTTGGTCTTGTAGCCTGATTGAATTTGACTTTGTAAAGTGCCTCGAGATGACATGTTTCATGAATTGGCGCTATATAAATAAAATTGAATTTAATTGATAGCCTTCTCACTTTCACAGGTCTGCATTTGCATTTAACCCACGGCGGCAAGACAAATAACGCTGTTGAGTAAGTAAATATGATAGTACGGGAAACTTGAGAGGTCTGCAAAGCTGTTAGATGCACACACTAAAAGACCTACAGCCGCGACGCTTTCTCTCAGTGGCGCTGAAGTCCAATGCAAGCCACGCTTTTCACACATTTATTTGTAAAGGCAAACAAAATAACCGTGCCCTTTTTTCCTTCCCCTTCACAACTATGCACTGCTTTGTGTTGGACCGATTGAAAACACAGAATTTCATGGCTGTTGGATGTCAAAATACGAAAAGCTTGGAGGGAACGAGACATTTGGACGGAAGACGGTAGGTTGGGGCAGTGAAAACGTCCTTTGAGATTGAAAAAAATAATATATGTCCTAAAATATACCCATGATCACCAACATTGGAATAAACTCAAGTTTTCTGCCAATGTAATTTCAATTCTGGTATCCATTTAGGTCAGTGACATCCACAAAAAGCGCACATAATGTCCTTGGTGCTGTGTTCTCGCGAGGCTTATATCACGGACCGTGTTTTAAGTGGATCGTTTCCTTCAACCTGCAATCGTGTATTCATTATTTTTGCAAAAAGTGGTTCCGCTCAACTAATTAAGTTGATCAGAAAAAAAACTTCAGTGGATTGTTTTAGTTTGAGCGTGTGTCGCCGAAAGGATCTTCCAGACACTACTCATAAAATGAAAACTCCAACAAAGACGAGAATTTTCGCCTTATTAACAGCAGGATGTTGTTTGCTGTCTCTGCTGAGCTGTCGCATCACGAAGGATGGTCTTGGCTTGTTTGTTCTGCAAATGGCAGCCAGCCAGCCTCCGTCCATCTGAGCTCCGCTCCAGAGTTGATGAACTACAAACAGGAGGTCACACGCAGCGGAGTCTCATCGGCGTTACGGAGACCTCCGTCGCTGCTCTCACAACAACAGCCCGTCCTTCTCCGTGCCTCGGAGGGACGGAGGAGCTTGTTTTGACAGCGAGGCGAAACCACGGGACACAGATTACGGTGGAGGCTAATGAGGAGCCGAGGATGCTGAGAGGAGATGGAGGGCTGCGGTTTTTCCTGATGCCTGCTGCTCGGGAACAACGCCGCCTCTGTTTACATGCTCGCTCAGATTTTCTCAAAGGATAACGCTGGTCATGTGTTTAATGTGGTATGACCTGATGTTCAAAAATGTTGCCCCTATTTTATTTTATTTATTTATTTTTCCCCCCACTCTGCATACCTTTTAGTTCAAACGGGTTGTTTGATGCTGCCCACGTTCACGCCTGTAAGCTTCAGTCGTCAGGGAACCCTGGTTTACTGATGCGGTTCAAATGACTTCACCCTGAAACTTTGCACTTTCATGCGCAGATGGGAACAACAGTTTCGGAAATAATTCAAAGGAAGGCTGGGGGGTCCTTGATGTCTTTTTTTTTTTAGGTGAAATAGTGATAAAAAACAAAGTATACTCTCTGTTCTGTTTGTTTTTTTAGCATAAGTGGTCTGGTGGGATTATTTAAACCTGCTCTCATGTTTACAAAAACACAGACAAGAGTCCATTAGCATGCAGAGGAATACATGGCTGACATGAGCCCAAATCATCACCCTTCCACCGCCGTGCTTAAGCAGCTGCCATGAGACGTCTGTGCTCAGGTGGCGCGCTCGGTTTTCTCCAAACGTATCTTCTTTTCTCTGTAGAGGACGATGTTCCTGCAGTCTTGTGATTCGCCAGGTTGTAGCTTTTGCAAATGCAGCCATGTTCTTATCTGATGTTAGGGGCTTTCTCCTTCCACCCATCGAGACGAGCTACACTATTTCGAGACGGTCCCGTCATGAATTTTAACGTCAGAGTCTGAGATGGGTGCGGGCAGATTGGTGGCTGTTTTAAATACTGGACACTTCTTAAGTGTGAAATGATGCTTCTCTAATGTCATTGCTGTTGTCTTTCCCATTGGGCATTGTGTCAGCACACTGAAAACTCCTGCCTCACTCTGATGGTAATTTGGTGTTTAACTTAGCACTACCTGGCCGATTCCTTCCCCCTTGAATCCTGTGGAAGCAGCATAGCTGTTTTTTTCCCCCCACACTCCCATTATAACTTTATTTTTGTTTTACAAATAATGACTGTGAGGAACGGCGGTGTGTTTTCATGCTCTTGACTCTAGATTTAAACATTTTGATCATCTCCTGTCCCGTGTCTTGGACTGTCTGAATGAAACGCGTCGCCTTTTGTTTCTGTAAATTCACGTTAATTTGAAACCTGCGCCGTCATTTTTCCCCTGCTGTCAAAACAAACCTGACTTCTCTCTAAACGGATGTGCTGTTATCATCTGCTGTTGTTAATGTGCCAAACTGTAGTACGCAGATATGTGTTTTTTTTGGGGGGGGGGGGGGGGGGTCTTCTTGGACTGAAAAGGAACTCTCAAAAGTAGCTGCGTAACCAGGAACACCAAACATACAAATGCAGTAGCTCTGCACACTCTGACTGAACCGTATCTGTGGCTGCTTCTCCCTTCTTATTGCTCTTTTATCTCTATCGCTGCACTTTTTAATAGGGTAGTTTTTCTTTTTTACGGCAGCTGACATCTTCAAAGCTTCCAGCTTCTCCCTTTTTTCCCCCCCGCTCCTGTCTTTTTGGCCGATCGCTGTCTGCTCCGACCCCCTTCTTGGTTGCCTTCTTTGGTCATTTGCTTCAGGATACTCTCCTGTTGTTGCTTTCATTTTTCCAGTTTCGTCGGATCGCTTCGTCTGAGCACGCTGCCTCTCTCTGAGCCGTCACCCATGGAAGCAGCAGCTTCTATTTGTGCCATAAAAGGTTTTTCTCTCTTTGATTCCTCTACCTCACTTCCTCCAGTGACAGAATGTAGAAAAAAACTAAGAGTACAGTATGTTTCCGCTACGTCTGCGCTCCCTCTGAGCAATGCCAGAGTGCCTTTCATCTCAATGACAGAGTGAAAGCATATGTGAGGGTGGACCTCTGGTGTCGCAACCCTTTATCTGTCATCCCCTTGGCCATTAAAACAGAGAGACCCCGCTCCGCTTGAGGGTGCGAGTCTGATCTTCTGCTCTTGGGCGAGGCCCGTCACGGGCCGCCGAGGTCGGTTTGTATCTGCGGGGTGAACGCACTCAGTTCATCGGAAAGACTAATACAGAGCGACAGAGGCTAAACACCCATCTTCATCACAAGCTTGGCATATGGGCCTTGTCGTCCGTTTAAAACACACAAAACGGGACGGGCTGTGTCAGAAAAGCCAAGGACACGAGTGTCCCCGTCCTCCAGAGACCAGTCCCGAGCTGGGCGTCACCGTCTGTAGTCTGTCAACAGGAAGGAGCAGATAAAAAAAAAAAATCCTCCTGTATTCAAAATATGCCGTTATATCAGCCTTCATTCCTGGCTGGAGTGGAGAGAAATTTGATTTTCCGATTTAAAAACAAACGTAAAAGGTAAGTTGCAATAAATGTTTGTTTGTTTTAGAAACAATCTATCATAGTAGATGCAGGTTCATCTCGTCTATCATCAGAAAGCCGGTCTTGGGCAAGAGATAAGATCAGCAGCATATTAACCTGGGCTAGGGAGAAAAAGGGCAGCTCCTCTTTTTAGATAAAAGTAAATTTAGCATTTTATCCTAAAAAACAGGGACCTGGATTCTGGTGAAAGAGTGGAAAGGCACAGAATCCAAGCTGACTGAAGCCCGGTGTTGAGTTACTGATAGTTTTAATGTGTTCTCAGTTTTCTTGGCATGTTTTCATAACGTGTTGTTCTGAAATCATGTTTAATTTGTTTGCTTTGTTGTGTTTTCTGAGCTCTTACAGCTTTTATAGATACCTTTGCTTCATTTTTTTATTACCCCAGGGCTAGTGGAGATTTAGGATATTTGAGAATGCCTTCAAGTTTTACAAGTTTTACAAATGCCGGTTCAAAAATTTGACAAATTGGACAAATTTATCTGCATGTAAACACCAACTCGAACTCAAGAGAAGATCTATTTGAAAAAGCACAAATAAACCGACATAATCCACCAAATTCACCCCATGACGCCCAGCTGTAACAGCTCCTCGTGCCTCCAACCAGCTCCCTAAATGGTTGCTCCACACACATCTTCCACTTTGAAGATTTGCGAACTGTACGGTCCTGGGCCAACAGAGCAAAGGAGGACTTCCTCCAGTGTGGTGCGAGCAGTGGTGCATGGCAGGAATGTAAAAACCAGATGACCTCAAATGGAAACTTCAGGGCTGATGGAGGCAGCGAGCAGGCCATCTCTCTCTCGTTTAGCTGTAATAAACACTCGGGCTCTGCAGCTTCTTTTCGTTTTGTATTTTTAAACTCCTCGGCTCTCTAAGTTTCCCGATCCGGCTTGGCGTCGGCACCACCGTTCCCCAGATGCTGCACCGCTGCCTGGTTTTGGGGCTGAGATGCAAGCTAAATGTGGCCCAGAATGAAAGATGACGTCACCTCCAGGCCCCAGAGTTATAATTTTCATGCTAATTACACAGTAGCAGGGCTGAGCTAAATATAAACAAGGGGGCCGGTGTAGCGGGGGGTGGACAGCAAAGAAGAGGGGGGCACGGAGCGGCGTTCCTCCCCAGGCAAAGGGGGTTGAGAGAGAGAGAGAGGGTCTAGCGGCCTGGTGGAGGCCTGTGGGTCTCTGAAAGAAAGAGAAGGAAAGGAGAAAAAGAAGAGGGGCGGGGTCTCCCAATGCAGCGGAGCTCAGACGTGACGCTCTGATTGCTCCCAGCGGTTGTGGTCAGCACAGAGGAGGGGGAGGGGGAGGTACAGTGCCGGCAGGGCAGCGTTAGCTCTCTGCCTGATGCCGTCATCGGTCCTGATGTTGTTCAGATGGCGAACACGCATCACCACACAGATGTATCTGCTCCACAGAAACCTCCAGCTGGGGATCCTCCTCTCTGCGCGCTGCCGCTGCCTCCTGGTGGAGGCAGGATGCCTCACCTGGAGAGCCTCCGCCGCTCTTTCTTTTGCACTTTTAGCCGGAACAGATTCGTTTTGATTGGAGTATTCTTGGCAACGCTTGAGCATGACAAGAAAGGAGCACTCTGAATTCAGACTTCCAGATTGAAGCTGTGATAATGAGACTGCTTTGCAGCGCGAGACGTTTCGAACGGTTTTCACACCAAAATAATCCGTGAAAGCAACTTCAGGCTTATAATGAACTTAATTAAGCGACATCAACATGTCTCCAAACAGCCAAGCCGTAGTTCTCGACTAAAGGCTCGTTTATATGCATCTCTAAATCGGATGCAACCATTCATTAAGTCTGGGTTTCCATACAAGCTGTGTTGCTTTAGGGAACGACAAGCTGCTATTTTTTTTTTTACCATTTGCATAATCATTTTCCCATGTTTTTGCAGCTTCAGTTTCCTTTGGCTGTAATTTTTTTTAAATATGTTGAAGGAAAGGTACAGGAAAGCAATGCAAAAGAGCAAGCTTGATATTGTGGCGGCTTCAGTGTAGACCTGAGCATGAAGAATGTGCTGGAGGAGCGGAGCCACTCCCTGCTAATCAGGTTAAAGAGGAGCACCATCTCTCCACTTAGTGGACTGGATAACATGATGCCTGTGCTCTGGGTGCCAGCACATGTTTGTCTCCCAGATAGAAACTCACATTCGTCCCAGTCTTAACCACTGACTGTCTCGGATGCTGGGAAATGTTGGATTTTTTCCCCTGATTTGACAGAAAAGTTATAAACATTCTTCGTTTTGCCTGCATTTCTTGCACTGAAGTTATAGTAAATTACGCAGCAGAGAAGGTTGTCTATGCGGAGTCATTACAGTGTATTGCCTCGCTGAAGTATTCATAGCCCTGAACCATTTTGTGAACCTCGAGCTGAAACGTATATATATATATATATACTGTATATATATATATATATATATATATATATATATATATATATATATATAGATATAAATATATATATATATATGTATATGTGTGTATGTGTATATATATATATATGTTTGTAAACGGCTCACTTTCCTCTGATGCCCCCAAATAAACTCCAGCTCACTTCTGTGAAGGCCTCAGAGGTTTGTTAGAGAACATTGGTGAACAAACAGCCCCATAAATACCAAGGAACAGAACAGTCAGAAAGTTTTGGTGAATTTTTAATTTAGGGTGAGGTTATGAAACAATATCCCAGGCTTTGACCAGCTCACAACGCCCTGTTCAAGCCATCATTATGGGTGTAAACCTACCAAGATATGCCCGTACGCCTAAACTAAAAGCAGGGAGGGAGAGGCAGGCAAGAGGCCCATGTAACTCTGGGGGAGCTGCCAAGATGCAGAGCTCAGGTGGGATAACAATTAGGCAAGACAAGTATATTTATATAGCAAGATGATTCAAAGTGCTGTACATGCACAGAAAAACATTACAGAGGAACAGAACATGAAAGAAAACATGAACAAACTTCCACACTAGGCTCTTTTATTTTATTAGTTATGTACTCCACTAATGTGGCCTTAGAGGAAAAGTCCCACTATTGTTGAAAAGATAGCCATAAGAAGTCCAGCTTGCCACAAGCCTTGTAAGATACTGTAAGGATGTGGAAGAAGGTGCTCTGATCCGATGAGACTGTTTGAACTGTGTGTCCTACAGCAAAATGCTGTTTGTAGTGAAAAAATCCTATCAGTGAAACACGGCAGGGGCAGCATTATCCTGTGGGCATGTTTTATTATTATTATTATTATTATTATTATTATTTAGTAGCAACAGATAAGCTGTTTTACAGGTATTGGAAAAATGGGTGAAGCTAAATACTGGACAATGCAGGAAGAAAACCCGGTAAAGGCTTCAAAAGACTCCTTCCAGCAGGACAACGACCCAGAAGAAGTTAGAATGGGACAATTAAAGTCCAGACCGAAATCCAACTTGGACGTGTAGCAAGTGTTGGAACCTTCTGCGCTCCATCCAGTTTAAATGAACCCGAGCAAGAAGAATTGTCAAAAATGTCAGGCTCCTGATGTGCAAGGCTGGCGGAGACGTAGCCCAACCGATGGATCTACAAAGTACTGACCCAGATGTGCTGAAAACAGATGGAGGCCACTGGTTTACAGATTCTCTTTTTGTAAAAACATTTTGAAAACCATTTGGGCCTTTTTCTTTCCCTTCACAATAATAAAGCCTTTTTGTATTGGTTTATCACATAAAAGGGTTGTGGTTAGAACGTGATAAAATTCGGGAAAAGTTCATAGTGTACGGTGACGACTTTGGTTTTAATCTTTGGTCGCACTTCTGGAAAAAATGTACCCTCTTCATCGTCTTTCTGTTTGAGCTCACTCTCTGTCCAGTAAATATTCCCCCTCTTGTGATCCAAGCTTCAGCCAACATTCCCGCCTCCATTATTTTCTCCTTCCCACTTTCTATCTGGCATTTTCTGGTTTTTCACACAGTGACTAGTGTATCCAGCACTCCCTTGTGACACGAGTTCATCTTTATTTGTTATAGATTCAACAAAAAGCTTATTTGTTTATTGTTTTCTGGAGCGAAAAAGACAAAGAGACTCTTTCTTATCTGACACGTTTTTTTTTTTTTTTCCTTTTACTTTCTTTGTCAGGCTTTCTGTTGCAGGTTAATTTTGGATGTTTGAGAAGTTAAACACTGCAAAAACGGAACAAAAATTAAGTTAATTCTCTTAAGATCAGTGTCCTTGATTTGAGCAGGTAAATAAGATGATCTGCCAATGGAATAAGAGTTTTGCACTTAAAATAGGAACTACTCATCTCCATCATCTTATTTCAAGTGCAGTATGTCTAATTATCTTATTTTAGGGGTCAAAATGCTCGTTCCATTGGTAGATAATCTTATTTACCTGCTCAAATCTAGGACAAAAACACACATTTTAAGAACATTTTACTTATTTTTAGGTCCATTATTGCAGTGAAGATTTTCAAATCACTCCAATAAAGTACTAAGTGCCTTAGTGCAGCTGGATGACGCCTCTTTTCTTCAGAAAGGAGTAGTTAAAAAGTGTAAATGTTGATGTCAGCTGCATGGACATATCTTGCATAAGTGAGATGGTTTTGTAGGAGTTTCCACCCTGAACCAGCTCAAACACGTGGAATGCGGCCTTCAGCTTCCTGCGGATGATCATGTGGTCAGCTGGGCAGCTCTTTTTCCTCTCTGCGTCGTTGTTGTCTTTTCAGCGGTCAGGTTCGTGGTGACAAAGGGGCGGCGGACCACCCGGCTCCCCTCAAATGTAGATGTGTGGGACGCCGGACCCCCAATCGCTTCCCCTCCACCTGCCGTGGCCCTAAATGCCCCCAGCAGGTGTGACCTCTCTGATCTCCAGCTGCTGTTTTTCAGCTCCTATACTCTTTTTGTTCTGATTTGCCAAAAAAAAAAAAAAAGGGTCACAGATGAATGCAGATATATCACCATGTTGCACCCGTTCACCTTCCACTTTCACTTTTCTGCTTGCTGTTGCTTTTTAAAAAAAAAAGAAAAGAAAAAAAAAAAAAAGGCCATGCTCTTTTGCCCATGTTCTGTCAGACATTGGGTTGTGGCTGCCCTCTAGCGTCGGCAGCCATTAACTACACCCTGCGCCCATCGGTTCTGAGTCAATGGGATTTACTGGAGATTAAAGTTAAAATTAACCTGCTTCAAGATGCCACGCCCCCTTTTAAACTAGCAAATTGCTTTTATAGAATCCACTTTGAAAGGTGGCTCACAATGACCGTCTAGAGATTGACTCTTATGGACACAGAGATCAGTCCTTTGGGTTCAGACCAACAACTCTGCAGTGTTTGAAGTCTGGCTCTATTCAGCGCTCCTTTATTTGGGAGCTTTTGCAACTTTATCCAAGGTTTTGAAGGTTTAAAGAAATTTGAAAGGAGTATGCTGAATTATCCTGAGGGGTTTCTCCACAAGGGCAGCTCTTTATTTTTGTCTGGGCCGCTCTGGTTTTCCATTGTGAGCACACAACCCAGACTGTCCCGTCGTGACCCTTTCCTGAAGTTTTGCACCCTGTGTTTAGAGATAACACCACATCGTTGTGTCTGCAGTTTGGTTTGGTCATGACAGCAGTCTGAAACGCTTCACTCCTGTCTTTCCTGCGTGTTTTCCTGTCAGAGAACGTCGTTTTTTTACAGCTCTGTGGGGATTTAGGGGGAAAAAAACTTGTTTTTATCTTGCAAGGAAGTGACTCGGAAAGGTTTCTGTGTGTTAATCTGCAGCCCTATGATCTTGTTATGAGTGTGAAGGGGGTCAAAACACATCAGCAAGCCGATCTTTCCGTTAAACCGGCAGTGCTCGGCTTTTTCTTGCACCAACTCCCTCCTCACGTCCCCCAGAAGTGCTGGTTGAGAGATCCAGGTTTTAGCCACGAGACGGCGTTCCTCTGAGACGAGCAGCATGCATTGGCCTTTCTTTTCCTAACTTTGGGCTCTTTGTCAAAACCTAGGTGCAGTGCATCAGATAGTGTCCAGGACAGATAAGGAAGGCTCGCTTAGATTGCAGATAGCCGAGGGTCGTGCAGCTGCCGGCACGCTCCGACATGTTTCAGACAAACAGTAGGTGATGTGGGTCATCGTGTATCAGTCCATCCACCTGTCCTCTTATGCCTCCAACCCTCTTTCTGTATAAAGTCGTGATAAATTTTGAGTCTGGAGAGTCAGACCTTTTCCTGGGCTCCCTGGATGGTGACCCGTTAGGGCGGTTCCTCTGGTCTGAACCGCAGAGAGTGAAGAGAACCCCCATTTTCAGCCGGAGCCTTGTGACTTTAAGAGGAACCATAATTACACAGCTCTGTGTATTTATACCAAGCTGTGACTCAGTGAGACGTGAGGGCTGTGTTTGTGTGAATGTGCATTCACTGCGCGGGCTGCTCGTGGCTTTATGTGTAATAACGTGTGCGATAGTGAAAGGTGACTCAATGAACTATTTCAATGAGGTGTGGATCCACCCAAGTATCCTTTAAGAAGGGACTTTTTAACCTTTTAAATGCAGAACTAAGTCAATCTCTCTTTACCAACTAATAAAAACAAAAAAAGTTATACTACCAGTCAAAAGTTTGGACTCGCCTTCTGGTCTGTCTTTATTTTTATTATTACCTCTGGGAACTCCTTTAAGACGTTGGAAAACCATTTCAGGTGACTAACCTCGTGAAGCTCATCGAGAGAAGGCCCAGAGTGACCAAGGCAGTAATCTAAACAAACAAAGCTAAAATATACAATATGTTTTGAGTTATTTTACAATTTTGTGTTTGATACAGAACTCTATATACTTTTGAGTCATAGTTTCGATGTCTTCACTAGGTATCTGCAACGTAAAAAGTAATAGAAATAAGTAAAAGCCATTGAATAACAAGGGTTAAGTCCAAACTTTTAACTGGCAGTGTGTATGTGTTTGTATGTATATATATATATATATATATATATATATATATATATATATATATATATACATACATACATAAATAAAGAATAGATTAACGTATCTTGCCATTTTAAAAAGTGCCAAATAGAGCCCAAATGGTACCTAGTGTGGGAAAGAAAAACCCAGCTTTCTCTTTTGTCACTTTGATTTGAATATATTTAATTGATTTATTAAAGTGACAATAACATATTGTTTTCTGTCATCCACTGATCTGGTACACAGTATGAAGCTTTTAGATAATAAAACGCCTACTAGGCAAGCTAATACAAGCATTGCAAGCTAATGGCAACATATGACTCATCTTTTCAATGATTCAAACTCTTAAGCAACATGTTCTCTGATGTTAAGTAAATATTGTTGATATAGCACCTTGCACAGATACAATCACAGCGTGCTTCACAAAAACAGTGCATGACATTTAAAATTTGATTAAAAAGAAAATTACAAAACATACAATAATATTGTCTAATGAATATAATATTGTAGATTAAAGCATGGATGTCTTCAACTGCTTTTAAAACAAATCAAGACTCATTCTGGAAAGATTTATCTCATGGAGTGCTGTATTTGGTCCTTTGGACTACGAGTATATTTTGGTTTGAGGACTTGAGGGCTCAAGTTGGGGTCTGTGGCTTTAAGATTTCAGTAATTAAGGAAGGAGCTTGGCCAAACAAAGTTAAAATCTGGATTTTAAACTGAATTTTAAAATAAACAACTAACCTCTGCCAAGCCGTTAAAACAGCAGTGATTTCAGCTCTTCTGCTTTACGTCTTGCTGAAGACGTTTAGACTAACTGAAGGTGAGGAGGAGCCTTTTTGTGGATACGCGTGTAAAGTGTATTACAAGAGTCTAAATGGGAGGAAATAAGAGCATGAGTAACCCTCTCAAGTTCCCGTTTTGACACTGACCTCAGATTCCAAAATATTTCTCACATGACCAAAATGAGCTATTGTGAGTGACCTTCAAGAGACGATGATTTGGTCAAAAACAACAACCTAAATTCCTTAAGTTTGACTTAACGGCAGAACTCAGATGACTAATCTTTACCCTGATTTTAGGACGCATGCCTACCGGGGTACTAATCCCTTTGTCTTCTCAGAGCTCAGTTTAGTTTTCAGTTAATTTGTAATTTCTTTCAGGCATTCAAGTAATTTGGAGGGCTTAAAGAACCACTGAATTCTTGAAAGAGCTGTAGAGCTGAATGTCATCCGCATATAAGCGATAAGAGAGATTATGAAATGTATTAATGATTTATCCAAGGGGGTGTGAACATATAGCAAAAAAGGAAGTGGGCCCAATTAAGAGCATTGGGGCACCCCACACTTTAGATCAGTCAAATCTGACTAATAAAGACACTGAGGTTTCTGTTTGAAATGTAAGATCTGTAACCTTTCCTGGGATCCCCACCAAACTATGAGGTCTGGTAATCAGAGGGTTTAATAAGATGATTTGATCTACATTTTCAAAGGCAGCTCTTTTTAGGTAACCCATTGTATGTTCTACTATTAAACACTCTTGTTTTTCTAATTACTTCTATTTAAAAGTTGCATAACCAACTATATCCTCAAATGTGAAAGTAGAACAAACAGGTCACGCTCCTCTCATGAGCATTAGTGTAGAAAATTAGTACACCTTAAAATTTTCCACATTTTTTAACATTAGAATTACAAACTTAAATATTTCTTATCAGGACATAAAAAAGAATATCAAACATAGTTTTGAAAACTGAAATGGGTGACATGAATTTGGTTGAATATACTGTAACCAATTGTTCTGAAGTCACCTAAGAGTCCTCCTCAGTGTGAAAAAGTGTGTGCAGATGAAAAAAGTACGTGCCCAAACTCTAAACAGCTGCAAAAATTGAACTAAAAATATGAATGATTTTCCTTTATTTGAGCAGGTAAATAAGATTATTTGCAAATGGGATAAAAGTTTTGCACTTAAAATAGGAACAATTCATCTCCATCTTATTTCAAGTGCAGTATATCTAATTATCTTATTTTAGGGGTAAAAATACTCATTCCACAGGCAGATAATCTTATTTACCTGCTCAAATCAAGGGCAAATACATTCATTTCAAGAACATTTTACTTATTTCTAGTTGTATTTTTGCAGCTGTGACTCCTAACAGCAAGTTGTAAACTGATACCTTATTTTTCACAGATGTTTGGATTCCTGTTGCTCCTCTGTGATCAGATTACGTGTCTTTAACTTTTCACCTCATCGCTGTTGGCAAACCGTCTGAGCCTGTTGTGTTCTCCCTTTGACGCCGTGCACCGTACCTAGAGGGTACAGTCTATGGATGACAGACCTCTCCAGTCGAGTTGGTACTTGTCCCGCTGTGCGACAGGTGAAACCTGTCTAACCCCGCTGTTAGCGGACGTGACAAGTGCTGGGAGCAGAGGGCGTCTGCAGTGACATGGGCACCTGTATGCTGCTCTCGCCCATATCCATATGGACAGTTGAAACCAGATATTTTTGTCTTTTTTTTTTCTTGCTGTCTTATTTTAAATCAGAGTAACCTTTTAAAAAACTTTTAGATCAATTAAGATTTATGAAATTACAGAAAATCTATTTTTATTTACTAAATGCCAGAATAATGAGAGAAAATCTTTAATTTTCTTAAAATTACAAGGTTTGCATGCATTGTTTTAAATGTGGTAGAGTTGTCTTTAAACTGTTAGACTTGGGTCAGTGTTTTTGGGGTATTCTTCCTCTAGCCGATCACAATAGTAAACAGGAATGTTGGCCCATTCCTCCCAACAGAACCGGTGTAACTGAGTAAAGTTTGTAGCCTGCCTTGCTCTGGCACACACCTTTTCACCTCTGCCCACAGGTTTTCTGTGGTACTGAGATCAAAATCAGCAATACTCGCCAAGTTTACTGCACACAAACAAGGAATTGACTCCATTTAAGAGACAATTTAAATGGAAACCAGTAAAAATATGGCGGTGAATCATTTTTTTCTTCTGGTAAACATGTAAATAAACACTGTTTTTACAAAATACCTGGGTTTTGTGACAACCACTGTGATCAAACACTGTCATTTTTGGGTTATCTCTGACGTGTTTGTTTGCAAACTGTAATCTGGTTTAAGATGCTGGTTTTATATAATGCCTTCATCCTGTTTGAGCATCCTCACAAGATTTTTGCTTTTTTTGTGTTGGGGTTGATCCTCGCAGGTTTGGACTAAAACTCTGGGACACAGAACCCTCCTCTATCCTAAATAAATAGCTTATGAACTGGACATTTCCATGGTGTTTTTATAATTGCATAATACAATTGTTTAAATAGATGACGAATGTGCCTGTAAGTTATACCCGAGGATGAACCAGACGTCCACAATTCTCTCGTTGATTTCCGTTTTTCTCATTTATGCCTTCGGGTAACTCAAGTGTTGTGAATGATCCTATCAGAAGCTTACAAAGCTTTGAAATAATCATCTGGGGTTTGCCCCACTGCTTGACAGCATGTATGTAGACGTCTGACTTTGCGTAAAGCAATACAAATATTCTGAAGAAATATCTCTCGTTATGGCGTTCAGATGATAGAAATAATTGGGGTAATCCTCGGCTGATTTAACGTCAGACTGTCTTTTAGACAGTGTATGTAAGCTTCTGGTTTCAGGTCTAGGTGCCACTGTTTTGTATATTTTTGAAGCAGGAATGTAAGACTGGGTCTTCCACTGGGTCACGTTGACATGCAGATGCTTTATTTTCAGCAAGGCTTTTGTTGCTCTCATTCATCCGTGTTCAATATTATCCTCCCTTCTCCCTGTTTTCCACTCTTGACCTAAAGAATATAAATGCAAGGGGCAAATGTTTTCCATTCTCTTTGTGCTGACAACTGGCCTCTTTCTCTTTTCAGTTTTTTTTTTTCTCTTTTGCTTCCTTTTCTGTCTCTCCTCTGAGCGGAGAGGAGGCGGGGGAGGCAGGGCTGGCTTCGGTGAAGTTTAGTGCCGGGATCACATCTTTGTCAATGTGAGCAAGCTCGCCACACATGCAGCACGTGTGCGGGAGCCGGTTTCTGTCTCTGCACGCTGCAACGGAGGGATCCACCGTGGAGTAGCCCCTTTTTTCCTTTCTTTTTTCTTGTTTTTTGTAGTTTCGTTCCAAAACTTTGGAAAGTTTTGCCTTGCAGCATTGCAGCGTTGTGCGTCTGCAGATGACTGTCGGACCGGTTTGGATACAGCCAAACAAGACAAATACGAAGGAAGGCGTAACAGAAAGCGAAGGAGTTAATGACGGGACGGCTGATGCTCATTTTGAAAAGTAAACAGGAGCTTGATGGTTGACATGAGGGTGAGATGAAGTGATTTGTTTGGAAGTAAAGATACAGAGGGAGGTTAGAAGAGAGAGAGAGAGCGAGAGAGAGAGAGAGAGGTAAGAGAGGGCAGTGGGAGGGAGGACAGACTGAGGATCCAGCCCTGTGGGACAGCAGTGTGTGTTTTGGGGGTGGACAGCGTGGCTTAGTTTGCAGAACATCACCGGACACGGACGGGAGAGGGACGCCGTGAGCTGTTCTCTCTGTGCGTCTGCGTGGTGAACCCAGACCTACCTCTGAGCCCGCACACTCCTCCATCTGCTGCTTCCTTCTGTCTGACGGCCCCACAGAGCTGATTCCTGGGCAACAGGAGCGATGTGGAAAATGTGGGATTAAACCTCACGAAGCAATGGAGTGGAGCCCGGAGGCAGCAGATCCAGACAGTCTGAGTGAATGACCTGAAGACCCCAGAGAAAACCTTTACCTGATCTCTGTTTCTGCGACTGGACCCTGCAACCTCAACTCTGTGCTGAGGCGTGAGCGCACGCGGCCCATGGTGGTGGTGAGCGATGTGGGTCTGACTGAACTCGGCGCGCCCATGCCTGCCGCCATGCTCCCGTGCCCTGCGCCAGCCAGGTCGGACTGGAGCTTCCAGAACCCGGTCGGGGTGGACTGCAGCTCCCCGGAGCCTCGCTGCATTTGGTTGGCCGTTCTCCACGGAGCTGCGAGTCCAGCTCCCCTCGCCGTGCCGGCTTCGCACAACCAAAGCTCAAACGAGCTCCGGGTAAGAAGAGGGCACCTGTCTTCATCGGCACAGACAGCCTGGGGTTTTGGGGCTAATCTTATTGTCTACCATTTATTCTACGTCTAATGAGAATTGGGTTTTATCAACGCAACAAAATTAACTGTAATTTCATTGTGTACTAAATAGAGGAGAACAAAACGGAACAAGATCTTTCCTGAAGCTATTATCATGGGAAAATCATGGATTGGTATCGAGAAGTTCAGCCTTGAGTTGCTGTGGTTCTGGTTGCCTGATGGCAAAGCGTGACGAGTCTCTAACAGAGGGTAGGGATGCTCCAATAGCATATCAATCTCCCCTCGCTTTCGTTTGCAAGGCCGTAATGTCTGCCGGCCGGAGTACCACCAGACCCGATTTTCAGATTGACTGGAAAATGTCCTTCATCTTGATCTTCAAGTAGCTTGTTTAAGCTTTAAAATAACCAGGACTCGGGTTATAAAAAGGGCAGGTCTCGTCCGGTTGCTCATACTCAGAAACAACATAGGAGGTATCTTGTCTTGATCCTGCAGAATTAGCTGTACAAACACCAAGAGGAACTGCGCATTCTTTGGAAACCACAGTTTGCCAGTTGTGCATGCCAGCGGTGTTGACGTGCACAACCTCTCGGTGTTACCTGGCAGAGTGACGTAAGCTTGAAACCTTTAACGTTAATCTGTATAGTTTAAATGTTTGCAGCTGGGGGTGGCACAGGGGTAGAGCCATGTTCAGGGGTCTTAGTCCGTGACGCGGCCGCTTCGGATTCGAGCCCTGGCCCATGGACATTTGCCGCATTTCCTGTCAGCCTACTGTACTAACGGCCACTAGTGCCACAAAATAAAAATAAGAAACTACTGATATTTGCAGCAAAAGATATCACATTTAGTCTTTTTAATCTTTGAATATTTTAGTTTTTTATAATTTTTTTTAGGCTCTGTTCAGCTGTGTTTATTTGCAACACGTTTTGTTCTGCAGCTCCAAACCTCTCAGCTTTCTTTTAACGTCTTTACATCTTTTTAAGGCTATAAGCTTCAAGTCTTTGTTAAAGGTAATATATATGCCACCCCTACTGTCATTCATGAAGATGTGCATTTTCAAATGCTAATCAAGAGCAAGCTGATCACCGTTTTAGGTCTTCATTATCATCACTTGATCGTGCCAGATAAAGGTTTATGTGTGTGATTCCTTCTTCTCAGGGGGTCCTAATTAGCATCTAAAGACAGACGAGGGGGGGGGGGGGGGGCGTGTTCAGTGGTACTTCTGATGACTTCTTCTATACTGTCACCGCTGTATGATCTCATAATCATGTGAAATATTACTTCCCTTTTCTACCTTTTTCTTACTATCTTACCCCCCCCCCCCCCGATCCCCCCCCCCCCCCACCCCTGACAGCTTGACATGCCGCAGTCAGGAATGCCAGCATGGGGGCAGGAGACAAACACTCACTGTATACACTGTTTGTTCTTCTGGATAAAAAAAAAGAAAAAAAAAAGTCTGTTACATTTTCTCAGAAAGTTGAGAGGAAACACAATTTTCGTCACTGTCTGCTGCAGATGCCGTTAAAGTTAACAATCGGCCCGGAATTTCGTGTTTCTTGTGATATCGCCAAGATGTCTATGATGTGTGAAAGCAACCCTCAAACAGAAGAACAAACTCTTGACTGCTTTGGTTTGAGGTCAGTGTGATTAAAAACAGCAATGAAATAGTGAAAAACTGACAAGTTTAACTGTAACAGACATGATCTGGAATTAGGTTTGTACATAATGGAGTCGGGTCAGAGCTAAATAAAGGCTTACGTCTGATTCTGGTCACTTTTTACAACTTGTATATCTTTATATTTTCATTCAATGGTGGCTTTGACACAAATGCATCCTGAAACAGATATAACATCTGTATTTAAAGGGATCTGAATAATCTTGTTCAGGTTTGATGAGTCGAAGTGTTTTGGAAAGTTAATACAGTCTAGATGAAATTGTCCTTTTAATTTAACAGTACCAGCTGCTAATCAGCTCCAAACCTCAGAGCCATTTGCCATTGCAGACACTTTTTAAGTGCTTTCACTTTGCAATACACAGAGGGGAACCATTCATTGACTAGACATGCAAATAAACAATAGAAAGCGTACCCGACCCCGAACTGCTTGTGACACCCCCTGGGGTGTGCTGCCCTGGGCGGTAAGCCAAGTCGTCCACATCAAAAACTGTTTTTACTCCAAGCAGAGCGCTTCAGTAGGTTTTCTAGAAGTCTTTCAGTTTGTCTTCAGACCTTTTCTTCAGAAGATTTTGTTTGCCTTGTTACTAACATTCTGTCACAGACACAATTTTCTTCCATTTCGTTCCCTGAATCTTTGAAAAATGCCAAAAAAATAATGGATTGATAGAAGTAAAATGGTATTTTAGGATCACTAAGATGATACGCTGAGAGAGGTACTAGCTTGAAACGTGATGAAATAAGGGATATAGCATCATGTCAGATTTTCTGGACTTTTATTTAGTAATTCTGAAAGCAGTGGCTTTCAGATTGAGATCCAAAGACAAATCGGAGAGAAGCTTCAGCTTGACCTGCAATCACAGTTACAACACTCTTTATTGTGGTCACTGTTACTGAGTGAAGAAGACTCAAAAGGAAGCAGGGTTTGGTCATTTCTTTCCCGACTTATTCAGGTATTTCAAGGAGCTTTTTGCCACAGAAGTCAATCCATACCCTCCGTGGTGATGCTTCGTTGAACTGATTTCAAACTGAACGTATTGCACTAAAATTGCTCTGTTTCTTCCTGCTGAGCTTGCAGCATCTGTCTGTTGGGAAAGATGTTGGATTTGGAAAATGCACATTGAAAATCGCAGCTCTACATACTCCAGGGATCAAACACTGATGTTTACGGTTAGTTATGCTAACCCTGCTAATTGCTAATATCTACAAATGCAAACATAGTCCTGTCTTTGTTTCAAATCGTTCTCTGGACTACAGCCACTTTTCTCTACCACATTCTGTCACATTGTTAATGAGCACTTATGGCAACGAAAAAGATTTTTATAGCGGGTTTGATTATAGTTCTTACAGAAAATTGGAATCGGATAAAATAGGGATTGGTCAAAGATTTGCAAAAACTATAATAAGCAATGAATGGATGGACATTTTCAACAAATTTTGGAAATTTCAAAGCCTGATTTTACTAGATGAAATAAGTTTTAGATAGAATAGATTCAGAAACTAAAACCTGATCACTTGTGATTTTGTTTTATGAACAACTAAGACTTTGTGCATTTTGTTCCGAAAGCTTCCCTCTACTAAAGTTTGACAATAAATAGGACATATTTTCTCCTGGTTCAACATGTGTATGTTCAACTTAAAACAAAAGGAAACCAAGGCTTTGCAGCTTGTTATTCCCTTCCTTGAAGTTAAAAGCAGAGTTGACCAGAGCAGAAAGTCCCCTGGCCACATTTAAACCTGCGTCATGCACCACTTGCGGGCCTCTGCCCGCTGTCCAACCAAGTCAGTCAAGAAAAAAGTGCTGTTAAAGTTATTCTAAATCTGCAACTCTTCTTGGAAACAGTTTCAGGTTTATATCAAAATAGCCAAGTCTGGCACGGTCAATTGGACGACAGGAAAACTAAATGTTTTGCCATCGGAGTAGAAAACCCTGTTTAACTGACATTGCATCATCACCTGCCAGCCTGGTTGAACAGACGACTGGGTTAGACTTGTTTTTGAGCACACATACTATACTCATATTGACACAGAGGTGTGATAAGAAGGTTATTTTGAATCCTCCTGGGCTTTGTTAGCGTAGATCCAGTATGGATCCCTCTATCGGGGCGTAGGATGCATCTGGATGTGCAGAGGTGGGGGAGTTCTCTGTCTGTGTGGCCGGTAAGTCGGGACTCTGTCACCTGCTTTCTGCCTTTCCCTCTGGGCAGCCCGGGCTGTCGGGATTAACGGCTCGTCGGCATACGCGGCAGCCCGTTAAAGCTCCACTTTCAAACAGGTTGCAGCTCTCAGCTTTTTAAAACTACTATTATTGTCCTGTTCTGCCGGGCGTTTCAGTGGGACCTGGGCTCAACGGCCGCCGCTGCATTCCTCCGAATGAAGCCGGGGGGAAATGCACGCCGGTCCCGACGACATTAAATGCAGCTTTTTGATATCATCAGGCAGCAGAAAAGCCTCTTATGTACACAAAATCCTTTTTAGGAAATTATAGATCACAGGGATTAGTTTCAGCTTTTTTATCCAGCAATAAGGCTGATAATGCTTTAAAGTTTGGCATCTGTGCTGAGTTGATGGAAATAAAACAATTTACTCTCTCTTTATTGCCTTTTCAGTCAATTAACTGTAATTCCAGGCTTTGTCAATGATGTCAGGAGCAAGAATAACCGCAGGGTTAGTCTCTTGCTGCGGTTGTGTGAACTAACAAAACTAAACCCCTGTGTGGCATTACAGGTTTCTCTACATATTCAGTTGTTTTCCAGTGAAGTATGTTTTCATGATGACATCACCAGGCGGTGATGGGATCCCTCTGAGATGTCTACTCAGAAACATTCAGTTGTTTACCGCTGTAGTAGCTGGTTTGAAACGTTTTTTTTGTTTTTTTTTTTGTTGTTGTTTAAGGCAAAGAACTGTGTGAGGTTGTGAGAGAGTGGGAGAAAATAAAATTGCTGCTTTGCTTTCTCAGCGTTTCCCTCGAGCCTGTTTGGGAAGTCGAGATTAGCCTGAAAAACCTCGGGGAAAAAAGTTCCACACGCATTCTTCGTTAAAACACAATGTCCTCTCCCGGACCGTGTCAGCGTGTCTGAGGGGATTTTTTTTTTTTAAACACAAACCAGAAGGTGAGAGGTGACCAGAGAGGTGTTTTTCCGGCCTGAGGGAGGGGGGCGGAAAGGTCAGCTGTAGACTTGATTATCCGAGAAGGAAACAGGCAGCCCACACAGTCCAGAGCAGCCGAGTGGGATTCAGTCCAGACCCGCTCAGACCCCGTGTGTTTTGGGTAATCACAGGGTTTTGGTATTCCCAGCGCCGGGAGGGGCCATGTGGTCGAAACTGGCGTGCTGGAGCCTGTCCCTTCGCCGAGGCACGATACTCCTGCTCCCCATCATCCTCATCTCTTCTCATTCACTCTCTCCCTGAGCTCCCTGCCCTGCGACGTGCCTGTGTGTGTTTCAACTTGTCCAAACCAAAAACCGCTCCTTCTGAGGAATTCAGTCCGATTCTTCCTCATTTCTCTCTTTCTTTGCTGCTCTTTCGTTTTCTCTTTGTCTTCATCGCGTTCCTTTCACACTTCTTTGTGTCTCACTGCATTCCTCTGAGAGGACATGGCAGGCCACACTTCACATTATTTAGACTGGCAAGCTAAACGTTTTCCAGATTTATGGAAGTTGCTTTTGAAAATATGCAGACATTTGTGTGTTCCCCGGCACAAATCTGCAAAAAAAAAAAAATCTTTCGCTTGAGTTTTTTTATCCTTCTTTTTCCTCAATGGAATATGAAATGAGGGGGAAAGGAAACTGTGCGGTAAAAGTCGGCGCGGCAAAGGTTTCCATTGCACAAAGTCGCCTGATGAACAGGAGGGAGAGGAGGTTGAGGGGAGGAGGAGAGGAAGGAAGGAAGAAGAAAGAGGAGTGAAGGAATAGGAAGCAACTTGATGAAGAAAACTGTATTTATAGGCACTCCTGGTTGTTCCACTTCCTGCCTCTAGCCAGGCACTTCCTGTTGTTGTGTGGCCACACACATACCTGCCACATATGTGTGTTATCTGATGGATTTAGTATGCATCAGTGTGTGTAGGAAGTAGAAAGTTGCTTTAGGGGTTATAAGAGTCGTGTTCCCTCCAAACGTTCCCTTCTCTCTTTCTAACAATGGAAATAAACGAATATTCACAAATTTCTTCCTGGAGTAGAATAACCCCAACTGAATCTTCCCATTTTTATGGAAAATAAACACATACCTACTCACATACCTACGGGATCTTTTGACAACACCCATTAGTCGTGTTTTTGGACAGTGGGAGGAAGCTGGAGTACCCAGAGAGAACCCACACATGCACAGGGAGAACATGCAAACTCCAAGTCAGGGTTCAAACCCTGGACCTTCTTGCTCTGTGCTTCAGATAATCTGACATTTTTCTATATCAGATGAAGATAACCTGAGTACATATTAAGGCTGGACGATAATTCGATAACGATATATATAAATCGATAGACGTTTATCGATGATAGAAAAAAGGGTCAATAAAAAGTTCAATAGAATAACAGTTTTCCTTCCTTTTGCATTTTAGCCATCTAGGTTAATACTACAGTCATTACATCCTCCCAACCAATCACAACGAATACCCAGGAACCAAGCTCCGCCCCCTTCAAAGAGTTCAGAGAGCACGCGTTCTTTTAAATTTTTAAAAAACTTGCAATTTTGGTTAAAATTTGGTTGAATAAAAGGTTGAGTTTGAATTCAGTGTTTGTGTGTTCTGCATCTATAAATAGCATAAAATGCCCAGGGCCGCACTTAAAATATATGTTTTGAATTTGTTGCTAATTATCGATATCGATCCAATAGGATTTCTATTTTATCGATATGCTTTTTTTCTCTATCGTCCAGCCCTAGCACATGCACAAATATGTTTTAATGATCTCATTTATCAAGAGAAAAAGCTATCCAAACCAACCTATACCGGTGTGAAAATATAGTTGCCCCACTTGTTAATTCATAAATGACCTTTCAGTAACCATTTGTTTGGTTCAATTTCACTAACTACACTGAGGTCTGATCACTGCCTGACAACATAACGTAGGCTGAAAGATCTAAAAAACCAAAAAAAAACAACCAACACATCATGCCTCGATCTAAAGAGATACAAAAACTTAAGTCACTGTCTGCAAAGGGTTATAAAGCATCCACAAAGTGAGAGCCATGCTTTCTCGAATAGAGAAAATATAGAACTCTTGTGGCCCTTCATCTTCAAGAAAGCATCCACAACGTATCCTGGTGATCGCAAAAGAACAGCTCTGGAGCTGCAGATTGGCGAGCCCTCGCATGGGCACTGGATGTGTCTTAATCTGGCTGCATGAAGCAAAGAAAATGCCGTTCCACATCAAGGCACTTCAGTAATCACAGATGTTTGTGAACTGAGGTGCCATTTACTCGCTGCTGATTTGTAGCTTGTTGGAATTAAAAAGCTGAAAATGTCCGTCTTGTTCTTTTGATCTCACGACTTCTGGAGTCGATGGCAGATGATTTTAGAGCCTATATGTTTGAAACTGTTCATTTGTTTTGTTGTGAGGCGACGTTAACTTTAATTTACTCGGATGAAAGGTGAAAAAAAAAAGAAGCTATTTGCAGAGAGATGATACGCATTTAACTGTGCCAATGTTTACATAAACTAACACTGTACAGTAATTGTAGCAGGTGCTATAGAAGATTATAGAAGAGCTTTTATTTCTATAGAAATATTGGCCTATTTGTGTGTGCGTGGCTTTTAAAACCATATAGTAGGCTGCGTACATTATTCTGTTTCTAAAATAATAAAGTAAATAACAAAAAGATATCTGTAAAACTTCCGTCTGCATTGAAAACAGGGGAGCAGTTGTTGGCATTGTCCCGTCAAAGAATGGTCACAGGTTCAAAACTCATACTAAAGTATGAAGGTTAGCATGTTCTGCTTGCTCATGACATCGGTTCTCTCCGGGTACCTCCTCCCACAGTCCAGAAAACGTGCAATGGGTGGTTCTGAAGTGGCTTTCGGCGGGACTGAATGCATGCATGGGTATTTTTCTGACATGGCGCCAGACCCATCGGCTCCTTGAACAACCTCATAGCTGTTAGTATGGATGTATGTTAACATGGTAAATGGTAAATGGCTGTATAGCGCTTTAACTAGTCTTGACGACCTCCAAAGCGCTTCACACTACAGTTTTAGACATTCACCCATTCACACACACATTCACACCCTGACGGTGGTGAGTTATATGAGTCAGGCGTCATGTTTCTATTGTCATCAGGCTTCCCATCGTGGTCATTATTCATAACATTTGTTGCCTTCAGGTTAGCAAACTTGTAAATGTCACATTTTGACCATTAAGATCATACCCAGAACCTTGTGAGCCGATTTGTACGCTGGAAAGTGAAGCCTTACTCATTTTTGTGATCTATACCATAAATTATTTAAAGTCAGATAAAGTTTTCTGGTTTTCCATGCAAGCCGTTTCACCTTTGACCTCTGACATGCTCATTCTCTCCCATTTCTTCCCCCTCCTTCCCTGTTTGGTCAGGTGATTGCGTTTGACTGACAGATGTGTGTCGTCAGGGCAGCATGAGGGTGAGAGTTCTCACATGTGGCCGTCAGCTGAGCTCACTCAGCGTATTTACTCAGCAGGAGGAATGAGATATTTGGAAAGTGGGTGGATATCATCCTTTTTACCGGCCGCTCCGAGCCTAAAAACGTTGGGGCCCTTTATCCTCAATCCACGGTCACGGCAGTCTGAAATGGAATCCCACATTCCGGACTTGGTTCTGTCCAGCCTGGAGCCCTTCCTGATAGCAGACCCCCTGTTCAAGTATGTTTATGGGCTATTGTTCTCGGTTCGGTTGGCATGCGGGATTGACCGGAACGCAAATTGTATTCAGGATCTCACCAGGAAGCTGCTAATGTAAAATCCAGCGGCTGAGGGTTAATGTCACAGAGTGCAGAGTCACCTTGTGCTTCCTAGAGAAACCAGAGCATGTGTTGCATCTGGAAAACGGCACTGCTGTGCTGGTGCATGGGCTAAAAATAGAAATGATTGTATAGTAGAGGATTCATGTGCAGTGTTTGATTGTACATCCACACTTTGTTCTATTATTTGTTGTTATTTTCCCTCATATGAAAAATATCCTCCTTACGTTCCTGCTTTTCATCATTAATTTATCCCCTCCTGTTTGTGCGTTTACAGGCTAAGGGGCGGAGGGATGGTCACTCCTCAGCAGGTGACAACCCTCGGCCGCCGATGGCGACCCGGCCGGGAAGGGAGGGGGTCGGCATGGGCTGGAAGGGTCCCCGGACGCTGGTCCTCCACAAGAACTCCCAGGGTTTCGGGTTCACGTTACGCCATTTCATTGTTTACCCTCCGGAGTCTGCTCTGCACACCAACCTCAAGGTGAGACCTGTGGATCTCCGCCAGACTCTGGTCTTTTTTTCCCCCGTTGCTCATATGGTCTCATTATCTAAGACAGGCATGTCCAAAGTGCGGCCCGGGGGCCATTTGTGGCCCCTGTACTGATTTTGGGTGCCCCCCCCCCCCCAACTCTATTTCAAGAAAGATTTGGTCCACCAGCACATGTGGCTGATGCATATGGAAGATTTTAGTTTTTATTTAGGGCAAAATTATAACAGAAAAGTTTAATCCTACATTTGAAGATGTTAAGTACAACACAAAGTATTCATCTTTTAATAAACACACTTTTGACATTCTCTTTAATTTGATAGTGACATCTGTCCAATGGCATTTAATTACTCAAATGCAAACTTTGGTGCATTAAAATCTGCTTTGAATTCAATTATTAAATTTGGTTAATTACAGCAAGTGTTTTCAAAGAACAATTGGTTCTTATATTGCTAGACCAAAAGGAGTAAAGTTTATTGTTGTTAAAGAGTCCAATTAAATTATTCAAAATAATTTTCAAACTGGATGAACATCTCTTAATACAACAAATGAGCAAAACCCTTTTTCAAATTTTGGATCTACAATGATTTAAAAATTAATTTCCTACAAAAAATCTGACCAATGTATTTAAAATGATCATACTTTGTAGAGCAGGTAAAAAAAATGAACATTTTTTTTGTTTAAAAAGAAAAAGTTTATTTTTTGGCCCTCGAGTTCCTTTGACTTGACAATTTTGGCCCATATACCGAAAGGTTTGGCCATCCCTGATCTAAGACCTTAGATTTCTAAATTCAGATCACATCCAGCTTGAGTCTGGAGATGAAACCAATAACGTCGCAGCTGGGTTGGATAAAGTGAAGATGGAGACAAAAATAAATTAAAACAAGCTCAGCCAACTGAAGACAACTCATTAAGCAAATTCAAACTGCTAAAGGTTTTAAGATGATTCTTACCTTCATACAACATAAAATGTCTCTCCAGATAGTTTTTTTGTTTGTCTCTCTGATTTTTTATTATGTTCTGTGTGAATCAAAGCTTATCCTGGTGTTTCTTTTTCTGGATGGAGGGGGGGCGGGGAGGTGAGCCTTTGTGCAAGCAGAGTGGTTATTTGACTCTTTGAGGTGCCGGCACAAACATCTCCAGATGTGAAATTGAGGGCTGTGGGGTTGGGGTGGGTGAGCCAGCTGAAACAAGACTTCTGTTATTTTTTCCACCATCCACCAGCTGCAGTAAACAGGAGCTCAGACTGAATGAGTTCTGTTGTTGTAGCCTGGTACCACTCGCTGCCTGTCAGGCCGTACCAGGTTGGCCGGAGACAATGGGCCCACTACTGATCTTTGGCCTTGGTTCTGTCCTTCTGTCCACTGCCTCAGAGGACGCAAAGGTCACATGGGGTTTCTGGACAATCAGACCCCCTATTCCAATCTGGAGAGATTGTTTGTCTGTTTCCCAAATTACCAACATAAAGTCCAATTAGACTTAAAAGTGTCACTCAGTCTGGCTCTAATGTCCTAATTACTAATCATTACTCATCCTGAAATCTCTCAAGCGTCTGGAAAAAAGTGAATACAACTGATTCTTCAACACAAAAAGCAGAAATACTGTAAAGAAAGACACATTTTTATGTAATTTGTGCGCAACAAATACAAGATTATGCCCATACCTTAACTGATGTCTAACCCAAAGAAACAATTATGTTCTTGTAAATGAAGAATCTTCTTGACGCACTAGTAATGGGGTTCCACAAGGTTCATTGCTTGGCACATTATTCTTCGTTTGTTTTTGCTTGTGGAAATCATGCAACAACATGAGATAAAATACCCTTTTCTTTCAGGTGATACTCTGTCAAATCCACAGCATGTCTAATAGGCATAAAAATATACAGTGTTTGTACTTCAAAGTTTGACAAAGCTTGGAATCTTGTCTTTGTGCTCGAGCATCTCAGGAGCAAACCTATTAATCTAACTGGGTATTAATTAAAAAGTGCTCAAATTGTTTCTGGACCTTGACATATCCTTTTAACGCCCAAAATCTTGTCCCAGAAGGACTTATATTAACTAGTCTGAGGATTTATTACGCCAAGACTGAACCGGAGTAGTTTTGCATTATCAGTCTATGAAAAAAACTCAAGCTGGTTCAAAATGCATCTGCAAGAGTTTTGATGTGAAAATGAAGAAATTATCTGTCCGTTAGGGCAGGGCAATATATTGAGATTTTAAAAATGTCAAGATTTTGTAAAAAGAGTCATAAGATGAGACTATATTGTTTATATCAAGATGGTCTGTGTTGCACTAGAATTATACTTTTATGTATTCCAGTAGGTTATTTTTCTGCCATTTTCATACGTACATATCTACAGGTCTTTGTTAAAAAATATGCCTGTGAGATATTTGAAATAAAACTTTGATTCAGAGATGCCTTTTTATAATTACTTTTTAAAAAGAAAAACATATCAAGATAAATAATAAATATCGTATGTCGGCATTAGGTCTAAAAGTATCGAGATATTATTTTTGGTCCATATGGCTCAGCCCTACTGCCCGTCCATCCGTCAATTATCTTCTGCTTATCCAAGAATAGGTTGTAACTGTAACAGGTCCAGGACTAAAATCCAGACCTCCCATCCAAGCCACTGTCTAAATTCCTCCTATAAATTCAAATCCCGAGTCCTGACCCATCTTAACCGACTCCTTTTCATGGAGTTATTGGACATGAATTGTACCTTTCCAATAGGGCTTTATCAGCATATAGTTGCTTTTCAAGAAGTTACACATTAAATGTTTCCCTTTGTCTTTTAACGAGGAGCCTGTGTGTAAAACCTGCAATACAAGTCTTATTTAATAGGAACAGTTGCCTTATGTTTAGTCCTGGATTACTAGTATTGGGTGTCTGCAGCTCTTTAAGTGTACTGTATGCACTCCAAACCACCTCTCGCCGTCTCCATTTTGGTTTCGGATGAGGTCAAATTGGGACTGGTCCATCAGTGCATGTCCCCGGCTCCAAGTTCTATTCTTGGCTCGGCAGCTATCCTTTCTCTGTCTCTAAACCCCCGTGCATTGTCTCCCGGGCCTGGAATGAGCCCACTCAGCGCAGCCTAAAGCCACGCAGCAGTCAGCCCACCCTGCCTCAAACCCTAAACTGCCCACTCAGCTCAGTGCGGCCTGTGTTTGCGTGTCCGTGTGTGTCTGCGTGTAGGTGATCTGACAAGCTGCCCCGATCAGATCTCTCCTGTACGTGTGTTTGCTGCAGTGCATGATGTCATGCTTACCTGCAGGACCGTTCAACCTGAAAGTCAGTTCCTGTGCCGGAGCAATGATCAGAATTTTTACAGCTCATATAAACAAACACGTTTTTCTCCGGAGGTTTGGTTTCATCTGTCAGGAAACTAGCGTGTTAATCAATGCCAACGATGCAGACATGACATTTTCCTCAGTTTTGGTGTTACGTCATTAATGCAAACATGAAATGTTTCCACTGCATAGGGGTTGAGAACTTTTCCTGCACGATGTAAACCTTGAATCGGCTCTTGATAAAATTCCTGCTCCTGACAGCAGCAGCAGCATCAGACAGGGTCTTACTGACATTTCTCATGTTGCGCTGCCAGTTTTGCTTCTTGACATTTGTTTTCTGTCATCTACAGGATGAGGAGAACGGCAACGGGAAGGGTAAGTTGTTTCCCCGCCTGTCATTCAGACATCAGACCCCATGCGATCAGACAGAGATGATGTAATGAGGAGGGACTCTCCTTACAGACCTCTGGTCTGCAGCTTCTCTGCGCCACCTGCAGGAATATACGCTACACTGCATCTGCACTTGGTGACATTAGACATTAATAGCTGCAAGTTTTAGTTTTCTATTTCTGAACTTACAAAGAAAAAAACAACAACATTTGAACTACATGTATTTGCCCATTTTCTCTTTAATCCTTGCTTAAAGCTGTGTAATTTTGAACTGATTTAATAAAATAATAAAATTTTTATTACTGTTATTGTTATTTTCAATTTAAAAGTAATTCATTTTTAAATTCTCACAATTATAATTTTTATGATTCCTTATATTTATTAGCTTCTATTCTTTTATTCATTTTAGTTAATATTATGACAATAAATACACCAATTGAAAATATTAATTTACAATTTACTAATAAATCAGCTTTGCCGTTTCAGGGCATATCTCATTCAATTTCATCTTAAAGTCAGGGTTCAAAATAAACTCTGAGTTCTTCAGCATTTCAAAATAATCATTTATATGCGTTTATCAAACCCCGGCCCTTATTGTCTTTCTTAAAAATAAACAGGAATATGGGCCAAATTCCACCTGCTGCAGAGAAACCTGCTCTGTCTATAATGTTACGCTGCAGAAGATCAGATGGACCTGAGCTGGATTTAACCTGTGTGTTATATTTGCATAGATTGGAGCACATGCTGCATGAGAACGCGGAAACTTTCATGAGGGAATTTTATTTCCACTGTGAACTGCCCACTTGTTCTTGTAGTAGACTGTCCTGCTCCTGATTTCGTTCTTTAAAGCCAGAGAAATCCCCAGGAAGAGTCAGTATTAGTTGTTTGACAAGTGCAGTCCCTGATCGTTCATCTCCTTTGTCCTGCAGGGTATCAAAAAGAACGACTGGAGCCGATGGACACCATATTTGTTAAGAACGTGAGAGAAAAGGGTCCGGCTCACAAGGCAGGCTTGTGCACAGGTAAAAGGATCTGACAGGGAATAAGCATCCGGATTTGCTCTGGAAGTGTGTTGGCATGTGCATAGTTTTATATGATGTTGCATCACCAATGTCAAAAAGTTAGAGGGGGATGCGTTGCTCGGGATAAAAAAACAAGTTTTATTTTACTTTATTTTATCTTGAGTCCTGTCTGTGCACTTTAGATAGAAAAAAAACATACAAAACACCAGCAAAAGCAGCCACGTCCAACACATCAGATCCTGCTTACTCAAACTTATGCAAACACACACAACACACACAATAAAAACACTGTATGCATTTCATTTTGCACAAACTCCACAAAAATGCTTCCACTGTTGCAGGCTGACCTAATTTCAATGTTCTGCTAACGAGACTACAGACGATTTTATCTTAATTGATTTTCTTGTTTTAATGAGTTTGAGAACAAGGAATATATTGAGGTCAGCGGTGTGTTTGCACCTCTCGCTCCTCTGAGGCTGAATAAAGATCGTAAGCTTCATGTTTTGCCTGCATTAGTCCGTTTTTGTTGAAGTTAAACACAGAAAATACAACCTGTTTTCACCTTCACGTTTCCTGTTTTGATCTGTGCTTCGGCGTCACAGGGAAATTAGTTCCTGCACGGCGTTGCCTGTTTTTCCTGTCTTTCCCACCTGCTCGGAGGATTTAGAGATTCCAGCTAGGACGTCGGTGTCAAACCTGTTGTTTATGATGCGACGGCATGTCTCTTTTTTCTGCAGGGGATCGGTTGGTGAAGGTGAACGGAGAGAGCGTTCTTGGAAAGACGTACTCGCAGGTGATCGCCCTCATCCAGAACAGGTAAGATCTCCTGAGGCCACAGAGTTGGCTCACTTATTGTCACTTATAGCTGTTGGATGCAGATAGAGACATGATGTTCCAGAGCTGCAACAAGATGATGCATAATCATTGTAATTATTGTTGGACATATGGGCAGTGACTACATTTTGTATATTTTAGCATTGCATTCAGCAGTCCATTAGACCCGAACATTTACTCGGAGCAAAATAGGAGCTGCAGCTTGGACACCAAATTTGCATATATTAAATTTGTGTACCCGAGTGAAACGAAGTAAACCTGAGATCAGGGACTGCTATGAGATCCGGAGCAGAGAAGAAATAAAATTTTAAAAAGCAAATTTTTCCACGTTTTACCACATGGCCTAAAGCATTAGGACAAATTCAGAATGTATCCATAAGTCGTAACTATAGTTTAGTTAAACATAGTTTCTTTATTTAAAGCAGCACTGTGTGAGTTTTGACTGAAGCATTAGCTTAACTTGAGATAAATGAAATGATTTATCAGATCAATATACAGCACTTGGCACGAATTGGTGCTCTGTGCGCGCTGCCCTCTTCAAAAACCCGCCTAAGTAACTTGAGAGGTGCGGATCCCTCTCTGAATGGGTCATGTGACCTAGAGCTGCTTTACAGCATTCTGAGCTCTCTTTAAACATAAGAGCTAACCTTACATGTTTCTACTTTCTCAAGTTTGTCATGGCCAAGGTATTTATTTATTTATTTTTTACAAAATACAGTATATATAGTTCACAAACCTCTGTTGAAGTTCCTGCTGCCTTTCATGAGCAGATGATTGAGCTCCCCCTCCCTCCCTTTTCCTCCCTCTCCCTCTCCCCCTGGCTTTGCCTCGTCCTCTCCCTCTCCATTTCAATGGGAGACTGAGTATAAACCAGAGGGGTGAATGTGACTCGATGACTTCTCAATCTGCTGGTCCAAAGTGGTCTGATATCGGATTCCTAAACACAGAGGGAGACGGTTTAATTTTAGCACAGTGCAGTGTTGCCAGTGGCCTTCAGTGGTGCTGAACCTGATTGCTACAGGTCTAGTGCCCCCTGGTGGCTAAAAGTTACAAGGTGCCGCTTTAATATAGAATAAAGCAAACACGTGCTGATTTTGGCCGTTAATTCCTCGTGTTTTAATTACATGGAGCATACTTCCCCTTTCCATATTGTGCTTTTTCTTTTCTTTAACTCTTGCGTCTTTGTGTGTTTCACAGCGAGAGTGTGTTGGAGCTCTCCATTATGCCGAAAGATGAAGATGTGCTTCAGCTGGTAAGTATGAATTTAACAGCATCCGTCCCCGGTTAAGACTTAAAAAAGTTGTAATTGCAGAAAAAAACCTAAGTTACCTTTAAGTGCATTTTTTGTTCGGAAGGTATCCAGTGTTAAGAAACATTGTTTTTAACCATCACTGTTACCTAAACTATTCCTACATAATAAATCCAACTGATCAGAGGTACGTTCTAACTAGTATTTCATAATTTCTTGTTTCCCTGAAGTATAAATATGATTTGACAAAGAGGCTCGTTTGTCGTAGCCACTGTGCAAAATGGGTGTTTAGTGAGGCAGATGTGGGTTTATCTTCAACACAAGTCAAGAAATGGTTAAATAAACAAAGCTACTCACCAACGCTTGTCCATTTTCGTAGTCAGAGTAACAGTTAGGAAATTTAAAACGACTTGGACTGTGACACAGACAGCTGGACAAGGACCCAGAGTGAAGAGGATGGTAGATGAGTTAAAAGATAAAACTCTCTTCACCCCTGTCTGCTAGAGAACTGCTGCAAAAAGTAGTCGTGGGGTCACCAAGGCTGAATTACAATGATTAGTTGCTATCTATATAGGAAATGGTCCGGATGGCATGCCAGTATAAAGGCTTCTCTGTCCTACCATCACAATCGTAACATGTGGAGTTTGCTAAACACTGCTGGGCTTTTAACTTGAACTTTCTGCTCGGGTCAGATGAGCCTACGACTCCAGGTGGCTCTGAAGTGAAACGAAGAATCACTTTGTGAGAAAAGCATCTCCTGTTTAATGTGCGGTGGAGGATCTGTGACGCTCTACGGAAAGCTCAGGAAACCCCGTTAGAGTGCATGGCATTGTGGACCCGTTGACGTGCCAAGACTTTTTAAAATAAAATCTGATGCCGTCTGCCGGAAAACTGTAAAACCGGCTGTTTTAAAGTCTTTCATCTGGATAAATGATCTTAACCAAATGGCCAAATAAACACTCAAATCAGCCCCCATATATATTTCAAAGCATTAAAACTTTTGCACATGTGAACACCCTTTTAATGAATGTACTGCATGTAAAGGCTGGACTTTCTTCTGCTCGGTGTGAGCTGGTGCATAAAAAGATTCATTCATTTGATTGCTTCTTACGAATCTTTTACAGAACAGCAGAGGAGGGTGCCGTAACATTTTATAACCGTAAAAGCAGCAGGTGGCTTAATGTGCTTGTTTCAGGTCATTATAAGACAGTTTCGGATCTGTTGTGCGTATCTTCAAAGTCGATCCATCAGATCACTGCAGAAAAATGTGGAGAGTGACTCACAGGGCTTTGGTGTGTGTGTGTGTTTTTTTTTTTTTTTTCTATTACACCGTCCACTAAAACCTGCTCGTATCTCAACTGTCGAGGTTCAGTACAAAACAGCTCCGGCGCTCATTTACACACGCCCATGCAGTGCAGCAACACATTTTTGTCGCTCCACGGGTTGCTCCGTCCTGGTTTGCGTGAGCCGACATGCATCGGCTGTTGCCCCTCCCACCGACCAGGAGCAAGGTTTCAACACGCCGGCCTGCATTTGAGCAATTCCCGTCAGGACCTTTCTTATGTTTCCCCCAGAGATCAGCTCTGTGATCTTTATTTTAAAATATATACACATATTCAGCCTGTCGCCTGCATTATAAACCCCCGTCCTCTGACCTCACACTCCTCCCCTCGCTGCTGTATCTCCTTGCATTCCTTTCATGACATCACTGGAGCTGCGCCTCCTTCCGCACTCCCACAGGGTGGAGTAAGTACAAGAACAAGAGGGTGGAGAGGGGGAGCTTGGACGGATTTCTGAGAGGAGAAAACAAGCCGATCATCAGACAGGAAATCATAAAGGAAAAGAGGCCAAAAGGATTTTTCAAACAAGGACTTGGAATATGACAGAGGCCTTTGTTTAGCACCTGGAGTGACTTGTAAGGAGTGTCAGTTTGCGTTTTCACCCTCTGCTGTTTTTTTTATTTTTATTTGAATCTGTGTGATGTGGGGAGGCTTTGACTTTCTGTTGAACTGTCTGATCAATTCACAGTTAATGTCTGGGAAAGTTATTGTGTGATTCAGAGTCCAGAAAGTAGAAAACATGTTGTTGTTTTTTCTGCTTGAACCACGAAGGAGTCACTTTTTGAGCATTTCTCCCTGCTAAAGCATGAAGAAGTTACTCCATGTGCGCGTCGGTGTGGCAAGCCGCTGTGAGATGTGTTTTCTTGCTTTTCCTCCGGGGTTTTGGATGCGTTTCTTCGGTGGACATTTGTCTTGTGTTGTGAGCCGGTGAAACCCGGGCGAAGAAGTTAATTAATTATCTCAGATTAGGAGCATTTTTCGTTTAATAACACATTTTATTTCTGCTTGACGATTCAGCGCTTAAAGGTTCTAATCATCAACGCTGATTTTCTTTCTTTCTTTTGCTCCTGTCTCCTCCAGGCATACTCCCAAGATGCTTACTTGACCGGGAACGAGCCCTTCGCCGGGGGCGCTGAGAACCTACCGCCACCACCTCCCCTCTGTTACCCACGCACCAGGACCGCCCCCCATCCTGGAGCACCGCTTTGCTCCCCCATGGGCCAGAACCAGCTGGATAACTGGAGTTGCTGGCCAGGGTCTTCAAGCCCTTCGTCGCCCTTAGATAACAGATCCGGTGTGGCCAGCCCAGCCAGCTGGCAGGAGGGGCAGGCAGGTGAGCCGGGCGGAGTGGGTCACAGCAGTCCAGCGCACCGCACAGAGGAGATACAATACGGTATGACCAGCCAGCAGCCTCAGGGCCAGACGAGGAGGCGCTCCTACTCTTCATCTTCCTCATCTGGAGGTCTTATGTTCAGCCCCCTGCAAGTCCACCACCCCAACCACCAGAGTGCCGGGTCCTCCCATGCACAGCCACGCAAGACCAGCTCAGAATGGACCAGTCCCCCTATGCCCCCTGTCCGCCACAGCCGCAATGAACGCTGGCAGCAGGCCCTGTCCGACTGGTACTACAGCCAGCTGCCCGAGCGCCCGGGACGCAGCATGCAAAGCCGCCACCGCAGCTACTCTCAGGACCGACTAGGCGAGTACCGGAGGCAGCGGCAGAGGGCAGGCGGCTGGCCACACAGCGCCTCGCAGGACACCCTGTTCTTACTGCAGCAGTCGGGTCAGGGACCTCAGGGTGAGCCCCACTGGTCCGCTGGAGACTGGGAGTCAGGGCCCGACAGGGGCCGCTCCGACTATACCCGAACGCGCTCTGAAAATCTACTGGCCCAGTACGATCGCCACGGCCGCTCGCTGGAGATGCTGGACCGAGCATCAGCAGGACTGGTCTCGCCTCAGCCCGAGAAGCGCCCGTGGACCCAACAGGCTTCCCAGCCGCCCCACAGGACTGACGCCTACCCGAGACCGAGGTGCCACACCGTTGTAGCGCAAACCCCTTCAGTGCCTCGGCCGCTGCAGTCCAAACACCACCCCCAGGTCCATAACCAGACCCACTGTCAGCCTCAGCAGCCCGCCCTCCAGAGCAGGCGGCTTCCTGCGGGGCAGACCATGGACGAGCAGCAGGTGGGCTACCGCAGCTACAGCCCGTCTTTTTACCGCAAGACGGGCCGCATCCTGCAGCAGGCTCACTCTTTCAGGGACCCGTCTTACTCCGGCCCCCACTTGAACTGGAACCCAGCCCCTAAAAGTGGTCCCCCGGAGGGATCGTCAGCACCTCTCATTGCCTCTGCCTCTATTCCCCTCACCTCCGTCGCCCCAGAGTCCCAGGACAGGGCGTACAGGCCGACAAACCACGAGAGGGAACGAGGGCCGGTGGAGGGACAGGCAGAGGCAGCGGCGCAGACACAGGAAGTGGTGCTGAGGCAGAAGCCCCCCACCGGGCGTAGGAACGCCAACAGAAACCCCCTCTATGGCATGACTATGGACGACCTAGAACCCTCTTTGTTTTCTCCTGACCCCAAAGACAAAAACATGCACCCGGGTTCTGCTGAGGACTTGGCCCCTCGCAAAGCAAACGGCAACCTTGCCCCCCTCTCTTTGGAAGATGACTCTCTGGCCTCTATCCCGTTTATAGGTAAGCTCAGACCTGCCCGCTCCTCTTTGTCGAACCGTAAGTCAGTGTTTATCAGTTTTGTTTCCACTCTCGCACTGAGAAGCTGCTGTGTGTATGTCTGCGTCTGCTTGGGGGGGGGGGGTCCGTTCCGGTTCCCGCTGCTTTTCAAACTCCATCAGCAGTGGATCCGCCGGACGTGTGCCGCAGCCGGGGCCTTACATATGTTGCTGTCATGCCCAAGCCTGCGTTTTCCTCGGTAGAGGCTGAGAGTGAATCCGCCCTCCAGGCTTTGAGTTTGTTTCCACTGCTTGGCACGAAACAGCAGCAGCCATTGAGTCAAAACGCAGGCAAATAAATTTGCGGCGGCTGGGGCGAGCCTTGCCTCCGATCCGGGTTAAACAGGTGCCGCTGGGCCTGGACAGATTCAAACCCACTGACGACACGCGGTGGGGATCGTTGACGTTCTTTGCCCCGCTGCGCTTTCTCTCAGAGAGTCAGTATCTTGACGGAATCCATTGAGCATGTGACCGCATTCTTGCCTTGATTTAAATGAAACCAAGCAGCAAGAGCAGCAAGCCGGGTCTTGTTTAACAGCCACGAACTGAAACTAGGCTAGTTTCTCCCAAAAGACGAGATATTTTCTCTTCGTTCTTTCTGTCTCCATCTCTCGATCTCGCTGTCATGGACGCAGATACGATCTGCGCCTGTTTGGGATCTTGCTTCTTTTTTTTTTCTTCATACGCTGCTAGTTTTCTTGTTGGCCTGAAAGATAGCGAGCACAAAGGCAGACTGTGCTTGGCGGCAAACGTGCTTTGTATGGAGATGCTTGAACTTTGATAAAAATGTTGTATAAAGTATTTTATCCGGAATCTTCGCCGTGTGCTTTTTGTCACACTTCATGTCGAGGAACAGTACAGAGGCCTTTCCACTTATATCCTGCCTTCAATGCTGCCATTGTGCTGCTCTGGTATATGAAGGGCAGCTGTATGAGGCGCTTGAAAATGACCATAGACATAACAAAGCGCGACCACTGCTGTCACTGGACCATTTACAGCCGCCTCCATATTTATTGGCATAATGTGTAAAAATCGTTAAAAGGACTCCATTTCGCATCTTGTCTTCCAGTAACATAAGCTCACCCAGAAAAACGTTTTAGACAAAGATATTTTAAGTATTTCTTAAATAAGTAGAGGGAAAAATTGTTGTACAACTACCAGCACCCTTTCTAAACACTAAAATAATAAAGCATTTTCTAATTTTATACTTGTATCTGTATAATATAATCAATTCCTGTTTCCTTGGGGTATAAACACGGGGTGACACAGAGGCCTAGTTCTCAGCTGGAAAAGGGCAGCACTTGTTTCCCTCCATGCACAGTCAGGAAGATTTTAAGGGGACAAAATCTTAAAGGCTCACTGTTAGAGACCGCAGAGGAGCATCCTGAGCTAACACGTTTCCACCACAACCGGTAGACGCTTTCTACGTGCTCGCTACGTTTGACAGGGATGGAAAAACGGCTTTTCTGTCCTAAAATCACAAACTGTACGCAGTTTGTTCATCTGAATTAGGGTTTTAACTTTACAGCAACAAACACTTGCTTAGTGAATTTGCGGGAAAGCGCCTCGTGGCCACGGCTAAGTATGGCGGCGGATCTGTGATGCTGTGGGCCCGTTTTTTTCTTTCAGGGGTCCTGGGAAGCTTGGTAGAGTGCATCAGACAGGAGACCAGGGGTAGGAAAACAAGCTATTGTAGGGTGGTGACCCAGAGTATACAAAATAGACAGCCAAAGCAACACGAAGATTCTTCACCAGACAATAAATCGACCTTCTTCCGTCGTCTTAATCTCCAGACCTTGGGACTCCTTTTCCAGGAGTACCAACTTAGGACGGTTTGCTTCGGTACGTGTCGCTTTGTAGGCCTTCCCACTAGTGACGGTTACGTGGAACCATCACGTTTCTAGTGCCTGCTCCGCTGGGCTTTCAATCGCAGCGAGTCGACTTGGAGACGTGTCCGTAGAAGGCCGTCTGTCCCTGATAGACTACGGGGTGGAGTCACTGTTTGTGTAACAACGGCGACTCCAGAACTAGAATCTGACCCGCTATATGTTAAAAACACACAGCCGCAGCAGATGTAGAGTATGTTAATAGATAATGAACAGAGGTGGAAGCCCTCAAATCAATCCCGTGGCTCAACCTCCGTGGCGGACGAGAAAATTCAGACGATCTGGCGTTGGCGCCACTAATTTTGCCATCATGGATTTTGTAAAAACGATTGTCACTTTAGTGATGAAATATTTTTCTTCGCTTGATTAATGTACTCAGATTAAAGGGTATTTTTTCCCTCAAAATTTTTATTGCACGATCACGCCACTGCAAGAAAGTTTCGTCTTTATTTTAAGGCCTTTATTTTTTTCGCACATCTTTACACTGTTGCGTAGACTTTCCTTTATCCCACTATTGTTCCTTTCTGGGGATTTCAAACAAACTAATCCAGCTTTTTTTTTTTTTAAATATAGCAACATTTTTCATTCAGGTTTTTTGTAATATTTTAAAAGTATGAGAAATAGAAACTCATTTAGTCAGAAAGATCTCAGTGATCTATAGAAGTTCTTCTTCCGCCTTTTTCACAAATGAAACACGTGTCCGATGCTAAAAGCTGTGATGCTACATCATGGTTTTGTGTTCTCTCTAAAGATGATGGCAGTCATGTAAAGAAAAGAGATTAATTAGTATAGTTTAATTGAATTTGGATGTCAGGGAGGAGAACCAACATTGTCACTGTTTAGTTAGGAGACCTTAACATAAATAAGTTTTAGCTTTCTAGGCCTTTCTGTGGAGGATCAGAAATGTCCATCTGCGGATGACAGGAAAATCTGTTAAATAGACCTTTTATAATGAGTTTAAGACCTATCCAAATCATTCAACTCTTGTTCTGTTAAGCAACAATGAAGTTACATTTAAGCAAGTTTAAGCTTTCTATAAAAATCTATAAAATGTATTTATAAAAAAGGAAAATAAAGAAAACAATCAGCATAAAGTGACCTTTCAAGGTAGTTTGGTTGTGCAGTTTTAACCTATTGGGTTATAAAGTAACCTGAAATCTGATTAGTAGACTGATCTTACAGATTTAGGAAATTATATATTTGACAGTTTTAGACTAGTGTCTTAATAAAAAAAAAAAAATATATATATATATATATACTCATGAAGGGAAGACTGGCCATAAAAGTGTACAATAACAAGTTAAAAGCTAAAACATCACATCAAAATACATAAACTCTTTGTACAGTTTCATTTTTCTGCTATTTCTAAATAAAATCATATCAAGGTTAGTAAGCCTAGACTTTTATTATTTTTAGTATTACTTAGTTTTTTTTGTCCCATTTTTTAAATTCTTTATAAATTCTGCATGTATTCTCTTCCCCGTTTTCCTTTCGCCCCTGATCTCTTGCTGGTCCTCCCCACACATGTTGCGGGATGTGCTGTGGAGGTGAAACATTGCGCGACAGGATTTTGCTTCCCTCTGCTGGGCCGTCGCTGTCTTTCTGTGGTCGGCCGTCTAATGACCGGCTTTGTTAAACCCACAGACTGACTATTTCTGGATCGAGCCATAAACCAGGCGGATTCCTCTCCCCAGACTGGGAATGTTTTCCGTCTCGTGCGGCACTCTTACTGTAAGGAATACATTATAGACAAAAGGAAGTGATTATAATTACTGTAGGTTTTCTCACGTTGTGAAATGGAATAGTTGGAAAGCCATAAAATTGCACTAAAGGAATCCAAGTGAGAAGTTTGTATAGCGTGCTGGTGGGAACTCTCTCTCTCTCTGTTGTGTTGCTGCCCTCTGCTGTTTTGCTTTAAATCAGCCTCTGCTGGTTTTATGCAAATATCAGATCAGGATCCTATCCTTTCTATCTGTCAGGAAGTGTAAGTGTGTGCGTTCGTATGCATGTGTGTTAAGGTTTCATATCCCTCCGAGTTGAGACTCTGAAACATTTGACATGATTTATACATTTGTTTTGCTAAGCAAGGAATCTTCCTCTATAAGATGGAAAAGAGTAAATATTGATATTCATTTACCTCCAAAAACTGCATTTCCTTCTTGACCTTTAACCTTGTCAGCCTGTACGGTGTAGTATCCCACAATGCTTTAGACGTTTATAAAGAACTGAAACCTGCTGCCATTTGGTCCCTGTCACTAACCTGCCTTTGTTAGCTTCTGAGTAGCTCTTCCTATGGCAACAGACGACACAGGTACCGTTTTATCTCTTAGACATTTACGTATCTCACTACGTCTGTGTGGCGGCTTTTTCTCACTTTGTTCATGTTAAAGGTGTGTTTTAACACTCTGGAGAGACCGAGGCAGGTTTTAATTTGTAAAGCTCCGTCTAGGGGTTCACAGACAGCTTCAGTGACCGTTTCCATGGCTGTGTCGGCCGTACGGAGATCCAAAGCGCTTTTGCTTTCACAGATAATCGCTGTTGTCGAATTTGAAATTGAAACTGTGAGATGACTTTCTTGTTCAGTGTCTGACTACTACTACTTCTCGTGGTCCTCTTACAACATTTCCTATCCTTACCTTTCCCAATTTAACCCCTGCATTACCCCCCCCCCCTCCCTCTCTTCCTCTCTGACGCGTTTCTCTAACACCTAATTGTGGCCCTTTATCCTTCTCTGACCTGTCTTTCAAACCTCCATCTTTGCCCCCCCATTCCCCCTCCCTCCCACAGACGAACCAACCAGCCCCGGCGCTGATTTGCGTGCCCGCCACGTGCCGGCCTCCTCCGTTGTGTCCAGCGGCATGGGTTCAGCGCCCCCCGTGGGCACCAGCCCCGCCTCCCCCACCTTCACCTTCCCCCTCACTAGGCTCTTCTCACACGACTGCAGTGAGTGGCCCCCCCCCCCCCCTCCTCGTCCCCCGTTGTCGCTCCAGTCTTCGCCAAAGCATGCAGCACAAACTTAGCATTTGTAGTTGTGGCTTTTGATTTCAGCGTGCATGAGACTTCAAATCCTCCGTTCAAAAGTCGTTTTTGTAGTCTCTCGTAGCTTCCTTCACTGCTTCAGTTTCTCTTTTCAAGCATGTTGTGTATTATGTGCTTTATTATTTAAGAACAAGTGAGATTCCTTGGCAGATAGGCATCCTTATTATTAGTTATTTAGCTTTAATTGACAATTTTAGCAGTAAATTTAACTGTTTATTATTGCTTAACTAACTGATCATCAGTTATTTGATATTTAGTTACCAGTTGTTTACCTGTTGATAAATTATTAAATAATAGTTAAATTCACAGTATTAATCGCTCAAACAAATTAATGTATTATGAGAAATCGTCCAGAATCTCATGTTCAGACCTTGGGTAGATGAATTTTTTAGCAGTGCTAGAAACCATTTGCATGTCAAACTTGTGTTTTGATGCTAATGTTTCAGCTCTGCATGCTGCGAGATAAAGTCACGTGTTCGGTCTAGACCAACCCAGGGGTTGCATGATGCTAGTAAGCTCAGTTTCACAAATGCATGCCAGTGCGTGTTGACAGAGGATGCACATGCATGCCAGTGGTGCCGAGGAAGTCCAGGGAAGCATAAATCTAACCCACTGTTCCCTAGTTCACGTCCCCACCGTCTCCTCCATGTCACTCCCAGATTAAACCCGCAAACCTACTCCCTCACTGTCCACATCCCCTAATCAAGCGCCATCTTTTTTTGGGTGATTGCCATTGCATCAACATTCTTTCTCTCTTTCTCTCTGTCTTTTTATTTCTCCTTTCCTCATCTCCATATTTCCACTGATTCACCCTTTGCGCCGAGCAGGCAGTATTAAATCGAGTCGCCGTTCCTCCTATCTTCTAGCCATCACCTCGGAGCGCTCCAAGTCATGCGATGAAGGACTCAACACGTTCAGGGAGGAGCGGCCCTCGTAAGTACAGGGAGGTGGGAAGAGTAAAGACAACGCAGCACAAATGCAGATTTTTTGTTTGTTTTACATTTTCTGTTTGTTGCTTTTGTTGGCTTTACAGAAGGCTACCGAAAAGAGTTAAGAGTTTCTTCGGAGACGGGGTGAGTTCTGCACAGTTAAATGTATTATTTTGCAGTTGCAAGAGACCTGTGTGATTACTACCTGCTCTTTTAATGAGAACATGTCCTTCTCAGCTTTCCTTTCACCTTAAAATGATTCTTTCTTTCAACTGGACACACAGAACCAGATGCTTCCATCAATCAAACTAATGCCGCTGCAGGAAATTCAAAGTGTGTTAAAGTTTGCACTGGTGGATTTTTGCTTGGCCTTATGTATATTTCATTAGTCTTCAAAGGTTGTATTCAGAAATATTAAAGCGAGAGGTGCAAATTGCTGATGATTGGAGTGCATGACAATTTTTTTAGATCTGAAATCGACATTTTTCGTATTATTCTTTTCCTTTTTCAGTTTATGAATTCATAAATATTCATTCAAATTCATAAAAATTCATAAGTTGTCAGCTTTTAGCAAAGAAAAATGCTGATCTTCCTGTCTACGTTTCAGTCCCTGGACACCATCGGGACAGCTGACGAGGTTCGCTCCAAACGGCACTCCACCTCCGAGCTGGGAAACTTCACTTACAGCGACATACGGCGGGAAGGATGGCTGCAGTTCAAGCAAATCCTCACAGAGAAGGGAAAGGTGGGCGGATTACTTGGACTGTTTTCTGAGAGTCTTCGAAGGAGTCACTCATACCATATCCTCTCTGAATTACAGAAAGTCGGGAGCGGGATACGGCCGTGGAAGAGGGTCTTTTCCATTCTCCGCTCCCATTCGTTGTTCCTCTACAAAGACAAGAGGGAGGCGGTGCTCCGCGGCGCCTCGATCGGATGCTCGGCCGAGGACGAGCAGCCGATCAACATCCGCGGCTGCCTGGTGGACATCGCGTACAGCGAGACCAAGCGCAAGCACGCCCTGCGGCTGACCACCCAGGACTTCTGCGAGTATCTGCTGCAGGCGGAGGACAGGGAGGACATGCTGGAATGGATAGAGGTCATCAGAGAGAGCAACAAGACGGACAATGAGGTCTGAGGACACATCACTTGTCAGATTTCCGCCCGTTCTGTGTCTGTCTGTTTTGAACTCCGGGCAAAAATGTCACACATTCATGAAGCAGTTTTATTTGTTTTCTGCAGGAGCTTGGATTCTCCAGACAGGCTCTCATCAGTAAGAAGCTCAATGACTACAGAAAGCAAAGGTGAATCGTCTGAGAACAGTTTCTGCTCTGGAGTCAAAGTTGTTGTTTTTTTTTGTCACGTTTATTTATTTTTAGAAGCACTATTGTAATTAGCCAGAGTTCTATAGTATACCTATGTGTTCAAGATGCAAATGTAAGCTTTCACTAAGTGCTACCGTGTCTCTGTGTCCCCCTGCAGTCCAACTTCAACGAAGCCAGATTCGTCTCCCCGGATGCACCGCATGATGCCTCCGTTCCTGCTTAATAAGACGGAAAACGTAGCTGGAGCGCCACGCTCCCCAAAACCCGATGGCAAAGGTCAGTGTGGCGGAAACACAAAGTAGCCATCCATCTCTGTACATAGATATAAATGAAGGCTGACGTAGATCTGAGGTAAATTGTTGATGGGAAATATGCTCACATTTTAAACCATAAAAGAAATGCCTTGGAAAATTTAAGCATACATTGTTGAGAGGAACTGGATAGAAATTCAAACCATCATCCCTTTTAAACTTTTCAAACCTTCTAAGCTTTTCAAAGGATTTTGACGGCTTTTTTAGACATTTTATTAGAGGATTTCCTTGAACCTGATCTTTACAACCTATTGTGGACTGTACTGTTAAAAACCAGAGTTTACAGACCAATAAACATCTGTAGACCAGATGAAGTGTATTTGGAAGTCGTATCTAAGAAACATAAAGAAGTTAAGATAATCCCTGACACAATACCATCAGAGATCCTTCAAATAAACTACTGTAAGACAGGTTTTCTGCTCTTTAAGAATCAATTCCCATTTATCTCAGATTTGTCTGAAGAAATCAGAGGAATTGTGTTGTTAGGCACATTTAATTCATAGTTCCTTAATAATCCATAAACCATGAAAACTGCTTTGGATCTTTTTTGTCATTTATGTCATACAAAGCAGTCTGACATCATTACAAAGCGACGTGGTCTTTCTGAGAAAGCAGCTGCGATTGCAAAACCAAATTCCTCTTCAGATGGCGGCCATCTTGACAAAAATTGCAGCCATGTTGTTGTTCAACGTAGACAACGTACGTTTCTGAAAGAATAGGTCCTGGGGCAAATGTGTATCAAATTTGGTTCTTGTACCGCCAAGGGAAGGATTGCATCGCTAATCTGGCTGATATCAGTGCAGCCGTCCTCATACACGCTGTCCAAAAGCAGCCAGTGCATGAATCAATTGTGCACAGAGTCCAGCTTGTTATTATCTTCATCGGGTTCTGCTGGATTACCTTTTCTCCTGGAATGGACTCTGGGGGACCATCCAGTCTCTCTGGCCAGTCGGTATCCCAAAGTGGTAATAAAGTGGAATAGAAATACCCTTATTGTCCCACATTGGTGAGATTCGGGTGCCCCAGAAGTAAATTGAAATATATATATATATATATATATATATATATATATATATAATAAACTGTACAGTAAGGGCAAATTTACAGTACAAGACAAAATACTGCACAGTATTTACTACTCTTATTAATAGAATAAAATGAAACAAAATGCATCTACATTCATTTATAGAACACACCGACAGACTATTTGCAAGGATGGAAAAACTGCATAAACAGCATGGATGTAAACAGCTTACTGAGTTTATTGGGAGCAGTGATGTTTATAAAGTCTAACAGCTACTGAGAGGAAGGATCTGTCATAACATCTTTCAAATTGTTGAGTGTTCAGAGAAGCACCAATCACAAAATCAAGGTATATCCTTAAAAGCATGAAAACATTTTATTTGAAATTGGGTCTTTGATGATTTGTGTACTGCAGAGACAATCCGCTGAGTTCAGGAAAGGTTTCATACCCGAACAATCAATAGGTCAGAGCTAAAAAAAATATGTTCTGAAAACGGTCAGGTATTAGAGTGAGTTTATTGGATTTGAAGTCAATTCAATGAAAAGCTTAAAAAAAAAAACTAAAAAACTATTGATCAAGACCTTTTTTAAAGATCACAAGCTCCTAGTAAGAAACATATTAAGAAAGTTAGCTTGTTTTAACACTTTTGCATGTCACTTTATATACTCAGTAAAATTAGCTTCTAACCAGTTGCTCTAAAAATGATGTGTCCAGACGAGAGCAGCCCTCCGAAGTCTCCGTGGGGAATTAGCATCATGAAGAAGCCAAAGAAGGCTGGGCCCAAAGCTTTTGGTGTGAGGCTGGAGGAATGTCAGCCTGGTTCCAACAACAAGGTGAGCCACCATCGACTCCGACTGTGTTCTGAACGAAGTCTACTTTCCTTTTTGACGTCTTAGATTACACTCTGTTTGCTTTGCACCTTCCCTCCCAGTTCATCCCCTTGATCGTTGAGTTCTGCTGCGGCTTGGTGGAGGAGATGGGCCTGGAATACATCGGAATCTACCGAGTTCCCGGGAATAACGCCGTAGTGTCGCTGCTTCAGGAACAGCTGAACAAGGGCATGGACATCAACCCTGCAGAAGAGGTGAGAAAACACAAGTAGCACAGGCTTAAACCTAGTAAAGGCAAGGCTGCCACACGGTCCAGAAACCTATGGAGAAGCCTGGAATTCGGCTATAATATGTTCCAGGTCTGGATAAGTAATAAAGAAAATAAGAGTATGGAAAATATGACATGTTACATATCCCATTGTGTAAAGGCTGTATCTCTCCCTCCCCACTCTCCTCCTTGTGTTTTATATGTCACAATAAACATGAAACACTGAGGTCTGTTAAGTCTAGATACGGTTGGAATTTGTGAAGGGAAACGCGTGAATACGCCTTTAATTAGTGACAAACCCAAACCTCGTTAGCAGGGTTAGGAAGTGAAACATTGTGACACCGGTGTTTTTTGTTGTCTCTAGAGGTGGCAGGATCTCAACGTCGTCAGTAGTTTACTCAAATCCTTCTTCAGGAAGCTCCCAGAGCCTCTGTTTACCAATGGTGAGTCAACACATGTCCCAACAAGCTTTTATGCAAGTCATTCCTGGAAATTTAATCAAATCGTCCAACTCGCTTGCTTTAATCTGTCTTTAACACCTAAACAGACAAGTACAACGACTTTATCGATGCCAATCGGATGGAAAACGCATCGGAGCGACTAAAGACCATGAAGAAGCTGGTACGTGTTTTTTTTTATTGTTGCTTTTAATCCCCAAAGAATCTCAGTGAAATTGACTGATCCAGCTGGTTGAGCAGGTTTTCGTGTTTGTTGTTCTGTCACAGATCCGAGACCTTCCCGATCATTATTATCACACTCTGAAATTCCTGATTAGCCACTTGAAGACGGTTGCGGACCACTCCGATAAAAACAAGGTGTGTCTAATGGCGTTTTGTGGTCGCGGGATCACTGCGGAACCGTTCGTGCTCACCGGCTTTGTTTTCTCCTCCCCCGGGGCTTTCAGATGGAGCCTCGTAATTTGGCTCTGGTGTTCGGGCCGACCCTAGTCCGGACCTCCGAGGACAACATGAAAGAGATGGTCACCCACATGCCCGACCGCTACAAGATCGTTGAGACGCTCGTCCAGCATGTGAGGGAAAGGCACACAGGTTAAAGCACGTTTCGTAACGGCTTCGTATGCTGACTGGTTTCTTCTCTGTCGTCATTGTAGTGCATCTGGTTTTTCACGGATGAGCCCGACAAGGATGAGAAGGTAGGTTTTCCTTTTCTGCCAAGGATGGTGAAGAGTATTGTGTGTAAAAGGCTGGCCTATCTATTAAATTACTATCTATTAAAGTACTTGCCGTTTGTTTCAGCTAAATGTTCTGTTTTAGTTAGTACCATTTCTATGTTTAGGTTCTCGTTTAGCTGGTCCAGAGCTTTTGTTGATCTTCAGAGAGGAATTTAGTTTTGTGGTGAAACAAAACTAGTTAATTATCAATTAAAAAAGGTAAAACAATAGAAGTGGTTGCATTAATCAAAGGCAAATAAAGAGTCATTTGAATTGAAGGAATTAGAAAGGTGAAGTGAAAAGCTTATAGTGGAACGCCCATATTAAGAATTATCCTAAGTGGCTCTAATTCTAATTATACATGAAATAAAGGAGCTTTAGTGCAATGCCTTGCGAAGGTTTTCAAACCTTTGAACGTTTTCACGTTACAACCACAAACTTGAATGTATTTCGTTAGTAGTGCATAACCGCTAATGTCTCCTTAAAACGGTGGTGTTCATTTCCATCTTTCCCTCCTGAATCAGTACCCTGCAGAACGCCCTTACTCTGCAATTACAGGCGCAAGTCTTTTGCAACCCGTTCATGTCTTTACCAGCTTTGTACTACAAATTGTTTTCGCTGACTTGGCAGCAATCCTTCATACCTAGGATATGCATGCGGCGACGGTGGAGAGGAAAACTCCACCGTTATGGGCCCTGTGATATTATTCTATGACCTAAACCTGCTTTAAACTTCTCCACTGCTTCATCCCTGACCCGTCTGCGGGGTTCCTTGGTCTTCATGATGCTCTTTCTTCACTGATGTTCTCTAACAAATCTCACAGAACAGCTGGAGTTATTCTCTATTCACTAATTAGGCAGCTTCTGAGGGCACTTGGGTCCACTGGATTTTGTTGAGTGGTAACAGAGTAAAGGGGTGAATCTAAATGCATGTCATACTTTTCAGGTTTTTTATTAGTAAAATATGCTGAAAACCATCTATCCTTTGCTTTCTACTTCACATTTATACACCATCTGTTGTTGTTTTTTCAAATAAAATCCCAAGAAAATCTTAAATTGTAGGTTTGCTGTTGAAACGTGAGAGAAAGTGGAACGGCTCAGCGGCTCTGAATACTTTTGCAAGGCACAGTAAAGCGTTAGATCAGGTAGTGGCAGCTTCGCCCTCTCCTGTATTTACATAAATCGGATCATTGAGGTCTTCTATTTTGCTTATTGACCGTTGTAGTAATATCTAGTCCAGCGGACGCTTTTTGCTACAACGGTCAGCTCCTTCCATAGCAGCGTTCTTCTGGTAATCTGGGTTAAAAATGACAGTGAAAACCTCAGAATAATGATCTGCCCATGCTTTCAGGGATTTTCCAAAAATCACCCGGGGATTTGGTCTTTTTCTTGCATTATATTTAAGGAACATATCCAGGGGTTAGGATCCCACATTGTGTGTTTTAGCATTCAGACTTTTGTGGCTGCTCTTTTATTATTGTAAAAAAAAATTTTTTTTTTTTAAAAAGATCGTCTAACGCAAAAACATTTTTAATTTTCTTGTTTTTTCTCAAAAATGATCAAATAATAACTTGCATTGCCTTGAGAAAAGTTGCTACGTTTTCCGTCTTCTGTTCTATAAAGCAAACAAAACTGTATAAAGTAACATTCGAAACACATTTATTTTTGCTCTTACTTCTGTTATCCTCTCCAGATAATTCAACAGCATTTCTGTAAAATTATTGACTGGGATTTATGCATTTTTTGCATTGACGATGTTTACATCACCAAAAGCTCTTTTGATTCAGGTTATCTCAGAGGAAACAGAGCAAAGCAGAAACACAAAACTATAATTTGTTTATCCACAGTTAGGATGAGGCTTCCTTCCCAACCTTCCAGATGAGCTTTTATATTCAGGAGGGAGTTTTTCCACAGAAAGTTTTTTTTTTCTCACTGAAATGCCCAACCACATGCGTGTGACTGAAACACCTGACTCCAAAGTAACCTTTGGAGAAGTCATAAGCACAAAGGTTCATGTAGTTGTTGTTTTTTTTACAACTATCGCTGTAAATAATTACACAGGAAAGTTCAGCTGTAGGTGTTACATCAGTTTACTCTGATTGCTTTTATCTATAATATTACATTGATTATATTTGTGGTTAGATCAGTTTGTAGCAACGTTTTTGTAACTGACTAAAAGAAGAATTGCATCATCCAAATATGACTACTGATACTATTATTGAATAAATGTAAAAGCCAAGAGTTAAACACCTCTCTCAAATTTTGTTTTGCACTGTGGATATTTTTCCACCGCGCTGGAGAATTCCCACTATGTGATATTTAGCTGGGGAAATTAAATGAGTAGATAAACAGTCGCAGAAAGGCTCTGGATAACAAAACTGAGCTCTTAAAGAAGCTTAACCTGCTGTATGTGCCCCATCTTTACAAGCCGACAGAAGCGAAATTATTTCCTTGAAAAGCTGGGAGATCACACAGCCAGCAGCCAGGGTAAAATTTCACTGGTATCGGTCATTTAAAAAAGAAAAAGAAAACGGAAAGTTGTTCAGGGGAAAATCTGGAAATTCCTGGCCCTGGATCACCACTTTTGTTGATAAGAGAACATACATTTGAATTTGTCTAAAACATATTTGTACCAAAATATTTTTATTTAATGTGTAGAATGCCTGAAAAACTTTGTGTCACATCTTATATCCATTTATTCTGACTTGTTTTTGGGGGGTTATCAAATACGAGAGATTATAACCCCCTGGATCAAACCATAATAACCGAGAATCCTCCTGCTGGTCATTATTTCGTATTAGAGTTATATAACCACATTTCCCTACAGTAGACTGAGTGGACTTTAGACAATTACCTCAAATTATTCGCTGTCAAAGTGGATAAAAACATCGCACTGGTGGGCAGACATTGACACATGTTCAGGAGGAAGCGCCCCGCAGCGTACGGCTTCTTGTTACCTTTGTGGTTCTGGTCGTGTTGTACCTGAAAAAGTCGGTTATGAAAGAACCAGAACAACAAAGAGACAAAATGGCAAAGAGAGAAATAATGATCCCAGCTGAAATAGACAAGAACTGAGACCAGTCAAAGTCCAAACCTTAACCTGAATTAAATGCTAAAAGCATATTTTTGTTGTTGTTGTTAGTTCTTTTGGGGAGATAAAAAAAAATCTGTATATCAGACATTAAAAGCCTCTAAATAAACCAAATAAATCACATGCAGAGCGCGTCATTGTATAAGAGGATGTGTTGGACATCTAATAAATCATGCAACAATAAACACTCACTGAGGCGTCCCCTTGAAGTTTGTTTGCTTTTTTCTTCATAGAAACATTTATTTTCAAATGTAGCGTAAACCAAGTGAAGCACTTATAGTTATAAATAATTACTAAAACAATCCCGGTAAATTATTGACGAGCACACTTCATCCCCTGACTTTGGAGAAAATGAGTTAGAGTCAAGCTTGGATCCATCGGCTTCTAGTTTTTTTTAACCCTTGGTTCCTACCTTCGGAGGTTCACGTCTTTCCGCTCGTCTCCACAGACACCGGTGGACACCGAGGACGTCCAGCCGGCCCCCAACATCGACCACCTCCTGTCCAACATCGGCAGGACCGCTCTGCTCGGAGAGGCTTCAGGTGAGACCCGCCAGCAAATCAACCATTCATCCCAGTGCAATGCTGGTTTCCGTTCTGCTTTTGCTAGTTTAAGACAAGAGAGCAATTTCTCGTGACTTTTACCCGCCACCGCAGTCACGGTGTTCAGAAACTGAAGTGGAATTGAAATTTCCAACTTTCCGATCAGAACTGGAAGGCAGCATGAGAAACCTTAGATCTGTTAGAACTCGTAGTGTCTCCGTGTGTTTGACAGCATGCCTACTCTTCTCTCCTCTCTGCTGACCTCTTTCCCCCCCCCCTCCCTGTTGCTCATCTTTCACTTTCTCTCTGTGCGTTTCTGCGTTTCCTTCTCTTAGCTGAGCCTGTGGAGCAGCCACTGCGGTAGGACGGGAACTCCCTTGGCAATGTGTGTGTGTGTGTGTGTGTTGAGCGAGTGTGTTCGTGGTGGTGACGGCTTGTGTCTCCATGGTCTTCATTTCCCCTGGAGGTTGTTGTCCTCCCTGTCACTGTCAGACCGAGGTCTCTTTAAAATAAACACCCTGCCACTTAGGTGTCAGCTAACAAGGTAATGGGTGACTGGACGCCTGTTAAAGCTGCTGTTTCTGACTCATAGTGTCACTGAGAGGCAACTCACTGCAAAAACAGAACTAAATATAAGTACAAATTTCTTGAAATGAGTGCGTTTGTCCTTGATTGAGCAGGTAAATAAGATTATCTGCCAATAGAATGAGTATTTTGGCCCCTAAAATAAGATAATTAGACATACTGCACTTGAAATAACATGATGGAGACAAGTGTTTCCTATTTTAAGTGCATAAATCTTATTCCGTTTGCAGATCATCTTATTTACCTGCTCAAATTAAGGATAAATGCACTCATTTCAAGAACATTTTTGTTATTTTTAGTTCCATTTTTGCAGTGCACTCACTCTGACTGCAGAGCACAGCGCTCCACTCATCCAACAGGCTTTTTTTTCTTCCCTCCAATCGATTTGGCCCCAATCATCAGGCTCCTCTAACTTCACTCCTGGCCCTTTTGGGACTCTAGGTGTTGTCCTTTCTGATGTGCCGTTTCTAAGCCTGAGTAATAATTAACTCTTAACAAGTCTTAACAGCCAAGATAAAAAAAAAATTAAAAAAAAAACAAAACAAACAATTGTGTGTTGTTCCCAGATGGCAGCTGTCAGCCAAACTTTTTTGCTTGCAGCTGAAAATTTGTTTATTTGATGAAGAAGTTGCTCATTTGCAAACCGAGAACGTTAGTTATGCTCTTAATTATCTAAACATGCCGGCATACGTAATGAGGAAGCTGTTTGTTTGCTCAGGAACAACAAAAAACTATAGCTCAAAATTAAAAATTTTACACCAAAAATAAAATAAAATCTACTGATTATTTCAAGAATCAGAATCAACTTTATTCGCCTAGTTTGTGGGTACAAACAAGGAATTAGACTCTATATTCAGTCGGGCGCATCGTGAAAAAAACAAAAAAACAATAAAGAAACAGACAAGACAAGGAAGGCAAGAACAGGGGTAGGATGTATTATTTAAAAAAACATAAGATAAGATAAGATAGTCTTTATTGATCTCACAATGGAGAAATTCACTCGTCATGAAGTCTAGTTAAACTCTAAATTATTTTAGAAATATTGTTTACAATTGCTATGCTTGTTCAGTTTAAGAAGACAAGCTATAATCCATGTTTTAAATGTTTTTCTGATTCCACTCATGATTTAAATCAGCGGGTCATTTAAAAGGACTCTACAAGATATGGTGGCATTTTGGTACTTCCTCCGTTTTAACAGAGGAATCCTTAAAATACCTTAGATAGAGTCAGACTGGCAGTTTTCTGGAACTATTCTAGATTTAAATAACTGTCATAACATTTTAAATAATAAAAGATAGCAAATATATATAGCTACCTAGCCACGGTGGGAGGGGGGGGGGGGGGGCTACATTAAAAAGGCTGTGTTGGTGCAGGGTCAAGCTTAGAAAGTGCTGGACATCACCGTTAATGGATCGCAGCACAGCACTGGTGTGACACATTCAGGAGGCAAGATTAGTCCCACAATGATGTAAAAGTTATTTTTCAAAATTAAATCTTATCTACACTCGAGTGATTACTTGTACTGGATTGTTTTTAGCAAAGGGGCGCTTAGTCGATCATCTGGTTTCAGCAGATCTTGGTATTCTGGAAGCGTTTTAACGTCCTGGGTTTCTTTTTTCGCTCTTAGAAATATGCAAGCAGGCTAAACTACATTGGCCTTTTTATGCTGGAATGTAAAACTTTATGTTAAGCTGTGTATGTTGTTTATGTCTTTTTCTGATGTTTCCTTTTAATTCTGACAGAGGCAGAAACAATAATACATATGGGCCAAAACATAAATGATAGAACTGAGCGTTTCAGGCAGTAGGTGGTCAAAAAACTGTTAAACCCTGTGAAACTTTAAAATGTAATATGCAGACACACCTCATGGTTAGAAACTGTCTGGCTCTAATTATGTAACCAATTAAATCCTAATGTTTAAAGGTGTAAAGAAAACACAACATCAAAAACAACGTAGATTCTTAAATAAACGAACGTTTGCATTGTGTCATAGGCAGAAGTATTATTTTGATTAATTATGTTAAACCCTGTGTGGAGTGTAACTGAATAAGATTTTTGTAAAAACTAATTTAATGCATTAATGAAACATGAATAAATCTCCCCTGATTTGAGGTCACCATCTTTAGATGGCAGAGTAACCTGAATCCTCTGTGTATTCAGCTTTTATCCTCCCTTGGCTTTTGTTTAAGCTTTCCTGTAGTTTCCCCCAAATATGCAACCCCACCAGAGCAGCAAATTATTTATATCATGGGTGTATTTACGTGTTGTATCCTTATTAATCCACCGTATGAGGATGGAAGAAGTATCTGGTTTTCACTTTCTTACTGTGGGGACTTTTGGGTTTTAAAAGGTTAAAAGTTTCTTTAATTACAGCTATCTGACAAAAAAAAGAAACATAAAATCCACTTTTGTAGGCCACAAGTTTTCCCCCGTTACCACTTAGAAGGGACCTCCCCATTAGTCACTTTCATCCTCTGAGAACAATTGGCTGCCATGCAGAGGACTTTATACGGTGGCGAAGGCTGAGGATTTAAACAGCGAGGTTATCTTCATGCCTCACAGAGGCCTCTGGGTTGGAGCTGAAAAAGATTTCTCTGATTTACAAAAACTATATAACAAAATAAATTTTACTTTTGTGCATTGCCTTTTTTTTTGTTGCACTTTTAACTTTGGCTCTAAAATGACTGAACGATTACCTCATTTTAAACTTATTATTATTATTATGTTCTCTATACAGGGTTTATTTATAATATTCCTTATTATCCTTGCATGTTTATAATGACGTTAATGGTCCTTGTACATGTCGATTTTTAATATTTCTACCTAATGAGAATTTAAATGTTTCAGGTCCTTCCTCGTCCTCTATGCGGAAAATAAGTTGTTTTTTAATATTAAAGGCTGTAGTTATCTTTTAGTAACCAGACAAACTATAATTATGGATATAATGACTTTTATTAACCCTATATCTTGCACTTTTGCAACTATAATTTCTGCTGTCATTTAATTCCACAGAAATATCTACAATATATTAGGAAATAAATGCTGCGAAATGAAATAAGTGTGCCAATATTTAAATCTTTTTAAGATGCCGGTATAAATAAATTGTTTAAACATATTCCCTAATGTATGTTAGCATGATGCAAAGATATAAGATGATTGTTTTGTTTTTTTGTGGCCATAGAGAAAAGCTCCTCTTAGAACATCTTACCTACCCTTATATTAATCAAATCTTTATAAAGAAAAAAAAACAGATTTGGTTTTTACTTTTTACCATCTGGGAAATGTAAAAAAGAGCCTGATAATCTCTCCTGCATCTTCGTGTGTCTGTGTTTATATGGAGATGTGTGTGTCGCTTCCTTCCCTGTCAATGATTGGTGCCATCAGTGTTTGCTGTGGCTTCCTAATTTACTCTCTCCTCCAAACTCCAGCTGCTGCTTCCCTTCAAATCATTGTCTTTTCCCTCCAAGCGCTTCTGCCTGTAAAGCGGTGTGTTTGCCCTGGGTTCTGACATGGTGGGAGGACACAGTGGAAGATCACATCTCCGCACAAATTTCAGTTTATTCTGTCAGACGGAGCACAGTTGAATGTCTGACTTCACTGTAAGCTCTTCCTTGAGAATATTTCTGCAGAAAGGAAGTGACTTAACGAACCAAACACTCCTGCAGGAGGAGGTGAATAGGCCAAATAAGGCCAAAAGAGCAGAATTAAAAATAAAACAGACCGAAACAGCCTCTGTGTCCTCCTCCATGACTTCTTGGACTTGTTAACTTAATCTCTTCTTACCTTTTGATGTCTGTCTTTCTTCGTCCGCAGACTCAACCAACAGTGACTCGGCCAAATCAAAGGTAACGTCTCTCAAACACACATTACACTCATTGTGGGTGTTTTTGGGGGCTTGGTTTATTTAAAGTTGTCGTTCCAGGGTGGAAAAATTGTAGAGCATAAAACTGCAATAGGTTTGGAGGACAAATATTGGTTGTGCGGGTTTAAATCTATTGTCAAAATTATACATACAGGCTCAAGTTCATCCACGGATTCACCTTGGACTCTGTTGATGGCTTCTCCTTGGACTCTCCCATACGTTCCCAGCGTTTGGTCAGTTCGAGGAGTTTAGTTCAACAAATCCTTTGGATTCTGACAATGAGGGACTGCCAGCTTTATGCAGTTTAAGTTCAATTCAATTCAATTCAATTTTATTTATATAGCGCCAAATCATGAAACATGTCATCTCAAGGCACTTTACAAAATCAAGTTCAATCATATTATACAGATTGGGTCAGATTATACAGATTGGTCAAAATGTCCTATATAAGGAAACCAGTTGATTGCATCAAAGTCCCGACAAGCAGCATTCACTCCTGGGGAACCGTAGAGCCACAGGGAGAGTCGTCTGCATTGTACATGGCTTTGCTGCAATCCCTCATACTGAGCAAGCATGAAGCGACAGTGGGAAGAAAAACCACCCATTAACGGGAAAAAAAAACCTCCGGCAGAACCGGGCTCAGTATGAACGGTCATCTGCCTCGACCGACTGGGGTTACAGAAGACAGAGCAGAGACACAACAAGAGAGACAAAAAGCACAGAAGCACACGTTGATCTAGTAATCTGTTCTACATTAGATGGTAATAGTCGGTGATCTGTCCTCCCTGGATGATTTCACAGTCAACAGAACGTCAGACCAGGTGTACCTACTATGAAGAAAAAAGAGAGAGAACAAAAAGTTAAAAGCTGAAATGACGACAGTCATTTCAATGTAATACAATGCAAAACTGGAGAACCGTAGAATGAAGAACAGTAGAAATCAGTAGAGTGAGAAAATTAGACCCTGATGTCCTCCAGCAGCCTAGGCCTATCACAGCACAACTATAGAGATAGCTCAGGGTAACATGAGCCACTCTAACTATAAGCTTTGTCAAAAAGGAAAGTTTTAAGATTAGTCTTAAAAATAGACAGGGTGTCTGCCTCACGGACCAAAACTGGGAGTTGGTTCCACAGGAGAGGAGCCTGATAGCTAAAGGATCTGCCTCCCATTCTACTTTTAGAGACTCTAGGAACCACCAGCAGACCTGCAGTCTGAGAGCGAAGTGCTCTGTTAGGAACATACGGGGTAATCAGAGCTCTGATATATGATGGAGCTTGGTTATTAAGGGCTTTATACGTTAGAAGAAGAATTTTAAATTCTATTCTTGATTTAACAGGAAGCCAATGAAGGGAAGCTAAAATTGGAGAAATATGATCCCTCTTGTTGATTTTCATTAGAACTCTTGCTGCAGCATTTTGGATCAGCTGAAGACTTCGAACTGCATTTTGTGGACTTCCTGATAGTAAAGAATTACAATAGTCCAGCCTTGAAGTAACAAATGCATGGACTAGTTTTTCAGCATCACCCCTGGACAGAATGTTTCTAATTTTGGCGATATTCCGGAGGTGAAAAAAGGAAGCTCTGGAAACCTGTTTAATATGGGATTTAAATGACATGTCTTGGTCGAAAACAACACCAAGGTTTTTAACTTTATTACCAGAGGCCAAGTTAATGCCATCCAGATTCAGTGAATGATTAAGAAGTTTATTTTTTGAGGACTCTGGCCCAAAGATTACAACTTCGGTCTTGTCAGAATTTAAATGCAGGAAATTTAAAGTCATCCAGCTTTTGATGTCATCAAGACATGACTGCAGTCGAAGTAACTGATTGGATTCATCAGGATTTATGGATAAATATAGCTGAGTGTCATCAGCATAACAGTGGAAATTAATCCCATGCTGTCTGATAATTTTGCCAACCGGAAGCATATATATAGTAAATAGAATTGGTCCAAGGACTGAACCCTGTGGTACTCCACAGGTGACCCTAGAGTTTGAGGAAGATTTATTATTAACATGAACAAACTGGAATCTGTCCGACAGATAAGATTTAAACCAGCCTAATGCTTTTCCCTTAATCCCTACAGTATGCTCAAGTCTTTGTAGGAGAATATTGTGATCAACTGTGTCAAATGCAGCACTAAGATCTAACAGGACAAGTACAGACACAAGTCCATTATCTGAGGCCAAGAGAATATCATTAGTGACCTTCACCAGAGCCGTTTCAGTGCTATGATGAGCTCTGAAGCCTGACTGAAACTCCTCAAGTAGGTCATTGCTTTGTAAATGTTCACAAAGTTGATTAGCAACTACTTTCTCAAGAATTTTAGATAAGAAAAGAAGATTAGATATAGGTCTGTAGTTTACTAGCTCATCTTGATCAAGAGAAGGTTTCTTAAGTAAAGGTTTAATAACAGCTACTTTAAAAGCCTGTGGTACATATCCATTTACTAAGGATAGATTAATCATGTCTAAAATAGGACCACTGATCAGAGGGAATACCTCCTTAAACATCTTGGTTGGGATTGGGTCTAACATACAGGTAGAAGGTTTAGATGAAGCTAAAAGTTAAAAACCTGTTGGGGTATATATCTTAACAGCGCCAGATTACAAGAAACCGTCCACATGGACAAATCAAATGCATTTTACAGGACACTTTCATGGCCAGAGGAGACAATTATTAAGTTATATGGACCCTGAAAGAGTCAAGTTGAGCCTTTTAAACCCAAGAACACTGAAGCAGCTGTCAGGCATGGTGCTGGCAGCGTCATTCTGTGGTGCTGGTTTTCTACCAGCGCTAATTCCTCCAGCTTACCTCAGATCAGCAGCTAAATGGTTGAAATCTGATCGGTTCAGGTGCGCATTCGGTAACGTGAGTGAGTGTATTTAAACGTCTGACCTGATGTGTAACGTAGGACGGGCAGCGTGTCAGTCTGATAGCAGTATTTCCTCCTGTTTCAGGGGTCATGGGGATCAAAGAAGGACCTCACCGCCAAGGACTTCCTGGCTCTGTCCATCATGTCCGCCGTCACAGGCCGCAAGCGGAGGAAGCGCAACCTCGCCCGCCGTGTTGGCAGCAGCACCGATGACGACTCCGAGCACGAACCGATCAAAACTGGGCACCTTGGGATGGAGGAGGAGGAGGAAGAGGCAGAGTCGCCGGTGGGGGACACTGCTCCTCGAGCTGAGGGAGAGGAGGACGAGGAGGAGGATGATGACGATGATGAGGAGGAAGTTGTAGATGGTGGAGTAAAAGAGGAGGCAGAAGAGGAAGTGGCCGTGGTTGTGTCTGGCCAGCCGTGCTGTAAGGAGGAAGAGGAGGCTGGGCGAAGGCAGACGGCTATTTTGTTGCAGGAGGAGGCGGTGCAGGCTGAGGCGAAGGGACAGCGGTGGAGAGCGCCGGAGGACGCCCGTTCCATTGTCTCTGGTTACTCCACCCTTTCCACCTTAGGGCGGAGCTTGGGGTCAGAGGGCAGGGGCGAGGACGCCGACGACGAGCACAGCGAGCTGGTGAGCGAGACGGACAACGAGAGCGGCTTTGCCTCACGCTCGCTTACCCAGGAGAGACCCAGTAAGCATCCGACGACGCCCGCAAACCCGCCGCCATCGGCGCCCCGCAGCTTCCTCTACTCACAGTGCAAAGCCCCCGTCCTCGTACCCGCAACCCTCCTCACTCCGCCGGCTCCCGTCGCTCACACGTCTGACTCTGCAGAGCGCGGGGACGGGGGAGCGCGCTCCACCACGCCCTCGTCCTCCTCCTCCTCCACCGCTCACAGGCTGCACTCGAAGCCTTCCTTCAACTCCCACAAGCTGATCCAGTGCGACACTCTAGCCCGCAAGAAGCTGAAGTCGGAGAAGACCAAGGCGCGCTCCCTGGACCTCATGGAGCCCCCGAGCGAAGGGACCGGCTCTGGGTCCGAAAGTGCACCGAGACCAAGGAGAGACGCCTCCCGCACGAACCCTTCCTCGTGCAGCAGCCAGGAGAGCCTGCGCCCGCCCCGGTCCAGACCCGGCCCGCCGCCCAGCGAGGCCACCTCCTTCATCCCGACCGGCCCGGCTGGCAGGTCCCTAGCTGAGCACGTCCGGGCTCGCCTGCTAGGGTCCGCCGACGACCTGCGCTCCGTGGGGCTGCGCAAGCCGCCGTCACCCGAGACGCGACGGAAGAAGCGGGCGTGGCGGAGACACACCGTGGTGGCCTCACCCACCGAGACGTCCGACAAGAGACCCCCGCTGACCGTCAACGACTCCCCCCTGACTCCCATCAACCGAAACCAGGTGAAAACTCAAGGGCCGCCTCGAGGAGCAGACGGCCCGGACCAAGAACCGGTCACACGCCAGGCCCCCACCTCCAGATTCCACCAGTACCTGTGAGAACAGGTCCGGCATGTCCAGTTCCTTCCTTTCAGACTCCATTAGCACGGCAAAGGGCGACCCAGGATTTTAAAAAGTAAAATTTGGAATAGGGCCGAAACAAAATGAGGAACTCGTTACCTGTGTTATAGCCAAAAAATCCCATTTCAGTAAAAAAAAAAAAAATAGGCATCCCTTCCATCCCGACGCGCAGCTCGGAGAAAGGAAAGATCCTTTCAGGCGATCAGAGGAGGGCGCTGTCCTGCAGCCTCGCTCTGGTTGAGAAAAACGGTGCTTCTGGACGATGTAGTTCAATGGTAAATGTTACAAAGGAAACCATCAGACACGCGGCGTTAGAAAACCATTTCAGGAGTAAGTTCAGCAGATTTCTTTTGTTTCGTGTTTTTCTGGTATGAGTCTTCCTGACCACGCTCACTGTAAAAGTTTTTTAAGTCCAGCCGGTGGACGTGTTCCAACACATGGATCCAGACGTCTGTCTCTGCTTGTTAATAATGTTTATGAGTGTTTTGGGTTTTTTTTTGGCGCAGAATTGATCACGTTTTGTAGCATTTTGTACAAAGCCTTGTTAAGTTAACCTTTGTAAATATAAATATTATGTTCGTTTTCACCTGTAATTTTCAGTTATTTTTATATGGTTTACAAAAACAAAAAGTGCACAGAGTGCAGTCATTTCTTTCAAGAAGTTACTTGAAATGTTTCCCTTAATATATTATTATTATTATTTTTGTTTATATTCAATATATATTATATATTTTGTATTAAAGTAAAACACAGTACTTTTATTGTGAACTCTTGAGCGTACCTGTTCGAGGGAGACAGAAACGATGCAACCCGCTCCTTATTTCTCCATAGATGGCCTTTTTGATCCACAGCACTGTACAGAGTACCTTTATCCTCCTCAGATACTGACTTTTGATGAAAGGGATCTACTTTAAACAAAGATCCTAAATGGGAATTGCATGTAGCAAAATCTAGCAGATCCCTTTGGGAGTTTGCGGGCACCTCGGCATGCCGACGGCTGGGATCGTCGTTGTTTTCATGCCCCGGTTTATAGAGTGTTACCTCAGATCTCATATTTTCCCCCTTTCTACTTTGGGATCTTCTTTTTGTTTTTTCAGCTCATCCCCGCTGAGGATTCATCTGTCAGCGCAAGTTATTACCTTGGGGGATGTGTATGACAGGGAGTTTTCCATTAGGTCAGGCTCTGGCGACTCCTGGCTGACTGGGAGCAATGGTACAATGGGGAAATTGAAAACAGGTCTTTAGCTACACGCAGTGCCGTGAAAAGGCATTTCCCGCCGTACAGATTTGCTCTGTTTTTGCCTTTTGTCACACCTTAAATGCATTTGATCATCGAAAACGTGTAATATCATAGTTAACCCGAGAAAATGACTTTACTTTGTTAGAGGGAGGAGAAAAAAAAGGTATTCAGTCCAACCTGGCCCTATGTGGAAAAGTAATTAAATCATTAAACAAGTGTGTTTAATCGTGTTTTAATTCGGTTTCATCCTGATTACTGTAAAAAATAAAGTAAATCAAGGAATCCTGAAGGAGACAAATAGCTCAAAAAGCTGCCGATCGGCCTGCAGTTCAGTCCCAGGTGAGAAACAACGTCTTTGACCTCTGTCAATCTAAAAAGTGTTACAAAGCCATTTCTAAGCCGTCGCCACTCCAGTCAACGTTATCCATAAATGACAATTTGGACTATGGTGAACCTTCCTTATCAAAAGGAATCGCGTTCGCTCATCCAAGAGGTCACGAGAGAACCCAGAACAGCATCCACTTTTCTCAGCTACGGTTCAGGATTCAACAATATGAGAGAAACTGGATGTTCAGAAAGTATTACAAAGGTCCATCTCACATTAACCAAAGAATAACTTGACGATCCCCAAGAGATTTGGGGGAAATAATCTGTGGACAGATGAGACCTCAGTGAGATCTGCCTGACAGTCCGGCCCTCCGGTGGCGGCGGCGTGGTGATCTGGGCCGGCTTTGCCCAGATCACTTTGACGTGATGACTTTCTGCTGTTAGTGACGGCATGAATTTTCAGCATCTTGGGGGGGGGGGTTACTGTTTCACATACCGCCATGTTGGTTTGGAAAGCTTTTTTTTTAATTAAAATTGAAAATAGCTTTTTGCACTGATTCGGGTTATTTTTAATTTGTACTTGAACGTCAAAAAGGGTGGCAAAAAAAAAAAAGAAGGAAAATGTAGGGTGGGTTGCTTTTTTTTTTTCCACAGAACTGTACAGGAAAGTCTTACCTTTGTGTTACACCATCACAAAGAAACCACAAACAACTTCTCTGACCAAATATTCCAGTGAAGAATAATAAACTTTTTTTTTTTTTCTTACCTCGATATTTTTCTATACAAGTGCCTGATTTTTCTGGAATGTGTCGTTCTGCGGTGCCATGCGCAGGTCTCGTCTGTTTCTTATCTACCTTCTGGTCGCATCCCGGTCTCCTCCCTCACCCCCGATGAGGCGACCGACCCAAAGACGCGTACATTTAAGCTCCGGGTGAAAAGAAAAGCACACTTCAAGCCAAGGACGCATCTATGCACTCCCTTCGCCTTCGACGAGAGGCGCTTATAACAGCTGTTACTAATGCTGCTATGACGAAGGAAACAAAAAAAAGAAAAGGCATAGAAATCCCTTAGCTGCTTTTTTTCTTTCCCCCCCTTTCTAAACAAACCAAGGTCATCTGTGTGAACATGGTACACCTAACCTATCGTCTAAAACCACATTAGGTCACGCCAGGTTATATCAAATTTCCTAAAGGTGAACAAACCTCATCAGTTGGTGTGTGATGTACTGAAATGTGATTTTATCTAATGTTTGTTGTCGTTTTTGAAAACTAAAAAAAAAAAAAAAAAAAAACATTTTGTACATACAATCTTAATATGTAACATATTGTATTGTGTACATTTGGAATTACTTTTGACTATAACTGATGGATGAAAATGACTGGACTAAAAGAAAAAGAAAAGCTTGTCCGCCTGAAATTATTTCCCTTGTGGCTGTTTGCTTCAAAGCAAAAAAAGTATATGTAAATAAACAGAAGTATGTTTAAAAAGGGGACTGTGTTGAATTCTTATTTGCAGGCCCAATGTCGCCCCCTAGAGGTGGCGGATGAATAAAGGTTTTCTCAGCGTTTCCTTCTTGCACAAAAACAAAAACTGCATCCAAATCCGAGGCCCTTTCTCTTTAAATTCAGTAAATATTTATGTACTCCGACATTTAAATCCATTTGCTTTACCAATAGCTACATGCACCCAAAATATGTTTCTGTTTTGCACTTCTTCCTGTGTGCATGCATGTCTTTTAACTTCCAAATCTTTGCGGGTTACCTCCATAATGTCTCTCTGGCCCAGTTTGAAATGCTTGCCAGGGAGGAAATCCTTCAGTCAGCGCTTCGTGCGCCTTTTAGGGATCAGACAGGACGCCTTTAAATCAAAACCTTTTATTATTGGAACCAAGTAGAACACACAGACTGTCAAAATGGTAAGTATAGAGTTTGCTTTTGCAGAAAGAAAAACGTAAAGTACTGGCAAGCTGCCCTAATTTGCTGTCATTTATCATTTCTGGAGAGGAAAATTAGACATTTATTTAATTTTTTTTAACTTTAGGCATGGAACAGTTTGTAAGTGAATATTCTTATCAAGTTGAAACAGATCTGGATCGTTAAACGTGTTTTTGTTTAAAATTATATATATATATATATATATATATATAGATATATATATATACACGAGAATATTAATTTCGAAATATTTACATTTCCTCTTGAAGAAAAAAAAGAAATTAACAGGACAGTTTACAGCCCAAATAGAAAAGAAACGTCAAGTATGTTATTGCATCGCAGTGCAACGACTTCTTTGTCCAGCCAGACTGAATACAGAAAACTGATGACATTAAAAAGAAAAAAAAACAGAACAGTAGTCCCATAATTATTTTTTTTGTTGTTTTTACCTTTTTGGATGTTTAGTTTTTTTTAATTCGTGGCGACCTGCCCACGCTCCTTGCTGGGCTGACTCTGCAGGAGCAGCTCCGTGTTCTCGGCTCTCAGCCTCTCCAGCTCCAGCTCCAGCTCCCGCAGGCGGACCTGGGGGTTCTCCGCGGCGGCCGCGGCGCGTCGCAGGCGGTTGTTCTCCTCCTCCAGCCGGGACATGCACTTCTCCAGCTCCAGGTACTCCTGCACCAGCTCCTGTTTAGTCATGTTCTGCAGACTCTCTACGTGGTACATCTCGTAGGTCTCGGAGAAGTCCCTCTGGAGAAACTCCCCGCCCGCGTTCCCGGGTCTCCCGATGCCGTCGCTGCCTCCTCCTCCGCTGCCGTCGTCGTCTTCCTCCTCCTCGTTGTCGAAGAGGTCCTCCTCGCTCCCGGTGTCCTCCAGGCGACCGCCGACCCCGGCGGGCCGCCGGACCCCGGTCTCGGTGTTCAGGTCGGGCTCTTCTCGGTCGTGCTCGTCCATCAGGAACTGGGTGGTGTTATAGGGGGCGACGGGGAGCCCCTTGGCGAACATCTCCTCCCTCATCCGCGAAGCCCTGACGGTCTCCCGCTCCTCCAGGGCTTTCTTCTCCTCCCACGAAAGTTTGTTATACGGCTTCCAGTGGCGTTTCTTCTTGGAGGTCCTGCGCCGGTGCCTCTTTTTGCCCAGACGCGCTTCTAGCCCCGTGTCAGAGTCGATGAACGCGTTCTCCACTCCCGCCCGGTTAAAAGTCTCCCGCAGCGGGCCGTGCTCGCCCTTCTTCCCGGGTTGGTTGTGGTCGCCGTCGGGCGAAGCGTCAGCATCGGCTGCTTGGGGCTCACTCGCATTCGGATACTTGGGGAGCTCGTTTCCGGCTGCCGAAGCGGGACACACCTCCCTCCGTCTGCCTTTCGTTTGCCATAACTTGTCTGTGTTGATGTCCTCGCAGTTCTCCGCCCGACGCTGACGCTTCTCCGCTCTCTGTCGCCCCCTGTCGCCGTTCTGCGGTGCTCCGCGGTTCTTGGCCGGGAGATGCTCCAGAGCGTCCCCGCTACTCTCACCTGATGGACTGTCAGAAGTTACCATACGATGGGTCTGGTCCGCCGGCTCTGTCATTCTGATGGTATCCTTCTTGCTTGCTCCGCTTTAGTACATCTTAAATTATGTTGATGCCCAAAAAGGCAGGAATTCAAAGTTCGTTAAAAGACGAAAAAAAAGTACGTTTGTTTTTTTAAAGAAAAAAATAAGACTTCCACAACGACTTAAAACGTGTAAAGAAAGTTGAGTTTCACGCCTGGAGACGAACTTCCGAATAATTAAACACTTGTTACTCCTCCAAGGATTTGTCAGAGCAACTGTCGCTAACTACCATTAACTGTTTCAGTGCTGTCAAAGGACGCGTTCACCCAGAGACTGCGCTTCACCGTCACAACTGTGTCCAGTGTGCTACAGAAGAAGAGGGAGTCCGTGTATATATAGCAGCTCCGCCTCTCTCTGTGCGCATGCTTCTGCCTCTAACGTCTACTGAATTCTGGGATATGCTGTTCCCGCTCTTATAGACCAACAGCGTAAAATATCCTCCCTAAACTACATAGTCCACAAGTCTGCCGTAAATGATGAGATTTTTAACCAATCAGAGAATACAATCATTGGCCCCGAAGAGTCCGCCCTCCTTTTTGTTGATTGGTCTACAGGAAAACATTGCTGTTGCTAAGCTCGATCAATTTTCTGATTGGACGGCTATGCTGTCAATTAAAAGAGCGCGAGCTACACCAAAAAAAGCAGTCCCGGGCATTTTTATGGACACTACTATTTCAAAAGGAAGGGGTAACAAGTAGATGTTTTGAGTTATAAACTGGTGTTAATACTTTAAAACGGTTTAAATGTTTATCGGAAGGGAATAACGACACGTGCTACTCATAAGTGTGCAACACACAGTTATTTGGATCCCGAAAAGTCAACAAGAAATTCCGTGCTAAAACGCAAACCTCCTGTATTGCAACGAAAGTGAAGCATTCCTTACACAGAATCTAGTCCGTTTTTCAGTGCTCTTGGTAAACAATATTAAAATCAAGCCTACTCTCTGAATCCAGTTATTTGAATCGGGTATATGGATAAAAAATATGACTTTTGTGTGTTATTTGTATGAACCAAGGAGCTCGTTTTAGCGTTGCGTGTTGAGCGGAGTGATACGTTGTGGAGCATCAGCTTTGGGGGGTGAACACTGAAAGCAGCGTAAACAAACGACAGTTATTGTGAAGCCGCCGCTTCGGTCAGTCTTCCGACCCCTCGTTGTCAAAGGGTGGGTCAGGCGATCTCACACCTACTTAATAATGCTGTTACCATTGTCAAGATGGTGTAGATCCGTGTTTTCTTGGCAGCCCCAAATGTACAGTGTATTTACACCGTTGCTTTAAAAGCTAAGGATAAGTTGGCTAACGTTAGCTGTCAACGTTGGTTAGCAAACGGAGTGCTACGTGATGTTGCTCGCAAATTAAAACACTGCATCCTTTCCATGTTGTTATAAAATCACTCGAAGCAAAAATAACTTGCACGGAGCTTGGACATGAAAATCCCCAACGGGAAATAGTTCCTGGCGGGCATATTTGACGAAAAACGTAACGTGTAAAAAGCTAGGCTACCTAGAGCTAACTAGCTTGCTCCACGGTGCTATCCTGTCATAATTAAAGTTAATAAATCCAAAGTGTAGAGTTTTGAATGCCATGTTATTAAACGTCTGATCCAACTACGTTACTGGCAATTCATTAAGGAAAAACTAGCAACAGAAATAATTAGATTTACTCCTCCGCTGACTAGGCCAACGCGTTTTCATCGGGTCCGTTTAATTCCTGGAGTAGAACAGTTCCCTTGCAAGTTTTCCATTACAGCGATCTATTTTAAGTAAAAAAAAACATTTCATGGTTAGTTGTATCTTTTCAAAGCAGCACAAATCATAGCCTGGTTAAACTATAAGCACATTGGGAACGACTGTTCTTTATATTAAACAGTCACATTAACAACTTCGATTTACTGCCAGCGCATCAGGAAGTAGCCAGTGCCCGATCTTTGCTTTAGTTCCCGGATTGTTAACAAGCCTTAAAATGACATTTCTCTCATGTTTCACCGTTTAAACGTCAACGTAGCCCTTTAACTTGGCTTTTGCACAAATGCAGAATCATAATAAAGCGACTCAAAGAAACAATGCACTGGGGTGTTATTTTGATTTTTTTTCTGTTTCACATTGCTTTCAGACAAACATAATTTGATGACTGATGAGTTAATAATTGAGCTTACAACTCCTTGTTCATCTTCAGCGGTAAATGCTTATCGCTATCATGTCCACATATTTCTTTTAGAGTTTCCTCATTGCTACCATTCACTACTTTGCTTTCATTAAAAAGAAGAAATGGGCCATTTGGCCTGTGACCTTTTAGCATGGAGTCACTGGGAGTTACTTGTTTACCCCCAAAAACACTGCCTGTAAACAACAGGAATCCAATGGCCTCCAAACAGCACAGACCAACTACTTCTACCAACAGAAGCAGGCCCATTTTCACCCCTGCCGAATAAGCAGGCTGAACTGTGAATTCTTTGAGAAAGAGGTGGTGCCGCTGCTGTTAATGTGAAACCCTGACGACTGGCGCAAGACTGGGAAACCTTTCCAGAGCTGCTCCCATATTCCTCAAATCAAGGAGCAGGAGCAGCTCCACAGCCCAAGCTGCTCCTGCATAGATCACAGCCTCTGAGGATTAGCAGACATGAATTTAATCTCTCACTCAGTCTAACCTGGTTATTGCTGCTACTGAGGGGAGATGAAAGATGTGAACTCTTGTAGTTAATATGAAGCAAGTGATTTGAGTGTGTGTGAGAGGGGGGGGGGGGGGGGGATTCAACAAAGACAGGAAGTGCAGATGGAGTTTTAATGTAAAAATCAGGAATTGCTGCTGAAACTGCATTTAGTGACCAAGTAAAAGACCTAAAATATTTTAAATGCAACTCTGCAGTCCATCTATTAGTCATGTCCTTATGTTTGTTCTCCTGACTTGATCAGATTCGATCTCCAGTTTCCCAGGTGATCTCTTGCTGTCTGTGTTGTAAACACTGGTACAGTACCTGAAACCTCTAATCAGTGCTCATATACTGTGAAAAGGAGCATTTAATTTCTGTCTAAATGATCACAACAAACGCTGGCAGCATGTTGTGTATGTACTTAAGGCAGTGTAAGCTTTTATATCATCGTTTTTGAAGTTGTGCATGTCTGGTAAATCACCAACAGGTGGCGCTTCTTCCCCATTCACTGATCAATTTGCTCTCCCATTTAAGTAGAAGCATATCCTGTTTGAGGATAACTTTCAAAATATTCTTAGTTATAATCTTCAAAATAAAAGCCTCATTTATTCAAACAGATTGTTGCAGGATTAAAATTTACATCAAAATTTTAGACAAGAGAGTCATGAAAAGGGATTGTGTTTTTCTAGTCATAAATCCTAGAGATACTCTTCAAAATAACAGTCTCCCTGTTTCATAAATTCTTGCAAAACGAGATTCTACCTAATAAAAAATGCAGATACATTGGCCATGAAGGGGGAAGTATGTTGACCTTTCACAGTAAGAAACAAAAACAAAATACAGGCCTTGCTATTTTCAAGAACAGATTATTGCGAAAGCAGATTCCACATTACTGATGGAGCTGAACTAGTCAGGAAAAGGGGATTATGTTGGCCTTCAAAATAAAGGTCACAGAGGATCCTTAAAATAAAAGTCTTGTCCTCACTTTGGTTAGATTAATGAGAAAGTTCTTTCCAAATTACACATGTTTTGAATATCATTGCTGGTCTATTAGTTGGGCAGATGTCTATAATGTGTCTTTACTCAAGATACAAGGATTAATGTAAAATGGTGCAACAGTTTGTATTGAAATAACTTGTATATGAGAGGAAATAAATCTTTCTGACATCCCACATTTTACAGAAAACAGTGACAAGTATGTGCAATGAGCAGAGCAGATGCCCAGCTGATTATTATGCCTGAACATACATTTGAAAAAGGTTATTTTATAACACATTATTTCAATTAGTAAAGACATAATACCTATATTTGCATATCATTGTGTGTTAACACTTTCAAAGTATATCAAGTCACGCTTATTTTCTTAGTTCCACAATGGTTTTCCTTTTCTTTTTTTCATACATAATGAATGACATCAAACACATTTAAAGACATCTGAACTGAATTCCCTCAGTAAATCAGGCCTCAAAAGTTTCATAATGCAATTAATCAGTAACATAAGTTGTTGAGTAGATGCTTGTAGATCCGACAATTTAAATAGAAATGGAATAAATAAGTAGGCTACAGCGCTGTAAAAAAGTGTTCACCTCTTTGGTTTTGCTTCTTTTTTTTGTCACACTTAAATGTTTCAGGTTGTTCAACAAATAAAGATAACCTGAGTAAATGCAAAAAGCAGTTTTCAAATGATGAATTCATTCGTTGAGGAGAAAAAAGCTATCCAAAATAAACCTGGCCCATTGTGAAAAGGTAGTTCCCCCCTAAGCCTAATAACCAGTCGTGACACTCTAAGCAGCAACAAGTGAGTTTGTGATCACTGTAGAGGTATTTTGGCTCACTCCCTGTTACATAAATGTTTGAATTCACCACATTAGAGAGCTTTCGAGTAGGAATTATGTGTTTAAGGTCAAATTACAGTTTTTAAACTGGATTTAAGTCCAGACTTTGGCTAGGCCAGTTCAAAGCATTGCTTTTTCCCCCATTTTGCTGAGGTGGGCTTGTCATAACCAGACAGAGGTTGGACTGAAGGTCCAGCGCTACTTGATGGACATTGTACTGCGGCATTTTCTAGTAAAGACTGAAGAGCTAAATTCAGGATTTCATCAATTATTTGATTAAATCAGCTCCAAATAACCGCGTTTGATTGTCTCTATCATGGTCTGTTTCTGAAATTCTGCTTCCCAAAATCCCCTCTTTTGTCTCATCACTCCACAGAATACTCTCCCAAAAGCATGTTTTTGCTGTTTATTTAGTTGTTTGTCTCTAATTATTTTGTAACAAATGTGAAATGAGTCTTTATGTCCCTTTGGATCAGCAGTAGTTCTGGCGTTGGGACTCCCCCGTTGTTGCTATTTTACCCAGTCTCTCTTTCTTATTGTTGTATTATGAACTCTGCTCTTAGGCAGCTGAGGCCTGCAGATCTTTACATGTTTTTCTGGAAAGTATTGTGACATCTTGGAAGAAAAAACAATAGCAAAAACAGAAGAAATTTGTTTTTTCATATTTAGTGAAAACTATTTCAATGTTTAAATAAATTAGGAAATGCATATATGGATGCAGGCAGTCTGTACTGGAAGGTTAGAAGCAAATATAAACATTTCGGTATTTCTCTTGTTTGATAATGTAGTTCTGTTGCAGCATGTCAGCTCTACCCATTGAAGCCAGTGGGCGGGGCTAACATTGCAATGGAGAAGGTGATTGGTCTGCAGTTGAGTTAAGGGGACCATTTGTTTTGTGGTAAAGTGGAACGTTTCAAATGATTATATATGATTTTTAACGCATGACAGGATTAAACTTTAGTGGATGATTTTGAGATTTTAAGCATTTAATTTAGCGTCCGACGCGTTATTGCCAGGTTTAAATGACCATAGACACGTATTTCTGTTTATTGAGCGTCTTTTCTGAAAATAATTAAATCATCTGCTTTTGTAACTACAGAATAAGCAAATAATTCTTGCTTTGAACTTTGGCACTCTTGGCTCCACAAAGATTCACTATAACTTTGCCTTTGAAATTAAGCGTCCCTGGTCTCTCTTATCCGGGTTCCTGTTTGTTGGTGCAACACAAAGGGAAGAAGGAGGAGGAGGAGAGGGTGCTGCTCCAAGTCGAACCGAGCTGTGCGCTCTGTTGGAGAATCGCGTTACGCTCAGCCACGGAGATCACCGTCGGGGGAGGGACTTTTTTCACACGTGGAAAGCGGAATAAATGTTGCGCTCAGCTGTCTCCTCCAGAGCTCAGGGTCTTTCTGGGACACCTGCGTCCTCGTATCCAGGATTAAGGCGCGCGTAAAAAAAAAGAAAAGAAATACCGGATAGTCAGGAGTTGAAAATACAGTTTCGTAAAGTTTTGACAATGTTAGGCAGCGGCAACACGGCAGCGATCCCAGATCCCAAGGAGCAGAGGGGACCAGCGGCCGAGAGGACCAAGGACCCCATCAGGAGGCTCGGTAAGGAAATCTGAAATCTCAGTGTTGTCATAAAGCTGTGTGCCTGAGGCGAAACGGAAGAGCGCGTCGGCTGGTAACGCCTGTAAACATACCTATTGCGTTGACTATGCGATACTAATAATTTAGAGTATCGACTGAAACTGGGGCTTCTTATAAGAACTGATTAAGTTTTCTTTTAATAAGGCCTGTTTTTTTATACCTCTGGTTTAGATATCACTGCAGTGGATCTGCGCCTCTTCTGCGCGTATTCCCATGAATTCACCTGCAGCTCCACAGCTACAGAGTTGTTCTGCTCGGGGGAAACAGTGCGGCAGCTCAGCCGTGTCAGAGTTTGCTGCTGCTGAGCAGATAATCTCTGGTCACTGACACATCTAGAGCTGAAATCTCGCCTGTGGATCAGACTTTTCTACATTCTCCTGCTTAGCCTACACACAGACTCCTCTTACTAACAGCTCCACCTTATCTAGAAATAGGTTCCTGCTGAGCAGCCACTGAACACCTGTCAGAGTCTCTGAGAAAACACAAGATGACTGGAAATGTGGACCAAACTTTAGGCTCTCTGTGCCATTTGACCTACTTATCTTGCACTCCCTGAAGTTCTTCTGCTTTATTTGGCAGGGTTGGAACATAAACCAAACAGATTTCTCTCAGCAACTCACAATACTGTAAAAAAACAACCTAATTTATATAAATATTCACAACCTGAAACTGATCTACTCGATTGCATACTTACTCGCACAGAGATGCATTTATTTTTGTTACTTTTAATGATTATAGTTTACAGTTGATGAAAACCCAAATTCCATTTCCCAGAAATTGGAATATTATATGATATAATATATTTCATAAGACCAATAAAGAGGGTGATTTTTAATAGGGCTGAACAATAAATCACAATTGCAATCTAATCACAATTTAGAAAAAAAAGATTTCCAAGTCGCCAAGGTCTGCAATTTTTGGCAATGTAACAATTAATGCATCAGACAAGTCCTTTAGGTGTCAGTAACATGTTTAAAGTGGGTTTGCCTCCACATTGAAGGGAAGAGAGTTGCAGCAGTGAGAAAATCTAGTTTTCTTATTTTTTTTTATATATAATGAACACTTTTTACCAGAAACTTTCAGGAATCTCACCATTGCTGATTAATTCATAGATTTAATATAATTTGTTGGTTGTCCTTCATGCACAAGGATTGTTGTCCAACTCAATTAAAAGCTATTCTCTTAAACGCTATTCTGTTTAATAACAATTTTTAGAATAATAAAAATAGTTAAATTTCTTGTTTTAAACTGTCCTTGTTTGCAAACATCTTTGTCTACAGGCCATTTTTTTTTGCTTGTGGTTAACCCAGAGAAAAGTCGAAATTAAATCGCAATAATTGGTTGAAATAAATCGCAATGTTGATTTTTGGCAAAATCGTACAGCCCTAGTTTTTAACATTACAGTACACAATCATGGGGAAGACTCCTGACATGACAGTCGTCCAGTAGAAAGTTATTGAAACCCTCCACAAGGACGCATATCTTAATAGAAGCACATTAATAATTAATGAAAATTTAGTGGAAGGAAAAAAATAGGCTCGGGGAAATGTGCACGAGAAATATGAATAACCACGGAGGATTGTGAAGCCTATTTAGGCATTTGTAAGAGCTTCACAAGGCCTGGGGTCAATGCTTCGAGAGCTACCACACAGATGTATTCTTTCCAAAAAAGTAAAAAACAGAACAACTGGACTTTTTTTCCGAAGTTTGAAGACGTTTCGCTTCCTGTCCCGGAAGCTTTCTCAATTCAAAAAGTCTGGAGTAATGTGGAGTATCAAGCTTTATAGTACTGCCCAACAAAGGCCCTGTAATGGCTTAGATAACATGCAAATTGAACCGATACAGCCACCCACTTAGTAATGGGGAGTCGTTAAAGTCATTTTGTGCCCACAGATTGAACCGAAACTGGTCCACTCCTCTGCAACAAGGAGTCGTTAGGGTCGTTATTGGCCTGTCTTACAGGAACAATGTTTTGATCACCCGTATGAGGGTAAGAATTGAGGTGATGATTGGCCGTAATTAACCCTATAGCTGTATTATAAATTTTTGGGAGTTGGAACCTAAGTCCTCCTCCTCTGTTTAAGGTTGGTTTTTCTCTCTTAACGTAGATGGCGTCCTTCACGCCCCTTTCAAACCATCTGTCTTCTTTGTCCAAAATGTGAACATTCTGGTCCTCAAAAGAGTGTCCTTTGTCCTTATGGTGTAGGTGGACAGCAGAGTCTTGTCCTGAGGAGTTAGCTCTCCTATGTTGGTTTCTCCAATATAAAGATCAGAACATTCCTCACTCCGCTCATCTTAGGTTTTGGGGGTTTTGTCCTTGGGATGCACCAGCCTCTGTCTCTGTGCATTGGACAGAATCCAAGCTGCTTGTGATCCGGTGTGACGTTTTCTGTCAGTGATGATTTGGATCCACTGCTTTTTATCAAGTCCAAAGCCGTATTCCAGCAGGACTCAGCATCTGTCCATATTACCAAAAATACCAAAACCTGGTTTAAATGACTACAGCATCACTGTGCTTCATTGGCCAGCACTGGCCTGACCTAAATCTCATTGAGAAGCTCCAGAATGTGGTGCCGTCCAGAGAGAAGACAAGAGACACTAGAGCCGACGATGCCGATGAGGCGGAAGTCACCATTAAAGCTACCTGAACAGCTCAGCAGAGCCGCAGGCTGATCTCCGCAGGCTGATCTCCGCCATGCCACACCACGCCGCACTGCTGCAGTCATTCATGCAAAGCGAACCCTGACCAAGAATTACCTCCATAAACTGCAAATCACTAAAATGAACAGAAAGAGACACGGTCTATTTCACTCTGTTAGGAATTCATTGAATACACAATTTATTTATTTTTGAAATAAACGTATCAGTAGTATTTTAATTTATTGACAGTAGCTTTATTTGCATAATTTAATGACACAGTTATCTGCTGTGTTAAATCCAGCCGCTGAAGCTTGAGAGTTGAAACTCCGACTCTTTGCCAACACTTGCTGAGGCGTTACTGACGACTCAGCCGGGTAACTGTATCACTCTGCTGAAAAATATAATATGTAACTGCCAGGGCTATATTTGAATCTCCTGCTAATATAATTTATATTGAAGGAGGTGAGGTCATCCACCTCCCACCCACCTGACTACTTCCCAGTCACCACGTGTCTGTAAATCAGTCCAATGGCCTTCAGTCCAGCACCTCCTTTTTTATTTATTTTTAATCCCTCGTCTCATAAGAACCAACAACCCCCACGACGCTTTGTTGTGGGGGTTGATGAACTGAGTTCAAAGGTCTTCAGGCAGTGTCACAGGACTGCTTTGACTTCCCCTTGCAAAGATTTCTCCCCGACTGTAGCATAACAACAAATATTCAGCTGAGATTAGCGCTGGTTTGTGTACTTCCTCCAGAAACAAATGTGGTTAAACTCTAACAGTGAAATTCTAGCGATTTTCTCAAATGTCTTGCAAAACAGGGAGCAAAGGGTTGGGGAAGCCTTTTGTATCAACTGCTTAAAAATAAAGTACAAATATACAAATTATAGTTCTCTTCCTGTTTCCCTGCGTACTTGCGTACTCCTCAAACATTTAATTTACTTTTCCTGAGAACATTTCCGTGAGATCTTTGGGACTTCTGCCGCCAAAAAGCACCAGTTTCTGTTCAGCTTCGACGCGGCCTGACTGGATGTAAACTATCCTAGGGCTGCATAAAGGGGGTAGTTACCCAGTAAAAAACAAACGTATCAGTATACCCATACTCGCCATAACACATCCAAAGTCAACATGGAAGTGGTCTGAATCCAATCCAGCAGTGGCTTGTTGCTCTTGGAGCAGGTGAATGATAACAGGCGCCAACGGTTGGTGTATGGCAACAGGTTGGTATTGATAATAATAACATAGATAAATGCAATCAAAACATTAACTTAAGCTTGATTTGGATACAGAAAGGACGTTTAACTCAGTCAAGCTTAATGGCAGTAAAGAATAACGGTAATCTTGCTCCTTTAGTCAGTTCTCCATCTTTAGTGAAAATAGTCTTTAATGAATAACAAACAGTAATTAGTTTACATATGAATTTTTGAATCCAAGGCGCAAAATTCCAGATGACACTATGAACACCTTAATATGACACTTCCACCTCCGTGCTTCACAGTTCTCCTTAGAAAGCTGGGTTTTTTTTTACTTTTTTTTAGGCTCATAATCATAATTGTAGGCCACAAAGCTGTTACTGTATATCGGAACCCTTCTATAAAGCTGGCACCGCTATGATCTCGTACTGATGTTGACAACTGCTCAACACCAGCTGTTGCTGATTTATGTGAATCCTGTAACAAAATTGCATTTACAAAAAAAAAAAAAAAGCTTTGGTCAATGTGGGTCTTGGTCACCACTGCGTTTCTTTTTGAGGATATGTATTGTTATGAATTTTTGTTTTTAAATCAAAAATCATTTGGGGCTGCACAGAGGCCCAGTTGGTAGCACCGTTGCCTTGCAGCAAGAAGGTCCTGGCTTCATATCCACCCTGGTGTCTTCATACATGGAGTTTGCAAGTTCTCCCTGTGTGAGCATGGGTCCTCTTTGGGTACTCTGGCTTCCTCCCATGGTCCAAAAACATGACCCGTTAGGTTAAATTGTCTCTCCAAATTGCCTTTGAGAGTCCATGCATGGTTGTTTGTCCTGTCTGGCCCTGTGACGGACCGGCGCCCTGGTAGGGGGTGTCCCCCGCCTCTCGCTCAGTGACTGCAGGAGATGGGCCCCAGCCCCCCAGCTACTCTGCATTTATTAGTTTTTGTTAGGTGTTGAAATTCCTTCTCTCTTTGTGGATACATTATCTGTCAAATCCTAAAGTAAAGAAAAGGAAACATTTGACAATTTGATAATTGCTTGCTTTCATCTGAGTTTGCAGCGATTTCCAAAATCAGCTTTCCAACGAACATTGGCTGCGGTGCCGGATTTCCAAATATCTCTCATTCAGTTTCTATTCCTTTTTTTTAGTGTTCTCAAAATGCTTTGACCGGTTTCCTTACAGGAGGAAAGTGAGAAACGTTTAATTGGGTCAGCAGCAGCTGCAGAACTCCCTAAACTGCTTGTGCCGTGTGTAGTGCCGAATCTGTGCTCGCTGGCTCTCGTGACAGTTGTTATGCTGAGAGAAACATGAACCCTCTTTCAAGAGGGGCTGCTGGGGAGAAATCATGGGAGACAACTTTTGCAGATGTCATCTCACCAGTTAATATACTGTTTGTTTTATTTTGAAGGACTCCCAAATTGGCACACTGTTTTAGCTTTATTGGCCAAGATGTGCACAAACAAGGAGTTTGACTTCACTTTTATTTCCCAGAAGTCAAATCCTAATTAATAATGTACATTAATTAACAGTTTAAAGGATAACCATGTTTAATTTGCAGTTTTCAAACTGAATAGATTTTCTGACCATGTCGTGATTAAACGTTCCGTATTCACAGTTCTTTAGGGGAATTATTTTAAAACATTCCTATTAGCTTCAACTGTGCATTTTGAATTGAGTTAGAAATACTGTATAAGTTCTTCATAAAAAGGTGACATACGTCTCCACAAGTATTGTCACTGCTGGCAAAGATCGGTCTTAAAATAAATTGTTGACCTGCTGGTGACTCCAAGATGCCACTTGTTGCTGCATTTTCCTATCGGTTAGAAAAGTACAGTATAGATGAAAAAAAAGTGTTTCAGTTAGATTTATTTCCAGGAAATACCAGCAGTGAAATATATTGTTCCACCGCTGGTTATGTAAAAATGTTAGCGCTGAATATGCAAATGTGCATCAAATTGAGGAATTTTCTTTCAGCTTTTATAAAGGGAGATCATACTTTTTAATGATTCTTAAAATAAAATGATTTTACTATACTATATACAAAACTTTGCCAGGGATGCCAATAGGAGTACCTATGGTACAAAGGCGAGCAGGACACTAAGGGTAAAAGGGACATAAGTAAAGAATAGTGTTTAAATATAACACATTTTCTGTTAATTTCAAAGTTAGTTCATGTAGGAAATCTTGGAAATGTTTGACCTGCTTACAGATGTAATTTGAAACGTTTCTACCAACTGAATAAGTGGTGATGGACGGATGAATGTTTCTGCTACTAATCAGCCAAAAAGTGGAATACTGTAAACCAACTTTTTCCTAGATTAGCTCTGATTGGTGACCTGCAGGACAAAAACTGCATTTTCTTTCTCTTTTATGTCCATTAAATGCAACAAAGCAGAGAACCAACACAGTTTTGTCTATAAATTATAATTTACAGAATGCACTTTTTTGAGCTGCATAAAAAACAAAATCAGGGAAAGGCTATTAGGAACACGATCTGATGCTTAAATGGGAATGATCATGAAAGTCTTTTATTCTCTGTTGGCTTCTAAACTAATTTGTATATCTTATAGCCCTTCTTAGGAAAAGAAATTAGATTGGGTGGAACCTGGACTTGGCATGTCACACCTGACAAAAGAAATAAATGAATAAACAGTAACCAATATCGGTGCATTTCTACTTTATAGCTATCTAGGTCTGGCTTTTTAAACCTTAGGACAAGAAATCCTGTCTTTGGCCATAATACCACAGACTTTTTGTTTGCTTAGAGTAAAAAATTCACTCAAAACAGCACTTATGACTTTTTTGTTGTTATTTCTTTGTTTGATCCTAATCCTACACAGAGGTGGAAGGATTTCATGAAAGCAACACTGAGACGAATATGAATAACTGCTCTGTTTTATATCAGCATGAACCGTTAAATTAAATCACCTTCTAAATAAATCCCACTTGCTGAGTACTTCTCACACCATTTCACAGGTTTCCTCCTCCTTACGTATGTGCATTAACCCCCATCATTGTTTGACTTTGGCCCCACTCCCTGTGGTAGTCTTTGAGTGCCTTGAATAGTTTTTATTTTGAGCAAATACAAAACTGAGGATCATGTTTCTCTGGTTTCTGTTGTGGTTTAAATGGTGCCAGGAATGCTGACTTGAGGAGTAAGCTCAGAACTGACTCTGCATTATTTCATCTCACAGATTTAGCAGGATTGTTAACCAGTCTGCAGGCAGGGATTTGACAAGCTAAAATGAATGCCAGCCAAACCTTCTGCAGGGTGACGATGAAAAGAAAAGACAATTCAACACTTTGGAGAGCTTTGTCCTTCACTCTGTTTACACTTTTAGTGGCTATGCTTTCACAGGAACACAATGCATTCAAGGGTAAATGAAGCAGCGGGTTTACAATATGTATACGGGCTTATATTTGCAGACCAACACTGGCTCTTAAAAGTCTACACATCCAATGTAACTCCAGGTGTTTGCGAAGTTAAAAATGAGAACATTACAAATCTTGTCACAAAAGCGTGTGACCTTTATCCTGTTCTCTTCAACTCAAAAAGGCATACAGAAAAAAACAAATAAGAGGTGCAACAACCCAGTTGTAATGAAAGTGAGTGTCTTTAAACTATTATGTTGTTGAAACTCCTTGGAATTTAGTTTCAGCATTCAGCTTTGAATGCTCAGATTGACCGAGCATCAACAAAAGCACGCTGTACCCACAGTGAAACAAGGGTTCGCGTTTGGATCTTGTTGGATGAGGCTGTGACCAGGTTGTTCCAGAGGTGTTTGGTAAGCTGAGGATAAAGAGAGATTGGATTTCACAGCGTGTCCGAGTAATACACTAAATCACCCAAAGAAGGACAAGAGAGTTAAAGTTTTATAAAGGTCCAAATTCCAGAGGAAATGTGTGGGGTCAACTGAACCTAGCGGTGGACTAGAGATGTCCTCACAATCTGACAGATTTGGAGAACTTTCCTAAAGTGCTGAGGGGTAATATAGTCGAGTCGAGTTTCCAAGGAACACTAAATGCTGCAAAAGCTGTTGCAACACAGTGTTATCGCAAGGGTATCCACATTTACGCAATCAGGTTATTCCATTTATTTGATTATTTCCTGTGTTTTGTCAGCTGACTTGTACAGGCTCTGTGTTACGACATTGATCGAAGAAGTTAGCGATGAGTATCAGACACTTTGTGTAAATGGTACATTAGGAGATAAAATACATTAATGGTAAAAAAAAAAATGAAAGCAATAAGTTGAATTAAGGCAGCTTGGCGTGCTCGCTGACCTGCAGTCAATCAGGTCCTTGTGCTGCTTGTGGGAATCCATCACATGGTGGTAGCAGCTTGGAAAAACAGGCTTGTTATGGATGGAGCTCCGGTAGGGGGGGGTTTCTTTGTCTTCTGGATGGGGTGAATAGTGTGTAGGGAGGGGAGGTTCGGCCTGCTTTAGCTCTCAGGGCCCCAACCCAGTAATCTTCCTGGCACAGAAAGTATGAAGACCGTGATTTAAAGGAAGAGGAGAAAGGAGCCGTGCCATCTGCGAGCGGACAAATCTTTAAAGGTAGCCTAGAAAAAGCAAAACCCTGGAGAAACATTTGAGTGTAGGTTGTTTGGACCATGAAAGCCACGTGAGAGAGTTCTCTCTATTCAACCCCAGAGAAACACTGAGGCATGGATCCATTAAAGGGACAGATTGTACTGTCTTTTTAAGCAGGGTTCCGTGAGGAGCTTATAAGTAGTGAGTACGCTACCTACTGTATGTTACTCTTTAGATGCGGTGGATCCTAGACCAAAAGCCCTTCAATCCATCTGTAAATGACTTATTTTTTAAAATGACCCTAACTTACTGGCAAAAACTATCCATTAGCTTCTGTATTTTAATTTTATGGTAATTATGATACTTCATGTTACAGGTCTACGGTACAATGTAGCACATTCATGACAGAAAAAAAGTTCTTTATTTAATGTACTGTTAAAGAAAGGCAACCAATAACTGTTTTGCCATTTTCTCTGTAACACAAACACAAAGGGATCATTTTCAAAGTGATATAAAGTGTTACATGAGAAGCAATTAATATATCAGATGGGCTTCATGGGTAAGTGCATTTTTCCATGAAGAGCAATATAACTGGCTGCTTATTGTTACAACAGGGCTCAAGGACAATTAAAACAATTAAATCATATTTCAGACTGTTGTCATTTGAAACTTTGCACAAGTTATATACTCAAGAAATAAAGCGGGCTAAAATATTGTTACACCGTGCATAAAAGTAAAGCTTGCTCCACAAAATGACTTTTTCAGTCTTTATTATCAAGGTTCAGAAAAAAAGTTTAGTAAAGGGTAAATGAGTTGAGCAAAATTAATAATATTGTATGGCAGTTTGTGTTGCACCCAAACGTCATATAGTGCTAGAGAAACAAATGGCTTCGCTTCGAGACTCATTAATGCTGCAAAAGTCTTAGAATTTACATATAGACCAGTTCATTGTTATTGTTTTGATCCGGGTTTTCCGCGCATGCGCGCCGGACTGGTAGGCAAAAGGCGAACACAATGGCGGACGCAAACAAAGGAAAATACGAGTTCTCCACGTATTTTTCTTCTTTAGATAACGTATCACAAGATCGTTTTAAGAGTAAGTTGATAGTTGATGGTATCAGATTGCCAGATCCACACAGCAAAAGCCTGAAGGGATGGAGCGAGTCTGTGAAATGCTGGCCAAGTGTTCCGTACGGCAACATATACAGCTACCTTATAAACACGGCAGGCCAGTACAGACGAGAGAGCATGAAAGCCATGAAACCACTGGACGGCTACAATTATTTTATATCGGGACATAGGCACCAGCAACCCACGCGACCCCATGAGGGATTAAGTGGGTCAGAAAATGGATGGATGGATGTTCAGACATGTTTGTGTAACATACCAAAGCGGAGTCGGACACAGACAGCGCCTCAGCAGAGAGGAAGACCCGCCACCGGTAGGTTAAAAAAAACATTGTTCACAAATGATTATTGTGGTGTTTTTGTCTTATTAATCCTTTTCACAGACTCATGCCAGAAGGTTTGCATACATTGTACATGTACGTATATTATTACGAAACAAACGTTTACGTCTTGACTTAAGTATATATCCTAATTTTTTATTTATATAATTATTTAAGTAGAACAATGACTAGTGCAAAATTAAGTTGTATTTACCGGAGATGAAGTGTAGACTGCACATTCTGTCGTGGTATGATGGCTCCCACAGTCGATTGGGATTGTCTGCCTGCATCCTTTTCATTGAAAATATCCATTTCTTTCTTCGTCCTTCGGTAAACGAAAGAAACGTACATCCGACGATTTGGAATGCCTCTGTGTGCAACCGGCAGCACAACAAGTCGTAGGCATTGTTTAGATTCCAAAAATAAACGAACTAAAAGCACGCTGTAATTCACCCGTTTTGTCATGGTAGTAGACGAGAACAGTACTGTTTTTGCCTACCCGCGGGACCCGGATGTAGCACGGATGTAGCTTGCGACGTCACGCGTGAACTGGTCTATATCACTTACAAATGCCAACATTGTAATGAGTCCAGTACGGGACAGGATGGGTCGGGGCATGGCTGGAGGCAGCTGGAACACCTAAGGAGGTTAGAGTCATCATCTTATCATCACTAGAGGCAGCCCGGTCACTTATTAAAAGGGGAACAAACTCAATCAGTCTCTGAAGCACAACTTTGACAACTGACACACTGCTTAAATGCCTTTTAATTTGATCTGTAAATACTGAACAGTCATTAGCTTTTCTGTAGGATGAAACATAGACCAGAATTTGTACCTTTGTGCGAAATATATTGCTATTATAAATAAAAGTTGCAAGCGTCCAACTTAGTACCCTGGAAAGAGAAGAGCTATGCTAGCTATAAATGCTATGCTATGCTAGCTATAAATGCTAGCTAGATGTTACAGTAACCACAGTTAGATTAGGTGACTAAAATTAAAGATTAACAGTGCCTTTTAAGTTCTTTCAGAAAATACTTTATCTTAAAGCGTCGTTTGGATGCGTACAAGTTTAAGGAACCCCTACTTACCAGGTAAAAGAGGTCCCAAAGTAGTGCTGAAAGAAGACAGAGGGATGGGAAAATACGTTTTACCGTATGATGGTGACATTTTCTTTTACACAGTTTGAAATTCAGAGGACACTAATGAGTAAAAAATTATTAGAATGGAAAATAAAACCCTAGAGCTAAAGTGAAAAGCAGCTACAACTGCCATCAAGTCATTTCGATAACTGGAAATGAATCTTTTTCCTCGCTGTGGGGGCATTTGCTCATGCTTCTTTTCAGGATTATTATAATTCAACCACATCTAAGGGTTATTAAGCTTGAAGTTCATACCATAGCTTCTCAAACTGATTTAAGTCTGGTTTTGACTTGGTCAATTCAGATGGTCTTTTTGTAGCAATAGAGTAGAGCTTGCTGGTAGTCTTGGAGATCATCGAAATGCTTTTATTTATTTATGTATTTGCAAATGTTAGATGGGTCTTTGCGCACTCTGATCATTTATGCTGCATGGTGGTGAAACAGAAGAAATATGTTTTCACAACACTTTACTGATATATAGGTACTGTAGAGAATGCAGCATTGTGTTTTCTTTTGGGATTTTATGTAAGACGCCGACACAAAAGAGTGCATGAATGTGATATGGAAGAAAAAAGTTGCACCTTTTCTCTGTTTATTACAAATCAAAATGTAAAGTGTGGCGGCCTCTTTATTCCTACACTCTGCATGAACCATTAAATGAAATTTTAATGAAATGAGTTTATTTGCCCTAAATTTGAGCAGGTAAATACGATTATCTGCCAATGGATACACTGCACTTGAAATAAGATGATGGAGATGTGTTGTTCCTATTTTAAGTACAAAAATCTTATTCAATTGGCAGATCATTTAAACCTGCCTGCTCAAATCAAGGACTAATACACTAATTTCTTTTTTTTTTTTGGGGGGGGGGGGGGGGGTTTTCACAGCTCTAGTGGCTTGCTTTTTATGAAAGTAGGCTGACAGGAAGGGGGTGAGACATGCGGCAAAGGACCGCGGGTCGGATTTGAACCCGCGTCAACGACCAAGGCCTCCGCTACGAGCACGCCCAAATGCGCTAATTTCAAGAAAATTTCACTTACTTTAAATTTCCTTTTTTGCTGTGTGGTGCTATTATGTCCAAAAAGGGCCCAACATATTTGATGACATGTAGACAAAATGTCATTTACAGTTTTTATTGATTGCTTTGATGCACCAGTCAACTCAAAAAACACATTTTTCAAAACAGTTAACGCAGAGGCCTAAACAGTGGCACCAATGGCCAAAATTACACATTTTGTTTGCAAAATGCTCCAACTCTGCCAAAACATTTAAAATATGGACCAAAAGCACATTTTGCCCTCAAACTACACAACTTGCACACAAATGTTTAAGCCCTTCCAATCATTCATTACACAAGGGGCAACAAAATACCACACTCAATGTGAATCAGTGCAGCATTGCTGGTCATTGTAGCCAAAGACTGTACGCAGCTTACATGTCAGTGTTATTTGTAGTCAAATTTGCCTTCTTACAAAAAAATGGATCCAGAATCAGATATGCTGTGATGCAAATTATTTTTCATTAGTCACTCTTTTTTTTTAAGATTGTGGTTACAAATTAAATATTCCAACAGAAGATACTAGAGCTGTCTGTCTCTTCTAGTCTTTTCTCTGTTGACGAATAGGCCACATGGCCTCATCTTCATCACACTCAATGTTTTCCCTTGCGATGCACCTAGGGAAAAATCTTCTTGCATGCCTGATCCATCCTTGACATGCCTCTGCATCTATATCATGGGCAGCAGCAGTCATTGCATTGAGCAAGGGCATCTGCTCATAGGGGGCAGTGATCATATACCTTCAATCTCCATGATATATTTGTATATACTGTACACCAACATTACCTGTTCTCCAGTTGAAAAACTCTTACAATGCATGCAGCCGTGTTTCTATTGAGAACAGGTTGGACTCTTTGTCTCGTCTCTCTAAGTAAAGGCCATGATTTACCACATGATCAAATCACAGTTTCCCCGAATTTCCTCTGTAACTTGAGCCTTTCCAGCTACACCTCCACCTCGCACATGGATTCCGCTTCCTCGGACTCCTCTTCCCCTGAGCCATCTACCTCTTACTCTGACTCTTGTCTACCTTAGACCATCCATGCTTGCGAAGAACAACACACAGCATGGCACCTTTAAGGCCTGTTGAAAGGTTTTGTGCAGAAGTGTCAAACCGGTGCTTCAGTGATTTCATACCGATCAAGAAGTTTCTAAGAGCTTGGAACATTTGGTTTCTGTTTGGCTACCACAGCTAAAGCAATGGAGGTTGGACTGCATGAATGACATCTGCGTTAACTGTTTTGCAAAAGGGTGGGGAAAATATGTCAAACCAATGAGAATGGGTTAACTCATTTGCAAGAGGTGTCTTTTGCTCTGCTGAGATGGTGATGATGAAAACTGAGAGGTTGCCAGTTTATTCAAATAGGTCAAAGCAATCAATAAAAACTGTAATTCAGAAAGTAAATGGCCCTACACATATGCCGATGCTTAAACATCAGGCTAAAGTGAAATCTTTGGTTTGGACACAAAGGCTGTTTCTCAATATGCGTACTTGAGCGTTCTCGTGTGCTCGTGACACGTCATCAGCCCCAGCACTGTTCCAATTGCCAAGAACACCAGACCCAGAACGGACCAAATCCCCGAATGTTGTTCTCCCCCCGCCCTCTTTATCGAGCATCAGAGCAGACTTGTGCATTCGTCAGACTGGCCGCTTTCCCAGAATGCACCGTGGCGTAATTTTTTTAGGTATTTTTTAAGCTTTTTTTAGATATTAAAAATATGATTGTTTTAAAAATGTTTTCAGTAAAATATGGTGTAGTCGTGTATAACTAGTTTTGTATGTTAAAAAAAGATAAATAACCTAAATTGTAATTTATTTAACACAAAATATTACCTCTCACATTCAACAATGAATACATTATTCATACAAATATTAAATTTTATGATCAATATTAGTAATAACTTTTATCATCTAAAGACTACTAATAAGAGGAGGTGAAACGCAGGTCCAGACGAGCTGTGTGTGTGGTGATGTCACGAGTACACGAGTACGCTTCTGCTCTAATACACAGATATATGTTCTGTGTGTTCCCGTTCTCCCCAAGTCCGTACTTCTTGTGTTCTTGCCAAGAACGGACTTGACGTGAACACGAGTCCGTACTCGCGGTCTTGTGAACTGAGAAACGGCCAAACACACTTAGATTTTTGAGTTTTCCCTAAAGTATCTCATGTGGCTGCTATAAACATTTTAACTGAAAGGAGGCTGAATAGGAATGAGAAAAATCAATAGTGGCGAGTCCAGTCCAAAGTCTGTGATTTCTCAAAGCCAGGCTCAGATAAAAAGCAAAATGTTCCCCAGATCAGTAACAGTTCAGACATTCAGGTGCAAAACCTGGAGAACAGGAAAAACCAGAGCCATTAGTACGTTAGCATTAGTATTAGCATTAGCATGTTATTACTGAGCTATGAGCTCCTTGGAGCGTCACTGTTGTAGTCCAGATGGAAATGTATCATCCCTAAACAATCTGTTTTTTATTATGAGTCAATAAAGGAATAAAACTAACTCCCTAATCGCTTAAAAAATTACTACAGACTAAGCAATCTTTCTTGCGGAAACAAGAAAATGGATTTGGAGAATCCAATTATGTGATCATTAATTCTTAGTTCTTAAGATATATTACCTGGATGAATGTTTATATTTTATGATTAACATAATATGTTTTGTAACATTGGATTTTTGGGTGGTATTTTATCTACAGAACGTTAAATTGACATTTACAGTTGTTTCTGCACTAACATCGCAGTTTTTCCTTTTACTAAGTAAAATAGTATTACAACAGGAAGTGCCAGTTGAGACAGGATAAGTGAAGTATTCATGTCTTGAGGGAGCATTCACTCATGCTTCTGAACACAGTCTAAAAAACAACAGCTACATTTCATGGTTACAATTTAGGCTGAACACAGAAATCTTTGCGAGTCGAAAATACCAGAAATATAACGTTTTCTCCAGCACAAGCTAAAGGCGTGTCATCCAATGTTTATAACGCTGCGTACAACATAGATTCAGACTCTTCAACGACTCTTAAACTTGTTAAATATCTGACCTGTTCACGGTCTGCCCAGGTTCTTTTATCTGGTAATGTGATGTTTCTATTGTAGACTTCTGTAATAATAAAAAGACTCTTCAAACCGTAACTATATTTTACCATATTTCATCTAAAAGGCAGAGCAATGTTTACAGTTTCAGTACTGGGTTCTCATAACAACACAACCGGTACCTGAGAACCCCGTTTGTGTGTCCACCCATTCAGGGGCGGGCACAGTATGATGGTGGAGAAGATCATCCTGTAATGCAGACGTTTCCTAGCTGACACATTCTTCCCTAAACAGTCATTCTGTCCAATCCAAGTCTGTCAGTCTCTTTGCCTTCAGAGTCTGTTTAACTGTAATTTCCATGGCAACCGACCTTGCAGTCCAGTCTCTGTAATATCATAATCTCTTACAAACATGTTTTATCCATGTTTAATCTAAGACTTATTTTTACTTACTTTATCATTATTCTGTCTTTGTTCATTTTATTTCTTGTTCTGAGAAAAAACGCAGCTTTGCGGCAATGGTGACAACCGTGTGCAATGACAAATAATCACTGTTTCTTATCTTATCCAAGTGAGAGTTTCGTTCAAGTCTTGCTTCTTGAATGTTTTTCTAAATAACAAACTTAAAAATAACTGAAATGCTTTAGTTCTGCCCTCGTACTATATCTATAATTTAAAAAAATAATGACTCAATGTATGTATTCATGCATAGCGGCTTGCAAATTTATCTCTTGAACTGTTTAACATCTTGTGATATTACAACTGCAAACTTCAGTGTAATTTCTAAGGATCTGATGTCTGTCCTCTCGGACTACTTCTGAATTTCACCGAGAACGCTGCTGTAAACTCAGCAGTTTCTACCGCTGTCTGTCAGAGCCCCCCCTCCACACCAATGCACATTCAACCCATTCAAACCAGGACTCCGGGGCTGCTCCACACCTGTTAAATACCTTCACTTAGGAATCCCAGAGACATTGGAAAAGTTCTAAGAGGCAAATAAAAACCTTCCTTTTTGAGAGAAATGTTCAACATTAGTGGTACATCTGTGTTTTTATTACCTCTTGCTGGTGAGATTTTATCTGTTGTTATGTCTGCAGACAATTTTGTTTTTTCACTTGTTATGCCGTACGTTCAGATGGTTTTAAAATTCAAACTGCTTTACAAGTAAAATGCCTTATTAAGATTATAAAACCTCACCACACCTTCATTGTTAGACGGTGTGCTCATGTTCGTTGCTCTTTTCTCTACTGCTTGTTCACTAATGTTCCATAAAAGCACCCCGAGGCCTTCACAAAACAGCTCAGATTCAATTACACACAACAGATACATAATAAACAGGTGACCTCTGAAGGCAATTTTTTGCACTGGATTTCATTTAAGGGCACCTGTTATGTGCTTTGGGCACATTATAATTATGTTTGTCTATTTTTTTTCTAGATTGTTTTGTATAGACTTTAGTTGAAAGATTTTTTTGTTGATAGATTTTGGAGTTTGGATCATTTTTTATTTTGTTTTGGTAATTTGATTACATTACTGTAAGTGCAGAAATGAAGCAGATTTCTTTGTCATCTTTAATAAAGGGCCTTGAGCCATTATTTGTTCTGAATTTGTGCTATATAAAGAAACTCAGCTGAATTAAAATAGAATTCTGCAGAAAATTGAGTAAATTTCATAGATTTTTAAAATGATCTCTGTGTACATGAAAAGGGTTATAGGGGCTCTCACAAAGTACTTACTGAAACCGTTTGCACCAAATACATTTTGACACGGACATAAATCCTTATCATTAAATAATTATTTCACTTTATTTTTTTGCAGCTCTAGTGGCTTGCTTTTTATGACAATAGGCTGACAGGAAGTGGGTGGAAGAGGGGGAGAGACATGCGGCAAAGGACCACAGGTCGGATTCGAACCCGGGTCAACCACATCGAGGACTAAAGGCCTCCGTATATGGGTCACACTACCCACATGTTTAGCAAAGAGGAGGAGTACACCCTAGGCAGGTCGCCAGTATGATACATCACTAGATCAATTTATTCGTTTAGAGATAAAAATGTATCAGACTGTTAAATTATTACATAACAAATGCACTCTGGTCATTTGTAATTACTTCAGAATCATAAAAAACAGCCCTTTTCATGATTGCATTTCTTTTAATTCCACTTAATGGATGAAAAAAGATGTTGTTTGTATGTGAAGCATCTTTTGGCATATTTCACAAGCAAAGTGTTTACATTCTGCATTTCAAGCACAATTTAGACAATATCTGTGATTAGACTTTTTTTTTTCATTGTTTCAGGCAGATATCACTGGGAGGTAGGAGCGATTCCTCCTTTCCTGACCCCTTTTTTCTATAAAGCCAGACTTCTCAATCTTCTCCTAAACCAACAATATTACGAGCTTTCTTCAGGCTGTATACTTGTCATAATGCGAACAGCAAAACTTCGAGAATACAAAACCATTTCCTCTGGCTGGAATTTACCTACAACCATCTGTAAATATGGGCAGGCTTTCCCCTAAACACACACATGAAGCCTCCTCTGAATTTTGACAGACAAGGCAAGGAAAGTTTATTTATATAGCACTTTTCAGTAAGAAGATGATTAAAGGGGTGTGTATGAACAGGAAAAAAACATTACAGAGGGAAATATTACATAGAAAAAGAAAAACATTACATTAAGAAAGTAATAAGTAAATCCTTGACAAGAATATTAGTGATGAAGTTTCACTTTATCACTAATATTCAAAGCGTAATTGTTTCTATTCATACATTAGCAAACATACAGAAAGCATAAAATCACAGTACTTAATTGTTTCTATTCACAAAAAGAAATAGACTAGGTAGATCCTTGGGGGTTTCTGATCTAAAGTAATTTTGACCAACTTTTCTAAAGCTACAACTAGAATTCTTTTGTTTCATTGTAAAAAGAATAAGCTAAGTAAATCCTTGACTAGATTTTAGTTTCACTGGAACAAGCTTCATGACTAATTGTTTTTATGAACAAGGATTAGCATTTTACTAATAATCAAGGGTATTTGTGATTACTTTTTTGAGAACTCTTTTTATTAATCATGTATTTCCGTAAATAATTAGATACAAGTGTCTTGTAAATAATAATTAAAGGTCATGCAGATCAACCATATTTAGCTGTTTGAAAAACATAATGCATTTACGGATCATCTGTGGTAAAATAAGGGAAATGAGTGAGTTGTTGTTGCTTTGTTGAAATTTACCTGGCTAAAGCATAAAGTTAAACTTTCTTACTTGCCCCCTGTGAACGGGCTTTACCCAAGGCGTGTATATAAAACATGAGCTGAGGTTTGGGGTGTAAGCAGGAAAGTGGTGATTACAGTTGTATGTTTGAGAATCTGTTGAATCAGTTCATTATAAATACTGTAGGGCTGGATGATAATTCAACAACGATACAATCTCTCTCTCTCTCTCTCTCTCTCTCTCTCTCTCTCTCTCTCTCTCTCTCTCTCTCTCTCTATATATATATATATATATATATATATATATATATATATATATATATATATATATATATATATATATATATCTCGGTGATTAAAAAAAGGGTCAATAAAAAGTTCAATAGAATAAAAGTTTTCCTTTCTTTTGCATTCTAGCCATGTAGGTTAATATTACAGTATTTACATCCTGCCAACCAATCACAACACAGACCCAGGAAATGCTCCGTCACCAAGCTCCGCCCCCTTCAAAGAGTTCAGAGAGCATGCGTTCTTTGAACTTTTTTAAAAACTTGTAGTTTTGGTAAAAAGTTGGTTGAATGAAGGGTTGAGTTTGAATTCAGTGTTTCTTTATGTTCTGTATCTAAACATAGGTCGATAAGCAACAACATAAAATGGCCAGGGCTGCATAATTATCGATATCGATCGAATATGATTTCTATTTTATCAATATACCTTTTTTTTCTATATGGTCCAGCACTAAGATACTGATTTTCCAAAGATCTGCGGTTCTTAATCACATTAAGAGATTGCAGTTCTGCACAGCAATTATCACAACTTTACATGATCGCTTTATGTGTTTTATTTTTTTTCATTTTATTTGACTAAAATCTGAATCATTTTTCACTTTCCGCTGTCTGTGGCGACCACAGGGATTCTGGACAATGAGGACATCCGTGCGATGATGCAGGGCTGCAGCATGGTGAAGGTTCGCTCTCTGAGGTGGCAGAAGAGCCGGAGCCTGCGGCTGCTGGACGACGGGCTCACCGTGTGGTGCGAGACGACGAAAAGCTCCCGCAAAGGCAAATCCCAGCAGACGTGTAAGTTGGACTGGAAGCTGTTTGTGCAAAGTGGTCATCAGCAGGATAGGATTGTATAGATTTATGGTAAACAACAAAACAATTACCGTACAGGAAAAGAACTTAGTTATGAGAAGGGGAGGGGGGATGCTGAGAATGCCCAGCAACAAATATTGTCCTCGGGAATGAGAGGAAAGGAAACTCAAGCATAATCAAAATGGGCCAAAGGTTCAGCACTACCTACAGGCAGTCCACTTGGACCATAACTCACACGCTCCAATCAAATGTTTCCAATCTAAAACTGGATTAAATCATGTTTTATTGTCACTCAAATATTAGTGCATGCTTGAAAGAGCAGAGTAGCCCAAAAAAAGAACAGGCCCCGTCAGGTAATAGCATTTGTTCCTGTTTCCAGCGGAGAAGAGAAAGGTGAAATAACGTACAGACAAACAGGGGTGAGTCTAAGCGATTTAATCACAGCGGGTGACTGCAGGACCTAAAACAAAAAGGATAACCAGAGATCAGTACAGCTCCTTTCCCCTGTCTTTCAAATCTCAGCCAGCTACATGTGTCAGCAGCACAGAAACTCAAAAGAGGTTAGACTTGATTCCTAACCCGTCTTATTGTTGCATATTTAACAGGGATTATGTTTGTTCTTATGCTTCCTTAATATTCTCCCTACTACAATATTTACGGCTTAATTCAGACAAGTCGCTTCTAAGGGCCCGGTCATTCTCTTTTTGAGAATATTTGGTAATTAACCCGGTACAGTGGGACATTGTGTTGTCTCATGCAGAATGTAGATAATGTCGGAGTTATGCCTGGAATCAGATTCAGGATGCTAGCGTAGGAACGTGTTAAAGCTCACGCTGGTGGACGACGGACTTTTCTCTGAATAAATTGGGCTCATGATTTTCTGAAATGATTCTCACGCCACAACTCTCTTCACGAATCTACGAGAACGTAATCACCTCATTAGGCTCAGCAGTTCCATTTATTTTTTTTCCCTTTTTTTTTAAACAAACAGCAACTCTGTGCCTTTAGGCATCTGGATGTGACAAAGATGATTCGCTGGAGTTCAAACCTGAGCTTCGGCACTGGGAAGAAAGGAGATTTAAGTGACTTTGAAGGTGGCGTGGCTGTTGGAAAGACTGATCTGAGTGTTTCTGAAGAGCTACCATTTCTCTGCATCACAGATAATCTCAAGTGGGGGTCTCTGCAGTAAGAGATGTGGGTGGACTTTGCTTGAGACATGATTGGTCCGATAATCTTCTGATAAAGTGAAAATATCCTGTTAGCAATAGCCTTGTGTATGAAGATGCTTTGTTAATGTTAAGGTTAGAGGAGAATGGGCAGAATGGTCCAAGATATGAAGGCAACATTAGCTTAAATACTAATTCATTTCTTACTGCTACGGTATGTGGAACACCATCTCTTTCCCTTACTTTTCTATATTACAAACACCTGATAATGCTTGGGAAACTAACTAAATTAGGTTTTTCTCAGATTCATGTAGAAATTGCATGCTTTATTTTTGATTTGCCACATCACACCTTGCTTTTCAACTTACTGAATGAATGTCCTCTCGTGCTAAAAGTAAAAAAAAAAAAAAAAAAAAAAAATCAGGTGAGGACTGGACCTGTGGTTCTGAAACTAGGTCTGGGGAAAAATGCCAAGCAAAGCACCAACATTTTTCTACAAGCAGAATAAAGACACCAATGTCCACAAACTGTGCAATAAAAAATCCATGTAACCTGCTGTCACCACTTGTCAGGTTTTGACATTATGCTGATCTATTTTGGTCAGGATGCATTAACTTCCTTGTTTACTCATCACCGCTGCGTCAAATCAGGAAAATGTGAATGGACCAACTGAAATGTTTGCTAACCTTTGACCTTGTTAATAAATGAAACATGTTTTCTTGAATCCCTGTGTAATACGAGCATGTAATGGGTGGCTGATATGAGAACATTAAAATCACACACAGAAATATTAACGTTTTACAGCTGATATAACAACAGAATCAAATTTTTCCATCTCATGAAGCTTTACTGCACTGTTGTTCGCTGATGTAAATGGAAAAATATATCTCTCACTTTCTTTTATTGCCCCGACCTTTGTCTCTTGGTTCAGGTTGACGGTGAAGTTCGGTTTAAGTCTGAGAGACTTACAGGGTGGGGAAGAGGGCAGGCTGATGGCCTTCTTGATTGTGTCGCAGCCAAAAATAGAGTCGTTCAAAAACACGCCCTCCAACGATGACAACAAAGCCACATGAGACCAGACTAACCACTTCAGCGGATAATGACATGCTTTGCACGCTGCTGAGGATCAAACCTGGCTTTGCTTAGTTTCTGGGCTTTTTTTTCACCCCCAGCCTCTCAGGGTCCAGTTTTATCTGACGTCTGCAGGTACGGACTGTTGTGTCTAATGCTCCAAAGCACTCGGCTCAAAATCCGCCTCCTGAATGTCCCACTGCGGGACTCCGAGAACAGACACAAGCATGTGTCCTCTGCGTCGTTTCTGGGATAACCACAAGGAAAGAATGTGGAGTAATTTTGAAGAGGTGGGGAGATGAGGCTTTTATGGTCCTTAGCGGGAGAATGAGGCTATTGTGAAGACAGACGCTGGTTGTTGCACAACTGGGTGATCAACAGACTGTGGGCCTCTTGGTGCAGAATCACAGTAGCTGAACTGAGCAAATATGTTAAAGTCAGGAGTCAGTTCAGCTTTACAGATCTAGAGTCTGATAACTCGCCCCATCCTTCATTGGAACGTATTTTACATAGCTAGATGTTTTCAATTTTCAGCTGCATTTAAAAGATGGGGTTTTATTAGGCCGTTTAAAACCGGAACAGGCTTTGATCGAAACCATTCGATTCCAGTTCTGGCTGTATGTTTAGTTTTTTTAGACCTGCTGGAAGGCCAACCTTCCCCCCAGCCTCCAGCAGGCGATGTTCCAGGATTACCATCTATCTGGCTCCATCCATTTTCTTCTGCAACTGTGTCCAACTTGTCCCCGCAACATGATGCTGCCATTATTGTGGGTACAGTGGGGATGGTTTGTTCAGGGTAGTGTATAGTGTTAGTTTTGTAGAGCGCATGACTTCTAGGGTTCGTTTCAGCATCTCCCACCTGAGGTGTGGCTCTCTGGAGCTCCTCCAGAGTAGCTGTGGGCCCCTTGGCTGCTTCTCAGATTAATGATCCCCTGACCCAGCATCAATTCAGCTTGATTCAGATTTGAACGTCTACTGCACTCTATCCATTTTCAGGTGACGCACTGAACCGTGGCCCCGTGAGATGTCCAAACCTCTGGGTTTAATTTGATATTCTAACCCTGCGTTAAACTTCTCCCTCACTTGTTTGCTGCTTCCATTGAGCTGCTTAATCATGTTTGTTCACTAATGTTCTCTAATCACTCAGGGCTTTACAAAGCAGCTGTATACTGAGATTAAACAACACACAGGTGGACGCTGTGTAATGGTTAGGTGAAAGGATGCCGGTTGGATTTTCTCTTAATTAAAGAGGATTGCAAATCCAGGCGACTCTTCAGATTTTTATATGTAAAATGTTTTGTTTATCATATTACTTGAACTCTCTATTTATACACTTCTACGTCTTGGTCCTATTACATAAAATATCAATGGCATACATTAAAGTTAGCAACTATAATGTTAGAGATATTAAAATAATTTTGATTTCAATGCCACTGTATGATCTGATTTACATTTCTGCTCATTTTCAACAACACAAACTATATAGTTTTGCCTATAGGTTTCCAATTTACTCTAAGAGAATTTCATTATCCGAGGCAATAATGTACAAAATTACATTTAGTCAGCAGTGTATAGGTAAAAATTGGGTAATGCCTTTATTATAAAATGCTTTAGATACATTTAAAAGCTGTGTTTGTTACCCTTGTAATTAAAGAAACATGTTGCATTAAACTCTACTGGAACTCTCCAGAAATAGTTTCATAATTAAGCTTTGAACGTAGAAAAGGCTAAAACGCGATCCCGGAAGATTAGCATTAGTAAATAATCAAAATCACGTAAATGCATACCTGATGTATCCTTCAAAGGTTTCATGCACATACACTCCATATTCATTGTAACCTTGCTGGCTTGCGAGAGGCCCAGGAAGAGGTCGTAGCTTTAAATAATGCCTCAAAGATGACCGGCCCCTTCCTCACCTGACTGAATCTCATTAAGAGCTTGTGGGCTCTTCTTAAACGTGAGATTTACAGATTTGCGGCTCTTAGAAAAGCCCCTGCTGCTTCAGCAAATGTTAATTGTGATCAAGAAACTCATGGAGTCCAGTAATGAACGGCTCATGAAGTTGTTAAAGTAAAATGGCTTCCATGTAAATTAACCCCATAGTCATACCTGGGGGAAAAAAAAAAAAAAGCTGCATAGTAGGTTTGGCGTGCATCATTTTATGCACAGCTTCTATCATTTAAAACACAGAGATTTCAAACTAAAGGTTGGGGATTTGAGTTTTATTTCACAACCTTCGAACTTTACAATCTGTTTGCTTTGGAGAGATTTGCAACACGTTACAAGATCTGACCTTTAGCAGCTCTGCGTGTCGTTGGCGGTCTCCTGCTTTAAAGATTCAAACAAGCCCAACTCTGCCTCTGTTTTTACCCCCCAGTTGCTGTGACAGAGGTGGATTGTGTGCGCGAAGGCTGCCAGTCGGATGCTCTGAGGCGACTGTCGGGGACAGTGCCGGAGGAGCAGTGCTTCACAGTGATCTTCAAGGGATCCAGGAAGAGCCTGGACCTGATGTGCCCCTCTGCCCAAGAGGCCCAGCGCTGGGTGCGAGGCATCCGCTTCTTAAAGGAGCGCGTCAGCTGCATGACGCAGAAGGAAAAGTTGGACCAATATCCTGTTAGAGTATATTATCTAAAAGCAAATCCTGAGGCAGCACTGCTATGGTTACCTGCACTGAGCGTAACTGGGGTGAGAAGTACTGTAATTATTACGTTTCAAAAGTCCCCTCTAAATATAGTCCAACTATTGATGTTAATCATACTCTCTCAGGTTAGACTGAGTCTCAGTATCAGACGACTATCCATGGTGCTGTGTATTTCTATCTACAGTTCCCTCCACATTTATCGGCACTCCTGGTAAAGATGCATAGAGAGCCTTCAAATGAATTTATCTTTACCTTTGGTAGCCTAATGTCACACTGAAATCCAACGTTTAATTTACGTGCATTATCCAGTGTTTTGCCTACAGCACATCACTTATCAGGGATCTCAGGGGTCTCGAACTCCGGTGATCAAGACTTGGTATCCAGCAACTTTTAAATGTGTCCCTGTTCCAACACGTCTGAATCAAATGGCTGCGTCTTCAGCATGCAGTCAAGTTTTTACAGAGGTCTGATGAGGTTCTCATTATTTGATTCAGGTGCTTTGAACCAGAAACTGGTCTAAGGGTTGCAGCAGACTGACCCTCGAGGCCTGCGATGGAGTGGCGACCTGTCCAGGGTGTACCCCGCCTCTCGCCCATTGACAGCTGGAGATAGGCACCAGCAACCCTCGCGACCCCAATAGGGATAAGCGTGTTAGAAAATGGATGGATGAATGGATGACCCTCGAGGCCTGATGTTTTCGAGTCCAGGGTCTTTTTTTTTTTTTTTTCTGAGATGCTGGATTTTTAAAAATGTATTTTAAATGTTCTTGCATTTCAAACAGCTAATAATGCCAGGGCTTGAAACAAGCTTTCCACAGCCTTTGGGAGACTAACAGACCCACAGCATCACAGATCCTCCACCGTACTGAAGATATCAGTTATATTTTCTCACATAATCTCATCTGACCAAAACACAGAATTCCAAAAAGTCTACTTAATTCAATTCAATCTTTTTTATACAGCGGCAGTTCACAACTCATCATCTCAAGGCACTTTAGAAAGTCATTTCAATCAAATCATACACAGATTAGAAGAATGCGTCGAGTCATTGACAAGCAGCATTCACTCCTCCTGAAAGAGCGTAGAGCCACAGTGGACAGTCGTCTGCATTGTGTTGTTAACTTTGCAGCAATCCCCCATACTGAGCATGCATGTAGCGACAGTGGAGAGACACACTCCCCTTTAACCGCAAGAAACCTCCAGCAGAACCAGAACCAGTGTGGACGGCCATCTGCCACGACCAACTGAGTTTAGAAAAGACAGAGCAGAAACACAAAAAGAACACAGAAGCACTGATCCAGCAATCTTTTCTATGTTATAGAGGGTAATGGCAGACAATCCGCCCCTCAGGATGGCTAAACAGAGTGCCAAGCCAGATGTAGCTAATATGAAGAGAGATAAAAAAAGAGAAAATATAAAGTTAAAGGTTAAAATAACATCAGTTAATGCAGAATTTGAGAATAGTAGGATAATTCAAAGTGAGGGAAATAGGTTTTAATGTCCTCAAGCAGCCTAAGCCTAAACAGCATAACTCAGGATAATCTAAGCCTCCCCAACTATAAATTTTAGCAAAACGTTTTAAGCCTAGTCTTAAAAGTAGACAGGGTGTCTGCATCACGGACTAAAACTGGGAGTTGTTTCCACAGGGGAGGAGCCTGATAAATATCTGCCTCCCATTCTACTTTTAGAGACTCTAGGAACCACCAGTATACCTGCAGTTTAGAAATACTCTGTTATATTTAAGAAAATTCACATGATTATGTTTGTGGTGCTTGGTCAGTAAAGTTTTTTTTCTTGCCATTCCTCTCAAACAACTTGCTGGCATTTAGATGGTGTCTAATACTCTAATAGTGATCTTCATTAATTCATTTTATTTTTTACCCAAGTTAAAGTTACACTAGAGAGTTTATATGATGGAGAGGTGTGGCTATATTGAGCTGTGAACCTGTAGAAATATACTTTTTTCTCTCCTGTATGACACCGGTTTTATTGCCTCGCTCTTTTCTTGGCAGGAAAAGGAGCTAAATGCCAATTTGACACGTCTACAGAAATTTAAGCCCCAGTTGTTTCAGCCGGGTCCTCATCCAGTTATGTTTGTCTTAGTTCCACTAGTTTTCCTCAGGCCAGTAGCGTTTTTCAGGTCAGCACACATCTGCTTTCAGGGAGCGACATGTTCTCTTGTCTTTCCCGTTTTGAAGAATGGCTTGTCATGTCCATATTTATGTCCCATAAAAAGGGAAAGTCATAGATTACTAAATAAACCCGATCAACGTAAAAAAGTTTAAACTACCAAAATGATTCAGGTATAATTTCTAATCAGAGGTTTTTGGAGTGCTATTCTGATTATTATTGAAACGGTAACTTATTATCCATTCATCCATTTTCTGACCCGCTTAATCCCTCATGGGGTTGCGGGGGTTGCTGGTGCCTATTGGTAATTTATTAATGGGCTATTAATGTAGTGAAATCAAAGTTGCAGTTTTGCCATATTTTTCAGTGCAAGATCATGCATCATGACCCAGCTGAGTCTTCATTCATGTCTTAATGTTTCGGTGTGCAGTTTTTTTTTCTTTAACTCCCTACAATTGGATTCGAGGCTATCTGAAGCGCGCAGATGAGAACCAGGATGGTAAGATGACCTACGACGAGGTCAAACGGCTGCTGCAGATGATCAACATCGACCTGAATGAGCAGCACACTCGCTGTTTATTCAAGGTGGGGGTCATAACTCAGGCTCTGTGTTTGAAGTCACCATATCAGCTAAAGTCAGTGAGCGGACGTAGTAAGATGTAGAGTTTATCTGTCTGGTTAGTGTGTTTTCATTTTTCATAAACTCCAGTTCATGTCAACAAAGCTCCGCTCTGCATGTTTATCTGCTCTGTGAGAGCTTATTTCTTCATATAGCTGGAATCGCTGCCTGCTGTGTCAGCGCTTTGTCCTAGCAATCTCTCGTTTTCATGCTCACCATATTTTAAAAAGTGTTCAGAGCTGTGTCGTGTTATTTCCGAACCAGGAGTGCGAAGCGGTTTCATAACATATGGTATATTCTGGTATATTTTCTGTGCTGTGTGTCCCAGCGCTGTGACAAAACCTGCGACGACCGTCTGGATCACAATGAGATCGAAGAGTTCTGCAGGGAGATCATGCGGCGACCCGAGCTGGACGCCTTGTTCAGGCACTACTCCAGCAACGGTTCTGTGCTTTCCACTGCGGAGCTGCGCGACTTCCTGGGAGACCAGGGAGAGGACGCCTCGCTGAAAAACGCTCAGAATCTCATATTCACCTATGAGTTCAATGACAGGGGTAGGTCCCTAAATCCAGCTGTTAAAGGAATAAAAGGGGGAGGAGGATTTTATATTTGTGTCGGCTTTTATGAAGAAGTCATAACAGTGATTATGTCTGGAAACAAAAACTGCACAGGTTTCAAATAAGTCTTGCTGTTGCATAAATGATAATGTTACATTGTTTTATGGTGGCACTAAGTAGTTAACATGAGTACAGTAAAGTGCAAAATTGCTAAATTCATTATTTCAGGGAGCCAGACTTTCATCCAGAGTGATTTTAATCAATAGTTCTTCAGTCTTTCTGAAGTCCGTGTTTGTACTTGTTTTCTGTCCAGATCCTGAACATTTTCAGATATTTATTGAGTAATAATTTTAACCTATAGATTTGCTATGCTGACACCTAGCTGGCAACTTGGCAAAAAACAATATTCTTTGGGAACAATAGTCTTTCATGTACCTAGTTACCAACTGCCCATCACGAAGACACAATTTCTTCCCATTTAGTTAGTTAACCTATGATAAATCCCGATAATAAGACAGTTTCATATAAAATATGGTATTTTATCCTCGACAAGCTGATTAATAAAGAGTGATAAACTGAAGCCTTTGCAAACATTGAATAATCCACTGCCACCATACAGGTTTCCTCAGCTTTTCCCTTTTTTGTCACACTTAAATGTTTCAGAACAAAAGATAAATGTTAAAATCAGACACGGTTAGCCTGAGTAAATAGAAAACGAGTTTTCAAATGACAATTTCATTTATGAAGAGAAAAAATGGTTCTATGTTAAGAAAGTGGTTCTATGTGGTTCTATGTTAAGAAAGTAATTTCTCCCCCCGTTGAATCAAGGATGAACTTTTATTCAACATAAGCTGAGTACATTTTGGTGTCAAAAAAGGATTAAAAAAAATCCAGAAAAGATTGAAATGGAACCTGTTTGACAACACAAAGTAGGCAAACATATCCCATACATGCCACACCCTGACCTACAGAGCAGATGGCAAACCAAATAATTGACTCATTGCGGTCTGGAAAGGGTAACAAAGCAATTTTAAAACCAGCGAACCACCAAGAGCCATTATCCGCAAATGGAGAAATCATGAAATTGAGGCGAAGTCTTTTAGCAACTCAGTCTTTTACAAAATATTTTTTGGAAGCAATTCCTTAATTTTTTTGTGTAATTATATTTCTTGAATTTTTAAGTTTTGTTAATTTTTTTAAATTAAATATCCATAAGTCCAAGCCGAAGCATACAGGCTGTCATAGTGGGTCTTTTGAATACAAAAGGCTGTAGGTACGTTGCATTCACTGGCCTAAAAAAAACGTTGGATTTTTTTATATGTTGTCTGTAAAGCTGGAAGTTCTCCGACACAAGCCGATTATTGGTTCATCTCTAGATAGTTTAGCTACGACCCGAGAGCACACCTGCAACAAGCATCTAAAAATGAACATTGTTGACTGAAACTTTTCACCTTGTATTGCAGCTCAGAAGAAGTTGTGCATGACACAGAGCGGTTTCACAACGTATATGCTCTCTATGGAAAACGACGTCTTTAACCCAGACCACGGCCAGATCTACCAGGACATGACTCTTCCCCTGGCCCATTACTACATCTCCTCGTCACACAACACCTACCTCACCAAGGACCAGGTCACCAGCGACAGCAGCACCGAGCCTTACATCCGGTGCGTTGACAAGGAGGAACCAAACCTCTTTGAGGAGCTTGGTTTTAACTATGGCATCAGACCAAATTAGCCGTGGCGTAACGTGTCTGCGTTCTCTCTGTCAGGGCTCTGAATCAGGGCTGCCGCTGTGTGGAGCTGGATTGCTGGGATGGGGATAAAGGTGAGCCTGCCATCTACCACGGCCACACCTTTACCTCCAGAATTCCCTTTAAGGAGGTGATTGAAACCATCAACCAGTACGCCTTTAAGGTATGACTCACCGCTTATACCTGTTCCTCTCTCTGTCGCGTAACGTTCTTGCCTTCACTGCTCACAGCGCTTCCTGTAGTTTTTTTCTTTCTAGTTTTGATGCACACTGATAAGCACTGAATGCGTTTAGCATTGCCTAAATGGGCATTTTCTTCACCCTGCAGGCGTCTCCGTACCCTCTGATCCTGTCCTTGGAGAACCACTGTTCTGTGGAGCAGCAGGCTGTCATGGCCAAACACCTCCGCACCATTCTGGGCAAGAAACTGCTCACCGAGCCTCTCAGCGACCTGCCGCTAAAAGAGCTGCCTTCCCCTGAAGTACACGCTCCCACGCACACAGCTGGGTTCTCTTTCAAAATCTCTCAGGCAATCTGGTTTTCTGATTAAATCATTTGTACCAATGATTTTTTTTCTTCTTCTTCTTCCAGGAGCTCAGGGGGCGTATCCTGGTGAAGGGGAAGAGGAACACTCCTCACCTTGGTCAGCTGGGAAAGAACGGGAGCTTCGCCAGTTTCTCATCGAGCTGTGAAGACGAACAAGCAAGCATGAACAAGAATGACCCCGCAAAGGTCAGTTAGGCCATTTCAGACGTTTCAGACCTGAGAAGCATTAAAAGCAAACGTTTAACCAGATGAACCTGTGTCCTTTTCCATTAGCAGAGTAGTTCCAAGATGAGCAACGAGTTGTCGGAGCTGGTGGTGTACTGCAAGAGCGTCTCCTTCCGAGGCTTTGAAAGTGTATCTAAATTACCTCCAGATGAAATGTCTTCTTTTTCGGAAAATGAAGCGCTCAGGCTCATCAAAGACTCTGGTATAAACGGGGGAAATAAAACAAAAGATTCCTTTTTTTGTGTGCAGCTTGGCCTGCTGGATGTGCAATCATCCTCCAGTGCTTCACTGCATGCTGTTTTCTGTCTTTTCGCATGCAGGAAAACTTTTTGTACGGCACAACAGCAGGCAGCTGAGCCGGATCTACCCCTCTGGCCAGCGCCTCCAATCATCCAACTTTGATCCTCAGGAAATGTGGAACGGCGGCTGCCACATGGGTGGGTGGTCAGCAAGCTGGGATCAGATCAGCAGTTTAGATTTGTTTGATTAAAAAGGTCATCCTTTTGCTGGATGGAAAATATTTTCTCTTTCATTTCTACTCATTTCTGCTTGACTGATGATTTTTTCATGTTTCTGTGTGACTTCGTTGTTTTTTTTTTTTTGCTGTGCTGTTGGCTTCACTTCCCTCTCTGTGTTCTTCAGTGGCTCTGAACTTCCAGACGCCTGGTGAGCAGATGGACCTCCACCAGGGTCGCTTCCTCCCCAATGGTCGCTGTGGATATATTCTGAAGCCCAGATTTATGTGCAGCCCGACATCCGACTTTAACCCCGAGAACACGGGCGGAGGCCCCGGACACACCCCCACCCAGCTGACCATACGAGTGAGCTGTGTACACTGTTAGAGCCGAGCCTATTTAAAGCAAATGGTGCTAACTATTTTTTCCAGCCGTTGTACTGATTTGCTTCTAGCAGAAAGCAGGACATTTTTTTTTCTTTTCTTTTTTTTTTTAAGTAAGCCAAAATATGAAAACATTTGGTGTTTTTTTTGTTGTTTTTTTTTTTACTCTGCACATTATTTTCGTTTAGTTTCGGGACTTTTCAAATGGCCAAATAACTTATGTGTTTAATTCGCAATCTCATTGTTCTTTATTGTTTTTTTTAGATAATATCTGCTCAACAACTGCCGAAGATAAACACGGAGAAAGCCAGCTCCATCGTGGACCCGCAGGTGGTGGTGGAGATCCATGGGGTGGCTATAGATAAGGCCAGGAAAAAAACCCACCGCATTGACAACAACGGTAAAAAGCTCTCCACATAAACTAATTGGCCTTGTGCTGGTATCAAGGTATGATGAGTATTAAAACAGTTGAAGTTGAATATTAATGGTACTGAATTAATATGATAATATAAATTTACCTTTATTTATAAACAAGCAGCAGCAAAAAGGAAAAAAAAATGTGACAGTGAATTTACAAATGGCAAATATAGAAAACGAGAATGACCAGTGCAGCTAAGACAGTCTGAAGACGTCGTGCACTATAAGTAAAAATGGTAAGGTACTAGATGCTGTGTTGTTGTAGTGAATTTTCCAGGGGGTATTTCAGATAGGGTGGCATATAATGATATAATATATATAATATAATTGAGGAGCCTTGTACTACGAAGACAAGCTACTCCTGAGTCTCTCTGGTTTTGTTCCCAGCTAACAGCGTGATAACCAGACAAAAGGGGTTCTGTCGGACAAAAAAGGCAACTTCACGTTCAAAAACAAGCCCAAGAAACCACAACTACTGACTCACAAAATTTACAAGTGACTTTAGAGAAAAAAAAGCCCAAAGTCGCTTACAACAAGCAGACTATGCAACACTGAAGCTCACATCCTCATGGACTGTATGATTGTAGCCAAATAAACGTAGCCTACCTGCACAGATGCTGCAGTGGCTGGTATTGGGTCTGGACATTCAAGTGTTGACTCCTCACCAATGTAGAGAGCACATAGCTGTTGTAGAAGCCAATATGTATATAAGTCTATATAAGAAAGGAAATCATGTGTGTATGGGTGTGTGTTTCACTGGAAAAGGCAAATCGGTTTTGACCACTTGGCCGGGAAACGCTGTCTACCCACGGTTGGCCGTTTGTATCATTTTTGTTTTTATAAGCAAGCAAAAGTGGGAATAAATCGGCTTTTAACTGCAAGAACAGCGTATGGACATTTCCTGTTTACCATCTCACCCCGGCATATGCGCGTCAACCATAAGATTCCGGTTTAAAAACACTTAAAAACACTCCAGTGGCTTTAAGTGTTGGCGTAGCCCCTACAGGTGTCTTTGGTCAGATTCCACAGTGAAGTCCTCTCGGTTATAAGCTTGTATCCAACACTTACATTTCTTGCCAATTCTTCGGGGTTTAGGAAAATCAATGGAAAAAAACTCCCTTCATTGGGTCACGATCATCATATTGTGAGTCACTCCAGCAAATACCAACACAGCAGTGTTTTGTTGTTGCCATATTATTGTCTGTTGAGACATATGCGTCACAATTTGACTCGTACAAGTAAACTATTCAAGCTTTACCGCTCTGTTTGTACAATCCTAAGTTGGCCGCGACCTCATATGCACTGCGCTGTTCTAAATTTAGTAATTTGACGTCATTTGAGGAATGTCCTATTAGAGCTAACCTCCACAAGCGCAGAAAGCAGGGAACACTGCTGACCTTTTCCAGGAGTCTGCCAAAATTACTCCAAGAGCAGATTGAAAACGCCAGAACATCATCTAAAGCTTTTAAGGCCTCACTTGCATCAGTTAAGGTCAGAGGTCAACAATAAGAAAAAAAAAAAACAGGACAAAAAACGCCATCCATGGGAGACTCCCAAGGCCAGAACAACAACAACAACAACAACACACACACACAAAGGCCCATCTCACATTTACATAAAAGCATATTGATTATCTTAAAGACATCTGACAAAATATTCTGTGGAATGACAAGATGAAAGTGAAACTATTTGGAAGGTATGTATCCTCTTCCATCTGGCATAAAACTAGCACAGTGTTTCAAAGAACATCATACCAACTGTGAAACATGAAGGTGGTGGTGTGTTGGTCTGGGGCTGCTTTGCTGCTTCTGGACTGAGATGACTAGCTGAATTTAAAGGGGACATATCATGCTTTTTAATGCCTTCCTATTCACGTTGAAATAATTCAGTTGTGGTCGATATACATAAAGTGGAACTGCAATGCTTCAGTCTTACTTCCTTGTTACTGTTGCCCCAGAGCTCCTCTTTTACCCCTGTTCTGAGATGCGTCTGAGAGCAACCCGCTTTGGTGCTGTCTCTTTAAATGCAAAGGAGGCAATTCACCCCCCATCCTTACCCCCCCCCCCCCCCCACGAGGTCGCAGAGCATTCCACTACACCCCATTTTTGTATTATGCTGGGGGATGGTGTAAGGAATTGCCTGGGTTAATAAATCCAACAACCACACGTTTTCACTCATCCACTTCTAGCTTCGGCATCCTTGACCTTGGACTACAAAACTGTGCTTAAAACTATAAAAATGCCGGCTTTGCTAAATTGGTAAGCCACTTTTTTAGCCTTCAGTCGCCTTAAATACATTTTGTTGTGTGCTTGCAGTCCCTACAAGGTCGGTCCATGGCCTCGTTGAGCTCCTCCACAGTAAATACAGTGACGTAATTGTTCAAATATGTAATGAAGAATAGAAGGAATACAGAAAACTAAATTGCTTGAAAAATTTGACCTAAAAAGATTACAAATATATCTGCGCAGCACCTAGAAAGACTAAGTTCAAATTCTCTGCTTTCCTAGAGACTCCAAGTACACAACAACCTGTATTTAACGTGGCTAAAGGCTAGAAAAATGGATTTTGCATGATATTTCTGTTCTCTACCAGAAAACCTTGAAGGAAAACGACCGGCCATCAAGTTTGTACACTTTGGTTATGAGACAGAACAATGATCCGAACCACACTAGCAAGTCCACCAGCTCACAGGAATTTGATGTGGCCTAGTCAAAGTCTGGTATTAAATCTGATCAAGTCATGACACAGTGTCTCAAACAGTTTGCTCGTGCATGAAAATCCTTTCAGCGTAGCCGAATTAAAACAAATCTGCAAGGAACAGTTCAGAAGACACTTCTGCCAATTATATTAAATGCTCGACGGCAGTTGTTGCCGCCAATGGTAAACAAGCAGTTATTGGGTTTGAGGGCTCATTGCTTTTCTGCATAGGGGCCAAGTTGGTTTGAATATGTTTTTGCCTTAATTAATGAATCAAAACTTGCAAACTGCTGTTTGTATCTACTGTGTTTGCCTTTTGTATGATGTTAAGATTAGTTTGATGGTCTGGTAATCATTTAAGTGGGACAAAATGGCAAAAATAAGAGAAGCTATCAGGTACCAAATACTTTTTTAAGGCCCTTTAGGTGTTTTTATTTAGAGGCATGGTCAGCTGTTTGTCTGGTAGGCAACAGAATTATGCATTTACAGCTCTTGTGCGCCCTCTATAGGTTTCAACCCAAGATGGGACTGCACTCTGAGCTTCCAGCTGCAAGTCCCTGAACTAGCTCTGGTGCGCTTTGTTGTGGAAGATCACGACCACGCCGTCAAAAATGACTTTGTGGGACAGTTCACGTTGCCCTTCACAAGCCTCTGCACAGGTGCTCACAAAAGGCTCAGCCTCTTCTCAAAAGTGTCTAATTTTTCCCCCCATTGTTGCTTTGTAACATGTTTGAAACGCTCTTCCCTCTCAGGATATCGACATGTTCACCTGCTGAAGGCCGATGGTTCCAGCTTGTCTCCAGCCACGCTCTTCATCCAAGTAAAAGTGAGCCGCGGAGGAGTTCCTGTCAAGAGTGTGGCAGAGCGTATAGCCATGGCGAAAGGCAAAGTGTGAAATGCACCTGAACCACATGGAAAGAAACATTTTTAGATGTGAAAAGGGCTTCGGAGGAAGAAGCCTTTAAACTTGAAGGGACTGCTGTTGTTACAGCCAGCCGCACTCCTCACCAGGACCTCAAGCGGTCCATTTCTGCTCAGCTGCTGCAAAATACCAGAAAGAAGATGTAATTTGAAAAGGCTGAAGAGGCAAGATGGCTCTCAGATGCACTGTGAAAACAAGAAGACTGAGGCTCATACAGCACTCTCACACATGGCTAATGTTTTGATGCTAAATCTAATAGACTTCTGCATAGAAGAAATGTGTTTTTACTGATTTTTGTGACGTAGGTATCAGAAAAGTTTTAATTTGTTTTTTTTATCTTCTATTTTTAAAGGATGAATTGAGACTGACAAAAACAGAGCACTTTATCAACAGATGCCATGGTCCTGATGGTGCTGTGAAAAGGAAGCTAGTCATAACTGCCTCTGCCTTAAAAAATGGTGCATTTAATTTTGTTTTTCTATTTAAAGACATTTTAATCTCTATGTCTCAAAGTTTGTTCAGTCCATCTTAAAAATAATTGTAGGGTGTAGATAATATTTATCTGTAGTTATGACATATTTGCCTGGCTGAAACAAGTATTATATCAGAACTAGTGTTGAATTAACTCATGTTAAGTGGCAAACCTGTTAATTAATCATTTTTTTATTGTCAGTTTCGATTCTTATTTAATGCTAACAGTAACAAATGTTCTCAACCTATGGCTGCAACCACACAAGGTTGTTTTTTTGTCGATTCTAACATTTACAACAATTGAAGGAATATTGCAGTGTTTAAGAGAATTCCTCTTTATAAAGCACTAATAACATCATAGACTGAGACTTGTCTTATTAATTTCTTTGTATTTTTATTATGCTTTGTCGTTTGTTTTCGAAATGCTGTCAAGAATCAAAAGTGTGGATGTACAGTTAAACCACTCTTTTCCAGAGGGAATGACTATGCAACACACAATTGCAATATTTTTTTTAAATTGACAATTGGGTGCAGCTAGCTTTAAATTATTTTGAATTTTCTTTAACACAAGGCCAAAATGAAACATTCATGCTCAAATATTAGCACACATTCACCTGGATCTTTTAAATGTCGGTGCCAAAGTCTGTATTTGCCCTGGGATGTCCTACTAGTGCAGAGAAATCCTGAAAACTTTGGTGTCCATAAGGCAACCTGGTCAGACGCCAGATCACTTCAGCTCACTCTGACCAATGTGAAGGGAGGAGCAGCTCTGCTCCAACAGGGAAAGCTCTTTTCAGCCATGTGTGTCCGGCATCTTGGGTCTTTGTCTCTTATCTCATGACGATAGGTGAGTCACAACGAAGATGGGCCTTCACAAACCGAACCCCCACATTAGTTCAGATGGTGCCCCAATCCTTTGTATCCACCTCCTACCCCAACCTGCTGACTTCTTTAACAAGAAAACAAAAAAATTTGAACTTCTTTGCTTGAGGCAGAGACCAACAAATTTCCAGGAGGCAACATCCCCAATTTTACATGGAACCAGATCAAATAAATAAATCCATATTTTATTATTTAGGCTGTAAAATAAGCTTTCAATAAAATCCTACACTCTATCTTATATGATTCACTGATCAGCGATACAGTACATAAATAGATATAACTTAAAATAACACCAAATATCACATGGTATGTAATATATAGAATAGGTTTATTAAATTATGTTGTATATCTTAAAATAGTATGGTGTATGTGTGTGGGAGACAAAATGCCAGTACAAAGATATTCTTTGCAATCAACATATAAGTTGTGAACAGCAAAGAATTGTATTAATTCTTTGTTGTTGTTTGTTTTGTGTTAATACTAAGTAGGCTCTTCCTCCTTTTAGTTACTTTGCCGACTGAAATCTTCAAAGGAGCAAAACATGTTACGCTGAACAAATTTTGGATTTTTGAATTGAAAGTTTATGAATCCTCAACTAGGGCTGGACAATAATTCAATAACGAGATATATATATATATATATATATATATATATATATATATATATATATATATATATATATATATATATATATATATATATATATATATATATATATATATATATATATATATATATATATATATATATATATATATTATAGACGGATATCGATGATATAAAAAACGGTCAAAAAGTTCAATAGAACAGTTTTCCTTCCTTTTGCATTCTAGCCATGTAGGTTAATATTAGTCATTACATCCTCCCAACCAATCAAACGCAGACCCAGGAACCACCTCAGTCCCCTTCAAAAGAGAGCATGCATTCTTTTTTCTTTTTTAAAAACTTGCAGTTTTGGTAAAAAGCTGGTTGAATAAAAGGTTGAGTTTGAATTCAGTGTTTGTGTGTATCTGTATATAAAAATAGATTGTTAAGCAACAGTATGAAATGGTCAGGGCCGCACTTAAAATACATGTATTGTTTTTGTTGATAATTATCAATATAGATCAATATGATTTCTGTTTTATTGTTCAGCCCTATCCTCAAGCTCCAAGGGTTTTTAGTATTTAGGGAACTTCCTCTGTGGGAACTTTCAGGGTGACTTTTAGGGAACAGTGAACCAGAAAGGTTTTCTGAAAGTTAGTTTTCTTTAACCTTTATTAAACAATCCCCACCAGTTCCCAACCCGGTTTACAGTGCAAACTTTACAGAACGCTTAAGGATTGTTCCCTGTAGGTTTCAAAAAGAGGTTCCGCTATGTAACCTTCAGGGGCCATTTAGAGAATAGGTTATTATGATTCACGCTGTCGCAGTGTAAACTTTTAAACCCCCCAACGTTTAGGGAAACATTCCCTGTATGTTCTTAACACGATTCCAACTGTTGTCTCAAGGGAATGTTCCCTAAAATGACATACGCCGTGCACACTTTAGGGAACCTTCCAAGCAGATCCTAAAAAAAAAAAAATCATATACAGTGAGTAAAAACTTTAGGGAATGCTCTTTGCAGGTTCTCAAAACGAATTGCACCGTGAAACCTTCGTTGACGGAATGTTTTACATTCACTAAACTTTAGAGAACGTTCTCAAAAGGGGTTTAGCGTGTAAACGTCTGCAAAATTTCAGGGAACGTTCCCTGTTTTCTCTTAAAATGACTGAATCGTGTGGGCTTCAGGTAGCGTCCCCTCATGGCCACATATTTTGCGTGTTGTTTACAGCAAGCACTTTGACACGAGCTCAACAGACGACATTAAAGGCGCCCCGGCCGCTGAGCCAATCGCGTCGAGGCTTGTTTAAAGGCGACCAGCGCACGCCGTGCGGACCCTCACTTCCTGGTCGAAGATGGCGGATGAGAATGAGACAGCACCGATCCCGGAGAAAGAAGATGTAGAAGACCACGGACACTGTAGCGACTGTGAAAATGAAGTGCACCACTTGGAGGACGGGTAATGGGGCAGCTTTATTCACACAGCGGCGGTTTGCGGACTAGACAGCCTTACTTCACACCGAAGCGAATGCTAACCGAAGCTTTAGCAAAGACGGCCAGGCAACTGTCGTCCGTCTCAAGTCCAGCCTACCAGCTCTCTTGCTATTGGCTACCGGCGGCGTCTCCGAGCTAACTCTGTAAGGTGATTGGTTGAGGGTAGATTCCCCTTTGCCAACATAGGAGGGGTTTAGCAACAGCAAGGCGTTGCTGGGGGGAGGTTGAAAAATGGTCAAAAAGTGATGTTAGAAATTGGTCTAGCAAAAAAAAAAAAAAAAAAAACACAATACAAACCTGGGAAGTTTCAAGCAATTTACTAGAAGTTTGTTGTTTTACACGTTGGTAACGCGTCGCTTCTAGCATGTTGTCCGATTACCTCCGGTTGACAGATAGGAGTTAGCTGGCCATGCTAACGACGCTGTCAAACCCCATTTTTTGTCCGACTGTGAACACAAAAGCAAAAGTGAAAGGAGGAGACACGGTGGCTGACACCGTGCCTTTGCTTTGAGAAGGGAGGCTTTCATTTCACCCTGCATTCACAGATGTCTGCGAGATCCAGCAGCAGCCGAACTCAGAAGAGCTCGTACGGAAAATAGGCTTTGATGGAAATCCTACTTGGCTTGGCCCTCCCCCAAGTGTTCACTAAGCTGCGAGCCACAGCACAGGCTCCTTTTTCTGAATTTCAGGAAGAGTTCACCTGTGACACCCCCCCCCCCCCCTTTAGATTCGGTTTGCTGTGGAAAGAAATAAACCTGGCATCACTCGAGTGTGATTTATCAGGATGCTTCTACTTTGCTCTTGAGGGAGAGTGATGACCCGGTTAATTCCAGGGGAGAAAATTAGCAGCAAACTGCAGTCCTCCTCCACCCAACATGCAGACAAAGACTGGTTCTGGTTGTTAGCTGCTCCTACGCGGCTGAAAGGGAAGCATGGAGAACAAACTATTGAATGTTTTGTCCTGCATTGTCCCAGTCACTCTACTCATTGACCTCCTGTACATGGGTATGCAGACACGCTTGGATACCATGTACTTCTTGTTCAGAGGTCATGTGATTCACCATCTGCACCGGGGTGGAGGGGGGGGGAATGAAAACGCAGGCCCAGAGCTGGGCCTCTTGTCCTGTCTTGGACACTGAAGAGATAATCCTCTGTAAGTACCCTGTCATTCTCTGGGTGGATGGCAGTAGGCGTGTGGTTTATTAAGTTTGAGCTCGTGGGGGAATAGTTGTAATATCAGTGCTGCCTGTTGTGATTTTTATTTTTTTATTTTTGTTTGTTTCGGTTTAGCTGATGGACAAGTGAGGCTGTCTCCTCGCCTGCTTTTACGCCACGCTTGGCACTGCAGGACTGGTGCAAGCAGCTGTTTCTGTCCAGCCAATATGAAGGATTAACACAGACAGACATGAAGGGAATACAATGTGAATATAATGTTAATTTAGTTTAATAATAATATTAGTAGTAGTCAAACTAAAATGAAACTTTTTTTTTTTTTGCTAAATGGTAAACATTTGTTGCGTTTTTTTGTTGTTGTTGTTGTTTTTTTTTTTTTATCGAAAACGAAATAAATTACCAACAAGGGGACTGAGTCAGGGAATGTTACCGTGATGGATCTATTTGTGACACACTTGCCTGTATTAACTGACCTTCGTAATTTACACGAAAGCAGGAATGTTTCCATCATGCATTCAACAATAAATGCAAGTAGTCATCAGGGCGAGGTTTTCTGAGAAACTGTGTGTTTTTCACGTTTTCCAGCGACCCGGCTGATGACACTGGTGCCAAGAAGAAGAAAAGGAAACAGAAAAAGAAGAAGAAAGCTGGTGCCACAGAAGCGGCTCAGGACACGCTTGCCAAGGCATGAAACTATCCGTTTTAGCATGAAGGTCGTCTAAAGTACAACAGCAAAATGCCACCTGTAAAGCTTTTCTAAGCACAGAATAGCACACCACAATGACAAAAAGTACATGTTTTCTTTTTTTCCTCTTTTATTCTAAATCTGTTTTCAACTCCCTGAACAGGTAAATTCACTGCCAGCTGATAAGCTACAGGAGATCCAAAAGGCCATTGAACTGTTTTCTGTTGGCCAAGGTCCGGCCAAAACCATGGAGGAGGCCAGTCGGAGGAGCTATCAGTTTTGGGACACGCAACCTGTGCCCAAGCTTGGTATGACTATTGTCGTGCCTTTTATTTCATCTACAAAACAAACAAAAAATGTCCACTGGGCTTTATGTAGTGCATTGCAGGTTTGTGCTTCATGTCAGCGTATTTGTTTTCCTTCAGGCGAGACCGTAACGTCCCACGGCTCGATCGAACCTGATAAAGACCAGATCAGAGAAGAGCCCTACAGCCTCCCTGGCGGCTTCAGCTGGGACACCCTCGATCTGGGGAACCCTGGAGTGGTAGGACAGAGTTAATTCTGCCATAATTCAATAAAATGTTGAAACAAAAAAAAAAGATGTCTTGGTAAAACTATAATTTCTCTTTATTCCACTTTTTAAAAATTCTTTAACCCATTGTAACCTAGTCAAGAATACACGCTTTTTATTTTTATGGACAGGCTTGTCAGATTATCTATATTTATTTTGTTGGATTTAAAAAAGAACAAACTTTAAATCAGCAATTATGACTGACATTTGTACCAATTCCTTGTAGCAAAGTAGCTCAAGCTCAGTCAGATTGGATGGAGCAGGTCTATGAACATCGCTCTTTTAAATCTTGCCTTAGATTCTCTATTAGGTGTCCTCCGACCTTTTTAGAGGCGTCTCTGTTTCAACGCATTTGACTGTAATATCAGCTCATTAGCAGAGATCTACAGAGCTCTGCTAATGAGCTGATATTAGTCTGCATGCTAGTGAGGTAGTTTAGCCTTTTGATTTAAGTGCGTGGAAAAAAGCACACGCTAAAAGTTGCTGGACACCAGGCCTGGAGGAGTTGAGTATGAGACTGATGATCTAAACCGTCCTGTTGTAGCTCTAGCTGTAGGTTTAGGGTTGTTGTCCTGCTGGAAGCTGAACCTCTGCTCCATCCCTGGGCTTTTTTACGTTCACACCGCAGGGAATGTGACCCAAATCTGATATTTTTGTCCCCCCCCCCCCCCCCCCCCCCCCCAAAAAAAATCCAGTTTGTGCCACTTTGATATGTGGTACAAATTTGAAAACTTTCAAAGAATCCACAGTCTGAACGGTCATGTCGCATTTACCCGTCTTTCACGTCGCTCTCCCGTCTCTCACTACACATCCACACACAATAGCAGCTCCATAAAAGACCGTTAATAGCTGTGCTACTTACTTCTTACTTTGCTTTGTCTTGCTGTGATGTGGTCTTAATATTATCGGCTCCCACTGCTCAAAAGCGTTTTAATAATGAGAGACGCCGGCCGGTATCTGCATTTAAACAAACATTTTCTAGGTTTTCTTTTAACAAAACTTTATTGAACACTTCTAGAAACAATTGAATTCACCATTACTTCCATAACCGGTGCACCGCTCTATGACGCGGCCTGTTATCCGCGCATGCGGACGCTTTGTGGCCTTCAACCGTTCAGACAGCAGAATGATGACTGTTGTATTTAATAGTAATATGAACGGCCACCAAAAAAAAAAAAAAAATTCTAATTTCAGCAAAGAATCAGATTTGAGCATCAAGACCTGCAGTGTGAGGTTAGCCTAAGGTTTTCCTTCCAGTATGACCCTGTATTTAGCTCCATCCCTCTGCCTATCATCTCTGTCTTGCTGAAGGAAAGCATAACTACAGCATGGTGTTGGCACCCAGCGCTTAATAGTGGGGATGATGTCTTTGGTTTGCCACGACACTTGGCGGTTTGCTTGTATACCAGAAAGCTTCGTGTTGGTCCTATCTGGCCAGAGCATCGTTACTGTGTCCCCTACAAGGCTTGTGGCTTTCTTTCAACAATCTACAACATTCTTTCATAAAAGCCAGACGCGTTAGGTTTATGACTAAACGTTGTCCTGTCAACGGCTGACCCCACCTGAGCTGTGAGTCTCTGAAGGCAGTCTAAAATCTCACTGGTTTTGAGTCTCACTGCACACTCGTGCAGGCAGAATGCATGGTTTACAGACCTACACTGCTATGATGAGAGAAGAGCTAACCAAAACGTGCTTCTTTACTACTGTTTGCTGCAGTTAAAAGACAAAAATGTCCTGTTTTTCAGCTTAAGGAGCTCTACACTCTCCTGAATGAGAACTATGTGGAAGACGATGACAACATGTTCAGATTTGACTACTCTCCTGAGTTCTTGCTCTGGTAACTCTCAAAGCCTCGTAATTCAGTTCATTGCAGCTGATTTTTTTTTTTTTTTTTTTTTCCTGTTTTACACTTTTCTTCCTTTCCTCCTTAAATATACTAAAAATATTTAACATGAAGTTTTTTTGTTTTTGTTTTTTTGCATTTGAACGAATAATTCTTGTTTAGGGCCCTACGACCCCCAGGATGGCTGCCTCAGTGGCACTGTGGAGTTCGAGTGAACTCCAACCAGAAGCTGGTCGGGTTTATCAGTGCAATCCCAGCCACCATCCGCATCTATGACGTGTAAGTTAACCCAGTAATGGAGGGTGGATTTTAATTATTTTATTTTTGATGCTAAATGTGGAAATATCCATCTCCAGCGAACTTCTATAACAAGTTATGCCTCATGACTTTTTTTTTTTTTTTCCCGTGTGATTTAGAGAAAAGAAAATGGTAGAGATCAACTTCCTGTGCGTCCACAAGAAGCTTCGAGCCAAACGGGTCGCTCCAGTTCTGATCCGAGAGATCACCAGACGCGTGAACCTTCAGGGCATCTTCCAGGCGGTGTACACTGCTGGAGTAGTACTGCCCAAACCGGTGGGAACGTGCAGGTTTGTACGGGATAAGCCAAAATCGTTTTTTTTTTTTTTTTACCATATTTTCTTTGGACCATAAGGCGCACCGTCAATTTTCTAACATTTTTTTAAAAGCATTTTAAGTGCGCCTTATAGTCTGAAATGTCACTTTAACTTCCATCTGGTGTGCACAGGTACTGGCATCGCTCTTTGAACCCGAGGAAGCTGATCGAAGTGAAGTTCTCCCATCTGAGCCGGAACATGACTATGCAGCGCACCATGAAGTTGTACCGTTTGCCTGAGGTTGGTGGAAAATGGAGACGGATTCAGACGCAGATCATTAGTAAAATGCTTCTTTATGTTTTTAACCTTCTCTTATTTCCCTTCAGTCCCCAAAGACTTCTGGTCTGCGACCGATGACCAAGAAGGATGTTCCAGTGGTGCATCGCCTCCTCCGCGAGTACCTTAGCCAGTTCAACCTGGTCCCTGCCATGAACGAGGAGGAGGTGGAACACTGGTTGCTCCCGCAGGAGAACATTATAGACACGTTCGTGGTGGAGGTAACGCATCTTTTTAGGTTAATATCTCCGCAGAGATTATTTGCACCTTTTTTTTATAACGACGGACCTTATTGTCCCAATAGAACGAAGGCAAAGTGACAGATTTCCTGAGCTTCTACACGCTGCCTTCCACCATAATGAATCACCCCGTGCATCGCAGTCTTAAAGCAGCGTACTCCTTCTACAACGTGCACACCACCACGCCAATGCTGGACCTGATGTCTGACGCGCTCATTCTGGCCAAATCGGTTCGTTTCGCTCCATTTTTGAAATTGCACACAAACTGTTTGTTCTACTGTCACACAGGGCGAACTCGTTCTGTTTTGTTCCTCCGCAGAAAGGCTTCGATGTCTTCAATGCACTGGATCTAATGGAAAACAAGACTTTCTTAGAGAAGCTGAAGTTCGGCATCGGCGATGGGAATCTACAGTATTATCTGTACAATTGGAAGTGTCCCAGCATGGGACCAGAAAAGGTAAATTTTTTCCAGGATTGTTTTTGTTTTTGTGATTTTTGTATTAAAATTACCTGAAAGAGTCTGAAAATAGCAGAATTTAAAAATGTGTTTGCTCTTTCCGGAAGGGGCTCAGTCTTTTACTGTGGAGCTTTGCTTGCTAATGCTAGTTTGTTGTTGTTTTTCATATAGAGAGGTAAGAGCCAACTTTATTATGACGGGGTTTCAACCTTTTAATGTAAAATCTCAGAAATGCTCATCAGCACAGCCAGTTTTATTGCTTTTCAGGGAACAAACTGTGAGGCAGAAATCATCCCTCCACTAAACTAGAAAATGAAAGTTATACAAGTTTGGTTGTTATCCCCAAATTCAGCTGAAATGAGATCTTAAAAAAATAAACATTTGGAGGAGCAGATCGCCTGGAAGCGTAATTGCTCTAAGTTACCTAACCCATTAATTACGACTAATATGAGGTAATATTAACTTAATTGAAGGATAATAAGAGTAGGACTTTAGTGTTTTCAGAATCTTCCATTATCATTATTTTCTTAAATTTCTCAAATGTTTTAGTTCTTACTGATTAAACATAAAAGATGGACCTATTTGCAACAAATCTTATTCCTGTACCCAATTCATCTTTGAGATGAACGTTTACTTGTTAGGATCTTTGTTTTTCTGATGCTGGTTAGAAAAAAGCTCTGCTGTAGCCCATGTCCTGGTTATGGCTGTGTTACTCTGCTTTACCCACCATTATGCAGATTTTATAATTAGTGCTACACGACCGCCCATCTCCCACCGTGTTGCTGGCTTGTTTTTGAAAACTTAAAGGGTAACTCATCCACAAATCAACTTTTTTTTTTTTTTTTTTTTTTTTTTTTTTTTTTTTGCCAATGAACTGTCAACATAGTTGACTTATAATACTGTCTACTTATCCTGGTCATTATTTTTAAAAATTGGTGCATATTTGTTGAAATCCTGCTTTTGTGTGGCGCCCTCCTGGGGTTAAACGGTGGTCTTGGATAGAATTTCCACTTAACATTGCTTTTGGTTGACCTGACGTAATTCTGTCCTAGAGACGTAGGCAGCTCTGCAGCTGTTAAGCATAAAAGCAGCTGTCTTAAAAAAAACACACAGCTGCCTCCATAGCGAGCACTGTTGCACTTTTCAAACCCTCTAGCAACTTTTTTTTTTTTTTTAAATGCGACTAGAAACAAATCTACCAACTTTTTGTGTTATTGCCGAATTAACGTCGTTAGTGTCTTGATGCAGCCGGGAAGGGGCTGCTGTGAGACCGCGGTCAAGTTAGTATTAGGTTGGATATTTGCGCTCCGCGGCTTCGACAGCCAGCCAGCAGACAGAGAGCGGCGGCCCCAGATCAGCCTCCCAGGATCGGCTCGAACAGGAGGCAGACGTGAACGTCCACTCTCCCACCCAGAACTAACTTCAGTGGCTGCTGTGAACTTCCCTCTCTGCCTTCCCTCGTATTGAAACCTCCCTGCTGCAGTCAAAGCAAAGAGGAGATCAGCCATGCTGTCCCCTCCCTGCGTATCCCTACCCACTTTGGAGGTTTGCAAATTCGCTATCGATATTGCTTTTACCTGGGGGTGAGTTGAACTTCAAAGCTTTGCAGGATATCGTCATCTTGACTTTGGTTTTATGAAGGGCAGAGGGACGTCGGAAGCGGATTGTCTCTGCCGGTTTCTGACTGAAATGTTTTGTGAAAGGGGCTCATGACTGCTGGACAACTGTCGAGCCGACGCTTTTCCCCATGCTTGTTTTGGCTGTAATAATTCTATAATAATTAAAATTTTATTAAGTATTTATGTTTTCTGTGAAACTAATGTTTACACATTAGCTGTGAGCTATAGTCATCAAAATTACTTATTTTTCGGACTACAAGTCACACTTTTTTTCATAGTTTGGCCGATCTTGTGACTTGTATTCAGGTAGGACTTGTATTTCAAATTTAAATTTAATCAATCTTGACCAGCATGAACCAAGGAGTAAACACTACCGTCTACAGCCACAAGAGGGCGCGCTAGGCTTGTGAAAACTATCCTGCTCCTGTACCACTTAAAATAGGGTGACCAGATGTGATTTCTGGGGACTGTCCCTGTTTTTGATGATCTGTCCCTGATTTCAGTGGATCATGATGGAGTAAAAAAGCTTTGTGCAACCAGAGGTATTTACCCGGTCCTGCCGCTGAACGCGCCTTCCCCGCCTCGCCGGCGTTGCAGATCATTCAAAACAAACCAACGCCCAGACAGAGATTCTCAACAAAATCAGAGACGTCTCCGGTTTTCATTAGAGAAATCTGGTCAGCTTAACTTAAAAATGAATGGAAACATTAACTTATACACAACAAAGGCGTAGCATAATGCAGCTCAAAGGGCCCAGACCGTGTCTGAACCCTGTTATTGGGCTGTCTATGAAGCTAATAACAGCTAGCGCTTTTAATAAATTGGCATACCAGATCAAATGTCAGTTTTTACTCTTGGATTGTGTGAAATAAATTTCTAAATAAATGCGTGTAGTCCGGTGCGACTTATGTTTTTTTTTTTCCCTCTTTATGACACATTTTTTTGACTGATAAGACTTATATTCCAGAGCGACTTATAGTCTGAAAAATACAGTAAAGAAATTCCTACTGTTTTTATTTCGTGCACTGAAATGCATTTTTTTAGTGATATTGTAATTGGAAATGCACCTGTTACATTAGTATTGAGTTCATTGAAGGCTGACGCCTATTCCTACAAGACTCAAAATTCAAAAAAACTAAACAGTTGGACTTTCCTGTGGCTGAAAATGTTTTTCTCTTTATCCGAAAGGCTTTATTGTAGAGAAGTTCCAAGCTTCTAAGTGTTTGGGATGTGCTGTTCTACAGGTCTGCATAACTAAATGCAAACTGGCTGTTCCTAACAGTGGGGGCCGTCGGTGCCATTGTTAACCTGGCTCAATGTGAGCTGTTTGGTCACCGGCAGGAAGGTGAAACTGACTCAGGATCAGGCTTAAAGCTGGACCACATGTTTCTGAAAGCTGGAATCCGAGTCCTCTTCATCCGTACTCAGGACGAAAACATTCTGATCGTCTGTTGTTTAAAAGATTTTAAGAAGCATGTGTTTGGAAAGCAGAAAAAATGTCAATAAAATAATCAAAACTGAACTTGATGTCTTTCAAAGAGCATAATTTTAAAATGAAAAACGTACAGGAGTTCTGGGTGCATCTGCACTATCCTACCAGATCCATTTCTCTGCCATCCATCAAAAAGAAGTCGGAAACAAATCAAAATATACGTTTCACTATTGGTTTATTCAAGTGTTTGGTTTTTCTGTGACTTGCTACTCCTCAATTTTTCTTCTTTTGCTTATATATCTCACAAACTAACTTTTTTTTTTTTTTTTTTAAATCGATTGCTGTAAGCTACCGAAGAATATAATTGATTATATTTTTGTAAGATGTTTGTTTAGTCATTTCCTCGGCAGGTTTTCCCCTTTGTTCTTTTGCCAGTTATTGCTTATATTGGGGCAAATCTTAAAATGTCATTATGAAAAAGTTTGTTTGCGGATATAACGCCTAATTGAATCTAAAACCGCTTTAAGGCAGTTAACCTAACGCCTCCACTGCTTCCTCCCCAGGTTGGATTGGTTCTGCAGTGACATCCCTTTACGCCATAAGCACGCGTCACCAACGGGCCTGAAGACCGCACCACGGACTTATGACTTCATGCTTTCGCCCATTTTTACTCTCTGACCTTTTGAACTTTGACCTGCACTACTGCTCCCAGGTGTACAGGGGCTGGGAGGGCCCTCAGGTCTCCCCCCCCCTCCCTCAGCCACATGGACCTTAAGCTGTTGTAGTTCATCATTGCAAGCAACTGTAATTCCTCTGAAAGCTGTCTTAAATTGTTCCAAATCACACACGCAACAGAGTTCCCGGGTCACTGGCCACTACCATCCATGAAACCTACAGTACGTGTGAGTGTGTAACAAGTCCGGCATAATGCCCTAACACATGCAGAGTAGAAGCTGTTTGATTTTATCTTCAAATGTTGGAAGTGGTTTTTGCAACTAAAATGAAACTCATTAAGTTTTAGAAATAAAATAAATAAAAAAATATCTAAATGGGTGAAAGAGATTTTAAAGAGGGGGCTCTACATGACGCGGTTAATAAATACCAAATGAAACTTAAAATAAGGGCTTCTGGTTAGATCTGTTTTGTTTTTTTGTCATGCTTAACCCTTTTTTAAACAATACCCGTTTCAGCAGCCTTGAAAATTAATCAGCACTGCTTGAATTAAATTCAGAGTTGGTGTTCATCTTCTGGAGCTCGGCTTGTTATATCCACTTCCTGTGACCATCCTTGAGCTCGCCGTACTAACAAACAGAACCCGGGAATGCAGACGGATCATGGACCTGCTGGGAGACAAATCAGTCCGTATCGATCAGGCTGGGCTGCTACATAGAGGCAGAAAGCTTCACAGCTGTCAGCGGGCTTGAGATATATAATGACATCTTTTAATATCAATGAGCCCCCAGTAGAAAAAATAATGTTCACCTTTGTGATCCCAGAGACTCATGAAAGTTCCCAAACATGTTAGGTTTAAGGAAAAGATCAGATCTTTTAGTATTTTTCTTTTTACCCTAGAATGCAGGTAACCCTCCTGAGAAAGTCCAAGAATAAGTTGAAATGCATTTCTTCAAAAAAGGCTTAAATTATTCAAACGCAAACAGACCTGGAGTTGTCAGCAGGCTTCAGGGTGTCGGGGGTTCCCGGCTGGACTGATGGTGGTGCCAGTTAACCTCCTATGAATGACGAGATAACGCACTAATATTACTACACAGCGTGAAATATTTCAACATATGCATATTGACAACTTGACTGCTGTCAGATTGGCTGAGGGTTTTTCTTTTTTTTCTTTTTTGAGAATGATGGAGTCACAATTTGGAGAGGTGCAGGGTGGATGCTGTTGACTGAGGAGATGCCTCTAATAAAGTGTTTCTTATGTAAAACTTGGCTTTGTTGGCAAAAAGAAATCTAAAAGGTTGATCTTGCTGTGGTATGGTGCGGGTAATGAATGTGAAGATGCAAAAGAATTTTTTTTTCTTTTGTTTTGGAGCACAAAAATAACTTCTAGAAGTTTAAAGTTTTTTTGCAAAGCTTAAGCATTTTAATATTTTAAGTTCTCATATTCAGAGAAATGTACTTTATCTGACTCTTCAAACCACAGTCTTTTAAAGTCAATACTGTTACAAAAGTCTAAAGTTAAAAAAAAGGTTTATTTTGAATATTTGTACATGAAAAAATATTATCTTTTCATCAGAATCTCTGGCCAGCATGGGGCTAGATCAACCTGCAAACCATCCTTCTGGAATGACGTTCAGTTCTTTCACTCAGAAAACACAAAAAGTCGACACAAAGTTATTCTGTTTCACAGTTTGAAAAATCTGTGATTGAAAAACAAACCTAAGTATAATTTACAGCACCTTGTTTTCTTTAGATCAAGTCCTGGGGGAGAATTGATGAAAATCTAAAGTTGAAAACCAAAAATCATAAATATTCCACAATTTTATTCGGTTCTAAAAAGTTCCTCAAATGTATCTTTCTAGAAAACATGGTTCAAAGTGCTCTAGGAACTGTGCTAGCCCTGTCTGTGGAGCTGTATTACTGGGAAAAATGCATTCAATCCAGAAAGCAGAGCCTGCACATACAGGTGCATCTCAGTAAATCAGAATATTATCCCACGGTTAGTTTCAATAATTTGCTAAATGAAAGTTATTTCAATTCACAACACACTGGGTGATTTATTTAAACTGTTTCTGTTGAAGTTTTGTGGAAAGAAAAAATCTGAGAGAAACTGGTGTGCAAACAAGGTCCCAGAGTCTGGATGAAGGGTGGAAAGATCTACTGTGATGATTTCGGGAGCTTTGTAGTCGGATGGTGTTGGTCCGCTGCGTTTTAAGTCCAAAATCTGCAAATCTGTCTACAGGAAAGTTTTAGAGCACCTCATGCTGTCTGCTGAAAAGCTTAATGGAGATGCTGATTTCATTTTCCAGAAGGAATTTGCTCCTGCCTATTGCCAAAAAATGTAAATATGTGCTTTAGTGGCCATGATATCACTTTGCTTGATTGGCCAGCAAACTACCCTGGCATAAATCCCACAGAGAAACTGGATTATTATCAAAAGGCAGATGAGTTTAAGGCTACTATTTAAGCAGCCCGAGGCTCCTTAAGTGCTCAACAGAACCACGGGCTGATCTTCCTGCCATGCTGCATTGATGCAGTAATCCATGCAAAAAGAGCCACAACTAGTTATATAGTGCAGGGGTTCCCAACATGGGGGTCACGAGGTGATAAAAAAATCTGTCTTTAGAGAGATATACTTGTTTTAATATAGCAAATTTATGCCTTTAGTAATGGTAACTAAAGTAACTTTTCAACATCAGAAAACATCCACATTTTTTCTCGCAAATATGTGAAATTCTTCTCAAGATTTGAGTTTTTTGTTGAAATTTAATCCTCCATGGCAAAAAAATTTTTATTTTCCTGAATCTAAAATGGCCATAATACGAATGCTCCCTTTTTTAAAATCACAAGAATAAAGTCATATTAGGCGTGCAAGAATAAAGAACATTTTGTGGATAAAGATAGAATATTACGATTATTTAGTCAAACATTTCCTTGCACAATCGTTTCAAAGTCCTAACACTAATGATAACTTCATGCTGATTTGCTAAAAAGATCTTGTTTTTCCTTATTTGTGAAAGTGATACTAAAGTATAACTTTATAAGGTGCTCAACTTTCCCCATTTTGACGCAGGAGGAAGACAGCGTTATTTTTCATTCAGAGTTCTCATAAAATGACTTTATTCATTCATGACTTTAGTCTTATAATTTCCAGAAAGAAAAAAACACCCCACACCCCCAACCCTGCGAAAAGGGGGTTGCCAGTCTCTGCCACTGTTATTTTGGGGGTTGCGGGCTGAGAAGTTTGGGAAACCCTTATTTAGTTTATATGCTGTACAGTACAAACATTCAGACACAATCGGTCAGTCCAAACAATGAAAATATCTGGGCTGACTGCTCTTTTTTCTCAGGGACATCAGTCACAACCAACATTCCATCAAAGTATGTATACACTGCAAAAAGGGAACAAAAAGTAAGTAAAATGTTCTTGAAATGAATGTATTTGTCCTTGATTTGAGCAGGTAAATAAGATTATCTGCTAATGGAATGAGCATTTTGACCCCTAAAATAAGATAATTAGATATACTGCACTTAAAATAAGTTGATGGAGGTGAGTTGTTCCTAATTTAAGTGCAATCTTATTCCACTGGCAGATCATTTAAACTTGCCTGCTGGTGGTGGTCAGGCAATGCGGGTGAAGTGTCTTGGCCAAGGACAACAACTGAGACAGTCAGAGCAGGGGATTGAACCGGCAACCCACCGGTTGACATAAAAGAAAACTAAAACTACATTCATATAGTCACGTAAAACAATTGGGCCACCTTAAGAAAAAGCCTGTGTGTTTTCTAACAAGTGTAATTGAAAAACTGTCCCTTTTAATAAAAAGGCCACTATCACTTCACAAACACCTCACTAGGTGCACATGGTGAGAGCATCATTACTCAGCTTGTTGATGGAGGTTTGCCCTGTTTATATCAGACATCTAGTTTGCCAGCGTGTTTCTGACTGTTTAGGTGAGAGTAAAAACCATGCTAAGCTTGAAAGAGCTGTCCAAAGAAAGAAGATGTAACAGCTGGTGAGTCTCAGGCAGGGTTAAGTTTTGTTCTTTGTACAGATTAGACTAAAGTGAAACAATTGGACATAGAGCTGGATGATAATTCAATAACGATATAATAATAATAATAATAAAACTTTATTGATCTCACAATGGAGAAATTCACTTCTGCATCTTAACCCATCACCCTTGGGGAGCAGTGGGCTGCCATGTGCGGCGCCTGGGGAGCAATCGTGGGTTAAGGGTCTTGCTCAGGGACCCAGAGTGCAGGCAGTGGGGATCAAACCAGGTACTTGCAACCTTCTCAGAGTGCAAGTGCACTGCTCTAACCACTAGGCCAACACCTATATAGATATATCAATCTATAGACGTACATCAATGATAGAAAAAAGGGTCAATAAAAAGTTCAATAGAATAACAGTTTTCCTTCCTTTTGCATTGTAGACATGTAGATTAATGTTACAGTCATTACATCCTCCCAACCAATCACAACGCAGACCCAGGAACCAAGCTCAACCCCCTGTAAAGAGTTCAGAGAGCACACACTTTTTGTCGTTTTTCAAAACTTGCAGTTTGGGTAAAAAGTTGGTTGAATAAAAGGTTGAGTTTGGATTCAGCGTTCGTGTGTATCTGTCTCTAAAAATAGGTCGCTAAGCAACACCATAAAATGGTCAGGGCCGCCCTTAAAATACATGTTTTGTTTTGTTGATAATTATCAATATCGATCAATGTGCTTTTTTCTATAACGTCCAGCCCTAATTGGACACCGGAACAAAGGGCACCAAATGACAACCAAGAGGTGACTAGGATGTTGACTGGCTGAGTGACTTGAAAATGTACATGCAAAACTTGTATGTGGGTTTAATGTTTTTTCATTGTTACAGAAAGTATTTTTTTCCATATATTTTTCCTTTTTTTTTCCCGGCCATCTTGGTTCTGATTGTTATCTTAAAAAAATCATAACAACCACAAACGTTAAACATTATGTAGATTTAACCAAACTGAAATGCATATTACATGGTAAAAGTAAATTAAATCACTTAAAAATGTAGCACAGAACTAAATAATTGGTTTTAAATGTATGATCTGTATCGAGTTTCTACTGTTATAAAGGTCAATTTTAGCTTCAGCCATGCAGTGCAACGCGAACACTACTCCCATACCATGCCCGTCGCTTATTGGATAGTAAGTATGACATCCAACTCTCTGATTGGCTACTGTCATCTCCAGTTAGTAATGTGGGCGGTCTTATCGCAACTAACAAGGAAGTGAACTCAGAGTAGTTGGACTAGTTGACAGGACCCAGCAAATAAAGTTTGACGCGATGTGGACGATTTTATGCATTGCTTGCATAGTTTTGGTCATATTTCTACTTAAATATGTCTTCGGCAGCTCAGGTCCGAACCCGTTCGCGAAGGACTGTCGTGAGCCGCTGAGAGAGAAGGTTTACGACAAGAAAGAGAAAAATAAAGTCCTAAAGCAAGGTGAGTTTATGGTATGAAGACTATTTGTGCAGCAAAAAAAAAAAAAAAACCCGAGTAGAAACGTTTGCAAGTTTTAAAGTCGCGAGTATAGTTTGGTTTGTACCGTCAAAATTGTGAAAACCCCATAACTTAGTTTAGGCCATTGATGTAATGGTTGCAAGGCAGGATATGTGCAGATCTGCGTCAGATAACATTTTCAAATCTAAGATCACTCACTATTAAGATCGTGTAATGTTATTCTGACTTCCAGGTAATGTAAATAACAATGGATGCCATTTCTTGGACTCATTTAAATACATGCATTTTTAGAAAAAAACGTCAAAGTTGTGAGATGGGAATAAAAAGCTACCCGTTCCCATTTTGACCAATTCCATTTCCATTTGTAAGGACTTTAGTACATAAAATGATGAGAAATCTGTGTTGCAGATTATGCAATATATATATATATATATATATATATATATATATATATATATATATATATATATATATATATATATATGAGAGAGAGAGAGAATTTTTACCTTTGTCAAAATGGCATTTACCATTCAAAAGGATGCAGTTTTAACTTAAAGCCATCAGTGAACATGCACTAAATGTGTCCATTTGCTCTAGGAATAAAATGGTTCATCTTCCTTTTTTTAACCACAGCTTTGTTTCTTAATCTTAAGTTTTTCTTCCACTCCAATAGGTTTCCTGGCCAGCAGAGTGCCAGACAATCTCGATGCAGTTATTATCGGCAGTGGTGTCGGTGGACTCGGGCTGGCTGTGCTGCTAGCTAAAGTTGGAAAGAGGGTTCTGGTTCTGGAGCAGCACGATCGGGCTGGGGGATGCTGCCACACGTTCACAGAGAAGGGCTTTGAGTTTGATGTTGGTGAGATGATTGTTGCATGTCCCTCAAATATGCAAGAAATTAAACAAAAAGATCTCTTGTTGTTGTCTTTGTTAAAGCAATTTCTCTAATAATAACGTTTCGTATTGCAGGTATCCACTACATTGGCGACCTAATGGACCACAAGCCTTTTCGCTGTATGCTGGACCAGATGACCAATGGACAACTGCAGTGGGAGAAGCTGGAGAACCCATTTGACCATGTTGTGCTGGGACCTCCTGAAAACCGCCGCTCCTACCCCATCTACAGCAGCAGCACTCGCTTCTCTGAGGAGCTGAAGAAGCGCTTCCCTGGAGAGGAGAAGGCCATCGATGAGTACTTGAGGCTGGCGAAGGTGGGTTCCTGTGACAAACTACTAAACATTTTCAGAAAAGTTGTACTTAAGATCCAGTCTTTAGCCTTACATGCAAATACTTTTTCTCCTAGCATACTTTGACACAGACACATTTCATTAGTGAGATTTTTACTATCATCTGTTCAAAAGCAGAGTTCTGACATAAACACACAGCCTTGACAGAGACATGGCTCACATCATCAATCCCGGACAACGCCGTTAGCCTGGAGGGGCTAGCTACTTTCCGCGCCGACAGGAACAAAGAGCTCAGCGGTAAGACCCGAGGAGGAGGACTCTGCGTTTACACCAATAACAACTGGTGTAAAAATGCTAGATTAGTTACAAATTTTTGCTCTCCGGACATCGAGCTGATGACTATTAGCTGCAGACCCTTTTACTTACCAAGAGAGTTTACTGTTGTTTACATCACAGCGGTTTATGTTCCTCCCAGCGCAAACACAAAAGAGGTTATGAGTGTTCTCTATCGGACTATCTCTGAGCTGCAATCTGCACATACAGAGGCTATTTTCATCATTGCTGGGGATTTTAACCAGGCAATTATGAAAACTGTTCTCCCTCATTTCTACCAACACGTGGATTTTGCAACTCGGGGAGAGAACACTCTAGACTTGGTTTACACAAATATTAAAGGCGCATTCAAGGCAGCCCCCCCATCTGGGCTCTTCAGACCACCTTTCTGTGATGCTATTCCCAGCATACAGGGCCCTGCTGATCAGAGCTAAACCTACAGTGAGGCAGGTGAGGGTGTGGACTGAGGGAGCAATGGAGGCGCTCCAGGACTGTTTTGAGTGCTCTGACTGGGACATGTTCAAAGCTGCAGCAACTTATGAGGACAAGATCAACATTGATGAGTACGCCATGACTGTGTCAGCCTACATCAACAAATGCATTGAGGACGTCAGCACCACCAAGACCATCATCACCCGAGCCAACCAACGACCCTGGATTACTGTGGAGGTCCGTCAAGCGCTAAAAGCACGGAACTCAGCCTTCAAGTCCGGTGACAAGGAGGCACTGAGGACATCGAGAGCCAACTTGAACCGTGCCATCAGGCTAGCCAAACGAAAACACAGTCAGAAAATCCAGGAGCTTTTCCATGATGCAAGCAATACCAGGAGCATGTGGAGAGGCATACAGGCGATGACCGAATACAACACGCCCTCCCCCCCGGTGGGTGAAGTTGATGCTGACTTCCTCAAAGGACTAAATAACTTTTTTGGGAGGTTTGAGGCACTAAACAGCACTCCAGCAGTGAAAGCTGTCCCCCATCAGGAAGAGGAGGTCCTCCGCCTTGACACCGCCGACGTGTGGAAGACTCTGAGGAGAGTCAACTCGCGGAAGGCCCCAGGTCCCGACAACATACCTGGGCGGGTGCTCAAGGAGTGTGCAGGTCAGCTGGCTGGTGTCCTCACAGACATTTTTAACACCTCGCTGGACCAAGCCACAGTGCCTGCATGCTTTAAGTCGGCCTCCATCATTCCGGTGCCAAAGAAACCTCAAGTCACCTGTTTCAACGACTACAGGCCTGTTGCACTGACTCCCATCATGATGAAGTGCTTTGAAAGGCTGGTGAAACAACACATCGTCTCCAGTCTCCCCCCAACACTCGACCCGTTCCAGTTTGCCTACCGACGGAATCGCTCCACTGAGGACGCCATCTCCTCTGCTCTTCACCTGAGCCTGGCACACCTGGAGGAGAAGAACACGCACGTGCGGATGCTGTTCCTGGACTTCAGTTCAGCGTTTAACACCATCATCCCACAGCACCTGGTAGGAAAACTGGAACATCTGGGCTTCAGCACACCCCTTCGCAACTGGCTGCTGGACTTCCTCACCAACAGACCTCAGTCAGTCCGGGTCGGACAGAACATCTCTGATGTCATCACCCTCAGCACGGGCTCCCCTCAGGGCTGCATCCTGAGCCCCCTGCTGTTCACCCTGATGACTCATGACTGCGTCCCCAGGTTCACCACCAATCACATCGTGAAGTTTGCAGACGACACAACGGTGGTGGGCCTGATCAGAGACGACAACAACCAGGACTACAGAGAGGAGGTGGGGCAACTGGTGGGCTGGTGTAGAGACAACAGCCTGGTCCCGAACGTGGAGAAGACGAAGGAGATCATCGTAGACTTCAGGAAGAACCGGCCTGACCACGCTCCACTGCTCATCAACAGCTCAGCTGTGGAGGTGGTCAGCAGCACCAAGTTCCTGGGGGTGCACATCACGGACAACTTCACCTGGTCTGTGAACACTACGTCACTGCTGAAGAGGGCACAGAAACGACTGTACTTCCTGCGGAGGACGAGGAGAGCCCACCTGCCCCCGCCCATCCTCACGACCTTCTACAGAAGCACCATAGAGAGCATTCTGACCAGCTGTCTCTCCGTGTGGTGTGGAGACTGCAATGCCTCCGACTGGAAGAACTTGAGGAGAGTGATGAGGACAGCAGAAGGGATCATCGGGGCTCCTCTTCCCTCCATCAAGGACATCTCATCTCAGCGCTGTGTGTCCCGAGCCCGTAACATCATCAGGGACCCCTCACACCCCCACCATGGACTGTCCTCCCTGCTGCCCTCTGGGAAGAGGTTCCGCAGCATCCGCTGCAGGTCCACCAGGTTCTGCAAAAGCTTTTTCCCTGTTGCCATCAGACTGTTGAACTGCTGAAGCCACAAAAATGGACTCTGTACCACATTCTTATACTTGCATATTTGCACATTTACACATTTGCACATATGCCATCAGACTGTTGAACAGCCACAAAATGGACTCTGTACAACATTCGTATATTTGCACGTGCCATCATTGCATCCTTATCTAGCACTACAAATGCTGCCGAACTCTGTTACCACTGTCGTTTTCTCCTGCACTGTTTACATTGTTTACATTTCAATTGTTTACTAGGAAATCACTGCTGCACTGTAATTCACTGCTATTTACTGTAACTTTTCAAGCTGTATGCGAAACGAAATTTCGTTCTCTACGCACTCTGTGCATACAAAATGACAAATAAAGTTGTCTAAGTCTAAGTCTAAGTTGAACACAACTCTTTACGGTTCACACTGCACAGGTTGATCCTGCAACGTCACAGGGCCGTGTGTGCTTTCCAAACATAAAGCTGGGCGTACAGACCCAAAGAGGGGGTTTGTGACATGGCAACATTCACCTGAGCAATGTGCTTAATGTCTCAGGCGGTTTTCCCAATAAGATTTGTTGAGGTGGCTGTCAGAATGCGCTCAATGCTTCAAATACAAGCAGTGTTTGTGCGCGATCCTCAACAAGCTATCTCCATCAGATTTGGATGAGCTTTTTGTTTCTCAGATTAGACTCGCAGTATAGGACCATCCAGTGTCTCTCCTCGGTTTACACCGGCAAACGTGTCCTGCTGCAGCTGCCGTTCTGCAAATATCAAATATCATACCCTTTTTTTCCCTAATTTTTTCATGTGACAGTAAATCTACAATAGATAATTGGAAGGGGATTTTCTGCGTGTTAAACTCCAGTCCTCAAAGGCTGGTATCATGCAACTTCTTGATCTGTTTCTGCTTCAACACACCTGAATCCAAAAATTAGGTCACGAGCAGGACTTGGTAGAACGTGGTTGCATTCGGAGGAGCCGATTCAGCCATTTGGTTCAGGTGTGTTTTACCAGGGACACATCTAAAATTTACAAGGCACTAGCCCCAAAGGACTGGAAGTTGGCACCTCTGGGAAGTGGAAAGATGCGTCATTTTCCAATTTTATGAATAGAAATTAGAAAAGTGTGTTGTCTGTTGATGTTTACATTCAGCACCCCTGAGTCAATACTTTGGAAAACCACCTTTTACCACAATCACAGTCTTCAAGTCTCTCTACGCACATTGGCTTTAGGTGAGCACGTCACAATGTGGGACAACCAATTGATAAGATGACGCCCCCCCGGAACTCGAACCCAAACGAAGATCATCCACTTTACCTCTAAGTCTCCTTGCTAGTCCACTGTTACCATCTGTGTGCGCTGTGCTTTGTCTGCAGAAAACCGGGCGAGGCATCTGGTTCCTGGCTCTGCTGAAGCTCTGCCCCTTACCCTTGGCTAAGCTCCTGATCCACACCGGTCTTGTCAAACATCTGTCCTTCTTCTTTAAAATGGCGCCACGCAGCCTGACCGACGTGGTCAACGAGCTGACGGAGAACAAGGACCTCAGAGCTGTCTTTAGCTACATCTTTGGCACCTATGGTACGCCTGGTGATGGTTTGTTTTCTGTGTTGGTCAAACAATGAACATCGCGGCGATGCCGTTACCTAAATGTCCCTGTACGGTGTAATTTCTTTTCGTCCTTAATGTCACTTTCCTTCTTTCTCTACTTTATCCACTTCTCCCATTTCATATCTTTGGGGTATAATCCATCCATCCTCAGTTGGTGGATTTGCCTGGTTTTACTTCCTAGTTATTGATTTCTTTCAACCCACTGTTAGGATCCTAGCTAAATATTTATCCTTCCCCTGCTAATATTCATCTCCAAATGTACACATAATCATTCAGAGACTTTTTTTTTTATTGTATCATACAAATGTTTTGAACTTTCTTCATTTTGGCCCATTTCAACCACAAACTGCAACGTTATTCATAGGGCTGTGCATAAAAATCGATACGAAGATTAATATCAATGTTTTTAAAAACAATTTAATATCGATATTCTGGCTCTCAAATTCGATATACCTCCCAACCCCTAGGGGGCGTTATTACAGCGCGCCATTACTGTTCACAGCGAGGAAATACAAGTGAGACGAATTTGCAGAATGGCCGACAGGATTTTAGAAGTGCCTCCGTCCCTAAAATCAGAAGTTTGGGCACATTTTTTGTTTCTGTGAAACATTAAATGCATCGAACCAAATGTACTTGATTTTCCTGTTAATATATCAGTGTTCAATAAATTGAACAAATATGATATTTGGCTGGTTTTGTTGATTCAATGACTTTGAGCATTAATTATCAATATTGGAGTCAAATCAAATCAAGCTGAGCTATATCGAGAATCGTATTGTATCGGCTCATCCTAGATGATACCCAGCCCTAGTAATTTATTGGGATCGCATGTGATAGAGCAATACTAATCTGTGCATAATTGTGACGTGGCTGGGAAATGATAAATGCTTTTCATATTTTTTTTTCCTACAAGTAAAACTCTGAAACCCGTAAAATCTGTTATTTGAGTTTTTTTTTAATGTTGCTCTTCACCTCCAATAAGGTTTAAATTTGCATCTGAGTCGTGACTTATAGCTGCTCTGTGCTACTTAAGGGATCCAGTTTAGTTGACAGCAGGCTGCTCAGTGTTTTGGGTTTTCTGTTTGACCTGCAGGCAACATGCCAAAAGATGCCAGCTTCGCCATGCACAGTTTGCTGGTCACTCACTACCTGAGTGGCGCCTGGTACCCTAAAGGGGGCAGCAGCGAGATTGCTTACCACATGATTCCCATCATCGAGAAGGCCGGTGGCGCTGTTCTGGTTCGAGCCCCAGTCAACCGTATCTTGTTCAACGAGGCAAAGGAAGCTTGTGGTGAGTTTGACTTCACGAGCTCCTCAGGTTGATTCGTAGATGAGATGAAGCCACAGCTTCTGTTCTCAGGTGTGAGCGCGTTGAAAGGTCAGGAGGAGGTGCACGTCCGTGCCCCCATGGTCATTTCTGATGCTGGTATCTTCAATACCTACGAGAAGCTTCTGCCCAAGGAACTCCAGGCCATGCCAGGTCAGACGGTGTTTACACAGCCCTGAATACTTCTCCCACCTTCCACTTGCAGGCATTTTTTCCTGTGATTCTTCTGTCTTGCAGACATCCAGAGGCACATCAGTATGGTGAAGCACGGTGAAGGAGGCTTGAGCATCTTTGTGGGTTTAAACGGAACCAAGGAGGAGCTGGGCCTGAGGGCAAACAACTACTGGATCTTCGCTGAGAACAATTTTGACGAGCTGTATGTTTTCTCTATTAATTCCCACAAGACTTACGCTTGAATTTAGCATCTCTTTGCTTTTTGTTTGATACCAGAACAGCCAAGATTCCAATATCCCCTGCCGCCACCAGATGGAGCTACAGAAAATGACATTTAAATGGCAAATTCTTTCTAATTGTCAACAGTTTTATACATTGAAATTATAATGATGGAAAAAAAAAAACCTAAGAGGTAACTAATAGGTATTTCGGCTCGATGATTCTGATTGTAGCTGTTTGCAGAAATAATAATTTTTATATTTATTACACCAATTAAAGTACAGTAAAACTTAATGATTTCACGCCTGGTGAGATAAAAAAAATAAATAAACAATAAGCACACAAAACTGACAAACTGTGACTTTTTGGCAGTTTTATATTTGCTGCATTACAAATGCAAATGCATGCTTCCACAAAATGTTCAGTACCTAACTACTGGTGTCCAACAGAGATTTAAATCTACACAGAGAGCGCACAGCTATGTATGTAAAGCAGGTTTATGCTCTATTCACCTGCCATTTTACTCCAAAGTCTTTAATCGTTTATTTGCTTGTTGCCTTGGTAAGTCTCTCATGTTTCATGGTGAGTCCTCCTCAGTGTGAGGTTAGCTGAAGAGCTCATGCAAGAAATTTATCGTGTTGCAGTAGAGAACCATTGGGTTTGCTGTAATATCTAGTTCTGATTCCAGCAAACAGACCTGTCCTCGGTTTTGTCCTGGTGTGAAATCTTTTAATCATATTTTAAAGGTTGTTTTTAGTCCTGTTTTATAGAGTTTTTGAATGATTTTATTGTAAAGCCATTTGGCTTTACAATAAAATCTGGTTGGCTGTTGAAAAGGGTTATATAAATGAAAAAAATTAATGAGATTAATATTTAGGACTGAACCTGTTTGCTTTGGATTATTCCTTGCAAAAGAATGTCCTTTACCCCAGTCCAAAAATCTTACCCAGTCATTGTCTGAAGAAAGTCCAAAACTTCCACATTCAGTCTTTGTTGTTGCTCATTACGCCAGAATCTGCATCTGTGAAACTAACCTCAAGTTTTATAACCCGACAGTTTTATAACCTCGCCAGACGGATGTAATTCCGCCGAGCTCCACACGGCTCCACACGGCTCCACGCATCCATCTGGAATCGCTGCCACTGGGAGGGATTTCAATACCACATAAAATGGACGAGCCAATCAGGATCGCCGGGTGGGATTTTCATAGATGTGACGTATCAGAGAAGCAACTTTTTGGATTCAGACAACAATTGGGGCTTGCGGCGAAGGAAGCAAACGGTGATCAGACGTTCCCGAGTCTCCGTTTTGGATGACCTGTTCCCGGTCCTGCTGCTGTCCTCACATAGTAGAAGAGCTGTGCCGAACGCGCCTTCCCCGCCCCGTTGCCGTGGCAGATCAGGCAAAACATACCAACCCTCTGACAGAGACTCTGCGCCCGCTTAGCAAAATCAGAGACGTCTCCTGCTTTTATTAGAGAAATCTGGTCACCCAGTAACACTGATGCTGCTATTTCATCAGTTTTGTCCAATCTACTGAATATTAATTCTTTAAAAGAACACCAGAGAACGGCTTTGAAGGCTTTTGTTAGTGGAAACGATGGTTTCGGTTTTGATGCGAGTGGTTGAAGTAGCGCGTCAGTAAAAATGACGGGCAAGTTGTTTATCCAATCATATGCAAGGATTCTTGATAAGGCCCCTCCCTCTGAAATACATCGCCAATGGAGCGATTCCAGATGGATTTCGTTCCACAGAGCTCCACACATCCATCTGGGGAGAGTCAGGTTAGAAATTTTAAGGCTGACTGCAATATGCTATTCTATAGCCTTATCTGTGTTATTGTGAGATTATTGCGTATTTTCTTTGCTACCACATGACCTGCCGAGGTATTTGTTCTTAATGCAAAGGCTTTTTGGTGGAATTACACTAGCTTTGTCTCCGTTCATTTAAGGGTGGAGAAATATATGAACGAAGAAAGAGAGGAGGCTTCCAAAAAAATACCTCTGCTGTTTGTTGCCTCGCCGTCAGCCAAAGATCCATCATGGGAGGAGAGATCACCAGGTACTGTTGGAGGAGATCGGACGGTGGCGATATCCCTTCATCTGGAATGCTTTCTTGATCAGAGGGTCTTCTCCCCCCCCCCCCCCCCCCCCCCCCCCCCCCCAGGAAAGTCTACTTTGAGCCTGGTCAGTTTTGCCAAATACTCGTGGTTCGAGGATTGGAAGGACGACAAGGTGACGAACAGAGGAGCCGACTACAAAGAGCTGAAGCAAGCGTTCATTGACACCGCCCTGGATGTGGTGATGGACGTTTTTCCTAAGATCACCAGAGACAAGGTAAAGGCTTCAGGGTCTTTTTGCCGTCTTTTCTCCCCCTATCTGATAGGTCTTTTCAAACTTGTAATTTTCCTGCATTATAATATATGGCTGCAAAACGTAGCTTTAAATCAGTGGTTAAAAATTGTATAATTACTTCTTTACTGCAGTCTGTTAGCCTGGCATCTGTCCAATAATTAGTCTACTTTTATTTGTATTTACTTACGTTTCGGTTGCAGATTTCAGGTGTGTTTTGACTCTGAGCCCTAAAAAGTTTGTTTCCATTTTAACGCTGCCTAAGCAGGTAACTCCCCCTACTGTAGGAGTGTTGGTCGACATCCTTTTCAGCCGCCCAGGTTGTCATGAAGATAAAAAAGTTTTTTAAGCAACTGACATGAATTTGCTCCACAGTTCACAGAAAGGCACAAGCTATTTTTTTTCAGCAGATTTGGAAAAGAAGACAGTTTGAGTCGGGATTACAAATAGCCATAACTTGTGATTGTCTTGCAGCGTTTAGTAAGGTCTTGAACTGGCGGCCCGCGGACCACATCCGACCGCCAGAATATTTCTGAATTCAGGAATAGCATAGTGAAGAGGAAAAAGTGTGAATATAAAAAAATATATATATATATATAACAGTATGCTCGACTATGAAGGGTAAAACGTCCGCGGAGAGTCAACATGGAGTCCGCCAAGCTCATTGTATGCGCATAGTACGCCTGAGTATGTAGGAGCCTTTAGGCAGCCCGTACCCGGATTACGCGCTAGCAACAATAAACCTAGTAAGTTAATTCAATATAAAAGTTTCGTTTATTTTGGCCTTATGTTAAAACCAGGGCAGTGTAGTCCAACTACTCTGTCCTCCCGACAGAGACGGATAGAGAGCTGTGGACGTGAAGGGACGGAGCGATATTACAGAATATTTGGTGCGCCTTATAATCCGTTGCGTCTTATGGTCCGAAAAATACGGTACCTTTGTTTATTTTTAAGATATTTCTATGTGTAAATATTGTTTCTGTTGGGGAAATAATGTAAACGTTTATACTAGTAGTATGTCAGACAGTGATCATGTATATAACCAGGTTAGCTGTCTTCGGTACTCAGTGGTCGGTTGTGTTGGTGCAGATCGAGTACGTCGACGCTGGGACCCCCATCACCAACACGCACTACATCGGCGCCCCCAAAGGCGAGATCTACGGCGTGGACCACGGCATCGCCCGGTTCAACCCCGAACTCAACGCCATGATAAGACCCCAGACTCCACTGAAGAACCTCTACCTGACAGGTGTGTCCCGCCGTGCCTCGCTGCACCGTCCAGAAAACAAACCGCTCTCCTGCATATGTCACACCTGTTGGGTTTTACCTGTGCTGTTTACAGGCCAGGACGTGTTTCTGTGCGGCTTCGCTGGCGCCCTCGCCGGAGCTCTCACTTGTGCCTCGGTCATTCTCAGCCGCAACCTCCACCTGGACGCCATCGCCTTGGCTAAGAGAACGAAATACATGGACGAAAAGCTGAAAGAGGAGTAGCCGCGCTTGTTGACTGTATTTCAACACCTTTGTTCAGTTTGACCGTGCAGCTGTTTTCAGATCTGATGGGGTTTAATAGTGGGGGAAGGAATCTACAGTCTGGTACAGGTTGGATCATGACAACTGGGGGAAATGCCCAGAATTTGGTGTTTGTGAATACATTTCGGAGGTCCTGAGGAAGAAGCAGCAAAAAAAATAAAAACACTAATATAAAATCCCATGTATCCATTTATTAAAAAAAAGCTATTGCTTGGAGAAGAACGTAGATTAGGGTCCTACTACTCCTCACTCATGTAGAAAATCCTTGTGTGGAAACTGGTTCTGGTTTCCCATGATGTTTTTTCCTTTCTGGGAAGTCGAGTATTTTACTGACCACTGTCACCGCTCTGCTTCATTTTGTGGAGGGCTAATTGTAACATCTTTTAACCAGACAATAATGAAAACTGATTTAATAACGCTAATAAAAATGGCTCTAAGGACTTCCACATTGGTGTAAAATTTCATTTTTATTGCTTTGTACTTTTCCATCTCTGTCTTTGTGCCATTGTGTCTTCTTTTCTCGGATGGAGGGTGACGGGGGGAGGACTTCCTAAAATCGGGCGTGTCTGTGATTGTTGTTGTGCAGAAGATGCAGGAGTTTGTTTTCCATGCATGCGTTCTCTTCCATTCTCTAAGATGCTGCTGGGGAAAAAAGTTACTTTCCCACTGACAAACTTACATGTTTCAGCTCATCAAACAATTGTAAATATCAGAAAAAAATAACCTGTATAAATACAAATAATTGCAGTTTAAGCATTTTTACTTCGTTGATTAAGGGAAAGAAGTTATGCCAACCAGTCTGTCTCCAACAAAAACAGTAATTCTTAAATCTGATAGGTTATTGCTCCCACCAACTGACAACGAGTCTTTTACATAATCGTGGAGAAATGCTGGCAAAACATTCTTGCCAGAAATATTTGATTTCAGCCTCATTGGACTGTTTCCGAACATGCACAGCCTGCTTAGGGTCACAACACTGCAGCTCCATTGGATTTAATCCTAGACTTTGAATAGACCACAAAAAAACTACTTTTTTCTCAGATCATTCAGAGTTGCCGGAGTGCTTCAGATCATTGTCCTGCAGCATGAACTGGATGGCCGGACATTCTGCTACAGGATTTTCTGGTAGAGAGCCGATTGAATCATGAGATTCAAAGATTCTTTATTGAGACTGTGGTGGAACTTCTTATTGGCCACTCCTGCTAAGAGTACACATAAAAATACAAACAAAAAAAGTAATGAACAATTGTTACAGTGTGTTTTTTTCCCCCTCATTATAGCGTTCAAAAAATTAGGAAGATGAAGATCCAAAAGTTTGTATGAACTAGTTGTCCATGAGTCACAGATAACAAATAATAAGGTAATGAGGAGCTTTTGTGCAATGACTATTTGAGGTTTCATTTACAGAAATGTGCATTTAGACATTCAGAGGTGATAGTGTGCATGTGGGCAATAACATTAAGGTTATTGTAACGTATGACAGCTTAGTAACAGTGGGGTGATTTTAAAGCGTTGGACTGCAGTCTCCCATCAGGGGGCGATTGCCCTCACAGCTCTTGGGAAGAAGCTGTTTCTAAGTTTATTTGTTTTGGCTTTGAGGCTTCTGAAGCATTTATCTGATGGGAGAGGGGCAAACAGCGCATTGCCTGGGCTGATGGCATCAGTGGAGATGCGTCTGGCCCTTCTTTGGACTCGTTCTGCATAAATTGAGTCCAGATCCTGCAGACGGCATCCCACAATTCCCTGCGCTGTTCTCACCACCCCTGCTAAGTCCTTCCTCTCCTGGACTGTGCAGCTCGCATACCATACAGTTATGCTGAGACATAAAACGCTCTCAATGGTAGCGCTATAGAAGTTCTTTAGCAGTTTAGTGGGAAGTCCAGACCTTTTCCTGAGGAAGAAGAGCCGTTGTTGGGGCTTATTCACCAGGTGAAAGGTGTTCACAGTCCAGGAGAGGTTGGAGGAGATGTGAATGCCTAGGAACCTAATGTTGTCCACGCACTCCACCTCCTCCCCCTGTATGTAGAGAGGAGTATGTTCAGTCTTCCTGGACCTCCTGTAGTCTATTATTACCTCCTTGGTCTTACTGGTGTTCAGGATCAGTTTGTTCCTGGAGCACCACTCTGTGAGATTGCTGACCTCATCCCTGTAGTGGGACTCATCATTGTTGGAGATGAGACCCACTACAGTGGTGTCATCTGCAAACTTCACCACTGTGTTTGTGGGGTGGGGCGCAGAACAGTCCTGGGTGAAGAGAGCAAGTCCACGAAGAGCATCCTAACAAAGGTGATGGGCTGCTGCAGATGAGTCAGAGCTGAGTGCAGCGCTAACGAGACAGCCTCCTCTGTGGAGCGATTCTTTCTGTAGGCAAACTGCAGACTGTCCAGGCCAGCAGGGATGGCGTCCTTGGTGTACTTTAGGAGGATCCTCTTGAAGCACTTCATGATGACTGAGGTCAGAGCGATGGGTTAATAGTCATTGAGGCAGGTGATGATTCATATACTTGGGGACAGGCAGGATAACGGATGATTTCAGACAGGCAGGAACCGTGGAGAGCTGCAGGGAGAGGTTGAAGATGTCCAGAAAGAATCCTACCAGCTGGTCCGCACACAGTTTAAATGTCCAGGCAGCCTTGCTGGTGATGACCTTTTTCAGGGAAGAGGTCACTTGGTGGAGCTGCAGGATGAGAAGCTGAAGGTGCTCCTCTGGCTGAGGAAGATGTTCAGGCTCCCTGCTGCTTGGAGAATCGAAGCGTGCAAAGAAGCTGCTTAAGGTGTCGGGGAGAGCCGGGTCATTGCTCAGCTGCTGGTCGCCGCGCTTGTAGTCCGTGATGTTTCTGATTGCCTCGCAACATGTCACGTGGGTTGTTGCTGATGAAGTGGGCCTCGATGTGTTGCTTGAATCTGTGCTTTTCCTACTGGATGCCTTTTTTAAGTTCGCTTCTAGCCCTGCAGTAGGCCAGTCTGTCTCCAGATCTGAATGCTGCTTCCTGGGCTTGATCTATTGTATTATTGTCTCTGGTCGGGAACTTAATGAATTTATGGAACTTGGGGAGCACAGACTTTAAATTAACCTGGTTAAAGTCCCCGGCAACGATCACAGCAGCCTCTGGGTTGTTGTTCATTAGGCCGGTAACAAAGCAGTAGAGCTTCTCCACAGCTAGCTAAGTATTAGCTTTCGGCTGGATGTATACTGCAATGATTATCACAGAGCTGAGCTCTCTAGCTAGTTTAAATGTTGAGCAGAAGGTTCAGACGGTCTTTGCGGTTGTGCACCAGGTGTCGTGAATATAAACCACCAGACCACTTCCTCTGCTTTTCTCCGTGGGGGCCATGCGGTCTGCCCTGAACATCGTGTGCTGAAGCTGTAGCAACTTGTCGGGGACGTCGCCGCCTGACCACGATTCTGTAAAAAGCGCTACACGGCTGTCCGTCTTACGTGATTCTTAACCGGTTCTCGTCAAGTTTGTTGGCGAGGGTCGGGATCTTACGTCGGCCAGAATGAGGCTCGGAAGTGTTGGTCTGTGATGTTTGATGAGAATCGTCAAAATGTTTTTTCAGGTCTTTTTTTTTTTAATTCCTTTTTGCATTTACTTTTTCCCACTGATGTCATTTATGTTGAGTCTCTCTTTTTTAAATTATTGAATCATGATGAACAACAGGAAAACGTGACTTTAAACTGAGGCAAATGGGGCCTGCAGTCCCTTGGATGTTCGTGATTGTTCCGTCGCCTCCTGGATGAGCTGTGGATGCCTTCTTGGAGTAATTTTGGTAGGTCGGCCACACTTATGGAGGTGTTCCGTTGTCCGTTGTTTTCTTTGGGGCTCTCACTTTGGTTCACTGGAGTCCCAAAGCCTTGGAAATGGCTTTTCAACCCTTTCCAGTCAGATACGCGTCAACAGTTCTCATCTGTTCTGGAATTTGCTTGACAAGATGTCGCAGCCCAACGGCGCACTGAGAGCTGCAACGCAAATCCCTTATAAACCCTTACATGTTCAAGGCATAACAAAAAATTTACTTAGCATGCAGTCATTAATGATATCTGCTTTAATAGCAAGTCATGTGCCACAAACCTGATGAGTTTTGAGCTCTCAGAATTTCACAACAAAAGGTTTTAGTCACGAATGTGTGTAAAGTCTGTACATTTCTTGAGAACTGTAATTGTTTGGTTTTAAATGTAGCGAAGAAGAAATACGTCATAACATTAAACCAAACAAGTGTTTTTTGTGTTGCCCTTTCTGCAAAAACACGCTCTCCCCCTTCTTTTATATTTATATTAGGGTTTTAGGTTTTTACACAAACAGTAGACGGCACTTTTAACTCCTCGGCTGCACCTGAACGCAGCATGGGTTTCCATTGATTTGCTGCAGGAACACGCGTGCAACCACTGGACACGTTCAAAAAAAGTGGATACTTTAAGCTTTCTGATTAGCTGGCGATTCAAAGGGGTGTGGTTTATTCTTTTCCTGATAATCATTTCATGTTGGCCAGAATTATGCAAATACATGTTTCCACCACTGGCGGGCGATGGTGGCTTTGGCTGCGCGCAGACGAGGTAAAGTCGGATAATAATGTGCGCAAATAATAGAAGATTCAATATTTTTGTGCTTGTCTCGACGCACACTTTTTTTTATGAGATATTGTTTTGTTGCTTCTCTCTTGCAGAAAATTCAATCCCGTTTCGTTTCCTTGCAAAAGAGTTTATTTAGAGAGCCACACTGGCTAGCTTATCCCGAGTGCAGCTAAACTGAGAAAACGACACTTATTCATGAACTCATATTTTCCCCTAATTTAATGTTGTTTCTCTGTAGTTTAGAGGGAACTGTCGCTCGGTTTAGAGGCGGAAATGGACGTGTGCCCCGAATCGTTGCGTTACGAGCTGTTAGCGGAGGTCGGCGAAGGCTCCTTCGGGAAAGTGTACAAAGCCAGAGAGGTTGGGGGGAAACAGCGCCTCCTGGCGGTGAAGAAGTTCCACTTCAGCTGCGGTTCGGAAGAGGCCGGAATCCCTCCTCCCATGATCCGAGAGGTGGCGCTGCTGCGCAAGGTGGGCTACTTCAACCATCCAAACATAGTCAAGTAAGTGTGATTTATGCATACTTATAAGTATCCATCCACCTGATGCAGGTAAACTAATATCATTCTCACCTTTTATAGTTCACCGCAAGACGTTACTGTGTTTTTTTGTAGCGCTTTATAAATTGCCATTTCCAATTGTCAAGAAATATTTACTAAGTCCGAATTATTAGTGCTTTTCTTCTCAAGTTACCCTGTAAGGAATTAAAGCATTAAAATAGGTTTATGTTTGCAGACATTAACATAGGTATTGGATTTATTGGCATAGTAGTTTCAAATGATAGATCCTGGTTTTATTTGTTGTTGTTTTTACAATCACAAACAACAAAAACAATAGATGCACCTTGCACCTACCAAATATTTGATTTCCTTAGCCTACAGAAAACTTAATTCTACAGAGTTGGCATTATTAAAAATGACCAGTGACATGTTGCTGGCAGCAGACTCTGGACACCACTCTGTGCTGGTTTTATTGGACTTAACATCAGCTTTTGACACCATGGATAATACTGTTCGTACTCACAGACTGAGAGACGTGTTTGGTATTTCTGCCATTGTGTTAAAGGTATATGCCCATACCAAAAATACAAATATCCAGTTGATTATAATAAAATAAGGCTACATAATCCAAGCGTTCGTCCAGATAGTAATTGCTGAGCCTAAAAACCACCACATTGGGCGCGATGAGCGGATATAAAAAGATGTAGTGCCATCCACCACAAATAAAATATTCTCGGTTCTTAAATATATTCAGGATCTTTCGATGCCTCTTTGCCTGCCTAGGACTTTAAGGTAATTGACTCCAATTGTAATTGCAATGGTAATTGTTGGCGATACCTAAGACCTGTTTTAAAAATTGCAGCGATTGTGCTTTTCAGATAGTGACTCCGAGACTTTGGAACGCTCTCCCGCTGTCTCTTCGCTGCACAGAATCCACAGTCTCTTCTACGAAACATCTAGAGACATGTTTATTTAAGACAGGCATTTGCTTAAGCACGTTGTGTGTTTTTACATTGTTTTGGCTCCTGTGAAGCACTTTGTGATGTCAGTGTCTATGAAAGGTGCTAAGAAATACACTTTTACTTACTTACTATTCCCTAGGTTTATGCATTGTTTATCAAACCTAATAATGCAAATAACGGTAAAAGTTTTTATGTGTGTGCTGCATCAAAACAGGGTTAATCTTTTTATTTGACAGCTTTTGTCAAACAACATGTTCAATTCCTCAGAGCATTCAGCAGTTGCTCAGAAACAAACAGCGGTTTCAGCCATCTTGAATCCCTAGTTGTATTTTGATGAAGTAAAGGAAAATACATTTTGAGAGACTTTTTTTCTCAGGCTACATTTGTGATGTGTTGCACATAGATATTCTCTGATTAATCAAGATTATGATTTTATCTCACTTTTTTTTTTTAGGTTGGGGCTTGAGTATATTGTAGGTGATCTTTTTGCAAACCTGATTCCCAGACTCTCGGATTTAATTTCAGGTCTAGATTTGTAGTTTCACATTTTTCATTGTTTATAACGTCTAAAACTAAGGATGCACCGATATGAAAATTTGGGCCAATATCAATATCCAATATTAATATTACTGTTATGTAATAACCAGTTTTACTTATCAGACAGATACCGATGTGTTAAAAAATGATGAGCATTGGCCGATGTTAATGCTGCTATATCGTGCATCCCTATCTAGAACGTCTACAGTCAAACTTGTATGTTCTTCAGGCTCTTAGATGCATCTGCTGTATATGTGGGTTCCACTCTGGACCTCACTCTGGTGCTGGAATACATCGACCAGGACCTGTCCACTCTCCTGTCGAAGGCTCCTTCGAGTGGTCTGAGCCGGGACTTGATAAAGGTGAGAACACCTGAGTATATTTCACTTGGATCGCTGCAGCTCTTGGGTCGGATTTGATGATCTGTGCCACGTTGGTCCCAGGATACGATGCAGCAGCTGCTGCGAGGACTGGACTTCTTGCACACAAACCTCATCCTGCATCGAGACCTAAAGCCGGAGAACATCCTGGTCAGCAACTGTGGAGAGATCAAGATCGCAGACTTTGGACTGGCACGGATTGTCACCTTTAATATTGCTCTTACGCCCTGTGTAAATGTTACACAAGTCAGACATTTTACTGATATTTTGCACCAAAAACAGTGTTTTTTAGCCTGAGGTGTAAAATGTTCTTTTTTTCCCCCCCCCACCCCCGTTTGAATATATTTCTGTCTCCAATTCCTTTTCCACTGCTGCTTTTAGGTCGTGACCTTGTGGTACCGAGCTCCTGAGGTGCTGCTTAACACTGTTTACATGTCCTCAGTGGACATGTGGAGCGCTGGCTGCATCTTTGCTGAGCTTTTTCTCTTGAGGTGAGGAAAAAAAAAAAAAGAGAAACACAAATATCAAACTCTGGAGTTTCATTTTAAATCTAGGGCCGTAACGTTTCACAATCGCAGAGAAGGCACAGTTTTCTGCAGCCCTGCTCTTTTGTTCTACAGGCCGTTGTTTAAAGGCTACACAGAAATGCAGCAGCTGCAAAAGATCTTTGAGTGAGTATGAATGGCTGTCAGGGGCTATGGCTCCACGTTGTCAAAGAATTAGCAAGTCGCTCCTAATACATCACAAGGCTAATTGTTAAACTTCTATTTTCATTACTTTTAGTGAGGATCACTTAAACACAACCTGCCTCTATTTACTGAGTTCCTGTTTGGCAGGGTGATCGGGCTGCCCGATGAGGAGGACTGGCCTCGAGAAACCCCGATCTTGTACTCCGACCGCCTGGGGCCGAGGGTTTCCTGCACCAGGCTGCTGCCCAACCTGGACCAAGATGAGAACGACCTGCTCTCTGTAAGCCCACCTACGTTACATTTCCCTGTTTGACTCTGGAAATGCGCCAGCATTCTCTTTTCCGGACACGCTAACCAATGTACAGATTGCTCAAAGGGAGAGCAGCAGCTGCTATTTACACCTTTTTTCTTTAAATTATATGGAGAATAAGTTACGCCTCTGTTCTGAAAGGCTTAACAGAGGCAATTAGGGGACATTAATCCACCACAACTAAAATACCACTGACCACTCAGGTGAATAATAATAATTTCAGCTCAAGGAGATAATGTTATTTCACTTATTAATGGAGATCAGCCTATGATCAAAACAGAACATCTGATCAGCGCTGCAGCTTTGTTCAGCATTTACCTGCAGCGTTTTAATGTGGTGTGAAATCTTCCCACCTGCAGCGCTGTTTGATATTCAGTCCGAGCCGTCGCATCTCCGCCGCCGAGGCCCTGACTCATCCTTTTTTTGTGAAGCCCTGAAGACTCCAGCAGGATAAGGAGCCGAAGCTGCTGTGATTCTATGATCAGGAACATCTAACGGAGAGACCTGCGTTGTACCGGGAAACCCACTGGCACCTTCGCCCGGCCACCCGAGCGTTAAAAGCTTTTAAAACCAAAATCGGCAGCGTCGTCAGAAACTGTGCTCGGGTAGGAGGTGAGGAACTGCCTGAACCTTTCCAGCAAGCCAGCTTGATTCACAGATTGTGGAACTTCTGATTCAAAAGCTTCAGGAAAGTAAGCTCTATGTGTGATGCTTTTCTCAAACTCTTTATATATACATATATAAAACCCTTTTAGAAGTTCATGTAGCAGAAGGAACGGTAGGTTTTTCAGTCAGGTTTCGCCGTGTTCTCACTAAATGTACAGCTTCTGTGTTAAGTTTCACTGTTGGACATTTGGAGTCTGTTTGGTTGTATGCTGCTAAGGAACATAATGGTCACTTTTAAGTTGACGAGTTTCTGTTTCCTGGAGATTTTTTGTTGCACTTGTTATTGAGAAGACTTGAATGGTGTAATGGATGCAGATTGCTCCTGTTTTTACTTTTGTTTTGACATTTTGTGCAAAGTCTTTTTTTTTCTCTTTCTGTGTTATGTTCATTCATGAAACATTTCTATTAATAAGGGTTCTATTCTGTCTGTTCTTTTAAAAGCATCACAATGCGTTTTTCTTGTTTTAATTAGATGTAATTTCACTTGAAGGAAGAAGAGGGCGCTATAGGAGAACGAGTGAATTGATTCCAGTTTTGCCTCAACCTCATGTTTCTGTCCATATTCACCGCTTCTGGAAAATCTAGACAAATTATAAATGCATGTTTACTCATTTCAAGAAACAGGAAATAATAAAGGACTGCAATGAAACAATAATACATTTGGTGAATAAAGCTTTGGAAAACAAGTAGATCTAGGAATATTGGAAAAAAGTTTTTCAAATTAACTGTATTTGTTCTTTAACTGTCGCTTTAAATGTAACTAGTTTGCATTTAAAGTACAAGTCAACATTTAATGAACTCTTACATTTCTTTAAAGTTACTATTAGTTTTTGTATTTTTTTATTCAGCTTTTTTCTATGAAGTAGTTCCAAGCAAATCCCAATTTGTTTTTTTGTTTTTTTGCAACTTTTTGCTTTTAAGTGAGCTTCATAAAATTTTGTCCTTAGGTATAAACTGTGAAAGAGTGACCAAAAATCCAGCCTGACCAGCAATCTGGGGGGAGCATGGCAGGAAAAATTAATGAGATAGTTAACTTTAAAAATTTTTTTTTACAGAGTTGAACACCAGTTTTATATATTTTAAAGGATCTGTATAACAATGTAAACAGAATATGGTAGCATATTGTGAAAGTATGTGTTTAACGACATGAGAAAAGTGGACAAGTGGGGCCTAAAAGAAAACTAGCAGCAGATGGCAGCAGTTTCTTAGTTCTATATTTTAGAGATGGAAAGGACTGACATCTCAATGGAGAGTAAAAGTTTTCTGCTAAAATTTATCAGCAGGTTTTTTTCTCCTTTTTTCGTACCAAATCGCTAAAACTTGCATTCAGTGATTTTTCGTTTAGATCTTATTAGGCAGACATTAAAGAACTCTGGTTTAACGATGTAACCCAGAGGCTTGAAGGTTGCAACCAGCCTGACCTTATCTTTTTGAGCCAGATATTACTCCCATAGATTATTATTATTAATAATAATTCATGCTTATATTAATATATATCAAGGAAACCTCCCCCCCCCCAAAAAAAAGCAAAATTAAGCAAACAAACTGACCATGACAGTGTTATTGAGACGATCAAATATATGTAACATGAGTTTGATGATTCAAGTCTGACTAGTAGCTTTAAGAGTTTATGTAAATGCTGGAAGAGCTCATAGGGGAGAGCCCAGCCCCAGTACAGCCTCAGGGGCGTCCCAGGCTTCGCCCATCTATATTTATACCTTCTCCCTGTCGTACGGAGAGCCTCCCCCGGCTGCCAGTGTGACTACATTTGGAGCGACTCACGGCAGTGAAGGATCAGTGGGGAGGGGCCGCCGGCTAACAAGCCTACCAGCGCGCATTTCGGTGTAAGTACGCGTTCCTTTTCAACATGCATGCACTAAAATAGGAAAGTTTTGTATCTAACTTGCGGGAATACGCATGAATGGTCTTGAACCAAGCAGCAGTTCGGAATGGAGTCGACATAGAAGTGACCCACCTGTTGGTCTGACCCGCGGAAGTTCCTGCTGTCTGCAAGTCTGTTGTTCGGACGTTAAACGTTTTTGTCTTGAGTAGAAATAAAAAGTCAAACCACCGGTACGAAATTTATATTCGATAGAGGGCCAATATCAAACGACGTTTTATCCGAAGTTTACGCACAAATTACGCACCAATTCCAATGCGATCCTTTAATAGTTTTCCCAAAGAAAACGCGCAGGAATGGTTTATTTCACCTCTGTTTTCTCCAAATTATTAAAGTATAATTGAATCTCTCACAAGGATCTTTGAGTTCGTTTAATCTGATCTAGCGTCGGTATAAATGTGATACAATTAGGGAGGAATTGGAAATATTCTCACAATCTCATCAGTGTTAGAAGTTTAGTACTCTTTGTATGTTTTATTTTTAATTGATTTAGGAAGGAAGTTTTAAACATGCATAATGCAAAAACCATCAATGCACTTAGTCTGAGTGGACGCAGATGGAGTACGCATCATAATGTGATGAAAGCTCTTCCTGTCAGCTCTCCTGCTTCATGCCTCTGCAGACAATAACGGTTAATCTTACCCATGCACTCTGCAATGCAAGGTTGTCTTTGCGGTATGCAGGAACATCCTCAGGGAATTTGTCCCTGAGTTGCAGAGATCATTTGGGAGCTTTGGTGCAGGTAACTCTGTAGGGTAGGTGGAATTGGCCAGAGGCTTATTCTTGGCCAGCCTTTTAATCTGGTCTAATGAAGGACTCCAATGCGCCCTTCCGGTAAAAGGTTAATTTTCTGCAATTCGTGTTATATTTTTATGGCTGCTTTAGAAGCTCAGTGTTGAATTGATCAGTTTTGCAATGAAGGCCTTTTTGTAAAACTCCTTGAACCTAGTCGAATATTTCCCCCTCTCTCAAAGTTCAGATCCGTGCCCGTTTCTCTCATTCACTGCTGCTGGGCGTATTTCCAGCTTGTGTTGAAAGTGCTCCCGGATTAGAAGCCTGTGATCCCTGCTGAGCCTCGGTGGCATACTCCTGTCTCCACTCCACAGTCCTCCAGCTCACATAACTGTTGCTCTTTGCAGAAGTTTTGGCCACACTCAAAGTTTGATTCACACAAAGAATTGAGCTCATGCGTTACCGTGTGGTGGCATGGTTGCTTGAGCAGGTTGTCTCATGCAGGAGCTCTGCGTCCACTGCTTAGCTTATAGTTCTCTGTGGCATGGATGATAGCTCAACCTGCTTATTCTGTTTTAGAAAACAGTTTATTGTTGCTGATGCAAATTTAGTGTAAACCAGAAGTTTGCATATAGTGTATAAAAAAGGGTTTGATTTTTCTTATTTGTTAAATTTCAGAACAGTGATAGAATTATGCTGTTTATTTTTTTTTTTTTAAATGAATACGTTTGAATGCAAGACTGGCGACCTGTACAGGGTGTACCCCGCCTCTCGCCCATTGCACGCTGCAGATAGGCACCAGCACCCCTCGTGACCCCATGAGGGATAAACGAGTAAGAAAATGGATGGATGGATGGACGTTTACATGCATTTGCTTGGCATTGACTCTCGACGTGAGTCAAATGCTTTTGATATCCTTCCACACCCTTCTCATAATAGTTCACCGGGCTCTTTGGCACATTTCCGGCAGAGCTGGCGAAGCTGAGTCAGGAGTGTAGACTGCCCCACTAAAACACTTATTGTGCTTTTGAGATCAAGGATTTGTGTTGGCGACTCTAAAACATTGACTATGTTCTGCACAGGAAACTTTGTAAGTCACGTGGTGGGTTGCTTAGTCATTGTCCATTTGAAAGGATCTTTTCAGGTTCTAAATAATGTTCTTTTCTCCTGATTCAATCGGTTTTGTGATGCTTGCCAGTCCCTTCTGCAGCTAAACACCCCAAAGCATGACGCTGCCTACCCCTTACCTCCCAGGTGACTTGGTGTTCTCAGACTTGTAAGCTACCACCCCCCCCCCCCCCCCCCCCCCCAATTCCTCCAGATGTACCGGTTGGTCAATTTTAGGTTAATCAATTAACATGATCTGGATTTAAAAAATGTGTGCATTTGTAAACTGTAATCTGGCTTTTTATGTTTCTTTTGGAGTAATGGCTTCTTCTTCTCTTGAGTTTCCTTTCAACCCATATCTGTACAGGATGTGGGGGTTATGAGACTCTCTTACCAGAATTTCTACGAGGTTCTTTTGTTGTTGTTCTGGCATTGATGCACAAGTTTGGTACCAAAATACATTCATGGAAGATAGAAGAACCTGCTTCCTTCCTAAATGTTATCATGGCTGGACGTTCCCAGGGTGTCTATGTTTGGTTATAATCGTTAGAACAGAAGAATGTGGCACCTCCAAGCATCCCTCGTGCATTGGTTGATTTCTTTTGATTTTTCCTATGCTGTTGTACAAATAAATCAAGCGTTTTGAATTGACCTATCAGAACCTTTAAAGCCACGACATTAAACTGAGCTTTTCAATTTTGTGAAGGCAAAATATTCTCGTTGTAGGTAAGCCGTTTACCTTGGAGAAAGATATAAAAATGATCTTTATTCTGGTATTTAGCAGAAATGAAATACTTTGGGTAATCTTAACTGAACTAAAACGAGATGTTTAGTCTGATTTTAATTATTCATTTTTATTTATATGGTGCCAATTCACAACACATATAATCTCAAGGCTCTTTACAAAGTCAATTCCGTCAAATCATCCAGACAGATTGGTCAAAATGTTTCCTCTCTAAGGAAACCCAGCAGGTTGCATCAAGTCTCTCCAAGCAGCATTCACTCCTCCTGAAAGAGCGTAGAGCCACAGTGGACAGTCGTCTGCATTGTTGATGGCTTTGCAGCAATCCCTCATACTGAGCATGCATGAAGCGACAGTGGAGAGGAAAACTCCCCTTTAACAGTTTTTTTTATCCACTGTACGAAAACATCTGGTTTTAACTGTACATTCAGGGTTTTTGAACATTTTAGCAGGGGTCCCACGAGGTTCAGTTTTAGGTCTCATTTTATCTTAGTTTCATATATAACATCCAACTTCTGCTGAAGGTGCACTTTTATGCAGATGATGACACCATACTTTATTTTACTGTCGCAGATAATGTTGCTGTTATGTTTGAGTATTTGGCTGGATGATAAATTGCCCTTCAGAGTACGTGCTGAGCATTTGGTAAAAATAAAAATGAATCTTTAGCTTGGCATGAGTTTGTTGGAATGTTCTTGACTAATGTTGAATGTATTCATTTGGATACTGCTTTCTTTACGCTTTGATATTTTTATTCTTTGAAACACTGCTCTTTATGATTTATTACAGTTTTGCTGAATAGAAAGCATCACTGTACTTTGTAATGCTCTTGTTTGCATTTGTTTAGCCTAAGAGGACAACAGCACTCGTATATTCTTAATTACAAAGTCACTGTATGCTTGGTAAACTCTCTTATTTAAGTACATTTTAACACCTTCAGACTCCTGCTATATGGCTTCTTTTATGAGTACCTACTCTGATATTTTTTTCTGAATTTGGTAGACCTGCATTCTCTTATTTCCACTTTGGTCATGGAAGCAGCTTCAAAGTACATTAAAGGTTAATGGTGTTTATCTCTGGGAGAGTTTCAAGCTGTCTTAAAGACTGAAGCTTGCAGCTGCTGTGCTTTAGCTGGAACTTCTACTGCTATCATGCAAACTTCCACTTATTTGATTTTGTTTATGCAAATTCATGTTAATGGCAAACTTTTAGTTTGTGGCTTTGCAACAGTTTGCCTACTTGGTCATGTCTACCTGGAAGAAGAGATGTTTAAATATCAGATCTTTCATCTGGACGAGAGTCTGCTCTGAACAACTGTTGTAAAAACTTTGTTCAGTTAATCAGCTAATATTCTTTTGCTCTTTCTGTATTTCAATCCACCAGCCTGAGAGTAGCAGTAGAGCTGATATCTTTTAGAGAGGGACTTCTGCAGCCGGAATATCCATTCAACCTTACAGCCGATTTCTCTGGTGCGCAGCGTCTGTGGCTCCCACCTCTTTGTTCTTCTTTCATTGTGCTTCCTGCTGTAGGAATGCTGACATCCACGGTTTAGTAAAGCACACAGACACACGCACACACACATTTATTTTTCTGCATACAGTGCTGTGCACAAGTCCTGCGCCACGTCTGTTTATATTATGCCTAAATGTCGGACGACTTTCATGCAATCTCAACTGGTATTGATCAAAGCTTCTTCACACGTTTTGCGGAATTTTCAACATGTGTAATTTGGACTTGACCTTTTGATTCTCCTAATTTTTTTTTTATATGTTGCAGCCTTTTCAAAATAGTCCCCAGGTTTAGGTCCTCCTTGCAGACTGAAGGGACTTTTCTTGATTGTTTGTGTGTCCATGTTGCCTGGGAACATGTTATTTAAAACGGGATGCTGCATGTGTGCTTAAACACGTTTGAAACCATATCTAATCAGACCTCTCACATGTAACGTGCTCTGTTAGGGCAATGTAGGCTTATGTTGTTGACGCAGGTTCCTTAAATTGCTTGATTTCACTGAAAAGAGCAGCAAACGGTGCAGACTGTGTGCCATGAAGCTCGTACCCTGAGTGGAGCCGAGCGGTGGTGTTGGATTTCAGTGCAAGAGGAGATTCTTGACTCGGCAAGCTTGTGCCGATCATTTTACATGGACGAGAGAAAGAGGAAAGGAGGGGGAACCAGATCAAGGATGAGAATTTTAACATATATTTTGTGGTAAAATTGTCCTTCAAATGGCTATAAACTCCACAAATTACAGAATGGAGGTAATCTTGTAATGTAAATGTAGATTTTTAATTCAAATTTGTTTTATCCATCCATCCATCCATCCATTTTCCAAACCGCTTTATCCCTCATGGGGTCGCGGGGGTTGCTGGTGCCTATATCCAGCGTTCACTGGGCGGGAGGCGGGGTACACCCTGGACAGGTCGCCAGTCTGTCGCAGGGCAACACAGAGAGACAAACAGGACAAACAACCATTCACACACAGACTCACACCCTAAGGACAATTTGGAGAAGCCAATTAACCTAACAGTCATGTTTTTGGACTGTGGGAGGAAGCCGGAGTACCCGGAGAGAACCCACGCATGCACAGGGAGAACATGCAAACTCCATGCAGAAAGACCCAGGGGTGTACTCGAACCCAGGACCTTCTTGCTGCAAGGCAACAGCGCTACCCACTGTGCCACTGTACAGCCCCAAATTTGTTTTACTGTTTCTGAAATATTTGACGATTCATGGCTTCAACAAATGGTTAGACTATTCAAAGAAAGAGGTTAACTAACCTAAGACAAAACCTAAGGAAGGTTTGGGAAAATGTTGCATTTACGTAGATCAACTGGATCTATCTGTGTTATAAAGTGTCTTGAGATCCCATTTGCTCAGAATTGGTGCACTAGATCAGTGCTTCCCAAACTTTTTGCATCGCGTACCCCTTGGAGCATTTCATCTGCATCCGCGTACCCCCCCCCCCCCCCCCCCCAAAAAAAAAAGAAACATTCAACATAGGGATCAGAGTTTTATTAACTTGACTGCAGATACTAAATACATCTGCATTATAAAAGGGCATAACATAATAACATGTAACAAACAAGAACAAAGACTATAACGAGCCTGTTCAGAATACAGCCAAAACTGCGGACCTGGAAGCTATTGAAGAAATATCAATTATTTTTATAATAAAAATTCTTTAAAAATAGAAAAAAGCTTAAAATGGGATATAAATGAGTGTGCCCCATCAAGGTAAAATAGTAGAACAATTTGACATAGATTTGGAGTCAATGGGTCACATGACCCGGGAGCTATTGAAGAAATATCAATTATTTTTATAATACAAATTCTTTAAAAATAGAAAAAAGCTTAAAATGGGATATAAATGAGTGTGCCCCATCAAGGTAAAATAGTAGAACAATTTGACATAGATTTGGAGTCAATGGGTCACATGACCCGGAAGCTATTGAAGAAATATCACATTTTGCTATAATAACAATTCTTTAAAAATAGACAAAGCCTTAAAATGGAATAAAAATTAGTGTGCCTTACAGCTGTTATTTATTGGCATGATTTCCTATTAGTTTTGTCTTAGCTAGTCACTAGATAAGGAATTTATTGATTTTTATTTCTCAAGAGTGCTTGGTTCAAAACTTTTTTGACGGTCCCTAACTGCACCACCGCGTGTGGGAGGAGGGAGCAGCTGAGAGACGCTGGCCGAAAACGGAGTCCTTCAACGGGATCAACCGTGAGCTGGATCCCGCTGACTCCGCGGAGCTTGAATGTCCAATATCAAACTAACTTCACCGCAGTCTCTAATGTGAGGGGTGTGCTTGAGAGGACGCGCATAACCCCTGTATGTCTGGCCGAATCGGCGACAGTTTCAGTCTTAAATTGTCTTCCACACATAGTCTGTGTCGGTATTTAGTTTTCAGGCTGGTCAAACATGAAAATCCTCTCTCACATAAATATGTAGTGGCGAATGGCATTAATTTCTTGGACCAGGCTGTGAAGACCGAGGAGGACCTTGAGGGCTGCGCGCAGCTCCTCCGTGCGCTGAGGCGCTCGGCTCCTCTTCACCTCCCGGCCGCTTAATGACCTCCGCGGCTACGATGACGGAGCCTCTCCACAGCGGCTGGACCCCGCCGGCTGCGATCAGCGGAGGAACCACACCCCCTCCACCGCCCGCTGATGACGGCACTCCTCTCCCTCGGCGCCAGCAGAAACCCTGCGGCTCCTCCTGTCCTTCTCCGGGGACGTCACAGGTCGCCTCTAACCAACTTTATCAGTGTCAAGCCCGAGCCCTACTCCAGCTCGTGCTATTCATTGAATTTAAGGTTGCTGCTTCGCGTACGAGGACACTATTGGACGGCATTTTATTTATTTTTTTCCTGCATTTTTTTTTTTTTTTCAAAATCTTTTCCCGTACCCCCTGTCATGACGTCGCGTACCCCTAGGGGGTACGCGAACAATAGTTTGGGAATAACTGCACTAGATGAACCGAAATTAACTGGATAATGTGCTACATTATGTCGAGCTATCACAGAAAATCTGAAACATTTTGAGGTTTTTGGCTGTCTCAAAATTTGAAATGGTTCAAGAGATAATATTTTTGGAAGACACTTTATGTCCATAGTCTCTATGAAGATGGGAATTGGCAATTATCTACGCATTGTGGTGTTTATTGAGGATAATGTGTTATTTTTAGTATCTGTCTTTTTACGGACATTTTAAAGAAGGTGAGTGTAACCAATCCCAGTCTTTTTAAAATAAATGGATACTCATTAAATTGTTTTCATCTTTCAGGAGAAACGTCTCACAAATGCACTGATGGCCTCCAACACCTTATAAGTGAATCCATGAGCAAAGCACCAAAGTCTTCAGGTCTGATGGAATCTGAATGAAAACTTCATGCTGTGTTTTGCTCACGCTGAAAAGTGGAGGACTAACACCCTGTCTGCTTTTCCTTCCGCCATGCTCTGCAGCTATTTGAGGAACAGAATCGTTCAGAGGAACATGGATGCAACGGAAAAGCCGGTTCTGGAGCCCAGAGCAGAGCGGATCGCCCGCTACAAGGCCGAGAGGAGGCGAGAGCTGGCCGAACTCTACGGAGAATTAGAGGAGCTTCCCTCCAAGTGGGTGAGACGGGATGGAAAGAAGGTGAACAACCCAGCAACCCCAGCCCACGGTGGGGCGTTAAACTCAGACGGCCGCGGTGAACGGGTGAATGGCAGAACACGAGAGGTTATGAATGGAGTCGAGGCAGATCCTCCGACAGAGCCCAGCTACCTGAGAAGGTGATTCCTGTCTGGGAGAGGGACGATGACTTTACTCAGGATGATTCCAGTAACTAGCAGTCAATTCTTTCTAAAATCAATGGGTTTCATTCATTTATAGGTTTTTACTAGGAGTAAGGCTGAAAAGGGGAAAAAATGCTTGTTTTTGAAACAGATTTTGTCTTTCTTCATAGTTTCAGCTCACATTTCTTCTCTTAGTCCAATTTCTTTCATCCCTGTGATTCATAAGGGGTCTGAAAGCTCTGAAGCTCAAGGATATAACATAGGCACATCTAGCTGCTCGTTTAATTTCAACCCCAATCAAATAAAACTAATTTCCTTCACAGAACAACTGGGTGGATCACTTGTTATAGATTCTCTGCTGGATTTAGGTCTGGACTTTGACTAGGCCTTTGCAACATGAATGTCAGTAGATCTGAACCTTTTTATAGCAGCTTTGCCTGCATGTTTAGGGTCGTTGCCCTGCTGGGACCATAGATGAATGTCGTGCCGCTTGTAACAGTTTCTCCTGTAGGGTGTACAAAATTCAAAATTCAGCTTCATCCATCTTTTTATGAGCTCTGAGCAGCTTTTCTGACCATGCAGAATAAAAGCATCATCATACTATCATGCTTCTACTACCATGTTTTGAAATACCTAATTTCACCAACATCTCATATCTGGGATGACATAGTTCAGGACATGGCTTGCAATTTGTAATGATGAACACAACTCCATTGAAAATGTGTGTGTGTATATATATATATATATATATATATATATATATATATATAAACACATTTTTTTTTAAGTAGACTGACATGGTATCGAACCTGGGCCAGCTGTATCAGGGCCTCTGTACATGGCCGCTTTAACTTAATGCACAAAAGCCTGCATTTGAGTTAAAGTCCTGTGTCCATTCTCTTTACTGTGAAATCATGGAGAATGTAAAAAGTGTGGTTATTAAAAGACGAAAACCTTGTTTTGTACCTAACATTTTCATTTTAAGAGCTTAACCTGTCTGAAATAATTTTGCCCTAATAAAAAATAAGAAGTTTAAATCTGCATCAGCCATCTGTGCTGGTGGACCAAGTGTTTTTTGAAATGCAGATTAGGGGCCGCACAAAAAAACAGTCCAGGGCCCACAAATAACCCCCAGGCCATACTTTTGACATGCTTGTGTAAAATGATGTGTAAAATATTGAGGCCTCCTTATAAACTGCCTTCAGAAAATGTTTTATTTATTAAGGCCTCTAAACATTGTCGCAAGTACAATAGCGCACTTCGTCAGGTTTTATGTTGTGAATGTAAATCCCAGCAGCCTTTCAGTAATCCTGACAGGTTTCCCAATCATTCAAACCCCTCACTCGCCTCGTTCCTGCTGACTACCTGACTTCCTCAGCAGCTCCGTGGCCTTTGTTGCTCATTAAAACTGAGAGCTCCCAATCAGCATTGACATCCCAGGTGATCTGAGAGCTGGTGTTGCTGAGAGGAGACTCTTCATTTATCCTTGAAGTTGCATCTTTCTCTGCAACACTTCTACCCTTGGTGGAAAACATTGCAATTATTCAATTCAACTTAATTTGATTTGTGTAGCGCCAATTCATAACACATGTCTTCTCAAAGGTACTTTACAAAGTCAATTCAGTCAAATCCTCCAGACTGATTGGTCAAAAAGTTTCCTCTCTAAGGAAACCCAGCAGGTTGCATCAAGTCTCTCCAAGCAGCATTCACTCCTCCTGAAAGAGCGTAGAGCCACAGTGGACAGACGTCTGCATTGTTGATGGCGTTGCAGCAATCCCTCATACTGAGCATGCATGAAGCGACAGTAGAGAGGAAAACTCCCTTTTAACAGGGAGGAGAACCTCCAGCAGAACCAGGCTCAGTGTGAACGCTCATCTGCCTCGACCGACTGGGGGTTAGAGAAGACAGAGCAGAGACACAGAAAGCACAGAAGCAAACATTGATCTAGGAATCCTTTCTATGTTAGAAAGGGTAATAGCGGATGATCTGCCACCCTGGATGTTGTCAAAGCCAACAGAACGCCAGACCAGGTTTACCTACTTTGAAGAAAAAAAAACAGGGAGAACATAAAGTTGAAGCTTGTTGAAATAACAACAAATAATGCAAAATTGGAGAACAGTAGGAGAACTCAACAGAGTGACAGAGATAGACCTTGATGTCCTCCTGCAGCCTGAGCCTATAGCAGCATAACTACAGAAAAAGCCCAGAATAACCTACGCCACTAGGAGTTGGTTCCACAGGAGAGGAGCCGGTGTATGAATTTCCTTCGCTTATCCTACATTTTCACCTGCTCCCTGCCCCCTTTAGCCAGAGTTGCCAAGATTCTGCTACCGTCCTGGTCGAGGATGGACACCTGGTCCATCCAGGACCCGATGCCCCACAGCTCCACACTCGGGTGTCGGTGGGCCAGTTGAGGAGTGTCCTTCTGCAGCAGGCAGAGAGCGGAGCAGGCCAGGAGAAACTGTAGGGTCACCGGCATGTGCGTGATCCAAACTCTGTCTTCTTCGTACGGGTATTTGACTTTATCTTTGCCTTTCCTTCTCTGTTTTTTTTTCTCTCTTGTTTGTATAACCCAGTGGTCCTGATATTGGCCAAACCACGTCTTCTTTGGACCTGGCTGCTGGTTCCGAGGGAAGCCGGCGGCGGACCAGGCGTTACCTTCCAGGTGGATCAGGAGGGGGTCGCAAAACCAGCGAGCGCTTCAGGACCCAGCCAATCACAGCCAATGAGATGGAGGAGAGAACCGGGTAGGAGATCTTATTGTCGTCCTCCATGTTTCTTTGCAACCCTGGTAAAAATTGTTTAACCAACCTTGAAATGGGGCACCATTCTGCCCACCGTGTGTGGTAGAAAAATAGACTTAGGTCCCGTTCCGGTTGTCTAAGACTTTTTGATTAATGCTCTGACTGTAGAAGCATATGTGCCATTTTTAGGTGAGAAATTCCTTGCATGTAGCCATGCAATCAAAGCCACTCTAATACATGTTCTATTGTCTTTCCCATTTTGAAGAGTTGGTCAGACAAAAGGGCTTCTGTGTTGCATCATATTCAAAGAACAGGAAAGCGGAAATCGTTGAATACAAGTTAAAAGTTCCTAGACGCTCAAATCAACAGTTTTTTTCTTGACATGGATTTCCTATAAGATGTACTATTTTCTTCAGTGTGCTGTTTTCAATTTGAATGCTTTTTACAGATATTTTGGATGGGTGCTGTAGATTAAACAGGAAAAGCTGATTTTGTCCATTACTCACCTGTAGCTTTTGGACATTGTGTTATTTTCCTTAACCGAAACTGATTATTAAGCCGTTAATATTTTTAAAAGTAAGCTGTTTAAGTTAAAGCTTTATACAGAAACTTGTAGGTGGTTTGCATGAGTCTGTCCTCCATCATGAGATCAACAGTGGGGTTTTACCTGGAATGCAAATAATTCACAGTATCTTGGTTCCCTGAGTCTGTAAAAGGAAACACAGTAAATTTAAAGGCTGGATCTGAGCGAGAACACACAGAGCTCCCGCTTCATGTTCAGGTTTCACGCTGTGGTTTCCTCTTCTAGGCTCTTGGATGCGGAAGTAAATGACAACAAGAAAGGTAAAGCTTCAGTTTCTTTTATAAATGTCTTTACATGCTTTGCAGGAACTATGTTTTGTATTTGTTCATCCTGCCTGCACAGTTAAGCTCCTATAACTGCCTTGGAAATTAACCAGGTTATTTTTGGACGCTCACTTTATTTGATTTGGTCAGTGATGATAAGTTATGAGTGAGAAACCATGTGGGCTTGATGCAAAGTCATCTCTATTCTTATCTGACCCCAGGAGAAAAAGATTGCAGGTTTATACAAAGACGTGGCTCTCGAACCTCTTTACTTTAGAAATATTTCTTATTGTATTTTGTCTAAGCTGATGCTAAATTATGTAAAACAGATCTTTTCAGATGGAATTATCTTGTTGACAGATGTATGTATGTGTGTATATATATATATATATATATATATATATATATATATATTATATATATATATATATATATATATATATTTTTATATATATATATTTTTATATACCTTTAAAAAAATACCTGTTTTTAATAAGTATTTACATCCTTTCAATTTTTCCACATTTGATCACATTACAACAAAGGTTAATGTATTTCACTGACCTTTGTGTGAGATCCAGCTCCAAATAATTCATAACTGTGAAGCAGGAGGACACTGACTTGTTGCTTTTAAAGTTTTTCACAAATAAGAATCTGAAAAGTGTGGCGTGCATTTGCATTCAGTCCCCGTGAGTCAGTACTAACCACGTTCTGCAGCAATTTCAGCAGTACATTTTTTTAGGGTGTGTCTCTGCTACCTCTTATAATATTTCTAAAATGACTCAGGTTGAGTCAGGTTGGATGGAGCGGATCTGTAAACATCAGATTTCAGTACTTGCCACACTGGATTTAGGTCTAGACCTCGCTAGGTCATTCCAAAACGCAGATTGGATCTGGCTTTAGGTTCGGTGTTGTTGTCCTGCTGGGACTCTCAACTCTTTAAGGACAAGATTTTCTTCCAGGATTTTCCTGTAATTATCGCCACCCTTCTTCCATCAACTGCTGAAGAAAAAGATTCCCGCAGCATGATACTGCCACCACAATGTTTCATTATGGGGATGGTTTATCCAGAGTAATCTACAGTGTTAGTGTTGTGCCTTGCACAGCATATTGTTTGTAAGCAGGAAAATTAATTCAGTCTTATCTGATTATCACCTTCTTTCACATGTTTGCTGTGCACCCTACATGACACGGACTTCTTATGGCTTCCTGTCAGCGATGGCCTTCTTCTTCTGATAGCTGTCCTGTCAGCCGTCTCTACCACCTAAGCAGTGGATCGCTGAACCTTCCTCAGAGCTACCATTGGCTGCTTCTCTTAGTAATGGGTTCAATGCCCGACCTGTCAGTTTTTAGTGAATGGCCATCTCTAAAGCCTTCCCAGAACAGCAGCATTTACGCGAAGATTGAATTACGTATAAGTGGACTCTAATTGGGTGACTCCTGAAAGCATTTGGTTGCACTTAGAGCCATCAACGTAAGGCTTTGATTACTGAAGCAAGTTGTGCTTTTCAGTATTTTACTACTGATATATTTTCAAACACCATTTCTCATTTGTCTCCCACCATCATATGCTACTTTGTGTTGATTGGAGTAAAATACACTGAAGTAATTGGTTGCAATGAGACAAATCCCAGACAGAATTAACAGAAAATACCTTCAAATAAATAACAATAAAGTGTTGATTTTTACACCATGTATCAGTGCGCTATTTCAAACTGATTCAGGAAGAACAGTCACTAGCGGGTCCATGTTGGGTCGTATTTAGCAATAGTTTAAGTGTGTTGGGTTGCATTACTTCCCCCCCCCCCCCCCCCACATTTACACATTTTCCATCTTCTCTCTTCCAGCCGATGTGAAAACAGATGATAGAGCCAAAATGAGCGTGGCAGCCAAGATGTCGCTGTTCAAAGTAAGTGTGTTCTCTGAAAAGTGAACCCGTGACCGGTTTACTTTCTCAAGGAAGCTGCTCAAACTTGTCAAAGAGTGCAAAGAAAATACAGGCAATGTTACAGAGTTGCTGTACCTGCAGAGGATTTGACTGAACGGCTGAAGGACAGTTTCCTTAGCTGTGCTCCGAACAATCTGAGAGACATCGTTAAACCATCGCCGAGCATGGAGAACAGCCAGATCGTGTGGTGGAAATATGGACCAGGCTTGATGCTTCTGCTTCGGCCAGAAGCTGAAACGTTTTCAGTTTTAGTCCCAGTGACTCAGGTGAAACTGTGCCAGACATCCTAGTTCCATTAATAACCAGCAGTTGTGGTATTATTAGCCTGCTGCTCCGCAGAGACTAGCAGCGAGGAAACTGAAGCCTGCAGGTCTCTGGTTACACCTGTTGGAAGAAAGCTGCCAAGATGCTTTATCCAGCAGCTACAGTGCCACTTTGCCTACCTCCTCATACAAATGCAGGAAAGTACAACATCTTAAGTCATCTCTCATCAATTTAAAATGTTACGAGAGAGTCTGACTTCTTGTTAGAAACATTTTGAAGTGTCTTTGTCAGTGATAGTTCGGGCTCTCTGGAGTTTTCAAACTGATGCACCACTCAAGGTTTTATTTCAGATTTTATTTTATTGTTTATGTGAAGACCTGCTGTTCATCTGCGGCAGATGATTTTAAAGCCCCAGACTATTAACTAAGACCAGTTTTAAAAGATTAAAATGATGTCTTCCTTGTTAGATGTAAGCTATCAAAGAATGAAGGAAAATGATGGTGGAGCTGCACTGTCGTCTTTAGATGGTTCAGAAGCTGAAGCCGTCTTGTTAAGGCCTTACATTTGGTGTCCACCTTTGGGGAAAGTTTGGGATCATTTTTAAGCCTTGATGAGGAGACATTGATACCTTCTCTGCCTTTGGAGGAATTGGAGAAGTCATCGGCCCCCGATTCCTCGGATCTGCTGAAGCCTCGCTCAGCCAGCAGCTTCCAGGAACGGAGGACGCGCCGTGGCAACGAGCATCGCTTTCTCACTCAGCCAATCACCTGTGAGCAAATGGTGGCAATCAGGTAAGGCAAGGCAAGTTTATTTAAATAGCACTTTTCAGTAACAAGACGATTCAGAGCGCTGAAAGTTGGTAGAGATGTGCTATAAAACCAGAGTAAACTAATTAAAATAGTTTCTGATATCGTTTCTGTTACGACCTGGCTTATACCTGTGGAGGAGAGCAGAGAGAGATTATTTGGGACCCAGGGTTTAAAAAAGCTGAGGGTAAGGGCATCACCAGGTCCATTTTAGTAATTAGTGATGCTAGAATACAATGGCCGACCCTAACCACAAGGGGTCATAACAGTTTCACCTAAAATTATTCAACCCCCATTTCAATCAAGTTCATTAAGAAAACTAGCAGCTTTTTTTGCAAAAAACAAATCAAACAACAATTTAATAAGCTCAACACAACTAGTGTTGCAGTTGGTTTATATAATTTTAACAGAAAATGCATCTTTATTACCTATTAGAGCATCATTTTCATCTTTTATTCTGCTGCAAACACGATTCATTGCCAGAAACCAGCTTCTGCCAACTTTCCTGTGAAATCTTAGCTCACTCCTCTCAGGCAACAGCCACCAGTTCATTAATGTTGTGTTAGTTCGCCTGCTGCTACCGTCTTTTTCAAATCCCTCCAAAGTTTTTTTTTTTTTTAATTTTTTTTTTAACAAGAGCTCCAGAAAGACGACGAGGATGACTTTTTCTGAGACAAACCCTTGGTGAACTTTGAGATTCACTTGTGACCGTTGACATGTTGAAACACAGCATGTCGTTTTCTCCCATGGTTTCCTGGAGCTTTATAGAATCCTCATTTCCCGTCACATGTTGCAGATTTTCGGTAATAGAGGAGCCAAAGAAGACAGAGAACGTCACTGAGCCACTGTACGCTTAGTGCTGTTCTCAGCATATGTTTTCTTTCCTCCTGGTATAGCTAGTTTGCAGTCAATAAAAAAAAAGTAAACTCTATGATTCAATACGTTATAAAATCCAGTTTAGCAGCAAAATCCTAGTGACTATCAGCTTCTCTTCCGCTGTAGAGGAAATCTGGTCCACCCTGCTACACAAGGTTGCTTCAGACCTTTTTACGTTGCAGTGCGGACTGGTTTCTGCACAGCTTCTTAAATGTTGCCCTGCAACATTTCAGTCAGGTTGAAGTCTTGACTTTTTAATGGGCCATTGCAACTCCTTCATTCTTTGCTTTTTCCAAATTTTCTTTTATAGATGTGCTGTTTTTTTTTTTTTTTGGTATGATCCCCGATCAGCTGCATCACTCAGTTTGGACCGTTTTAGCTGTTGGGCAGATGTCTCCTGTTTTACGCGTGAATACTTTAGCATGCAGAGGAGATCATGGTTGACTTAATAGCCTCTTTCACAAAACACTTAAAGCGTGAAGCTGCAAAGACGGCCTCTCCTCTGAGCTGCCTGTTGACGTTCCTTTATCCCACGTCTTGGACACTGTTACGTGAAAGAACTACGGCTAGCTGATATCTAGTGGTCGTCTCTGCTCCACGATGGACCTGGCGTGTTCATTCGACTTAGGTGACTGTTGGTATTTGTGCGCAAATGCTGTTTTTTTTTTTTTTTCTCCAAACATGGCGCTATGTTACAAACTTATTCGCTTTGGTCTTCTCTGTACGATGGGCCTTTTTAATCCAAATCGAGGCCATGCAGTCAATCATTTGTGACTTGGACAAAATTCAGCTGCAGATCCTTTTTAGCTCCACGGTTGTATCAGCTGCTGCTGAACGGAGTCTGGTGAATTCACTAAAAATAAACGACGCTGCGCGTGATGAAGGCGGCGGGGGAACATGGTGTGCTCCCTACTGTGCTCTCAATACTAGATGGGTCATAAAAAGAGAAATTGTTCTGATGACACAGTTCTGCAGGTCTGTACGGTTGCTCATTTTGTCACGTTATGCAGCGCCCCTCCAGCAGCGGAGGTCCAGACCGAGGAGACCGAACCGGTGGAGGCTGCAGATGAAAGCTGCCGGATGAGCATGAGAGAAAAGCTGGCCCTCTTCAACAAACTGTCCCTGCACGGACAGAACGGGGCCGGCCCCACCGACGGGCCCCCAGAGAGGCGAAAGCAGAAAGGGGCTCGGTACCGCACCCAGCCCATCACAGTGGACGAAGTCAGCCTGGTGAGGAGAAATAATCAAAATGAAGTCAGTTAAACATTTTTTTTTTTCTGCGTTTGACCTCTTTATGTCCCTTTCATGTCTCACTGCAGCTTCAGAAAGGCCCCATTCAGCTTCCTGCCTTCAGTTTGTCCCCTAATCTGCACGACAGACAGCAGGTCTCGCCTGTCAACCTGAAACCCAGCGAGGTGCGCCTTATACAACCGATATCTGAACATTCAGAACCTGAATCAACGTACCGGGGCTCGCGGGACTGCAACTCGGAACCGCCGTCGAAGGGAATCCTGAAGAAGAGTTGCCCTGAAGGCTCTGAGTGGAGCGGGGCCGACGGTCGGGAGCCGCTACTCAACCACCAACAAAATGGTAGAGACGTCACCGATGCAGAGATGTTTGGGAGGATGGAGGGAGCCGAGAGGCTGGAATCACAGAGGGAGACACCGGGTGTGCAGCGAAGTTCAGTCCGAGCAGCTCCGTGGAGGCAGAGGGGTCGAAACCGGAGGGAGACCCCGACACAGGCCTTCTCAGAGCGGGATGCTCCTCAGGAGGAGAGGCCTTCTCAGAGCGGCCCGCAGCAGGAGATCGCTTCCTCTGTGGGAAACGGCTCAGATGTGACGAGGCAAGTTTAAGGAGTAACATGAGCTCTTTATAGCTGCCGCATGCAATATTTTTACCCATCAATGGTTCTGATTAAAAAAAAAATAAACCAAAGATAACGGACAACGTTTTTTATAAACACGTATTTGTTTTACAATTTCGTGTGATCTGTTCAGAACACAAGATGAAGAGCAGAGCGACAAACCGAAACAAAACGTTTTGGTCTGCGGTGGAGTTCGCTCACCTAAACTGCAGGAACCAGCAGCGTCTCTGGGAAGCACGGTAGGGACACACAGACGCATTTACATCCCTGCGTCACTGCAAACATACATCAAATTAGAGTTTTGTTTAAAAGTTTGTTAAATTTTCCTTTTCTACAAAATCCAACATAGAATGTTTTTATTACCAAAGTTACCAAAGTCTTTGTAGGTAGCTGTATTTTTACTGAGATTGTTACATAAGAATAGTAACATTTTAGGATTTGTAATTGTTGAAAAAAACAAAAACACGTATCCTTTTCCTGCCACTTCACCGTTATGCAATGTTGGTCATTCCCCTAAAATCCCAAGAAAATGCAGTAATGTGGTGGCTGTAAGGCCAGAAAATGGGAATTGTGAATACTTCTGCAAAGCATCATCCTTTACCACGGGTAAAGCATTTAAACCTGACAAATTCTTGATTTTAGCTGAGTATTGTACCCTCTGTTAGGGGTTAGTGGGTTCGCTCTTCCAGCTGGTTTGAAATTCTGAGCCTCGACCCGCGGTTAGATCGGGCCATTTGCCGTGCCACTGAAACCCGATATATAGATTCCCTCAGCACAAGCACTCTGCATTTGGTATGTGTTTAATGTTTTGAGATCAGCCTCATGTTACTGGGAACTGTTTTCAGACCAGTTATGCGTTTATAACAGCTGGTGGGAATGTGGAATGCAAACAGACTGATTATTTGGTAGTTAAGTTTTACCTCCTTTATGACCTAAAGATCTCCTCTGCAGCAACTCGGCCATGTTCAATGTACTGCTGATATTTATTGTGTTCGCTTTGGTACTCTTTTATGGTTACAGTAATTCTTCACAACATTTTCCTGTTTTGTTTTCGTATGCAGGAGCCATCAGAAAGCCCTCCTCTTGAGACACCTCAGTGCTGGGTAAAGCTTTATGAAATCCTTCACAATCCTTGATCCTCATAATGTAAAATAGCCTGAATCAAACAGCTTCAGCCTGTCACTATCTCCTCTCTCTCAGGAACCCATCTTTGCCTCTGTCTATTCTATCAGTACACCACAATATATCATGTGTTTTAACCAGGTAACGGCGTGACCGGCTGCTTGGGACCTTAAATGCTGCTTGTCGTGATTTGGAGTGTTCAGCATGCAGTGAAGCGGTTTTTAAAAGCGCACACATTCAGATCAATGCGATTGCTTTAGCTAAAGTGTGAAGTTTCACTCGCTCTACAAACCCAGCTCTGCTAAATTCACGAGGCTTTGCAGTTTACTCCATCGTTTACACACGTTTTGCATTCCTCCATCTGCTTGCATTCTTCACTGGATGCAAGAGGCAGGTTATGCGCTGAATGCATGGCGAAGCAAACGTCCAACAAAACAAGGAACTTGCCACCATTGGCCATGACATTTTTTTTTTACATAAATATGCACAAATAAGTATAGATTTTTACTATATACCTACATGACACCACATTTATATATGGGTTAACTGCACAGATAAACATATTTCTTAATTGTATATTTTTTGTTCTTAATTGGAACATATAAGGAGATGCAGACAATAAATATATTTTTTCATACGGAATATGAAATAAAAGGGAGAGAGAAAAAGGCAAACCAAACAAGAAAAAGATCTTCCCGTCCCTTTAAGAGATCCCCTCAACATCGTTATTGCTATTTCATATACAGATGTCCCTTTGTGTGGAGTTTGAGATTCAGCGGTTTGCTAAATTTTGATGCATGCGAGTGTCGTTGTGAGTTTGCCTGTCTGTCACCAGAAGTGCTGTTTCTCTATTCAAGGTTGTGCTTCTTTAAGTGATTTGTGGAGGATCTTATTACACCCTCATAGTTTTAAACCCTTGGATAATGACAGAACCTACTGCTGTTGCAGCGTTGAAATGGAAAGCTCTCTTTAAATTTGAGTCGTTGGATTTTGTTTAACCAGATCATGAACATCCCTCGATGTCCATGTAATCTTCTGTGAATTGTGTTTTAGACCAACCTGTGCTTTGAGGCCCAAGAAGTCTCCTCTCCTACTAAGAGCCCAATCCAGCCCCAGTGGAGACAGAAGGTGATATATGATTAATTAAGTTCTTGTAATTGCCGTGAAGAGGATCTGTACCGTGTCAAATCTGTTTGTGTTGCCGTGCAGGCTAAAGAAGCCGAGGATGAGCTTCAGAAGGAAGAAGCTGAAGAGAGGACCGTGCAGCAGCAAAGCAACGCACAGGAAGTTGCGATCAGCGTCAATAGAAGTGAGTTTGCTTCCTCTGGAATTGGACTGGGTTCGTCTCTGTAATTTAACATTTCTGCATTTGCAACTTTGGGTCCAGGATCTCCTGCTGAACCTGACAGTAGGGACGTTTCCAAGAAGAAGATGGACTCCAGTGAAGCTTCGACAGGTCAGGGCTGCTTCAGCTCGTCAAACTCGGAGCCAGTTTTTGAAGCGCTTTTTTTTCACTTGTCTGTTTTGGTCTACTGCTGCTCCAGAGAGTGTCTCACACATAAACCCCGCTCACGAGGAGGCACCGGTCCATAGTTCCAAGATGTCGGACGGAGGTTTCTGTGGCGGCCGCTTGCCTCCTCCAGCAGGCGGCCCCACATCGTGCGGCGACGTGGCTGCGTCAGAGAGGGAGCGCGACTTTGCCACCCTCTGCCAAAGCAGCATGCCCATGTGAGTACAGGGAGGAGTCAACATTACGGTTTAAACACGGTAAAGACAGGCAGCTTTAGGTAGCCTTGATTTTTGACCCTGGTATTCTGTAATCTCCATGTTTTAGGCTTCTTTTCTTTGGGGTTGCAGGATCATGGTGCAAATTTGCAAAAGCAAAGATCTGCTAATGTATAATGAAACACTTTTTATGCATTTTAAAGTAATGTATGCACTTTAAAAGCCTTAAAAATGACGTTAGAGGTTAGGTTAAGAGTAGATCTGGCCCATTGTGGCAGTTGTGTTCTCACCTTTTTTTTATTTATTCATTTATTTTTGGTAGAGCCCTTTGACAAACTTTTTAATTTATTCCAAAGTGATCCAGAATTGTCAAAGCTTTACTTTATTAGATCATGAAACATATAAAAGTTGTTTATAACAACAGTTTGGATTTATCAGGTCAGCTATTATTTTTAGATGATCAAATATTAACCAAGCAGTGGTTGGTAATGGCATCCTTAACTAACTTAAACAAAAAAAAAACTTTACTGACTAAATTATTTTATAAATGGGAAAATGTTTGCAGATATGTTGCTTAAATTTACTCTGTATGTCCATTATGATTATATTTGGTTTAAACCAGATGCGTAAATACGCTGCAAGACGTGACATTTTTTCCCATCATGTCTGACATTAAATCAGAGTAAATTACTCCTTTTTTAGCTCAGTTAGCGTTACTGAAATTATCTTAATTTGCCCTGTTGTCATATTTTTGAGGATGTTTTGAGCTTTGTTTGAATTTAGAAGTGTGCTTCTGAATTTGTAGCATTGCCTTTTAAACTTTATAAGCATCTCACAATAGTTTGCTGGGACTTTGGCCCATTCCTCCTGACAGAGCCGGTGTAACTAAATTGCATTTCTAGGCTCATTAGATATTTTCAGCTCTCCACACAACCTTTTCTGTGGATCTTCTATCAGGCCTTTGTGACGATCGCTCCATAAAAGGTTAAAACGTGTACAGAAGCCACTTTGTAACATATTTAGTGACACATTTAGGGTTATTGTCCAATTGGACGACAAATTTGCGCCCATGCTTTAGCTTTCAGCTCTAATGCTGTTGTAGGGCCTGGTCAGGCTTGTTGCCTTCCTCCCTTTTTCTTTGCTCCAAATCTAACAAAAGCCATCATTGGCGGTACCATAGATCTTAGCTTCATAGACCACGAGGACATAAATGAAGGTCTTGGTGCCTTGGTGCAGCTACAGCTAGCATCTTGATAAGATGCTTATGTTCTGGGGGTTGAGTCCCACATTTGGATTAATTTATTAGATCTTTATTTAATTACCAAAAGATATAATTTACTGTTAGTAAAATTTAAGTAAAGCTTTTTTGATCAAACAGAATTTTTATTTATTCACCAGGTAATCATTTTATTCAGTGTTTAAGAGATTAGTTTTTTTTCATTATATTTAGAAAATGCTCATTTAAAAACCAGCCTCGCAGCAAGAACGTCCCTGTTTCGAATTCTGCAGGATCTTTTTGCGCAGTTTGCATGTGTGGGTTCTCTCTGGGTACTATGGGTATAGATAATGGGTGTTTAAAAACCATCACTGCTGATAGTTTTATATTCTGTTGAAAAGGTAAACATCACAACTAAAAACCTTTATTCATTACTCAATAAAACAACACCACTTTGTCTTTTTTCTTAACTATCCCGATCTGAAAACTAAAGCTGCCAGGTAAAAAAACAAAAAACAAAACTTAAAACCAATATTTCACTCTGAAATGTGGAGTAGAATTGGATGCATAAAAGCATGAAACAAAAACAGCAAAGCACTTAAATATGTAATTAAGCGAAAAGCTTGAGTAAAGCTATTGAAATCATATCAATGATGCTCATGCTCTAAACCTGGGACCCCAAAATTACTGTCAGAGACTGGCGTCCTCCTTTTGGTGGGTGGGATTTCTTTTTTTTTTTTTTATTCTGGAGGATTATGAGAATAAAGTCATAAAATTACAAGAATAAAGTAGTACTTTTATAAGAACGCTTACAAAAAAAGTGCAGCCTTCTCCCTGTGTTAAAGTTTTCCTTTGGTATCCATTTCACAAATATGATAATACTAAATCTTTTTTTGCACATCAGCAAAAAAAAAATCATCTCCTGACCCCCACTTTGGTAAGCCCTGCTCTAAACAATTTCCCTTTGATTACATCAATATTGTTCATTTTGCAAACAACTTTCATCTATTTTTGCTGTGACGCCGGCATCTGCTGGTGAATGCTGAATCTAGAGCTACTTGGAACAACAATCAGTGCTTTTTATTCAATTAAACATGATATAAATTTGCTTTTAATATTTGATGGACATCGAATTGAAACTACTCTGAGTGGTTAACAATTTATGTTATAATTTAGTTACTCTCGGATGTGTCTGCTCGTCACGCATTTGTGTGCAGACTCAGCTCAGCGGTCGCAGAGCACAGACGAGCAGTGCGTCCGTCTCGTCGGACCCAGGGCTCCAGAAACCCCCTGAGGGCTCTGGCAGCCAGAGAGGACATCAGGCAGGACTACATGGGGGACCGGGACAACACCGCAGCCGAGGAGAGAGGCCAAGCAGAAAAAAGTGAGCCCGTTTTCCTACGACTCTCTGGTCCCTTCTTCGGCTCAGCTGCTTCATGTCGCGTTCTCCTGTCTGCACACAGACTGTAAGAACTCTTCATCGCCAGAGTCACATCCCGTCACCTCTTCAGATAAGGAGACAACAAGGTCTTTCCCTCCGTTCAGCAACCTGATGCTAATTCACGTCAAGGGTAAAGAAAAATGGTAGAGGTTCGTCCGCTGTTGTTTTATTGAATTTTAACCCCCACTTGCTGGACTTTGACAGGGAGGCGGCAGGTCCAGGTACGTCTGGTAGAACCCTCGGTCCGTTCGCTGAACAGCGGAGACTGCTTCCTGCTCGTCGCTCCGGAGCATTGCATCCTGTGGAGCGGAGAGTTTGCCAACAAAGAGGAGAGGGCAAAGGTACCCAAAGGACAGGTTTTTCATGACAAAAGCATGTTATCTGCAGGCCGTTAAGGTGTTTATATTAAGTGCTTTCCAAAAGTATTCATTCCTTTTTTTGAAGTTTTCTTCATTTTGTTCTGTTCATCGGACTTTGACTGAGCCATTATGAATATTTATCAAACCATTATACCTCTGGATGTATGTTAAGTGATATCTGCTGGAAGTAAGACCCCAGCCCCAGTCTTTAATTTTCCCATCAACTCTGACTCCTGGCTAAAGAAAACCTTCCCCACAGCATGATGCTGCCACTGCCATGTCACATGGTACCACTCCCTGACTACAGCGTTAAGATGATGTGCAGCACAAGTGCAATAAGATTGAGCAGCCTCATTTAAACAAACCAAATAATTCACACATTGAACATAACCAAATGAGACTTAGTTTAACAAACTACCATTTGGTAAAAAAAATATTTTCCACATGGAATAAACCTGTTTATCAGACATATTTAATGTTTATTGCCCCATAAGATTGTAATAATTGACTTTAAATAGATGTTCCTAACTCTCATCGCGAGTAATACAGTTGACATTATCCACATCATATTCACTTGTGAAGTAAACGTAGCATATTTTAAATGGCCTCTCATTCATTCTATGGGGGAGTGTAACAGAAATCAATTAATCGATCAACCGTTATTAATATAGCCCTTCACAACTCACGAGGTGACCAAAGTGCTGTACATAAAATCAGAATTATAGAAACAGAATTAAAAACAGAAATATAAAAGCAAGTACAAAATAAAATGCAAAAATATGGCACTGTACTACTGAACGCTAAAAGCCAGCTTGAAAAAATATGTTTTAAGCCTGGCCTTAAAAACGGCAAAGTCAGTAGTAGTGCAGATGTCCAGAGGCAATTTGCTCCAGAGTCCAGCGCCTGAGAAGGCCGGATCACCCCCAGTTTTGGTACCTAGCTACAGGCACTTCTAGCGAGAGCTGGTTTGTTGACTTTAAGGCCCTAGTTGGGTTATGGATGAACAAGAGTTCAGACGGGTATGGAGGGGCAAGAGCAATAAGGGCTTTAAAAACAAATAACCTTTTTTAAAATCAATCCTAAAAGAAACTGGAAGCCAGTGGAGAGGAAAAAGGTCTGGGGTGATCTGCTGTGGCCGGGGAATGCTGGTGAAGAAGCGGGCAGCGGCATTTTGAACCCACTGAGGACGGCTAATTGACGACTTGGAGACACCGACGTAGTGCACGTCGCAATAGCCAATACTCGAGCTATTAAATGCGTCAACGGTTTTCTCGAGATCGATACGGCTTAAAAAGGGTTTTTACCTTTTTGTTAAAAGACATAATTGATGAAAACTAGCCCTGTCAATTTGCTTGTCAAAATCTCAAACAGCTGTCAAAGATGACACCGAGAGTAAGAAACTAAAATCAGAATGGACGTAATCACCAGATAAAATGTAACATGTTTAATTTTCATGTAAATCAAGACAATTTTGCCCACATCTTAATGTCTAAAATGCAGGCGTTTAAGGTTTGAAGAGCTCCGCTTGTAATTGGAAACACAGAGAGATACATCTTAAAAAAAAAAAAAAAAAAAGACCCTGTCCTTATTTTGATACTATCTTCTATTAGCGCCACCGACTGGTATGTTTGCTCCATGAAACGGTCGCCCTTGATAGTTTCCATGAGAGTTTGATGCGTTCAGTTGGCTTTTTTTTTGATTTCATTAACCCTGTAGTCTGAGACGCCGCGGCACGACCTTATCGTAGCCTGTATCTATGTGTTAAGCCGGGCGTACACTGTACGAGTTTTTCAGTCGTGGTACTTATATACATCTCAAACTGTGCGACGGAACCGCGGGGTTTAAAAAGTTCACCGCTCACGATCTGTGCGGCGCGGCGCTTGGACGCGACCGGACTGCTCACACTGTACGTCGTGCCCCCTCTGGGACCGCTCGCTGTGGTGGCAGAGGCAGGCGAGCGACGGTAGGTGACAGGGACCCAGAGCAGGGGTTCGAGCCCAGCTCTGGCGAGGCCCGCAGGAGGCACCGGGCGTCGGGGGAACGGAGGGGAGAGAGGAGGGACGAGACGCACCGGCGGCCGCTCGGCACGGCAGGTCGCCCGGCCCGCACCCCCCCCGCGAGCGGAGGAGTGCCGAAACAGGCGGCGGACCGCGGAGGAGTGCCGAAACAGGCGGCCAGCGCGTTGCCGCCCTCCCCAACGCCCCCGCGAGCGGGCCGGGCGGAGGTCGCTTCAGGGACGCCCGCTCCCCTCCCTCCGCTGGCGGGGACGGAGAGGAGGGGAGGGCACCCCCTCGTAGCTCTGCTTGAACAGCAGGATGCGCTCACGAAAACCTCACGACAGCCGACTGAATTTCAAACATGTTTGATTTTCACCGACCGTCCGATTCCTGATCGGGAGGTAGTCGTGAGAAGCCATTCCCCCCTCCTCCCCCCCTCTACGATCAAGCTGAAATTCGGCCCGATTCAAAAAATGCCCGCACGACTGAAGAATCGGCCCGAATAGGGCAAAAACTCGTACAGTGTACGCCCGGCTTTAAACGTTCTTTTACCCGAGCTCAATGTCTGAGTTCCTTGCCCATGTTCCGGTGCGGCTACTAACTCTTGTTTTTCAGGCCCTTGAACTGGCAGCCTTTATCCAGGGCCATAGGGACCTCGGCTGTCAGGCCTCCCAGGTGCTCCACCTGGAGGAAGGGTTGAACTCCGATGGCGCCGACGCTGCAGACTTTTGGAGCCTTCTAGGAGGGAGAAAACGTTACAGAGGTTAGAATAGAAAACGTGTATGTGGTTTGCACATCAACACTAGAAAGCTTCGCATGAGTTTTGCTTTTTTAACACGCTTATTTTGCTGTTCCCCACCATAGGAGCTGGTGCTCCAGAAGAGGATGAGCTGTTTGAACAAGGAGTGGTGGAGTCCAACTGTGTGTACAGCCTAGTGGAGGACAGATTGGTGCCTCACGAACGGGCCTGGGCCTCCGTCCCCAGCACCTCCCTGCTGGGCTCCTCTGAGGTCTGACCCTCAGTCCGTCCATGTGAAGAGAAAACCTCTTGATTCGCAGGACGCTTCTGTGTCTCAGAGTCCTGACACACCGTTCTGACGCTTCCAGGTCCTGGTGTTTGATTTCGGCAGCGAGGTGTATCTGTGGCACGGACGGGATGTTTCACCCGGCAGGAAGGACGTTGCCCTCCAGCTGACTCAGCAGGTGTGGGTGGGCGAGTACGACTACGGCAACTGTCGAGTCAACCCACTGGATCCCACTCAGAGTAACCCCAGCGTTCAGCCGTACGTCCACACACTGCATGGTAGAAATCAGCGGCAGCTTCAGCCTCGACCTGCAGCGCTTTACGAAACTCCAGGATGCAACATTTGGTTTACACCAAATACACTGTGGGAGGCAAACTGATACCGGAGAGGGAAAAGAAAAAAACTGTTGGGAAAACGCTGCAGACGGTTTTATCCACCTCTTCTTGCCCCGCTGCTGTTCACCAGAAAGCTTTCTCACACAGCAGCAAAGGTTTTATTTTATTCATTTAAATTAAGAACCGTTACTGAGGTATAAATTAGTAATATTTCCAAACAGTACTTACGTACGTAATACTTAATACTGTAGGCATTTCCTTTACGCAAATGGTGCATTGTCGCATGTCATTGACATAAAAAGTTCTGTTAAAAAAATGAACATAGCTTTAATTTGACCGTATTGATGGTTCTCAAAAGTTTACACACCCCTGATAAGATTCCCGGTTTTTGAGATTTAAAAAAAAAAGTAATTTCCAAACTTTTTACTCTTTTGTTATGACATTCTGTACAATTTTATGTAAAAAAAAATATCTAATTGGTTATAAAAGGAACATATAAAAAAACAAATTACCGTATTTATTTGTACCATAAGGCACACCGGATTCTAAGGAGCATTAAATATTATTCCCAAGTGTGTAATATCACTCCGCCCCTCCACCTACACACATACTACCTGAGAGGGAGAGCTATCAGTCTCTGTCAGGAGCACAGAGTAGTTGGACTACGCTGCCCTGTTTCTAACATAAAGCCAAAATAAACCTAATTCTTATTTTTGAATTGACTAACTAGGCTTATTGTTGTTAACGCCTCCTCTGGGCACGGGCTGCCTTACATGAATGTACTTTGTTTCACAAGTGGAGCAATCAGCTTTCGCATAGTGCTCCGCTTGATTTATGTATGTAAATAGTTTTATTGTGATTCCTGCGGGGAGAATTTCAAATTATGTGGACATTACAATGGGAAAGTAGGAGAGTAAAGGAAGAACAAGAAGAGAAAAAAAAGAAAGAGAAGAGGTGAAAGAATGCACTTCTAGTTTCAAAGTCAGGCAATCTTGTAGACAGCTCAAGGGTCCAATCAGGTAGTGACACAGTGTACCGTAATGCTCCTAATATCCATTGAGCGGAGTGGTTTTGTTGCTAACAAAGTCCTACTTACACATTTTAACAGATTTCTGAGCACATTGTACCACATAAAATTAGTCGGTAAGCACAACGGTAATCATATATAAGGCTAACCATACATTTTTGAGAAAATGTAAGGATTTTAAGTGCGCCTTATAGTCCGAAAAATATGGTAGGTTACCTAAGTTTGCACACCATTAAACGTTAATTAGGCAGCGTTTGAATTAGTTTTAAGGTTCCGGCTTCTTGAGGTCACCCCTGAATCAAATAAAGCTCAGCTGTCCTAGTGGGGAACAATTCACACAGAGGAAATTATGCATTTTTTATTTATTTTTTTGTCTGGGTTTTTACGGCACTAGTGGCTAATATTTCACACAGTAGGCTGACAGGAAAGGGGGCCTGAGAGAGGGGGGAAGACATACAGCAAAGGACCCCAGCATGGTACTGAACCCGAGTCAGCCGTGTCGAGGACCAAGGCCTCGGGACATGGGTCATGCTCACCACCCCCTTGCATGCCTCAGAGCATGCCTGAAATTGTGCAGTTTTAACATTGGATATCTACCTTTTGGTGGTGCTTAAAAAAAAACAGTATGTGTTTCAACCTAATTTTCAAATTCCTGGCATCAGGATCCCCAGCTCTCCTGGGAGGAGAGTTGCACGCTTTGGGAATGGGTCTAATGGAAATCTAAAATGTGGACCTTCTGTTTCAGGTGTATAGTTTCTGTAATGACCGCATTAACTTTCATGCTGGTGTGGCTCTTTGCTCAGGAGGGGAGAGGGCCGTCCCAGCTGGGCTCTGCTCGCCGTGGTCTCTGAGGACAGCGAGACGGCTCTTTTCAGGGAAAAGTTCCAGGGCCCGATGCGTGGAAGCGGAGACACCGTAGAGGTCACTTCAGGGAAAGAAGAGATGCAGGTTAACCTCATAGTTCAGTGGTTCAGAGCCTTAATGCGCCGTACATACTCTCAGTGCTCATTCTCACTACTGTAACAAAACTATATATATTTGTGTTATTTTATAAATAACCAGGAATGTTACAAATGATTGATAACAGGCTTCGTATTCATTTTCCAGTCCGTGCTTGTTGAACCACCCCAGCCTGAGTCCTCATCATCGGACGCCCTGAGTCCCTGTGATGTTAAAGCTCTGGCGTCAGGCGAGCTGCTGGACGAGAGTGTTTCCGTGCGGACCGTTCTGGCTGGGGTCGACGTTCGTAGAGGCCGTGGGGTCATCACCCTGGAGGAGGGCCATCAGAGGGAGCTGAGGACCGTCTCCGTGGACACCTGGCATGTCCAGGAGTTTGACGACAGTGAAATCCCAGTAGAGAGCACGGGGCAGCTGCACGAAGGAGATTCCTACGTGATCCGCTGGACATACAGCATCAGTGCTGTTGGTCAGTGAATATTAATGATGGTCTGTTACAAAAAAAACAGAAAACATGGGTTTTCTCCCCTATAATGTTCCATTTTTTTTTATTATAGATAACCAGGATGAGTGTGGCAATGCTTCCAAATCGAAGGAAAACACAGCGTTTTTCTTGTGGCGGGGTCGGCACTCCAGCGTCAGCGGAGAAGACACAGCAGCTTTTCTATCCATCGGGATGAACGACCAGGAAGACTCACAGGTATGTCTGTTTGAATCAGTTCTGCACGTGCCTTCAACGCAAACCTAAGAAACTCTAAGGCCTATAAAAAGTGTTAATACTAAAATGCAGCCTAGAGGCCTCAGATCTGAACCCATCATTTTATTGTCAGGGTTCCCCAGAGTCTTGAAAATACTAGGAAATCTTTTTAGTGCTTTTTCTTCTGCACCAGAATTACAAAGAAGATTGCATTGAATGCACACAGACCCAAAAAGCTCTGATCTCTGAGAATGCGACACCATCTTCTGTAATTTACTAGCAAAGCAAACGGCAGACCTAATTTGCTCAGTAGTGCTATTTTAGTAGTAGGTCTAATTTTATTCACACATGTATTTCTCTCTCAACACACAACTTTTTACCACAGGCGGATACAAAAAATAGTGTTAAAGGTCTCTATTAATAAAAGAAATAAAAAAACATAATGTGTCATTTTTCTATTTCTTAAAAAACAAAAAGAACTGTAACATTTTAATGCAGTATTTCAGCATTAGAAGTATTTTTTCCTAAGTTACTAATTTGCTGACCTCCTTTTTTTCAGCTGGTATCAATTTCTCTTCAATGGTTTGTTTGTAGTTGGTCTGTTTTAGATGCACTAATTATAGTTGTTCTGGGGAATGTTTGGCAAAAAATGTCAAATGTATTTCTATAGCACATTTAGAAATCACAGTAGTTGACCAAAGAGCTTCACAATTACACCAACAAACACAGCCAATAGAATAAAAGTTTAATAATAATAAATATAATGCAGAAGAGTTAAGACTCATACTTAATTAAAAGACGTTTAAATTACTTTCTGCTCTGAGCGGTGCAAATATGTAGAAGTAGGGTATTCCATACCAAGGCAAGCAAGAAAAACTGCAATGGATATTTACATCCTCAAACTTAAAAAAAATCAACACAGAAATCTAAACTCAAAAGTAAAAACAACGGCAGATTTATATATCTCAAGCAATGTATTCTATGCTGCACTTTATACTGCTACAGCTCTAATAAAACACAAAAGGGGAAACAAAAGGGGCACAATGCCGTAAATATGTTCACATAATAAATTTTTTCCGCAATTTTTATGAATCAGCAAACTAAATATTTACAGCCGCAGAAATCTTCCCCACACAATTAATGGTGCACCTTTTCAGCCATAGATGTAGAAAATGAGAGGTTATTTCCAGCTGCCTTCAGGACTCTACTGACCTCGTGTTTCTGTAGGTGGTCGTACCTCAGGGTGCCGAACCCCCCTGCTTCCTGCAGCTCTTCCAGGGAGGCCTGGTCATTCACAAGGGGAAGCGAGAGGAAGCCACCTCCACTGCAGGTGGAGTAAAATCTGTATTCTGCTTTTCCCCTGCTTCATAGTTGTTGTTTTTCTTTTTTTAACTGAAATAGCATTTGTTTTTCTCACAGCAGACTGGCGTCTGTTTTGCGTGCGTGGAGAGCTGCCAGAGGAGGCTTTGCTGCTAGAGGGGGAATGCTGCTGTTCTAGTCTTAGGTCCAGGGGCTCAGTAGTGCTGCTGAACAGCCAGCAGGGGGCGCTGTATCTCTGGACTGGCTGTAAAGCCCATAGCGGCGCCCGTGAAGTCAGTAAGAGGGCAGTGGAGCGTCTCACTGAAATGTAAAGCATGAATCTTGTTTTCCGGTCTGAGTGCAGCGTACGTGTCCAGCTCTCTGGTTTTTGAGTTTCATGTTTTGTTTTTAGGAGTCCATCGGAGCTGGGTCTCTGCAAAAACAACCCTGTGATGGTGCACTTTGTGGAGGAGGGTTCAGAACCTGCAGACTTCTGGACAGCACTGGGCCAGATGAACAGGAAGGCCTATGACTGCATGCTGCAAGGTGCCGCATAACGCCTGTTTTACTAACCGCCGTTAAGATTACCGTAAGAGACAACATTTCTGTCCCCCTTTGACAGATCCAGGAAAGTATAACTTCACTCCCCGCCTCTTCCACCTGAGCGCCTCTTCCGGTAAATTTAAAGCGGAGGAGCTCCAGAGTTTGATCCGGCTGCCGGGGGTCGTGATGGCAATGCCCTTCGTCCAGGAAAGCTTGTACACTGTTCCTCAACCAGGTGAGAACACATGGAAAAAGTCCAAGCATATTAAGCTGTAAATAGCTATTTTATAATTAGTAGAAATGTCTAGATATTTTTTTTTGTAAAGAAACACCCTACAGAAGTATTAAAGCCAAATGTCTCTGATTCTAAGTCAGTTCTATAGTTAAATGTCCTCCACTTTCTGTTATCAGCCTTGTTCCTGCTTGACAACCGATTAGAGGTCTACCTGTGGCAGAGAGGTCAGCCTGAGCAAACGGAGAGCTCCGCTTCAGCCTGGAGCCTGTGGCATAACGAGAGAAAGTGTGCCATGCAGACGGCTCTGCAGTACTGCAAAGGTCAGGAGGGTGCTTCCATGGCTAATTGCCCCAGAAATGAAAGCATTGGTGTAAATCTTTGCGTTTATTGTGCTTTCTTTTTTGCACCCACTCTGAACCAGAGATAAACCCGAGAAGGCCCCCGCAGGCGTACCTCATCTTTGAGGGATCAGAGCCTCTCACCTTCACTAATGTCTTCCCCCGCTGGGAGAGGAACCTCGGACCCATCACACAGGCATGCACACACAGTTACATAATTAGTATTTCCTGCCAGAAAGTAGGTTAGATGTTGGGTAGCATATTTATTTGACTTGCTACGCAGGAATACAGCAGGGAAAAGTGTGTGACGTCACAGCTCCGCACATTTAGGGAACCAGATTCTGCAGCTTTCTGTGGTCCCAGGGTGAGAGTTTCTCCGTATCGATAACTGCTGTAAACTAAACCTGGGTTGCATTTTCTCCCCCATTTCATTCTTACTTGAAGGAATTGATTGTTAAATTTTCTTTTTTAGATATTTAGAGTGTCCTGCTAAAGTATTATTACACCGTAACCTTCTGTCATGTTGTCATTTTACGACTTTTATGGAGTAGATCAACATAAAGGAGTGCACAATTGTGAAGTGGAAGGAAAAGGATGTAAATTAAAATCTTAAAAGTGTGGCATTCATTTGTATTTAGCCCATTTAACTCCACAGGCTTTCTTCCAAGACTGCGCTGTTTAACTCCATCCTTTTTCTAATCAGCTGTGACCAGCGGCCCTGTCTCTCGTCTCCCAGCAGCGTGATTCTGCCACCACCTTGTTTCACAGTGGCTTTGTGTGTTCAGAGTTACGTGCAGAATCTCCACACATTATATTACTTCCCACACAGGTGAAGCATCTACTGGTCTGGTCATTCCTGAAGGCGGTAGGGTCCGCGGGATTTTAATTTACGGGTATCAGAGTGAAGAGGCTGAATATAAATGCCGTACATGCCACACTTTAAGATTGTTGTTGAAAATTTCAAAACAATTTTTTTCTTATCTCTCCATTTCACAGTCATAGCGCTGTAAAAAAGCTTTGGATGGAGGATCAAATTTCTAAAAAAAAAAAAAATACTAGTTTTATTATAATACCAAATAAACATGATTATTTGATGATGAGATAATATATTTAAGTTTTTTCTTTTGGACACTGTTTTCTTTAATGTAACTTTAACATTTAACATCAGCATGGCATACATACCACGTGAAAACTGTGATTTGTTTTTTTTACTTTTGTTAATTTTTGGTATACAGCACTTGAGGAAATGATGCCTAACAGAGTCTGATGCTGTAAATACTTTCTCTGGTTATTAAGGAAAGCATTGTGAACAAATTTCTTCCAAACATTTGGCCTATAGTGTATATGGTACTTTATGGGTGTGTCACATAATTACCTAAAACATACATTAAAGTTTGGGGCTGTGGGGTGGCAAAATTTGGAAAGGTTCATTGTGTATCAATACTTTAGCACCATCCTGTTTAGCTTTTGATATTTTCATCTCGTTTTGAACATTTGGCTCCAAATAGTTGACCCTTAACTCCCGTTGTCAAACATGATGCCAGTATTGTATTTATGGGGACATTTCCCTGTGGCAGGGAATAGGACACTGGTTAGAATACAGATTGATGGTTTAAAAAAAAAAATGTAAGCAAAACATTTGGTGAGTTGTTCAGATTCATAGACAGCAGCAGAAGTTTAAATTTCAACATTACAACCAAAATAGTTAAAAGACAAAATTCCTTAATTTACTTGGTAAAACTTGAGGAATCCAGGATAGCATCGCAGAGAAGGCCTAAGATAAAATACCTTTTTTAAATACCTGGTGGAATTTCAGAAAACTTCAACCATAAGCAGAAGTAAATGTTATGTTTTTCCTTAATTGCTCTGGTACACTTCCTATGACAATGGCTAATGCTCAATTTCACTCGTTCCATGTTGATGTGTATTAGAGGGACTCAGGGGAAGTGAAGCTGACCTTGGTGCAGGACGCCCTGGCCCAGCTCATGAAGACCCAGTACTCTGTAGAAGAGCTGCTGCGGAGCCCCTTACCTGAAGGAGTGGACCCACAGCACCTGGAGGTCTACCTGTCTGATCAGGACTTCCAGGTAACCTGAAAGGACGTGCGTCTGTAGCCCTGCAGTGGCATCTCTCAGCCAGCAGAGTGCAGTGTTCACCAGAAACCAGGGCTTATCCCCTTGTATCAGAATCATAACTCCTGAGATAAAGCCAGAACGTAATTATTAACATTTGTTGTCGTGTCTATAAACTAATTTCTGCGTCGTTTCTGCTTCAGGCTATTCTGGAAATGAAGCGAGACGAATATTCCTCCCTCCCAATACGGAAGCAAACGGATCTGAAGAAAAGCAAAGGGTTGTTTCATTAGACAACCAGACGAAGTGAAATCTTACTGACGATTCTGCACCTGGGTCTTCTTGCTTTAATAAGAAAGGAAGGTGAAGCAGGGATAGCGCCATTTTTATTGCACAAAAGACTGCTCAGAGCGTGATAAACAGAGAAAGACGAATCACTTTATTTATGTCAGAGTAATACGACTGTGTGAACTTTTACCTGGGAAAACGATTTTTCTACAGTAACCACATGGTTCCTATAGGGCAATTTTTTTTCTGTACAAGACAGTGAAAAATAAAAAGCTATGGAAATGAGCAAGAAACATCAAATGAAAAACTGGGGAGGGGGGTGGGAGCATATCTTCTAAAGAAAATCAGTGCATGTCAATGCAAATAAACAGGAAAAAAAAAGAAAATACAGAAACAAAAAAGAAAATTCTCCACGTGTTCTTTCATTTGTACATTTACAAGAAAGTATCTGTGAGCTCAGCAGAACCTAGCAGAGTTTTCGATATTGTCACCAATTATATTTGTATTCCTCAATTGTCATCCAACTGTTATTTTTGTGCCAGGACTTTGTGTACAAAGCCACGTAGGCCAGTGTGCTCACATCGTCTGTGGGTAATGCCTTATTACGGCTCCTTGGGGATTCACTATTAGCTATGCATGAAGGAGCAGGTAGACATGCTCCAATAACGTCCCTCCGGCCCAAAGCGACAAGCTAATTCAGCTTCACCTCAATCAACAGAAAATGTCCTCATGACACACCGACATAGCGCTGTAAAAAAAAGTGTTTGCAACCTAACAATGTTTTTTTTTTGCTTTTGTCACATTTAAATGTTTCAGATTGGAAAAATAAATGTTATTAACTCACAAAGATAATATAAGTAAATAGAAAATGATGATTTCATTGGTTTGGGGGGAAAAAAGCTGGTCAAACCACATCTAAAGGAATTCAGGGACAGACGGGGAAAAAAAAGTCACAATAGGAAAATAATGCAAAACCATTGCTAAGGCTTTTGGGACTCCAGCGAACCACAATGAGAGCCATTATCCAAAAATGGGAGGAAACACGGAACAGTAGTAAACCTTCCAGACTATCAAAATTATTCCAGGAGGTTACAAACAGAGACCAAATCAGCATCTAAGGTACTGCTGGCCTCACTTACACCAGTTAAGGTCAGTGTTGTGTATTTAAAAACAAGGCCAAAACCACTGCTGCTGAAAAATCTACCTCCATGCAATCCTCAAGACTCTTGGGAAAACATTCTGCCGACTGATGAGACAAAAGTGGAACCTTTCTGGAGACGTCCGTCTCATTATGTCTCTGCTGCTTCAGGACGTGAAAAGAAAAGAAATCTGCTCTCTACCGGCGACTCCAGAAGGAGAATATGCAGCATTCTGGTCTATTCACAGCACGTAGAGTTTCAGTGAAATTGGTTAACCACAGTAAGAGGTGCAGCTCTAAAACATGTTAAAGTGAGGAGAGAAAAAAAATAGCCTAAAAGGACTTTATCTGTCTCTGTACTGCTTGCATCAGAGTATTTGTCAAACTGACCCCACACATCCTAACCAAGCCAGGCTTCTCTTACTTTGACACGCTGAGTTGGAGCACCTTCAGGTTCACTGGCTAATGGATGTTATTTTCGTCAGGATGGATTAGCTGACTAAGCCTCCTTGTGACTGCAGCGCTGGTTAGACTTGACAGGCCCACTGCTGGATGGTAGGTTCCAGAAAAAAGTTTCTACAGACATTTTGCTCCTATTCTGTCCTCTGGGGATCCGCATTTGTGAAACTGAGATGTCCGTTTTAGCAAGCATCACTAGGTTGTGGCTGAAGCGCCGCCGGTTTTCCATGTTAAATGGGCTATGATTACAGGACGGTTCTTATCGTTGGCCCGACGTTTCAAGAGGAAGCCGGAACTGGATCTCAAATGGCCTGTTCCCTCTGAGCGTCGGCTCCGGGCATGATCCGCTCCGGTTCGGAGGCCAGCGCCGCCTCGCGCAAAACCACCATGTGATCCTCCGCCGCGTGGAGCGACTGGTCGATCCAGTCCATGCTGCCGGACATGTGACAGGCGTTGCGGGTGACCAGCACCAGGTGGCTGACTGAAAGGAGCAAAGCTGTGGCTCTGAGGAGGAACAGGATTTTTTTTTTTTTAAATTAAAATCAGCTGTCGGTAAAAGCGAGCATCTATGGACGCTTCGGGCGATAAGACTCAGACGTGCCTACCTGGCGTCCAGGAGGATCGGATCCAGAGGAGGGTACATGGACCGGACCACGTCGTCCACCCTGCATGAGAGAGAAAACGAGAACAAGTCAGTCGGTGTTAGGAGTGTAACGATAACGTCACGCTCTGGTGAGACGCATTACCTTGGGCTGATCCGCTTGGCCACGGTAATGATGTCACTCAAACTGGCCGGTGCTTTGACCTTTGCCCCCGATCCCATTGTCATGGCAACCAACTTTTCAGTCAAAGTGTGGCAGATCTGTGCAAAGAACGGCTGTATTGGTCAAACAGGCAATATAAAAACAGTAAAACCGACAATGGGCAAACACCCAAAGATGTTTAACGTCACGTAAGCTTCCGTTTAGTAATTGTTGAGTTATAAATATCAAATTCTTAGGTCCTTTTACCTTCAGGATAGAGATACAGTGTGACACCAAGCCGCTGTTGGACATAAATGGAAAGTTACATTTAGCAACAAGGAAAAACAACAACAAAAAATAACAAAAGCATCTTTCAACAAAAAAAAAAAAGAAATCCATCCCAGATTGCTTGCAGTTACACATACGATGCATCCTCTATCCAGTCCTCATTCTCCAGGATGGCTTCGATGTGAGGGTTCGTGATGACCACGTCGTCCAGCTCCAGCTCTGACGGCTCACTCTGGGTCTCCATGGCGCCGATCAGATCCACCGTGGGTCTGTCCAACAGCAGAGAAAGACCTGAATGAAGACCTGCGAGATGCTGGGATTCAAGGTGAGAACACAACCAAATCCCCAGCACCAGATCATGTTACAAAAGCCTTTTTTTAGGCTTTGGTTATCTTAAAAAACACTGAGCAAAAAAACAAACTTTTGTGATTTAATACCTATAAGGTTTGAAAACAATTGTCAGAACAATCAAATATGTATATAAAAAAATTTGTTGGTTCAAGACTTAGTAGTTCATATCCATCTCAAGGATAATGGACAGTCGTTTGAAGACAGCAATGTGAGGATTTTGGACGGTAAAGCAGTGAAAGAAACCAGGAAAAGCCAACAAAAACAATCTCATCTTTCCGATACCAGCGGAGCAGCCTTAACTCATCTCCCCAGACCCCATGTGACCACACCCTGGGACAAGTGACCAAAATAACACATGGCATGCTTAGGGACCTGTTTGGATTGTCAATTAACACTGACTCACATGTTCTAATTGCCCTACTAGGGGCTTTAATGGCTCTATTACTGTTACTGTGCTGACTGAAATTTATAACCCTGTTACTTCCAACTCTGTTCAGAGCTTTTGAAACCTTTCTGATGGGAGGTAAAATGCCTTCCAAAAACAAGAGAAGACGTCCAGCTGCCTCTGACCTTAAGCACTTTTTGTAGCCCAGTGCCGAGTCCTCTAAGAGAGCTCATATCTTAGCCCAAAAACTTCTTACCCAGGGGTCTTAGCGTCAGAGTGATTCAGATAGCTGCTGAGAGCGACTCAGAGTAAGGACAGGAGAGACATTTTTATCTTGGTGAGGAGGTGTTGTTGTCCCTGTTGCTAGGTATGATGCTGTTTTTTTTTTTTTTTTTTAATATTTTTTTTTGTGGCTCGCTTTTATTGACAGTTGACTGACAGGAAGAGGGGGAGAGACATGCGGCAAAGGACCACGGGTCGGATTCGATCCTGGGTCGTCCGCGTCGAGATCTAAAGGCCTTCAAACATGGGTCACGCTACCCGCTACGCCACGAGCACGCCAGTGATGCTGTGTTTTAAGAGCTGTGATTGGTTGATAGTAAAACAAGAATGCGCTCCTAGTCGTTAAAGGAGAGAAGTTAACTAATTAAATTGTGAATGATGAAGAACTTAAAGCACATTGCTGCAGGTCAATTTGCCCTTTTCGCTGCACGTCTTGGTTCGTTTACGTAAAAGCCTGGAAAGTGAAAAGCGCTTCGTGCAGCGATCAAAAGCCAGAGAGGAGAAGGCGTCCCACAAGCAAACTTCTAGATGACCATTTAGGCTGATGACATCATCATTTACAATACAGCAAATACTTTCTCACCTGTGTGTATTCATGTATATAGTTTTCTAAAACTTTTTCCATTGCTTCTAAAATGTTTATTATTGAGAGCATTTTTGTAAATAGTATAAAAAAAATCCTCTGTACTCTATTCTATGTAAAGTTCTCCACTTTTTATTCATGATTATTCTATATTTTTCCTATTGTTTATTTACCCTCAATAATATGACATTACCAGAGTCACGCCTTTATCCCGTCGGGCCGCTGAAAGTAATTTTTTTGCCTATGGGGATGGTAAAATATGTCATCAACATATTAATAGTTGTATGATTGTTAAAGAAGTTTATGTGCTCATTTCCTCCACATTTACGTGGCGGATCAGCCAATCAGCTCTCTCTGTTTCATCTCCCCTGCTTAATACACTGTTAGCCTCGTTAAAAGTCCTCCTCACCACTCCTAACATGTTTTCACTTTAGGAGCTCTCTAAAAGCCCAGGATGATTTGTGAATAACTTCCTATTGAGGTAAATTGTAAGAAAAATCTTAGAATGGGTGACATTCTAAGATTTTTCCTAAATTTGCGTCACTAAGAGCTACTTTTAGTATTAGGATTCTTTGTGAATACGGGCACAGATTTTTGGACGAAGTTTAGACAAAGCAAAAAATGCTTGGACAAAATGAGTTCAAAGCTCAGACATTTATACGGGATATTTCTACAATTACAAACTTTAAACAGCCTAAAAAAAAAAGCTTGTTATTCATTACAAAATAATGAACCAAAACTCAAAGGCAGCTTCATCCATTTTGACATTAAGAAGCTACTTTGATTGTTTTCCAGGAGCGGTCTTGCAGTAATAACCTCAACAGTATTTTTTTTTTTAAATTAATGAATTTGAGAGAAATACCAGCATATATGATAACAAATTAACCCATTCTTACTCTACTGTTACCAGAGACAATGTTTAGTTTGTTTTGATGAAGTAAAAATACCAACCGGGCAGACTGGATCATAATATTCACCCAAACCTGCTACTCTCCTTCACAGAAGCAGCACCTCTGTGACCGAGACGCTCATAATGCTGACAGGGAGTCTCAAAAGCAGATATGGAATAGATTTTTATTTGGGAAAAAAAAGAGAAAAAAATTATTGTGACAACAATAAACCCATGAAGTGTCCTTGCCTTATATATGAGGGCTTATTTGCACAGTTTGAGGTGTACTGTTGTGAAGCTCACGAAGTAAATAAGTTGTGTTGGCTGTCGAGATCTTTAAATAATATTGTTTAATCTGAGAAGTAAAGCAGTTTACTGGTTGGGGCAGAAGTCACAGAAAAGTACTGTACCAATATAATATAACCATTTATAAGCCTGCTTGTTGTTCCGTGAGTATTTCTTATATTTACTGAGAGAAAGCTGATCAAGTTGTGAATCAGTCATTTAAGTGTGCAAAGCAAATCTGTGTTGATGTTGAAATTAAAGCATAAAGGCAGAAATGGGTGTAGAAGTTACAACTGGTTTTGCAAAGTCAGTTAAATTTCGTTTGGATGTTTTGGAAAAGCTTTGATAGTTTTTTTTTTCTTACAGCTTCTCCATGCTTATTAAAAGCCTGTCAAATCTTTTTTGGGGTGACTTTGGCTGCTAATTCACCTTTTTTCTTTTACCTGAACTATGACAACAAGTTAGATGTATAGTTAAAAATCTGAAAAGTGGACAGGCAGCAGACAAAATGAAAAGACAAGTCGAATCTAAAATTGTCGTGGCTTTGAAAAATAATCAAGAAATCCAGGAAAAATCAGGGACAGGACATGAGATGCATTGTCCTTTAGTGCATCAAGATGGCATTTTGGGATAACTTAACCGTGATGGAACTGAAACATTAAACTTCTCATGGTTATTTTTTAGATTCAGTAAAAGACCTTAGAAAAAAATCCCATCTTTGTGTCAGGCTGATGGTAGTAAAGATCCAAAAGATCCAAATAAAACGAGTTCCTTGCTAAAACGTCTGTTCCACACTGGTTCATTCCTGAAATTTAAGAGTGTTTAAATGCCTAAACGAGGTTTAACTACCAATTAACTTGACGTAGACGTCTTTAAGGTGTGGGAGATCCATCGATGCAGGTACAGTGACAACAAACCCAATGCACAAGCTTCTTTTTCTGAGGCAACACTGATAATCCTTGTGCTTTGCAGGCCCAAGCTACGATAAAAGGTGACGTATCCATGTTAACGATGCATGTTGTTTAGAGGTTTTGTACTGATTTACTGACTTAGAGTCGAAGTGGTGCAGCAGGTCGTGAGGATGGCAGTAGCGATGTCTGCACACTGCCACCAGAGCAACGAAGGAGGCCAGGAAGATGGTGGCCAACACCCCTATGGCCACGATCACCACTGTCTCCATGGGGAGCCTGAAGTCCCACAGCGTCTGACAGCAGCAACGCGTCAAGAAGAAAAGAGTCCAATCACGGCTGGGCTGATTGTCCGAGCTTAACTTACAGATAGATGCTCATCTGTGAAGGAGAGGAAAATTGTTAGTTTCAGTCTGATTGGCGGCAGCCAGAGAGAGCCGACATCGTCACCCCACTTCAGAGTGTTTCTGGCAGAAATGTTAGCTCTGCTAAGACGAAAAACAACTCTCAGCCCCCGGAGAGGAGAGCACAATCAGCAGCACTTAGTCTGGCTCTAAATATGACACACGCCAAGCACTTAAAGAGCTTTTGCCCTTTCGTTTTGAAGTTTAATGGGGACAATTCCTCATTGTGGGGAAAACAAAATAGTCAACATCAAAATGGATTAATGGCTCATAAAGTCAAGAGCGTAAAATACAGTTTGGATAAACAATGTTCACACTCAGGGTGAAAGTTTCAATAGACACCTTAATTCAACCTCTAATATCAGACCAAAACAAAAAATACAAAAATAGTGTTTTAAAAAAGAACATGAAATAACTCTCTTTTCTATGTTGAGTTAAAACTTTGTCTGAGGCACCTTTCGATTTTAATCCCAGCGCTTTGCCTCCAGGGACACATGGGACATGGCACACTGAGGACAGTTGTTCATAAATTGAGAGGATATTGGGCAACAATGGCATCACAAAAACAGGATGTTTCTTCAAAATGGATGAAAAGACAAGAAGGAGCGTTAAAGCCAGGCAAAAGGTGAAGGAGGGATTTCTGCAAAAATATGGTTCTGGTTTTGCACGTGATAAACGCCCACTGCATTCTCTATGTGTCTGGAAAAAAAAGAGTCGGGCTGGCTGTAAAACATCCACACCTAGCTAAATCTTCAAAAATCTTGGGGGGCCATTGTCATGGTCTGATGAAACAAGTATTTGGAAGAAGAAACCTTTGGGGTCGTAACAACCACAAACCAAAAGCACACCGTGAAACATGGCGATGGCAACATCATGACCTGGAGTTAATTTCCTTCCTGCAGATGGAACTCTGGTTTTGTCAGTCAATTCAACTATTAACGGTTACAAATATGTCCGAGGCACAACCTTGACGTGTAACTCACCCTGATGTAAACGCATAATCCCGCCTCCAGTCACATTTTGAAACATGCCACCAAAGTTGGGGGGTTCCAAGAGACATGGATGAGTGTTGGGAGTTTTAAGCAGGGCACGTGGCCGCAGCGGTCAGGACGAGGGAAAGCGATCTTTTAAAACGCAGAGTGACCAGGGCGACATCTAGCGGTTTTGCCACGGAACTGTCTCCGAACACAGGCCTATGGTGACGAAAGCATGCAGTGTTTGAACAAATAAGCAATAGCAATAATAATTTAAACAATTGCACAGTAACCTGCGATAGACTGGGGACTTGTCCAGGATGTACCCCGCCTCTCGCCCATTGACAGCTGGAGATAGGCACCAGCACACCTTGCGACCCCAACAGGCATAAGCGTGTAGGAAAATGGATGGATGGATGGAATTGCACAGTAACAATAAATTAGCACCCTAAACCCCAGTTTATACAATTTATCTGCAAAACAATGTTTTGGGCATGAGTTACACTTTGTCCTAGCATTCAGCCATACCAACAAAAGAATTACTGTTTTAAATCTCCCAGTGTCAGCCCAGAACTAAATTCAACTGAATTCAGTTCAGCTTTCAGGTGGGCTCACCTAAGAAGAGCCATGGATGACACATGTCCTCACAAGCTTATAGATCTGGAGAACTTTTGCAGAGTAAAACGAGTAAATTTTGTTGAGCGTGGGTGTGGGAGGCTGACAGACTCCAAGGAAGATTGAATGCTGAATTATTAGTTTAAGCGTGTGCACTCTTATGCAACCGGGTTGTTGCACCTTTTTATTTTCTTACAACAAATTTTGTTTTTCAGTGTGATTGTGGAGGATACACGTCACATTAATAACACAAAAAAAAAACGTGTTAAAATGATTCATCATGGTCTCATATTTTTATCACTGCAAAAACATTTTGTGTGGACTTTTGAGAATCACGACATGTCCTCTAGCATTAGTCCACCTCGTAAGTCTTGGTCACTGAAGTGTATAAACGCCGTGCACTAACGCTGTTATTACATACACATCTCAGTAAGAGGTACAATTAATCAGCAAAACACATTAAAAGCAGCGACATCGTTTCAGAATGTGCTCCAAGTGCAAATTCAGCACAGGTTGGCTAAGCTACTGACATTACAAAATGGCAAACCTGCATTTTTGCCTGGATGATTGTGTGAGATTACAGCAAGGAATGTTGTAATTCTTTAATCAGATTAATTTGAGTTAAACTCGCAGTATCACAAAGAGCATTGTCCGGCCTGAGAACTTAGTCATATTTCACAGGCCAGCGGTTTGGTAAAATCTGCTAGAAAGAAATGCTTTAACAAAGTTATCACAGGTACGTGATGAAATTTGTACAACACAAAATATTAGTACACAGCAAAAAAAGAACAAAAAAGAAAAAGACATGTTTGCAAAAAAGGAGCATATCTTCTTTTTTCCATTAGTTTGTTTTGCTTTTCGTCAACTGCAGCAATGATAAAACAATTGTTCCGTTTTTTATCGAAGCTAAACACTGACACAAAAGAAAAGAAGAAAGAAAAAAACATTGATCCTAAAAGCTTGTGGCATTCACCCCACACCCCAAAAATCTGGTGAAATGTTAAATATACCATCTAATATATATGTATCCATCCATATGCAAACACCTAAAACACATAAGCAGCTCTTTCAATAATAAAAACTAGTAACAGAACAAAACACCGAGACACCAAGAGTTTTTTTTTTTTCTGAACCATGAAACAATGAACCGAGACAGACACCCACATATTGACTTTTTCAAAGAACAATTTCTTGACGTAAACTCTGCAAAAACTTTTAAAGCTATTTCCAAAGTCACTCCTGACATGAAACAATCAAATAAACCTATATTTCTGCTACCTACCTTTACATTGTGTCTTTTTTTCTTTGTCGATTCCTTTTAAGAGACAAAATAGTTTTTACTCCGGCGGCGGGGGCGCGGAGACGGCACCAGCGTCCCCCAGACCTGAGACGTGAACGCGCATTGACGCTGGTTAGGTGGAGCTTGTCTTTAAAAGACTTTTAGGGAAACTTTTTTTATGGCAGGTGGTTGTACAACATTATCTAACCACACCTTGTTTTAACTTTTAGACGTCGCCTTCGTTACTAATTGTTAGAAATTTATTAATTTAATCATTTCAATGATGAGAACTATAATAACTGATATGTAAAGTACTTTTACTATTTGTAAAAGTTATATTTTCAAAATCTCCACGTTTGAAATAGTAGTTTTACTTCAAGATCTCAATGTTTGGAGCAAAAACTATGTTTAAAATATCCACAAATTTCTGTTTTGCAGCCATAAGTATGCCAGTTCTTGACAAAAATATAATTTTAGATATTCAGAAAGACGCAATAGATGGTTAAGTATTTTAAATGCAATTGGTTGTAATTGGTAAAATTATGCTTTCTCATTTATGCAGATATGCATCAATATGGGCCATTGAGCCATGAAAGTGTGAAAATTTTATTCTCATTAGGGAAAGCTCGCATTGCTAATTCTATTTTTGAGCTGCATAATGTTAAAATGCAATTCTTAAAAGACATGAAATATAAAAAACTGAATCAACTTTATTGGCTTAGTTTGTGCACACGAGCAAGAAATTTGACCTCAGTTTCACAAACGCTAAGCTTACAGACATTTAGATATGATAATATGCCATCCATTTACAAATATCTTTGTAGAAATGTGCTGTGATGCTGATTTAGATCTTTATTGCTGTTTAAGTATTTTAATATTGGACTCTCCTGATAGCATTTGCACTTCAGGCTGAAGGGTTGACATTTAAATTTAATAAGAAAACACACTTTTCGTGAAACATAAATTTTTCAGGTTTTACAGGTATAATAAAAAAAATTATGAAACATTTAAAACTTTATAGTTGATGTTTAAATATAGAGTGCTATCACAATACAATATCATCCAAACAGGTATGTGTATGCGTTTTTCCTTATCAATTTTAGATTTTATTTTAGACAGTCAGACTTTTCTGACAGCAGATCTTCAGGCTATTTGATGTTTCATTTAATGTCCACCATGTTTGTTGAAATTTTATTTTGGTGTTGCACAAAAGACATGGTGCAGTCAGCCGTCAAATAGGTCATATGAAGGAGGATTAGAAAGAACTGATATCTAGAGCTTAAAGAGTTAAAGAATTGGAAACTGACCCAATTTGTCCTGGGAAAAAACTGTTTCAGATTTCTAAAATCTTTATTATGCAATGAGTAAATTCCAGTTTAAACGTCCGTTTTGATTGGAAAAAATAAGTCCACTATTGTGTGCTAAAAGGTCTTGCCGTAGCTAACTAACCTTCCCTCCCACGGGTCTTGCGTAAAGTGCGCCCCGGGTGCTCACCGGCTGCGTGAGAAAGCTGCAGTTAGGCAGGAAACACGCAGTTATCGCTAGGTGGCGCACTGGAGCTGCGAAACGCTGGAGTTTTTCCATTTGGAGGAGGTAGGCTCGGAATTGTTTGGGTTTTATTTTGGGTGAAGAAGAGTTATTAAAATCAAATATTTCGAAACATGGACTAAAAGTAAGCTAACTAAATGTAACAAGAGTGACATTGTTCAAACATTAAGTAAATTTGCAGACGGTTTTGGCGTGGACTAACTATAGTTTTCCTCAACTAAAGATAAACGTTACCCTTTATCTTCTTATTTAGTTTTTTATTTACTGTTGTGTTTTTAAAAATCCAGACTTCATTGTTTATTTTCGGTTAGTTTGTGTCTTTCTGCGCTGTTGGCGCAGGTGGAACTAATTAACCATGACCCAGAGAGGTGAATAGCTATTCACAATAACGTTTTTTTTTTTTAGGATTTATAGGCTTTGAGTTGTTTCTAAGGATGAAAAAAAATGTTTATCTAAGGTTTACTTATGTATTTGAATTTGATTAAAAATAATTTCCTTTGCAGAGCTGAGTGAGCAAGTGGGCAATCATGTGCTAAATTATTTACATGTTCTTTGTTTTTCTAGGCAGATTTTATGAATTTGTTCAAAACAGACCCATGTCCTGTCCAAAAAAAGAAAAGAAAAAGTGCCTGTCCTCATAAATAATTTTTTATGTTTCTGCTTCAGTTTTGTTGACCCGCTTAAATGTTTCAGATCATCAGACATATTTTAATATCAGGCAAAGACAGACCCTATAATTACTAACTGGGATTTTCAAATAATGGACTTTATTATGGAAGAAAATAATCTATCCAAACCATCCTGGTTTTATGCAAAAATATAATTGCTACCAAATCATGAACTAACTGTAATTATCCGCATTGTTGTTGGTTCTGTCACTATCCTCACTCCAGCCACATTACTAACAGACCTGTGAAATCAGAAAACCAGTTAAGAGGAACACGCCTGACAACATGAAGCCGGGTAGAATTAAAAATGGCAGCACATGACGTCTTGTTATGAAGAAATTCATGAACAAAGTAATTGCTACCTGTCTCATCTGGAAAGTGTTACAAAACCATTTAAAATGCTTTGGGACTCCAGTGAACCACGGTGAAACTCATTATCCTCAACTGGAGGAAAGAAAAGTCAATCCTGACCCTTCCTCTGAGTGGCCGACCTACCAAGAGAACATTAAATACAAAATTAAAAGTACATCGAAAACTCTTTCAGGTGCTCACAAAAACACAAGAACCAAGTGTGGTAGTTCTCACCGCAGTTAATATCAGTGTTCACGATTAAACAATGAGAAAGATACTGGGCAACAATAACATCCACAGGAGAGTTCCACAGTGGAAAGCACTGCTGGCTAAAAAGAACACAAAGGCTTTTCGCACATTTGTCAAAAACATCTTGATGACCCCCAATACATTTGGCGAAATGTTCCGTGATATTTTGTAAGATCTGTATCCTCGTATATCTGCTTCACAACTAACGATGTTTAGGAAGGTCTTAGCAACAGTCAAAGAAGTTTGCTTAATCAAGTTTGATGTGAAGCATTTACCAGTAGCCAAAAGAGTAACGGCTAAAAATCTGAAAGTGCCCAAATACCTTTCCAGACAACTGTGTATGGAGCTTATCAAGGATTGCCCAGGGCTTGGATCATGGCCTCCATCTGGCAATCAATGTTTGAAGCAGGACATCTCGGGATTAATAGAGGATCCATATACGCCCTTTGATGTGTTCAATTTGAGCTTATTTTCCTAATCCCTCTTTGAGACACAACCTTCATAGGGTTCTGCTTGTCCATAAATGGGTTGCACAAATGGTTAGGTTTGATCTAATTGGCCTCTATGTAAGAAACCCACAATGATCCCTGGTTTACTTTTATTTATTTATTTATTTTATTTTTTTTTATCCCGCATGTGCAAACTCCTTATGGGGCCCACACACACAGGTTGGCTGGTGCCTGTGTGGAAATGTTACATCATCTTGCTTTGTGTTCGTTGTTGACTCCGCTCTTGTCCACATAACTTTGTAGTTTCTCTTCCGTTCCTGCCTCTGTGATTGTATTCCAACTGAATGCAGCTCAAAAGCAGCGCACTTGAGCTCGGATCCCAATAGAGTTAGCGCAGCAGTGTATCATTAGGCTTGTCCGTGCTGAATTGTTGTAAAAAACCTCTTGGCTACTGAATGGATCACTGCCTGTTTGGGATATTCTGTTCTAGCTCTCACCTGAATTGTTTATTTAGGTCTGCAATGTAGTTTCTTTGAGCTTATCTCAAAAACCTTCTATTTAAGAGCAATAAATAGCACAGCAAGAAACGCAGTAGTGTTTATAGTAGTATTTTATACTTGCATGCTAGTTAATAACATTCAGGTTTGGATTGATATGATCAAAAAATTAGTAATGTTGTTCAAAGAGCTCCTAAATCGTTATATGTTAAAAGTTGCATGTTGCAGGTTTACAGAAGCTGTTGAATCTGTTGGTTGCAATGGTCCTCATGTTGAGAGGATAGAATAGAAATGTCCTTTATTGTCACTTAGGGGGGCATTTTTGGTGCACAGGCAGCAAAGTGAAAGGCAAGTCGAAGTATGCAGATTTAATCAAACGTAAAAATATAAAAACCAGACTATATGAGGAGACTGTACAACATGCAGCGATGGGTTTGGTTTGGGCTATGAATAACAATAAGTACTACAGGTAATTCTTGAAAAAGTTAGTGATTTGTGATGGTAAAAACCAAGTTGGGGAACCACCTGATTATCAGAAAATAATCACTCTGTCAGTTGCCGTTTTGTGAATACCTGCCTGCAGGCCAGCTGACAGCTTTGCTAGGGCCTGGGACAACGCAGTCTTTTTGGGCCCCCCCTCTACACCTGCCGCCAACACACGCACGCACGCACGCACGCACGCACGCACGCACGCAGGCACGCACGCACGCACGCACACACACACACACACACACACACACACTAAAAAAAAGTCAACTTAACTGTGTACTTCATGCCCTGGAAATCTCTGTATTTTATATTGGATATTTTAAACCCATCTATTGAATTTGGTGCACTAGTTGATCTTTTCTTCATCAGAGAACAGCAAACACTGCAGCCATAATATGGCTTTTTTTGACCTGCTGTATATCAGCCAGTCCCTAAGCTTGATGTATCATGAAACTGTTGACCTTCCGGGTTTTGTGATTTTTATTTTACTATTACAATTAAATAATAATAATAATAATCTTATGTTCATAGTGTTTTTTTCCCCAAATCAACCTCTTATATCTTTCAATCCTTATGTAATTTTGTCTGTGCACCTGCCTGTTGCTTTAATCCTATAAATTTCCCCGTTGTGGGATAAATAAAGGATTAGTAAATGTTATTTTATCTTAAATAACGCTTTTTAATAGGATATATGTACTGGGTTCTTTCAAGGTCTTAATTACATTTTATGTATGGGCTCCAGTAACATATGATAGATAATATCTACATTGAAAGTTAACATGAACTGCTGCTGAAGACCAATCTGATCTACCTGGATGTTCTCTAGAGGACTGAAACGCCTCAGTCAGTGACGTCAGTCTGTGGGTCTGTCGGGGCAATGAGACGATTCGTCTCCTCTCTCCGTTTGTTGCCCAACGTTTTCTTGCTCATAGTTTTTCCCGTGCTTATATAAATTTGTTATGTTAACACTGAATTCAACCGGCTTTTTACAAACCATACAGCCTGATTTCATTTACGGTATTAAATTTTAGCCAAATGGCGCTTCTTTCCCTGTTCATGTTTTTTTCCGCTCGTGCAGTCCCTCTCTCTCTCCGAGTCTGATTTGAACAGCACCGCGGATGTTTGTGTTGGGAGCAGAGTGGGCGGGCCGGGCTGAGCCTGCGTGCTGATTGGCTGGCGCCGCTGAGCCATGTAGGAGAGGGGAGGGGGAGCAGCAGAGTGCCGTGAGGGAGACTTTTTGGTGCCATACAGTTTCTGCAAGCAGCGACCGCGCGCGCTGGTCAGAGTCAGTTTTGGGCCCCCCCTCTGTCCTGGGCCCGGGACAACAGACCCGTTTGTCCCCCCCTGTCGGCGGGCGTGCCTGCCTGGTGAGGTGTGGCATGAAGTGAATTTGTGCACTGGTGTTCTCAAACAGCAAGTGTTGCACGCATTACTGATTTCCAAAATGCAAGAATTTATTCTACAGAAAAAAGGAACAGATAACAAAACAGTAATCAGTAAATATCGACTCCTTACCTTCAGACTACGAGACTAAAACCAATAAATAATGCATTAATATCACAGCTCAGTGTTATCTATGTCAAATAACTTTGGTTTTTGGCTCAGCTCTTTCTTTACTACAACAGAACAGAGCAGCACCTCATTACTGAAGATGCTGCCTCGATCAGTCTGTCCATCCTGTTCTATCCTACCATCACTCATGAACAAGACACCAAGATACTTAAACTCCTCCGCTTGTGGCAGAAATTAAAACCCAACCCATTGGGTTGACTTGAATAAGATTGGTTAATAAAATAAAACAAAGTGCCAGTGGGACTTATACAGAAAGCATTCAAAAGATCAATTGCTAAACCACCTCAACAGAGCTTCTCACCCTCTTTCTAAGGGTTAGTGCAGCCACCCTATGGAAGCTCATTTCAGTCCTCGTTTCATATCTTGTTTTTTTTGCTAAATCTTTATGTAATGCACATAGGTGAGGGTCTGAAGGCAGACGCACCGATTAAATTGAGAGATCGGCTTTTCTTCACAGCAGATCAGAGCAGCACCTGGATTACAGCAGGCGAAGCCCAGGTACATCTTTTTCGTCTGTGATGGCGGGTTCCATCATATTATCAGTCGTGAACTACTCATAGAGGTGGCCGGTCTCCGTTTGGCCTCATTCCTAAATTCCTCCTACCTGAGATCTAAAAAGCAGAGGTGAGGAGGAGACCAGGAGAAGCTCTGAGACAAGTGCCATTTAACAAACTGAGACGGCGTTGCTTTGAGCTATGATTCAGACATCAATTAAATATGACAGCCATGTCGTCTGTCCTTTCACTAAGCATGATGCTGTATTTCATGTAGCTGTCAGATTAGTTGCATGTTTGGATTTAAAGATATATTCGCTGAAGAAAACATATTTTTTGGGATGCTTGTTTGAGTTTTTATCATTAAATGTATCGGTGGAACAAAATGAAAATACTGGCTTCCTAGGACATATTAAAAGCTTGGATATATGGTTGCGGCAGCATAGCAGTGCAGGGTTTAGCAGTTCTTTCTGCGGGAATTTTGCATGTTCAACTGAAGATTGCACAGATTTTACCCGGATACTCTGGCTTCCTCTGAAAGTCCAAAACCTTGCATGTTGGCTTATTGACTTCTCTAACTTCCCTGTAGGTGTGTGTCTGTCAAGATTGCATGGTAATAGAAAATGATGCAATTGTGATATACGTTTTGATGGAAGTATCTGTTGAAATTGCCTCACGCAATTTCACCAATTAGGGAGTTATTACTATAAATTCTGAGCTGGCCTTCTTAAGTGTCTTGGTTCTGCATTTTTATTACACATTTATTTTTCCTTCACCCAACTTTCCATGAATTTAGGCAAAGTATCAAGAATCGTGTGCATGCAGACTGTAAATGCATGTGACTTCGGTTAAAATAGCCGACCAAATACTGCATCTAAGCAGTTCTTTACGGATGTAGTAGGGAAACCAAGGGTAAATTTTATAAATGGATCGGTACATCTTCCACAGAATAACTTTTCTCGGTGTACAGTTTATTCATTTATAGTATTTATTTTTAAATGATCTTTCTCTGTAAAGCCTCATCTGCTGGGTCTTCTGGCTTTCAACTTTTTAGAAGGTCAATTGTGTTTGAAGAGCTGCTTTAAAACTTAACTCTTGGAACTGAGCTTAAAAAAAAAACAAAACAACAAAAGCAGAGCTACAGAGCTTTTCTGAATGTCCTATGCTTTACCCCAGGGATCTTCAATCCCTGCGGCTCCAGAGGCTTACATGCTTTTCTCTTTGACAAGCAGATGGGATTGTGGGTTGCTCTCTGCAGCTCAAAACACCACAACGGGGCTGGGTGGGGTGGACTTTAGATAAAGCGTGCAGAACTGGGTGCCAGATAGGACACAGAAATGTCCTTGAGAACCAAACAATGCAGGAGGCTTTTAGTCAAAGAGCTTCGTTTCTTAATTTTGCTCCTCTTGGCCTCCGTGGTGTGGCTGAAATCCCTTTCTTGGCAGGGAAACACAGCAAATGTTTCCACTGTGGTTCTTTGGCTTGGGATTACCGGAAGCTGTTTGCTACTACAACATCCTAACATGTGAAGATTATGTGCATGGTTTAAGTAGCAGTAGAGGTGCCAGGATAAACGTGACGCTCCACTATAACCAGCCGCTGTCTCCGTCTGCCGTTTGGAGTTAAACATGTTGGCTTTCTCATTAAAAGCAGCTGAATGATGCTGTGAGTGGAGTTGATCTGGACTATCTTTTTTTCAACAGATAGTGAATTTATTTAAAATAGTCTTTCCTACGTTTAGTTTTGTAGGCGCATTCTCCTTGTAGAGAAGCTGTAACATTGAAGCACAACCCAAAGCTCTCATCTACAAACTGAAAGTACGTTTTATGTCACCATTTATCGACAGTTTGTCAGAGATTCAAACCATAAAACATTTAAGACCAGGAAAAAGCTTGTTACCGCTCACAACATTTTGTGCTGCCGTAATTGCCTGTCTGGGCTGAAATTGACACGAGAAAGTCAGTGAAAATGAACTGCAACAATAACGCTACAGGCAAGACAAAACCGCTGATTAACAGGATAAGATGTGTTGTGGTTGTTTACAGTTTCCTTAAAAATGTTTATGCTGTAAAAAGTATTTGCTCCTGTAGATTTTTCAAACTTAAAGAATCTGAATGAATACAAAAGGTAGTTTTCAAATGACTATTTTCTTTGAGGGGAAAAAAGTTGTTTAAACCTGGCCCTACGTGTTAAAGTAATTGCACCCTTAACTGGTTGACAACAGATGCCATTAAACGTGATGACTGGCTTAAGTCTTTTACGCAGAGAATTTGTCTATATGATGGTTTTTAACCATTCCCGCCATATTAAAAGTCATGCCAGAGTATCTCATATAGATTTAACCCAGGACTTTGACTGGGCCACTTCAAACCTTGATTTAATTTTTATTTTGCTTTTACCTATTTATTTTGTGCCGTTCAGAGACTGATTTGCTGGTATGCATTGGTTATTATATACTGGCTGCAAAACACAAGTATGTTTCCCTTGTGTCATAGAATATTTTCTCAAACTCATTAAACATTTTTTTGGCTCAGATATGAAACAGGTGTTCTTGTGAATTTTACCCTGGGACTCTTCCATCGATGGGATTTTTACTCAAACTCTTTGTTATTGTTGGGTTTTGAACACCCAGAGCTTTTCTGCGTTCCTTTGGGACCTCCTGGAAAAGTCGTTTAGGCGCTCTTGGAGCAACTTTGTAGGCCGATCACTCCTAGGAAGGTTCACTTCTGTTTCACACTTTCTATAATGTTTTCTATTTTATAGAACTTTCTCCCAATGTATTGAGGGCTTATTTTTGTACTCATAATGGTGACGACAAAGGATATTCTATTCTGCTCTTTCTTTATTAATGTATAAAAATGGATCCTTGGAGTCCAAATGGCTGACCCCTTGCAACACCGATTTCATTTACTACTATTTTGTTTAGATTGGGGCATGTTGGGTCGCTCTTTGATGTCTTTTAGCTTACTTCATGTTGTTGGGCAGGTTCTGTTTAAGTCATTTCTTCAGGTCTGACAATAATCCAGCCTGGGTGTGGCTAGTGAAATTAACTAAACATTCCAAAAAATTGGTTTAATCACAGCTAAATCATGATTTAACAAGGCGGGTATTATATTTTCGCACTGGCTGATTTTTGGTACCTTTCTTTTTTTTCTTTAACATCATCATTTTAAAACAGCTTTTTTGTATTTACTCATGCATTTTTGTTTGATATTAAAACGTATTTGTGCAACATTTAAACTATTACACAAATCCTGGAACGACATTTAAACAGAGGAAATACTTGAGAGGGAAAACATTTTTTTACAGCACTGCATTACTGATGGAAATATGAAAAAAATAATCATCTTATTACAATAGAAATGTGAAACTTTTGTTGAGCTAGTTTGTTTCACAGCTGAAATTAAGATATTTAAAAAAATCCATTTCTGAGTATTTGGTGCAGTGACCTTTCCCCTTTGTTAGGCTCGTGACCAATTTCTCAGAGGAGAAAAAACATTTACTCCTCTGATTCGCTGATCAAAAGGTACTTAAATAAAATAACATTATTATTATTATTATTATTATTATTATTATTATTGTTATTATCATTATTAGCAGCATAAGGGACAACAGGACAGTCTTGCATCTGTAAGCCAGATATTTTTGAACGTATACTGTGTAGAACAATGTGGATAATTTCAATGCATTTAATTTTAAAACAAAGGCAGTAAAAATAGAGTGAGTTCACGGTGGAAAAGAAGCTTTTTTTTCAGCATCATAAAGAGCCTCTGGCTCTTGAACCGTACATGTGCCCCCCCCTCCTGTGCTTTGTTCCTTCTGACTTAACATGAAGGATTTGTCTCGCAGGCAGAAGTGTTTTGTTATATCAGCAACCAGATAAGACATCTGTCTTCTGTTTTCACCAATTAGTGAGTTATTTTTATAAATTCTGGACTCAGCTTCTTAAGAGTTTCTTTGTTTTTGATTACTACATAATGTACATTGTTTCTCCTGTACTGTTTTCTTCTGTCCCTTTTTTTCTCTTCTGACATTTATGATCAAATTTAATCAACTTAGTTTAAAGAGGGTAGCCTCTCAATTTCTTATTGCTGCAGTTGAGAAATTGCTTCTTTATATTTAACTCATCTTTGTGTGAGGTAAATTGATATGCATTTATGAAACTACAGGAAGCTGAAGCTGAAACTCAAATGGTTTCATTACATTCAGAGAAAATATTGATGTTAACCCCCCGATTAGTGTAAATTACCAGACTTTGAAACATATTACCATCAGAGAAGAACGTCTTTAAAGACCTCTTCATGGTTCTCATGCTCAAGGAAAAAGTTAATGTTTATCAAATTTTAAAGTCATTTTACTTTTTATAATGGGCTTCTTAACATGATTCCATATTGGATTTTTTTATCCAAGTAATGTAGCTAAAGTTTACCAAATTCAATGGTTTATTTATTTCTGAACTTTTCTCAACTTAATTTAGTTTTACGCAGTTTGGTCTGTAAGCTTCTAGAAAAAATTTGGCTGTTATATTGCTCAGGAACACCTCATATTTGACCTTTTACTTTTACATGTTTATATCCAGATCACTTTAAAATATTCAAGACAAAAATAATCTTATTCTGGTTTAATTAAGAAACTCGTAAAGCTTTCAAATTGATAAAAAAAAGCTCCTATTGGGTGGCCAGCCCATGTGACGATGACTCCTGGATGCAGGCTCTGGTCTGAAACAGAAACGTCCAGCTGCCAGTCTCAGAGTGACCTTCCAGACGAGATAATCGAGATTTTCTCCATCAAGATATGAAAAGTGGCATATTTTTTTAAAATTTTTTTTTTAAATGTTCTATTAGGGCTGGGCAATATATTGAGATTTTTCAGATGTTTTTCATAATTATCTTGAGCTGTCTGTCTGTTAAATGAGACATTTTGGGACAATTTTTTAATAATTACTTTATGAAAATAAAAACATATTGAGATAAATATTGCATATCGACATTCAATTCAATTCAATTCAATTTTATTTATATAGCGCCAATTCATGAAACATGTCATCTCAAGGCACTTTACAAAGTTAAATTCAATCATATTATACAGATTGGGTCAGATTATACAGATTGGTCAAAAATGTTCCTATATAAGAAAACCAGTTGATTGCATCAAAGTCCCGACAAGCAGCATTCACTCCTGGAGAAGCGTAGAGCCACAGGGAGAGTCGTCTGCATTGTACATGGCTTTGCTGCAATCCCTCATACTGAGCAAGCATGAAGCGACAGTGGGAAGAAAAAACACCCGTTAGCGGGAAGGAAAAACCTCCAGCAGAGCCGGGCTCAGTATGAACGGTCATCTGCCTCGACCGACTGGGGGTTACAGAAGACAGAGCAGAGACACAACAAGACAGACAAAAAGCACAGAAGCACACATTGATCTAGTAATCTGTTCTACATTAGATGGTAATAGTCGGTGATCTGTCCTCCCTGGATGATTAACAGTCAACAGAACGTCAGACCAGGTGTACCTACTATGAAGAAAAAAGAGAGAGAACAAAAAGTTAAAAGCTGAAATGACAACAGTCATTTCAATGTAATGCAATGCAAATCTGCAGAACAGTAGACTGGACAACAGTAAAAATCAGTAGAGTGAGAAAAATAGGCCCTGATGTCCTCCAGTAGCCTAAGCCTATAGCAGTAAAACTATAAAGGTAGCTCAGAGTAACATGAGCCACTCTAGTTATAAGCTTTGTCAAAAAGGAAGGTTTTAAGATTAGTCTTAAAAGTAGACAGGGTGTCTGCCTCACGGACATAAACTGGGAGTTGGTTCCACAGGAGAGGAGCCTGATAGCTAAAGGATCTGCCTCCCATTCTACTTTTAGAGACTCTAGGAACCACCAGCAGACCTGCAGTCTGAGAGCGAAGTGCTCTGTTAGGAACATACGGGGTAATCAGAGCTCTGATATATGGTGGAGCTTGATTATTAAGGGCTTTATACGTTAGAAGACGAATTTTAAATTCTATTCTTGATTTAACAGGAAGCCAATGAAGGGAAGCTAAAATTGGAGAAATATGATCCCGCTTATTGATTTTCATTAGAACTCTTGCTGCAGCATTTTGGATCAGCTGAAGACTTTGAACTGCATTTTGTGGACTTCCTGATAGTAAAGAATTACAATAGTCCAGCCTTGAAGTAACAAATGCATGGACTAGTTTTTCAGCATCATTCCTGGACAGAATGTTTCTAATTTTGGCGATATTCCGGAGGTGAAAAAAGGAAACTCTGGAAACCTGTTTAATATGGGATTTAAATGACATGTCTTGGTCAAAAATAACACCAAGGTTTTTTACTTTATTACCAGAGGCCAAGTTAATGCCATCCAGATTAAGTGATTGGTTAAGAAGTTTATTTTTTGAGGACTCTGGCCCAAAGATTACAACTTCGGTCTTGTCAGAATTTAGATGCAGGAAATTTAAAGTCATCCAGCTTTTGATGTCATCAAGACATGACTGCAGTCGAAGTAATTGATTGGATTCATCAGGATTTATGGATAAATATAGCTGAGTGTCATCAGCATAACAGTGGAAATTAATCCCATGCTGTCTGATAATTTTGCCGATCGGAAACATATATATAGTAAAGAGAATTGGTCCAAGGACTGAACCCTGTGGTACTCCACAGGTGACCCTAGAGTTTGAGGAAGATTTATTATTAACATGAACAAACTGGAATCTGTCCGACAGATAAGATTTAAACCAGCCTAATGCTTTCCCCTTAATCCCTACAGTATGTTCAAGTCTTTGTAGGAGAATATTGTGATCAACTGTATCAAATGCAGCACTGAGATCTAACAGGACAAGTACAGACACAAGTCCATTATCTGAGGCCATGAGGATATCATTAGTGACCTTCACCAGAGCTGTTTCAGTGCTATGATGAGCTCTGAAGCCTGACTGAAACTCCTCAAGTAGGTCATTGCTTTGTAAATGTTCACAAAGTTGACTAGCAACTACTTTCTCAAGAATTTTAGATAAGAAAAGAAGATTAGATATAGGTCTGTAGTTTACTAGCTCATCTTGATCAAGAGAAGGTTTCTTAAGTAAAGGTTTAATAACAGCTACTTTAAAAACCTGTGGTACATATCCATTTACTAAGGATAGATTAATCATGTCTAAAATAGGACCACTGATCAAAGGGAATACCTCCTTTAACAACTTGGTTGGGATTGGGTCTAACATACAGGTAGAAGGTTTAGATGAAGCTAAGATTTTAGATAGCTCAGAAAGCTCTACTGCTTCTAAACAGTTCAGACACAGCGCAGGTTCTAAAGATTCCTCCAATGCTGCCTTACTTACTGAGGATGAGGTAATCATGTTTGGGAGGATGCCAATTATTTTATTTTTAATGGCATCAATTTTACTTATGAAGAATCCCATAAAATCATTACTACTAAGAGCTAAGGGAATGGAAGCCTAAAGGTATCCAGATATTATTTTTGGTCCATATTGCCGACGTTAGGTTCTATGATGTTGGTTCTGGTGTTGAAAGCTGACAAATTCACATGTCTACAGCCAGAATCTTGCCTTGATTTTTCTTCTCCCCTTGGAGATGAAAATGGAAATCAGAATCTCAGAATTAAGCCACAAGCTCCAGAGAAACTGATAAACTCTTGGAAAAATATTATGACAACAGCATTTTGAACAATCAGTGCTTGAGTATAAACTTCCCTTTTTAGTACTAAAGTCCAGAGTGAGTTTACGCCCGTCTGTTAACTTTTTCTAATTAGAGTAGATTTTAGTTTGATCAAAATTAAAACAGATTGCTGAACACTTGAATGACCAATTTCTGTAGATTTGTCTGATATTTTAGTGATTTGTTCATTCATTTTAATGTTGATCTAAAGAATTCCTAATTGAGAGTATCAAAGAAATAGTCTTGCTTCTTTGTTTTAAATGGATGTTTCTTAATTGAGAAATAAATAATTATCCTTCCGTCTGATTTTGGGATAATCAGATTGAGATAGTCCCGCACGGTGGGGCAGTTCTGAGAACCATAATCATGTCCTAGGTTTTGAATCCTGACCAGGGCCTTTCTGCATGGGGTTGCCATGTTCAGCTTGTGCGTGCTTGTCTCTGATTAACATTTCTGTCTATAATCCCCCCCCCTCCCCCCATGTTTTTAACCGAACATCTTCAACTTCTTAGATGATGTGCTCACCACCAGGCTGTCTGATGCTTCAGTCGGTTAGAACGTCCTGCCTTATACGGTCAGCAATAAGACGTTTTAATAAAGGCATTCCACCATTTAAATGTTTTTATTTTAAGTTTGGCTAAAGTGAAAGAATGCCTGACAAAAAAGCCACATGGAAGCAACGTTTGAGTGAAAATCCGCCCCTGTGATGTGGGCTATCGATCTGACCTGCAGTCTGATTGATGCTGCCTTTAAAAATTCATTAGTTTGAGGCACCGGGGAGCTGCAGGGCAGGCGCTCCTGTGGGGTACATTTGTCTGTGTTTACAGAACAAGGAGCAGTTAGTCAACAGCTGGAAAAGAGGCCTGACACAGCCACCCAAGGCCAAATGAGTCACACAGTCACTCGCCACCATAACGCAGCTCCACTGGGTGAAGCAACAAAATGATTATTATTATTTTACATATTCATGCGTTTGTATATTTGCTGGAGGTTTGATAATTACTTTTTGTGCAACGGCTTACAGTTTCATGTGTCCTTGGTGTGCATCAAGTTGTTCTGTTTCAAAATCAGAAGTTTCACCTTCATATAAGCAACTGATTTAGAGGCTTTAGTTTCTTAATCACCTCTCAGTTCTGGCTCATTAATCACTGATGTATTATGTGTTCAGCTTTTTCAGATGTGTGTTGGACACCAAGATTTGGAAATGATTTAATGTTGGTATAAAGATCGTTTATTCAGCGCAACGATTACTGCCGAGGTTGAGCTGGCTCTCCTAGCTATGTTGCTCTGCCTTTTCAGGCGATTCACGCTTCCTGGATCTAATTGGCAGCTTTGGGCCACATAATTTCAGGTCTCATTGTGATTCATCTTGAATTAGTTAAAAGGTGTACTAGATTGAAAAGCAACCACATAAGATACTTTATTGATCCCAGTGGGGGGAAATTAGTCACAGTAGCGTCAGCACTGGTGATAAAAAGAGCAAAAAACAAAGTATAAGACATTATGTACACTAGAAAATGTAAAGGCATAAAAAAAATAAGAACATGCAGAATAAACAAGATAAAACAAGTACAACTTTGCAAATAAGAGTCTAAGATAGAGCAGCAATCCAAAACAACTGCTGTGAACAGTATAGATACCAGTGCAAATGGCAACAGTAAGAGCCTGGTGTAGTGCAGTAGATAGCTGGATTTATAATATGATGGGTTAATATGAAAAAGTTATGCAGGATGTCTATGGAAATGTTGAAATATCCATATAAACAGTATTTACAGATAGTAGTAAAGTGCAGTGAGTGATGATGATGATCATCTGTTACATAGAGAACGTTTATACAATGAGATGGCGAACGGGATGAATGATTTTCTGTAGAGTTCTTTATGACAGCAGAGTTGACTGATTGTGTTGGAGCAGGAGCGCTGTTGTCTCTACAGGGGATCATGAAGGGGGTTGGATGGATTGTCCATGATGGTGAGCAGTTTGTTCAGCATCCCCTCCTGTCTCTCGCTTACTCAAATATCTCCAAGATAAATATTTTTAATGACTGTTGGGTTGCTGGCATCCCTGGCACTGATGTTGCTTCCCAAGCAGAACACAGCAGAGTTGATAGAACCTGCCACCACAGACCAAGGAAACATCACCAACAACGTACCGCACACAGTGAAGGACCTGAATTTCCTCATGAAATAGGATCTGCTCATCCTCTCTTTTTACACAGCATCAGTATTGGTGCTTCAGTCCAGTCTGCTGTTAAGGTGCAAGTCCAAGTACCTTCAGCTGTTAGCCACCGTCAGTTTCCCTTCTAGGATATTCTTGACCTTAAAGGAGCAATAGGTGAAATTTAATTATTTTAGAAAGAACTAAAAAAATACTGATGTGAAGAAATAAAGGTAATATTTTGGACTACGATATGATGTAACGCCGCCTCTCTCTGTGTCGTTCTCCAGTTTCTTGTTTACAGAGCCGGGCCAGCCGCGTGTGCATGCACTTGCGCGTATGTGCATGTGAACAGCTGCCACTCAGAGTAGCGCAGCGTTGGAGCAACATGGCGGAGATAACCCCCGGCAGATCAAAACGTTCTCTTGCTAACATTGTTATAAAGTTATGAGTTACTTACTTACTAGAAATGTTCCTCCAAAAGATGAGGCTGTTTTGCTGTGTTTTTATTCTTTACAAAAATGCACATAGGAGGCGACAGTTGAGAAGGGAAAGGAGGGGCCGGAGGCCCGGCTTGTCACAGATGTTTTGGTCTACAGACAGTGTTCAAGCACCACCTAGTGGTAAAATTTCACTTACTGCTCCTTTTAAACAATTTTCTTTTTATCTCCCTGAAATTTACCATGTTCTTGGTCTTGATGACATTGAGGACCAGATGGGAAATACACGACCACTCCACGCATTAATCTACCAGCTCCTTGTGATCAGACTCATGTCCATTCTTATTACACCAAACCACTGCAGAGTCATCAGAAAACGTCTGCAGGTGGTGTTACCGACTTGGCTCGTAGTTGAAAACAAAAAAGGAGACTCCACAGATGAAGATTAACTTTCTCTAGTTTTTTCATGTAGCCGAGAAGATTTACTGTAAACAATGAAGAGATTGTCGACGTAAAGTTTCACCTGCATAAACCATGGTAACAGTAGATTGAATAAATGCAAAAGGCATCTGTAGCAAAAACCATTACCCATATGGACATGCAGCCTCCCAGTGGGAGGGAGACTAGAGCAGTTTGCAGGAGCTGGCTTTATTGACTGTCAATCCCACCTCTCAGGTGCAACTAGATCTTGAATGATCTCACTCAAAGCTGTAGGGAAGACCAATAAAAAACGGAGTACCTGGCCATCACAGTGGCATTACTCGGTTGTATTTAAAGACTGTGGCTCCCATATTACTGATCACCATCTCAAAACAGGTGTACCCCTGGCATACATGAGGCCTACAGAACCTGACAGGTAATCGGCAACCCAGGAGACGTTCTTCCTGAGCAGCATAACTGCATAGTGTTTAAGCCACTGTAAAAGTAAAATAAAGGATTCTCAGTCCTATCACTATCAACGTGATAGTGAGCAAATTGCAGCAGGTAGATGACACATTCTTCTTTCCCACTCAAGACTGGTAGCAAAACTGAAGAGGGTTGAGAGAAGATCAGATATGTCAAGATCAATCTCTCCCGGACTTTCATAATGTCAGGGAGACTAGTCTAAAGTTGTTTAGGCCAGTAGAGGTGGCTTTCTTCAATATTGGCACTAAGCAGGGTATTTTGCCAAGGTGCGATCACCTTTTCCTGCAGCAAACTAAGACTAAAGATCCACTGTAAGTAGGGGTGGGCGATATGAAGAAAATCTAATATCACGGTATCTTTGGGCTATATCGCGATACATGATATATATTATCATATGTTCAAATAACCTTGAAAAACAAATGTTTTTAGCCACATAGTGCCTAAAGTTGCATTGGTATATCTCATCAAATTTTTTTTGTTTGAAAAAATTATTGAAAAATAAAAATTTATTTAAAATGTTACATTTTAGCCATTTTTTAACCACAGCTGCACGTAGAAGCTTTTCACAAATTACAATATTGTCACATTAAAGCTCTTTCATGGTCAACACTGGACCTTAAAAAACAGAACATCCCAGCGGCCAAAAGGAACACCAAGGAAAAATCTGACACAAAATAAACCTGAAATAAAAGGTGCTCTTTTGTGCTTAAGACATATAAATCTGTATAATAAAAATGTGACAATCCCAAAAACAAAAGCTTGTATTGTGACTATAAAATTAACTGACCAGTCGCAGCTACATATTCAGAGCATCTCAAAAATATTTCCATTGCTCTTTAGGTGCTGGGAAATTTTAAACAAACGTTTTTTTCTGTCATATGGGATTTAGCAAAAGAAGACGCCAGTTTCAACAGTTTTACGGCTGGTTTAATTGAAGTTTCCTTCGGTGTTTGGGGGGGGGGGGCGGTGTCGACACGCGGAGTTTACAAGAGTTGCACTGGATGACTTTTTAGGTGGAACAAATTTGTGCTACTGCTACCTTTTGTGGCAATGGTGTTACGGCATGTTTTGCAAATTACCACATTTTGTTCGACCTCCTTTTTGTGAAATCCAAACAACGGCCTGAAACGCCCGCTGTCGCCATAGTCCGCTGTCTCGTCAACGTAAGTAAGCGCACAGCTTCGTTGTTGTGTGTACGTGTTTGCGCCAGAGTGTTTTCTGGCTTGGAGGTGGAACAAATGATGCGTTCACAGAATGTGGGAGAAACTAAACTCACAGTGAATTAAATACAACGGCTCAATATTCCCTTGAAAATTTGCACGCGATGGTTGCGATAAAGCCATTTTCAATATCGCGCCGTGGAAAACTCGAGATACATCGAGTATATTCGATATATCGCCCACCCCTACTGTAAGGTACTCAAACTTGAAGAGCTAGAGGTTGACGTGATCAGGCCCTGCAGGCCTTTCTTCAGCTGTCTCCTTTACATGGCCCGTTGTCTCAGCCAGGCGAGGGAGGGTTGACTCTGAAGTAGAGATTGGATTCTAAAGACGTTGTGTGCAGGGGAATCTGACAGTATGGAGAGACGGCATAGTGTTGGAATATGCTGTTGACTGATTGGGTGTTGAGACTGGAGAGGTGAGGGGTGGAATAGCAAATGCTCTGATGCCCTACCGGCGTCGAGAGTTGCTGGGGCTGAAGCCAGTAATCATCTTCATCCCTGCCCACGTGTTTCTGATGTTGTTGTTTTTCCTCTAGTTTCTGTCTGTGGGCCTCTTTACTCCTCCTTCATGCAACTCCAGTTTTAGACCCTGCTGTGGATCCTCCTTAACTCTTGTCACTGGATCGGAAGACACTCTTTTTTTTTTTTCAGCAGAAACTTTAGCTTACTGGTGAGCCTAGGCTTGTTATTGGAGAAGCAATGAACATTCCTGGTTGGGATGGTTGTGCTAATATAATACATGATGCTGTCAGTTATGGCATTGATGTTGTTCCTGTGTGGCAGGCAGAAGCAGAGCACATCCCAGTCATTAGTGTCAAAGCAGTCCTGCAAAGTCTCACCAGCTTTACCAATTACTGGTAAATTTAACCCCGTTTGCTTGAACTCAACGCTTTATAAACATTACGTTTATAATGTTTGATTTGCAGCTTTGTGAGTGAATGATCACTGGTATATGGCATCAACTGAGATCTCCCAAAACCAAAGTCAAGTTTAATGTTATTTAGTTAGATAAGGCTTTTCTTTAATGTTATCCACCCAGTCCAGCTTTATTTCTAAAACACAACAATACACCATACAGGACCAAAGTGCTATACATAATAAAATACACAAAATGAATTAGCTAAGAAACATAAAATAGGGTTAAAAGCAACCATACATTAAATGCAAAACTGGTTTAAAAAAGATAGAATGCGGCAAGACCATGAGAGGGCTTTAAAAACAAATAAAAGGATATTAAAATTAAGCCTACAATGTACCAGAAGCCACTTGAGAGGAGCTAGAATTTGGGTAGTGTGCTCATATTTGTTAAAAGACATGCTGCTGCGTTTTGTACCTTCTGGAGCTGGGCAATGGAGGAACCCCTAACCCCTACATGCATTGACATGACAAATGCATGAATTAAAGGTAGAGTCTGTGATTTCTCTGGAAATGTAAGTAAGAAACACCCATGTCCCTTTTTGAACAACTGCGCATGTACAAGACCGTCTTACCTGCTCTGCTGCTCCACAGGAGGATCACATGAATATATCTCCCCAAAACACTCTGGTCTTACTTCCTTGCTGCATCTCAGGCCTTCCTCTTCTAATCACAAACTTGTAAGACAGTTTGCTTCATGTGCCTCTCAGGCACTTTAAAAGTATACGGTGAGAGCAGTGGAGCTACAATGAACGGCTAACACTGCAGGGCTCTCAACTCTCACGCATTGACCGTGTGACACACGCATTTCACTGACTTCACACGGTCACACGCAACACATGGCATTTCACACGCATAAAAATCACAAAGCCCATCTGGGCTGCGGACGACAAAACTCTGCCTTCTGCTGAGCTGTTTCGCTTCTTTCACAGCTTGTGGCCATCCGTAATTCCTGCTGCAGTTCGTGTTAACAGAGCGATCAGAGTTATGAATAATTTTAGTCTTAACCAGTGGTGAAAGTAAGCCGGTACGGTCCTGTACTGCGTACGCAGGAGGAAAGGGGGTGGGGGAAGAGCTGCTGCCAGATATTGCCTTCATTCAGAACCAGGCATGGCTGCACTCTGGATCATAAAACAGTTCTGCTAACCAGATGCAGTTTAAATGGGCACTTAGTCTGTTTATCAGTTTATTTTTTATTAATTCTGCATTTTTTAACTACATGCACCGTATTTCTGTGCCTCAGCGCTTGCTCCTCTCCCCCTCCTTTTCCTCGGACCCAGTTGCTTTTCTCACCATTCAAAACGTGAATCACTACGTTTAATGTCCTCACATCCGTAGCAAAGTACTACAGGGAAGGTATCGGCTGTGCTACAAAAAAACGTGACCTTCACTTTTACTTTCATTGCGCTTTAGGAAGTTGAGAGCACCAGCAACCAAATTTTGACTAGTCAGAGAAAAAATTGCAACCTTGAATTCCTACGGTGTCTTATAAACACCGTTTTCATCTCATGCTGTCATCCTCCAAAAAATATATATATACTTTATGGTGTCAGGGCTGTAAAAAACTAAATACAACTGCTTGTGAAAGCTATAATCAAGCTTTTAGAGTTGTTTATTGTAATATTGATTCAAATGCCCATTCTTAAATGCCCAATGTAGTACAATAAAAAATACAATAAAATATGTAACAAAAATGTATAATTACATGAAAACCCAGAAAAAAATCATATCTCCTATAACAAATCAGTTTTGTTAAACATAAATACATTTAGAATAATTTTCTGCTGTTGAAGTATAACACAATTCTATGCAATGTTAATCTAAAGAAATTAAAACTTAAATTGGGTTTCTTCTTCTGTAATAAGTCATGTTTTTCATTTGGAGTAAAAAAGCGCCTCGTCTCTGCCACGTTTTTATCGGTCTTAGATTATAGTGACCTTTTTTATAAGAAAGCTACTTCTTCATGTCTTCAAATGTTGGACTCTGTTTACCATGCTTCATTGAGGTTCATCACAAACTGTAGAGCCATGACACATCACTGTGACCTGTACTCTCGGGTGGGATGGCCTTCCCTCTCTACGAGGAGGCAGTGACATTTGTACACTTTTATTTACAAGGCCCTTCTTGGATTACTGCCCTCTTACATTTGTACCTTACACAGAAAAGGGTAGCCTCTTATGCCCTGAGATCCAACGATCAGCTGTTACTCACTGTTCCTTTTGCCCACACAGAGCTAGGGAAGAAAGCCTTTAGCTACGCAGCTCCTTGTGTGTGGAATTTGTTACAAAGAGACTAGAAGTTGACTGAGTTTTTATCCTTTAAATGCTTTTAAATTGAAAACGAAAGAATTTGGGACAACCTCAGTTATCTGTAATTGTTTTACTTGATATGTTTTTTTGTCATTTAATCTAATATATCTCTGTTCAATATGTAACTTTGCTGCCTCTTGGCCAGGACTACCTTGAAAAAGAGGTTTTTAATCTCAATGGGATTTTTTCCTGGTTAAATAAAGGTTAAATAAAATAAAATAAATAAAACTGGACAAAAAACTTGGATAGTCAAAATGTTCTGGGTTTGCATAGGAAAATCAGCAAGATTTGAGCTTTTAGTTGTACTTTTATTTTTTAATAGTTTCCCTCATGGCAGAAATTGGTTTTTAAAGTGTTAATTTTAGTTTTAGTAGAATTCTGGATCTTCAGCTTCACAAATTTCTGACATTGTATATCGCAAATGTTGTTGCGTTTCCCCCATTGTTGTCATGTACTGTTTGATTAATGGATTAATAGTGCTGCAACTATTGATTAATCAGAATTTATTTAGTCACTTAGGACTGACAGTAAATTGAGGGTTAATCACATGAGGAGCTTCATGTTCTGGTGACAAATTTCCTAACTTAATAATCAGCAGCAGTTGGACATGCCAATTAAAGGTCACTTGTTAATTATACCCGTGTCCTTCAATTAGTGCTGATTGGAGGCAGGTCCAGTTAGTAATTAATACTGAACAATGGGGTCAGCAGGATGGAGCTCTGTGAGGGTATAATGAATAGAAGTGTTAATGATGGAGAGAACAATCAACAGAAACAATCTACAGCAAAGGCGTGTTTAAACAGTCTAAAGTGAAATTAAAAAAAGGCTTTACATTGTTTTTACTCCATCTTCATATTCCAATTCCTCTAGTAAATTTTTTGATGTTGTTCAGATTATTAAAACCTTGCTCCCTTTCAGCAACTACCACAGACAATGCTCCACTTCCACATGTAAGCAGACTCTAAACACAAGGCCGTCCTCGCAGCGGATTTAGGGTCAGATCTGATTCAACCTTAGACCAAACGGAAAGCTTCGGCTGCCGGGACAAAAAACACCACAGAGCTGCACGTTTTTTTTTTTTGAAGCGGGAAAACAAGAATTTGCTGCTGCCTGAGCTTGCATCACCCCTGCTCCTCGCCCACTCCTACAGTAGATCGGTGAAGGGTTCAGACAAACCATTTGATTTCGGCTTTGTTCAGCGCAGACCACCGCCCACGCTCCGTTCTGCTGCTTGAAAGAACAAAGCTGTGTCATTCAGAGATGTACCATGAAAGATGTGTGGCTATGTCTCTGTTGTCCTGCTGACAGTCCCAATTGTAGAAGGGGTGTTTATTTAGTTCATGGACCTGCCAGGATGTGTATCCATTATGCTCGAGAAGCTGCAGCTTGTCTCATATCATAACACAAGAGTTTTCATCTGTGTGACTCAGTTGAATAAAGTAGCCCCTCCAGGCTTCGGTAGTTACACAAGAGGCTTGTTTTAAAACAACGGACAGCAATTACTTCCCTTTTTTGCAAATAGGATTGTGAATATCACGCTCTCAAAGGTGATGCAAGCGTCCTTGCTAGAAGCCCATGTGTTTGGATTGAGTTACAGTAAGTAATAGCGGTCTTGGGTAAGTGTGGTTTTCAAATAGAAATATTTGGTGGAGATTACACTGAAATTACTCAGGAAGTCTGATTCGTCCCACCTCCACTGGCCCTGCAGTTAGTGCCATGCTCTAATTAGAAAGCATGGGGAGACGTTGGCAGCAGATTTCCTACATCTGAGAAAAATTGTCTCCCAGATGCTCAGAAATTAGAATATTTTCTGCACCTGTTAAAACATGGATGAGTATTTGCGGCTATGTGTTTAGATACAGCAGCTTGCCAATGTGTGTTATTTAATCTCGGTATAAATGGAGCGGCTTTATGAGTTTCTCAGGTTTGTTGCTGAACGTTCCTGAACAAACCAGACAGGTCAGGGATGCGGTTGTGCAGAAGTGTAAGCCAGGGTTAAGGTATGAAACAATATCCCAAGCTTTGAATGTTCCAGAGAACTGCTCAGTCTCTCACATACCGTCCATGGTAACTGTGGAGGAGCTGCAGAAAACAACTGCTCAGCTGGGAGAATCTGTAAGATGGCTCACCACACATCTGGCCTTAATGGATGAGTGGTAAGAAGAAAGCCAAACAAAGTCCTGTGAGATGAGACCAGTATTTGCCATGTTTTAAAAATATATATGCTTGGCTTAAAACCAACACATCGCTCTGAAGATTCATCCTCAGTGAAACATGGTGGCGGCAGCATTATGCTGTTTTTACCTCTGAGGGTTCAACCCTTAATTAGGGTGTCTGAATCTTTCCCTCCCTGTAATTCACCCCTTTAGTTTTGTGTCACTGTGGGTGACACAAAACTAAAGTTCCTTAAAGTTTCTTAAAGCAACTTTTAGCATAGTGTTCGGTGCTCTTAACCTGAATCGTCACTCTGCATGGAGGCATAAATGCAGTTTCATCTTTGAGCTCTTGTCACACGTTGCTGCTTGGCTGTATTAGGTCAGACACATTCACTGCTTCAAGTAGTTTTATGACTCGCATAAATACTGTTGGCTACATACTGAGAATGATTCAGAGAAGGAAGTCGTTTTGGTTGAGTTGTTGCTTATTGATCCACGGAGGTACTAATGAAGGCTGGTTCACAAAGGTGATTAGCTCACTGGCTCACAGTGCCCTTAGTTCTTTATCCTAAGGAGTTAGATAAATGTCTCTTATTGCTCTCCATAGCCTGTTCCAGCTTTTACAATCAATTTTTAATCACTCGAAAATCCAAATTACAAACACCTGCTGCAGTTTTTCTTTTTTCAGTAGGCGGCTGAAGATTTTTCCAAACTTTAAAGGGATAGTTTGGATTTTGTTGTCTCTAAGATTTCCGTTGGGAGGTTAGAAGCAGTCAATGTCTTCCAAAAACGTATTCCCAAAATCCAGTTTCTTTGCAACGAGGAGCTCATTTTGTAGACATTAGACGACACCGGTAGCATTAACCGGTAGTTATTTCGGATCTTAACTGATAGACTTGGTTTGTATTCCCACATTCTCTTCATACTTAATTTACATGAGGCTAATTGTTTACGCTCTTTTAAAGTAATTTTAAAAAGGGATGGAAATAATGCAGGCGGTGATCTTGTTGTGCATTTATCTGTAAGGATGTGCTGTGAGTTTCTCTTTAGTCATGCAGGTGAGACGGCTGAGAGCAGTGATGCTGGGAGAGAACGGTGGTCATTCAGCAGCATATGTTGAGGTCTGGCCTTTGACTGGGACACATTTGTTCTTTAATTATTCAGCCCTTTTGTTGATTTGCTTCAGTGTTTGGGAACATTGTCCTGTTGGTGTTCAAGTTTGGGCCAGGCTTCAGCTCATGGCCAGATGGCCTCTTTTACTCAGAAAATGTTGGTAAACAGTGGAGATAACGGTCAGCTTAATGACTGCAATGCACCTTGGCTCAGTGGCTGCAAAACCAGCCCAAAAAAATCAGCTTTACTCTGCTTGGCTTGACAGTGAGGCTGCACAATGTATTGCAAATATGTCGTCATCAGTGTGTTCAATATTAATGGTTGGCTAATATATTCCAAGTGAACCAACCTTTTTCTATGCTAATGTAATATTTAGCCACTTGGACAGTCTAACGGCAGCAGATGGTATCACTAGACAGAGCAGATGAGACGGAGAGGACAGAAGAAGATAATCATATATTGCAAATTATATCCATGCTGGACAGTCGGTATGAGATGTTAGTGCTGATATGCCATGTTTTGTTTCTTTCCAAACATTTTGCTGTGCATTATGGCCAAACATCTCTACTTTCTTCCCTCACCAAATGCAGCTTTGTTAGAGTGAGTGGTGCTACAATCTCGTTTTTTTTGCAAGAAGAGGCTTTCTTTTGGCAACTGTTCCAAACTAGCCATATTTGTTCTGTCGTTTTCTACACATCCTGTCATAAGCTCTAACATTTAACATGCTAACAAATGCCTTAAAGAGACAGTGTAACTCATTTGGCTTTTAATTAGCAAAATCAAGTATTGCTGTTATAAATACATATTCTGCCAAAGTCTAATTATATCACATCAAAAATGAAAGTGTTGTCATAAATGCCATTTCTGATTTCAGTAGCCAAAAGGGTCTGTTATGTTTTATAGTCGCTTATTTTGGAGCCCAAATAAATAAGTGCATGCTCACAAACAAGCCCAAAAAAACCTGCGACTCAAGGAATTTCGAAAAAAACAAGCAGACTAGGCAACAGTGCCAAAAACCATTTCACACGATAGCAGTAGCTTGGTACTAAAAACATTGAGGACATGTTTATAATTTCATATTTATGACACTCCGCAGCTTCTGTAGTAGTCATTACGCACTTCGCGGCGAGGTCATTTATAATTCAATTAGCGCACCACTAGCTGGTGCGCCAGAGGACAAAATTCAAGCAAAATTGAGCACAGATCGCACCATTCAATGCTCAGAGAATTCAACAAAACCCCAGAAGCTGGACGCACAGACAGTTAAAGCCCCGCACCATGAGTGGACCATGGTCTAATCTGCGGGCAATTTTGCTTGGATTTCCAATTTGTAAATATTCTTTCTGACTGTGTTGGAGTATAAGTTCTTTAGGAACGGTATTGTGTTTAATTTCAGATCATTTCAGCTTGATCTGCAGCATCCTCTGCTCCTGTAAGGTTGTTGATGTCTTTCCATTTTGGCATTGTGCACACACACTTTTATGCTCTAGACTTTCAAACCAACATAGCTTTTACCTTCAATCTACCCTTAATTTTTCAAACACTATATGCTTCAGTGGAAGTTAATAACAAAATTTAAAAGTTGTGAGGTTGACTGGTCAGAAATTACATCATTTGTCTAACTCAGAGCCGACCAAGCATGCTATCTTGAGCATGGTCAACATCATGAGCTGCTTTTGGTTCAATTCAGAATTTTTAAAGTTCAAGTTTAATTAATCCATTAAATGGCTAATTTTTAATAAAACTTTGAAGTAAACAGCTTAAAGATTCATTGTGAATTACAACATAAGAAGCATAAACCGCTTTTCAGCCAATTACGGATTCTGAATTATTCTCACACACATCTGTTGCTTGACATGATATATTTAACAGCTTGTAATGGGTAATAGTTGTAATATTCGGTTACTTAACATAATTGATTGATCACATGCATCACATCTTTAAGACATTTTGTTAATAGAGCCATAAAGCTGAAAACCACTCTTTCATCATCTGAAATGTGTGCATACTTTATGAATATCCTGCTGTTTAACACCTGGCTATAGTTAGTCCTCCATGGTGATTAAGTGAGTGAGAGAACATTTCATTACTGAACTGTGGGGCCTGTGGCTCACAACATTTTAATCAACACTAATATGGCTTGTGGCATTAAAGTCATGGCAAAGCACACAGTTGATACTGTTAAAATATAGTCTAAGAAGTCTAATATATATATTGAAAAACTGAAAAGCGTGTATAGATTTAGCATATAAAGAACATTATTGGACTTGCACGAGCATAAAAGTTTAAGATATTTTGAATTTACAATCAGGCTGCTGGCAAGCAGCTAATAAGTTGACCTGCATACCTTTGTAATCAGTACCAGTGCAATATTTTGTATGATGGATATTCTGTCACCATTATCCAAAATTACAGTTGTGAGAATACACAATTGACCAAAGAAATCTGGCAGGGAAAATGTATAGCATGTCTAAACAGACAGAAGAGCAATAAAGGCACAAACGAGGTTGGACATGGCAAGTCAACTTTTTACAGTTGTGTATTTGTTCTGTTTAAAGAGTGGATAAGGACCCAGTGGCATTAGTTTTCTGTGATTGGAGAATTTTAAAGACGGGAAGCTTTTTCCTCTTGCAAAAGGATCTGTTACGCAACATACTTAGCAGAAACTCTGCAGAGCAACTGTGACAAGACAGTCAGGAAAAGAGGAAGCCAGGACGCTGCAAACAGACGAGACTAATGAGGTTGGCAGTTTGTCTTTTAATCTAATTGAAGCGATTAACAGAACAAACATTTTCCAGCTCTTTGAAGCCCTCACTGTAAACACAGTGTAGAGGTATCCTCTGGGGGGTTTGTGCTGCACACTGAGCTGTGAATAAAGACTTGCATTACAGTAGTCAAGATTTACAGAAAATATAATTCCCATCTTCTCCAATAACCAACTTCCTATCAGTTTCATAACAATAGCTGGGAAATACGTACCGCTTCAAATCACTGAGATCCACTTTATTTATAAATTAATGCGACCATTATGCATACATAAAAGGGCTGCTCCTGTGGTCAATCTATCCAGTTTCTCCTTGTAACAATTTAATAACTTCAGATTTTTATAATTACGAGCTTAAAATGTATACTTAAGAAGCACCTCAGCATATCTCATATAACATTAAATTGTATCCCTTGAATGTATTAAATAATAGCAGTTATTACAAGACTTTCCAGCACTTAAGAAACTAAAGTAACTTTACAGATAGAAAGTTTTGAGTGTGTATATATCTAAAAATAAATACTGGGATTGTTTTCAGTTAAGGTATATTTGTTTTTTAAATCTAATATGCTGCCTTGTGTATTTGAACTTGGTTATTCTAATCAGAAAACTTATTCTTAAATGCAGTGTTTTGTTATTTATCATAATCCTTTATAGTATCCCAGCACCACTGCTTGTTTCAGGAGTAAAATTTGCCAAATGAAGCCAAGGGTTATATGATCCAGCTTGTTTTCCCCCTGTCCTCAGCTTGACTCTAACCAATGTCCTTATGTGTTTTCCACATCTGGAGGTGTGTCCTAATTAAAATAAATTAATTCATGGTTCCCAGAAAAGCAGACAGACTAAATTGGTCTCTGTTCCAGAAAAAAGGGTGGATGTGCATCATATATATTTGTTCCCATGAGGTCCTGTCATAAAATTCACTAAATTAGGCATCCATATGGCTTTTCTTCAGTGGATGTGTTTTGGTACAATAGGAACGTGCTTGCAGTTTGGATCAGTGTGCGTTATCTCTGGGGAAACCAATGCCTGCAGAATCCACATTAAAGCAGTAAAAAAACACAAGCATGTGGATGTTTGAGTTAATTTCCTAAGACGGCGGTGAAAGCAACTGTTTGTGACAGACAGGTTGGTGATCCGTTTCCTTTTAGGAAGATCACTAATCTTAACACATTACTTTAAAATGCTTTTTCATGTCAATTATGAAAGCTTGGACAGCACTGCATCCATGGCAGATGTAATTACATCTGTTATTCAGTCTATATGTGTAAAGACACTACACAGACATTTATACAAACTCGCACCTTGTCCTAAAAAGATTATTGACATGTTTTGAACATCATTATTTGCCTCTTGTGGAGCTCCTGTCTCTATAAATCTTTGAACTATGTTAAAGAAAAATAATCACATGCTTAAGTAGGTTTTATATTAATTACATTTTTTGAGCTGTGAAAAATAAAATAACATACTAAAAATTAGCCTCTTATCAGAGGTGTATATGCAATATAATCTATATTACCATCTTTGTCTCCAGCGAGCTACAACGAACAGCTAACACCAAAGCTAACCACATACATAAACTCTAGAAGTGCGCATGCAAAGCTATTAAGCGTGAACTAAAAAGAACGTGTACGCACACTGCCGTTACGTGAGCGCGTTAGAATGATTGAGGGATAGAGGGGAGTGAGAGCAGGACCAATCCTCTGACCAATCCCTGCCCTTCGGACCAAGCAGCAGTGATTAGTCAGGCTGTTTACAGGCCTGCAGCTCCCACAGAGATAAAAATGTTTAACCTCTTTTTCTGAATACATAATGTATCGACTACGGTCAGGATGGAAGGACCATTTTACCCACTATAAGAAAAAGTGTGTCTGAACAGGATTACCAACTATAGCTTTAAGGTAAAACCTAATATATTAATCTTTACACAACAATCATTTGTATATATAATAATAATCAGAATCAATCTGAAGCATTAATATCTTTTTTTTTTCCTTTCGAAGAAGCTATTAACATTACTGTAAAAAGTAGAATGAGATTTCTTTACTTCTCACGATCCAAAATGTATAAAATCTTATTCCCAATCAAGAAGCTGAAACATGTAGCTTGGCACGATGGCAGCAGGTAGCACAGCAGGACTTCTGTCACAGTCTCATCTCACAGGCTTTCCACTGCCCTGTTCTCAAAGTTGTCAAAATTCTGCAGATCTAATACTTCATGATCGCAACAACCTCGGCTCATTAAAACCCCCTGTGTGTGAAAAACCTATGCTCCACTGCCTGGCACCCGTGTAATTAAACCCTCAGCTCCCCTCACAGTCCATGGCAGATTTTAATGTGAACTCTTAACTTTGGATGATGGATCAGTTTTGAGCATTAGGGAGCAACTTAATATTTTCCATGTGAATTGTAAGAGCGATTTGGGCTTGGTGGCACCAGTGAGGTCTATTAAAAATAAACCATACCTGAAACCAGGGTTAAGGGTGAATGTACAACAGCTGAAAGAAAGTGGAAAAAGGAGATGCTGCTTGCATCTTGATCAAGTGCATATCGCAATATCACAATGCAACGAAGATAAGCCTTTTTACAGCTAATCTTCTTTCCACTAATAGCCATAATGTTATGGTTGTACCTGGTTTTATCCTGACTTTTACCTTTTGTAACAATACTTATTTTCAAGCAACTTCTCTGTTCTTAGATTGTTAAATCCTCTGTATAATTGCCAATTATTTGTAAGTTTGACATCCACCTTAGCGCTAACCTGACTCCGCCAGATAGATTTGCTCCGCATATCCATCTGGAAACCTTCCGTTGAAATAATTTTGGGAAGGGGCGAAAATACTGGTTAGCTGATTGGCCTATGTTGGTGATAGACGGGCCAAATAAACCAATCAGATCAACGAAGCATATGACGTACTAACAGCGACGACGAAAACAACAGCGACGACGAAAACACAGCCACAACCTCTTGCCGAAACCAGTCGGAAGAAGAGCAAAAACATCTTTTCCTCTGAGAAAAGCCTCCAGAGCAGTGTTTTGCTCTTCTTTCAGTGAAGAAATACTCTGTAATTCCGATAAAACTTGCTCGATAGCCACGCTAACGCTAGTTTCATCGGCTGAAGCCGCCATGTTCTTTAGACTGAACTGTCACGCTTCTCGTTGCGTCACACCTCAACCCGCCTCAAAGCCAATGCTGATTGGACGTTCGTTTGGTGAACGGCTCCAAATTTTCTTTAACGGAAAGTAGCCAGACTGATCTGCGAGTGAAACCTTGAAAGCTCGCGAGATCAGGATGGTCTCACGAGGCTACCTTAGCGCAGTGGATAAAACAGTTTATCTAACCGAGCCTTTGAGCCAAGGCTATTATATAGACCCTCTTGCAGATTTATAGTTTTTTATCTTTATTTTTTTATTTCTGCTCGCTTCGACTGCTGCAAAGCCGTGCATATATTTCAAGGCGTATGAGACTGAGCCGCTTTTATACCCCACTGTGGCAGAGCTACTGACATGTCAGCTTCTCCAAATGACGTCACAAAAACCTTTGAACCAATAGCAATACTGATTCGAAATTCATGAAAGACACCCGTTGGACCTTAGGAGGGCACCAATGGTTTTAGACATGAAAGCAGGATTTCAACAAATATGCAGTAATTTGTCAAAATAATGGTCAGGATATGGAGACAGCATTATAAGACAACCATGTTAACGATTATTTGCAAAAAAAGTTAATTTGGAGATGAGTTGCCCTTTAAACAAAATCAAATTACTCACTGGTGTAGACTTTGACATTATGAAACATTTTCAGAAATCTTTCTTTCACAGCTTGGTTTGGATGAAATCTTACCTTTCTGTTGAAAATAAGCAGAGGCAGGCAAACTGAAATTGTCAGCAAGATTCTCTAATGCATCATCTAAATTTTGCTGCCATTTACCTGACAGACGATTGATTGACTGCACAGATTTGAAATGAAACCAGCTTGCCCACCCCACACACTCTCTATTACACATGCTCTTCTGATGTCAACGGTGGTTGGCTAATGTGGAAAAGCAAACACGTATTGATGTGAACAAACCAATTATTTTATTTTTTATAACGTGTTTGTTTATGCCTCTACTATAATTCATTCCCAGAAAAATCAATACGCACCAGCAGCTTTCCGCTTTTCACATTATTTCTATTTACTTGCACAAAATCTATCCACACAATCTTAATAGACATATCCATAATGAAACTGTTCCTTCCGCAGTGATCTCTGCACAACAGTCTGACTCATGGTTGTCACAGAAATGAGTGAGCTCGCACATGAACAGGAAGAGAAAAGCATGCAGGCCTCTGTTCCGCTTTCTGCTCAGATATTTCAGGCCTATAACTCGCTGCTTTCGCTGCCGAGAGTCAAGCATTTGTGACACACACCTGAAAATTTAAGACTAGAAGTCATATCAAATGTCAGGGCTGGGGAAATGGTTTCAGAGCACAATGCTACCGGTGCCATGAATTTGCATCAAGCTGTCATTTTGATCTCCTCAAATCGTCAGCAGCATCCCTCAGCCAGAGTCAGCAGCAGCAGCAGCAGCAGCTCGTTGGTTGTTGGCCTGATTTTTAACACACGCTTGAGAGGAGGCCTGGAGTAAAGCTGCGGGTTCAGAGCTTACATGACAGGCACACCATTTCTTGTGTGTCACACGATGGTGGGCACCTTTTTTAAAGATGTAATGAGAAGTGGATCAGACCTGCCCCCCTCTCTGAGGAATGAACAATCAGATTTTCTTGAAGCCTTTTCTGACTATTCGCCTTTACACTGAAGCATCCAGGCGAGATGCTGGAGACTCAGGTGTGTAGAGTGCAGTGAAGCATAGAGGAGCAAAGCCCGAGTGTCAAATTCACTTCTTTTGACTGACTTCATTGAATTGGGGGTAGACCTGTGCAGTTTTTCATTACACCTTGAAAACGATTCAGTTCATGGTAACTTTTCTACTTTTTTAGTGGGTTAGCGTTAACAAAGCGGTACATACAGTCCTTTATATGAAGTCTGGCTTTGCAGCTCTCACTCGTAAGGGGAACGGTCCCAGTGAGGTGGTGTTTCTCAGGGGACTCTGTCTGACAGCTTGTTGGTTTTGCAAGCTGAGCCCAGAAACTCATGAGATATGGAGAGACTTTTCTGAAGCCTCCCAGGCTCTATCATATGGAGAGTGCAGGTGTTTTCTAACGACGGAGTGAATTAATTAATCCACAAAGTTTCCAATACACCAGATTTCAGCCACCCTTCATTTTGTTATACTTTCCCTCCTATAACCCAAATATTTTAATCATCTTTTAACGTGGTATTGAGGGTGGTATCATTATTTGTATTCCGAAGGTCTTCAAAAATGTTCTTTGGTTTAATTTCTATGTATTTTTGTCCAGGTGTGTTAAAGGACTTTCTAAGACTAGACTTGGGCACCCCTGGAATCATTTAAAAATCTACAAGTCTGAATTGAGGTGATTATGTAACAATGAAATGATGGAAAAGAAAAAGAAAACTGCCCTTCTATCCTCGAAAAGGCTGCACCTCCCCCAGTTTGAATCCCACAGGCTGCCACTCTGGGTACCTGAGCAAGGCACTTAGCTCCCAGGGGAAATTCCGGTGGTGGCTCACTGCTCCCTGAAAGCAATTGATGGGTTAAATGTAGAGAAAAAAAAATGATTTGAGTGTACAGTATGTTGCAATGACAAATAAAGATAAATATTATCATCCAACTATCTTAAAGTGTCGATGAAAAGCTAAAACCCACAGCAGTTGGGTGTTCCACAATATTTCTTGCTTGTCTGGACTTTGATGCAATCAACTGGGTTCCCTTATATAGGAAATTTTTTGACCAATCTGTATAATCTGATTGAATTTGACTTTGTAAAGTGCCTTGAGATGACATGTTTCATGAATTGGCGCTATATAAATAAAATTGAATTGAAATGAATATACTACCAAAATTAAACCATATTCAATAACTGGAAATTAGAGCATTTTTCCAGATATAAATATATAATGGAAACACAGCTAGATAATAATTTAGGCTTTTATTTATTTATTTGCAAGATTCCACAACAATGGAAAGTGAAAAAAAAAAATCCAATGTCTGCATTATCTGTAAAAATGCTGGTTAGTGTAGAGCAAAATAAAATGATCACCATTAATTTCTGTACTGAATTCAATAACAATATGGTTTTAAAATCAATCTTTTTTTAAATGGTTTCTGTTTCAATGCAAACTGACTGGTAATAAAACATGAATAACAGATTTTTATTTTCAAATTTCATAAACTGAAACTTCAGTTCCCTTAAGAATTGCTGGTCGTCATTAACTATTGGCACCTTCCCAACTAGCAATATATTGACTTACAAAACCTATTTCAGGTACTGTTTAAAAGTGCACATAAATTACGAAATATTTCCCTTTATAATCCCACAGAGAGGAAATACGTGGCAGCACGCTTCTCCCTATGGGCTGGGTTAAACGTAGAAACACTGAGTGGAGCACGGGTTTCAATGTCATTTCAATTCAGTTTATTTATATAGCACCAATTCCCAACCTGTCATCTCAGGGCAATTTACAAAGTCAATTCTATCTAATCAGCCAGACAGATTGATTCAAAACTTTTCTATCTAAGGAAACCCAGCAGATTGGATCAAGTCATTCAGTTGCAGCATTCACTCCTCCTGGATCACTCAGTGACCCATTCTCTGAACTAGTGATAATGTAACCGCCCACCATTGTCAATAAAATGTAATGAAAAATTAACACATGCAACACATTAACTGATCCAAAGTATGTAGAAACAGTTAGAATTCAAAAACTAATCGTCATCCACCCCCCCCCGCTACGCCAGTCGGTCCGCGCAAAATTTGTCGCCCCCCCCCCCACCCCAATTCACCGCCTCGCCTAAGCAAATTCATGCGGGAAACACTGAACATGCACAGAGAGAGAGAGTAACCATTCCAATGTTACTTACAATCGCATCAGCAGAAACGCGAGGTCCGCGTCAGCCTTGCAGCCTTCTTTCTCTTTTAGCTCTCGCCATTCGGAAAAAGCTTGCCCGATGTTCACCCGTGTACGACTCTTCTCTCTGTCCAGAGTCCTTTTCCCCTTTCTTGCCTGCTCCGACATGGGCTTTCGCTGTTTTCTCGCTGGTTCCGCCATGATAACTGCACAACTATCTCCACTGCGCCAGCAACGAGAATGCCTTTCACTGGGGGCGTGTAGCAGTTCTCGCCGTAAAGCAAAACCGACTCTCGCGATGCACGAGACTTCTGAGCCTGTGGGTGCGGGACGAGGGCTCCTGCAGTTGCAAGTACGGTATTTCCCCTACAGACCACCAGGGCGGCCGAGAAAACCTTTGTTCAACCTGAAATGACTCATTTAATCATCCAAAACGGTATGGAACACATTAATTAACTGAAAAATGTTGCATAGTATGCCTTTAAAGAATGTGGAATGAGATCAAATTAGCTTAACTAATTTAGAACAATGTTTGGTATGTGTTTCAACCCATTCACAATGCAAACCTGAGTTATATAAAACCTTATTTGAGGAAATAACATTTTAAAGATGTATTTGCTCAGTAAAAATAAAATAAAATAAATCAATAACCTTTAGGAGACTTGACCGGAAATGAAGTGTGTCTGAGCGGATCCTAGTCACGTTGATATTAGTTTGAGGAGTTAATCCTAAAGTTACACGAAACACCGTTAAATCAACATTAATATTCCCTATTGATGCTGTACCAACGCTCAGGTTCGTAGCACTATCAAACATTGTTTAAATCAAACCGCAGTCATGTTTAACTAGTGTATTAGCAGTAGGTCATCCGGAAGGCTAATAGCGCTATGCTAGCGGACATTTGGCGCTAATTAAAAAAGAATTTTAAGCTCTATTTGGTCGTAAAGAGCGGACCGTAAAACACAAACATTAATATCCCATTGTTGTATAAAATCCTTATGCAAATAAAGTTTGTTATATCCATAAAAATACGTTCAAACACATCAGTTTTGTTTCAAGAATGCTAAGGGGAGCTAGCCTGTGAACTCGGTATAGCTTGGTCAAACCTTGAAACACAGTGAAAAACATTTAAAAATAAACCATTTTAAACTCTCCCTACCAAACTCTGCCAAACCTCTGCCTTTGTGTCTATTCGGTCGACTTTAGGCATCCAATTAGAAGCAGTGGGACCAGGGTGAAGGTGGTTCGGTGCAGCAAGCCAGTGGCTCTCACTTCTTGTGAAACCCAGCCTGGAATGAAGGTTCCATGGTGGGTTCTCCTGTGGTCTGCGTTCGGCCTGTGAAGGGGGGGTCGCAGCATACCCTTCCTAGTGTATTAGCTGATTAGGCTCTGATGTTGAATAGCAGGCTGTACTTAGCTGTTATCTGGACTGCGCCCATGCATGCCAGTCTCTCCAATGCTTCCACAGTCCATGGGCAAAGAGGGAGATAAATCCAAGGGGGCTTGGTACAGTATATAGCAGTGTTGGCACTCCCTGCTGTGATGGGCAGTCACCTGGGGGCCTGTAAAAGTCTCACATTTCATGTGGCTTTCAACTTAGTCTGATTCTATTCCCCATGGCTGATTGCACAACATGAGGCATGCATTCATCTTTCAGTAGCTGGGTAAAAGGATGTTTCACTTTTTTCAAAAGTCCCGTTAAAATGGGTGAAAATTTTAACTGTCAAGTTTTCCATCATCGAGAGATTTTTCTGTTATCTTTTTATATATTTAAAAATCTCAGTTACTTTCCTATTGTTATTAGTTGAACATAGAAAAACTGAGTAGTGAAGAAATTGGTACCCTTACCCCAATATACACAAGTAATTTACAAATTACTTCAGTAAATTTTCAACAAATCAAACTTTTAGCCAGTGCCTTTATTGCCGTTTTCAGATGTAGAGGATTGAGGGATAATGGTCATATCGCTGCTAACGTCTTGTACCATTTTTGGTTGTTTCATACCTTACTTTTCACAACAATATGGTGCTGCCCACAGCGGAAAGGTTGGTAATGACCATGGATTTATTCATACATGCCAAGGGATCTTTTTGAAATTTGTTTTTGCAACCAACAATTTGAAATGAGCTTCTTTCCTCTTTGTAGGCATTTGTATCAGGTGTGTGCATCTAAAGGAGTAAAATACAACAAAGTAGGCGGAATGATGAATTGTCATACAAGGTGTGAGCTTATGACACATGGAATACTATTATAGCTGTTCAAACCCTCCTTTGCAATATTAATACTGTTCACAATGACATAATTATAATATAATATATGCTCAAGATCTTAAGACCAATGAAAAGCTAATTAAGTTGTAAGTTGACCTTCAAAATGCAAAAAGAATCAAACAGGAGAAACTGCCTCTAAAGAAGTCCAACAATGATTGCGGGCAAAAAGCCCAAAAACTTGTTGAGAGATTAGAGTTTATAAAAAGTCTTCTAAAATGTCTTCATATACAGAACTGCAATCAGACAATCCCTGAGAAATTAGAGTGCGCAAATGGGCATTACCATTAGTGTTATTTTAACGTGTAACAGACCACCACCCTCTCAGTAGGGTGCCATAGCCCTTACAGCTTCGGTAAATAAGGTGTTTTTGAATCTATTAGCTTTGGATTTAATGTTCCTGAATCGTTTACCTGATGGAAGTGGGACAAACGGTGCATTGCCCGGGTGGGTGGGATCAGTGGCAGTGCGTCTGGCCCTTTTCTGGACTACATAAACTGTGTCCAGATCTTATAGACAGCGTCCCACAACCCCCTGTGCTGTCCTCACCACCCTATCAAGTTCTTCCTCTCCTTCACTGTGCAGCTCCCATACCACACAGTTATGATGAGACATAAAATACTTTCTATGGTAGCTCTATAAAAAGTTTTTCAACAGCTTAGTGGAAATTCTAGTCCGTTTCAATTTCCTGAAGAAGAAGAGGAAGAAGAAGAAGAAGAGTCGTTGTTGGGCCTTCTCCACCAGGCGGGAGATATTCACAGTACAGGAGAGGTAAGAGGAGATATCGATGCCCAGGAACTTTATGATGTCCATGTGCTCCACCACCTCCCCCTGTATGTAGAGAGGAGTGTGTTCAGTCCTCCTGGACCTCCTGTAGTCCATTATGACCTCTTGGTCTTGCTGGTGTTCAGGATGAGGTTGTTCCAGGAGCACCACGGTGTGAGATTGCTGACCTCATCCCTGTAGTGGGTGTCATCATTGCTGGAAATGAGACCCACCATAGTGGTGTCGTCAGCAAAATTCACAACCATGTTTGTGGGCTGGATAGCAGAACAAGCATGGGAGAAGAAGGTGAAGAGAGCATGGCTGAGGACACAACCTGCGGCATTCCAGTGTTGTGGATCATTGGGGCAGATGTGTGTTTCCCTTTCCTCGCCACCTGTGTACTATGTAAACGACTGCCTACAAAGTAGGGGAAAAAGTAAGAGTGACACTATGCTCTGATTTTGTAGATCTGAGTAAAATGTCATAAAAATCTCCTGTATTTGCAACAGCTCCCAGTGACGGCTTTCTCCCATTGCACATACAAAGTCAAGCAGGGAAAAGTTTAGCAGCAGACGGCTCCATTGTGTACAAAATGGTGAAGGGGTGAAATGACCGCCTCATTTTTGTTTAATTTTTAATCTTTAAGTAGAAGAGGGCAGAAATCACACTTCCAGTTGGGCAAAGTGAAGAGGAATTATAATTGATGATTATAACAAGCAACTAAAATACTTCCCAGAGGTGAATCAGTCTAAAGCGAAGAACAAAAATCTGGATGAGAAAAAAATGAAGTGATGGTAAAAGTGTAGACACAATTGTCTTTAGTATAATATAAAGGGGCAGGATTTTAAATCCCCTCTTACAATCTATCTCTTCTCCTTGGCCTTTGCCACCAACTGAGATGTTGACTTTTAAAATTGTTCAATATGTTTTACTACTAATTTTATAGACTAATTATTTCCATTTTACTTTGTTTTAGTGATTCTATGATTAATGTATAATTTTAGTATATTTATTCAGGTCTTATTGATTTTATTACTGATTTAATGCTATTGTATGACTGTTACTCTGTGTACAGCACTTTGGTCCCGTGGGTGTTTAAAGTGCTCTATAAATTAAGCTGGTATGGTATGGCACTGTGGTAACTACCCTTTTCTCCCTCAAAGGGCCATATAATGAGGCTAAATACACACTGTAGATGGAAGAAAATGTGTAAATTAGATGGGCAAAGTTAACTTTATAAAAAAAAAAAGGCCTACAGAATATATTATACAAAGCAATAGCCTGAACTTTGCTTCAACCAACATTAAATTAATATTTGTTGAATTAGGAAGATCAAAGCCAAATTAAGATGAGTAATGCCTTTTATTTTTGTAATGTTTTTTTTCTTTGGTAACGTTAGTCCACAAACTACCGCCATTATCTGGAAAAAAATGGTTTTAATGGGTTATTCCATACTGGTACAATGTTGCTGAAAGTCAGCATTCAGGCAATTGTTTTAACACGTTTACCAACTTAAGTATGAAAGTAATTGTAATGATTTTCCTAAACGACATCATAATGCATACAATACATGAATAAAACTAAATAGATGAAATTTTAAGACCTTTTATGGCTCTGCTGTGACATTCTGAAACAAATCGACCTATTCCCCAACTCCATGGTATAGACTTTGCTGGTTGTTAGGGTAGATTTGATGAAGTGCCGGATTAATTTCTAACAAAGTAGGAAAAGAAATAGAAAAGTTACATGTGCCATCTATAGGTAACATATTGCATCTAAAGGGAGTTTGATCGATTTTACAACAGTCTATCTTGTTAGTTGAATGTCATTCTGTTTGTTCAGTCCTGCTTTTGTGCCTTTTAGCTATACTAGCACGCTGACACCTTTGTCTGCAACTTGTTCACTGTAGCCTGAAGCTGAGCTTCAAGTAAAAGTCTCAGATCTGTGTTCCATATGAATCCTTTGGTTATCCATTTGCTGGTTCGCAGCACAGATGCAGCTCTGCCCAGCCAAGCCTGTTTAAATAAGAATACAGTTTACAAGGGAGAGAAACTTTTGAAACTCTGGGACTAATTAGACATAGGGGTGTGAATGCTGGTGGGCAGTTTGATGACTGGATTATAAATATTATAATCTGTTGAATCTATACTAACAACTGGTGGCAATATGTGATATCATGAATCCCTAAGAGAGAGACAAATACTATTTTTGTCCAGTTCCAGACCTAATTACTTTCTGTGGGACTTTGCTGCAGATGTTGGACAGAAGAAGGTTTGTAAATAAGTAGAAACACTTCTCATTATTGGGGAACATCGAGCTGTCAGTGGAAGTAAGCACTTTCTGTGATTTAACTTTCCCCACAATTGTTCGACATTCTTACGAGTCTGAGGATCTCCACAGGCAAGAACTGCACGCCTGCCTACACAGCCTGTCCTTTGCTCTCAAACTGGCCAGTCCATAAACTACAACTTCTACTTTATTTTACAGTGTTTTGTACATAATGCCAAAGACTTCATGTACTAAATGCTAATGCTGGATTCACACGGCCATATAATTATCCTGATTTTTGCCCCAATTATCGGGGTGGCTCTTAAGACAATCTTATGAGATATTCCTGCCGTGTGTGAAGAGTGATCTAGTCTGCTTGGAAGGATGTTGAGACATCTGAACTCAACGTTTGATCTCGAGAGGTTTTGAGAGATTTCCCGTCTGATATCTGAATGATCTTTTAGTAAAATCTGTGCTTGTGTGGTGTGTTGTGACACAATACAATGTATGAGCAAACCTGTTATGTCTAAGATTTTTTTTATCATAATGTGTGGGTTCTCTCAGGTTTTGAAAACCTAGTCGACAATTGTTAAATTTTGCCGTGTGAACCGGGCAAAAGGAATTGCAGAAAGGTTTCAATCAACAGCAAACTTGTTAGTCAAATTCTTTAGGTCCAAATAATTATTTGTAAAATTTTAAAGAAAAAAAATAACATAAAGGTGCATTTCAATTTCAATAAAAACATTTATTCATGAATGAAATTCGGATAGATACACACAAACATTCATCAGTGGGTAAAGTAGTCCTCTTGCAATTGGAATGTTGTGGGTTTGATTCCAGTTTCCCGATCACATACCAATCCCAGGCAAGGCACCTAACCCCAAGTTGCCTTCCGAGCTGTATATCTGTGCATGAATGTGAACGCCATTGGGTGAATGTGGCTACAGTGTGAAGTGCTTTGAGTGGTCAGCATTATGAGGAAAACTTTGTATAAATTCAGTCCATTTACCATGAACACTTACACTCTTCTGAGAAAGTGTTCCACAACGTTCAGGAGGGTGTTGATGGGATTTTTTGACCCTTCTTCCAGGAAAACATTTGTCTGCTAACTGCAAACTGTCCGTCAGCTGAACTCATATAAGAGAACTGATTCAAAATCCAAAGTTCACCACTAGTCAATTGCAATTGTCATTAAACGTTAGATCTACTTTTTGTTTTGATGTGAACATCTTACATTTTTTAGCAACAGCCCTTTTAAATTGCATTTTTTAATTTTTTTTAAAGTGGTCAGATTGTTATTGGTGTTGTTGGGTAAATGTAGGCTTTACAGGTGGTTTTATCTGCAGTCTTAGAACAGCTGTCTCAGAGATGTCACCATGCAACGCGTCTTTAGTTTACTCCTTGGAGATTTACACAAGCTTTGCTCTGTTGCTGGACAGAGAAAAATAAATAAAGGAAGTTTTTATAGCAGATGCTTGGCTGTCTCATGAGAGACTTACCACATTTAGGACCCCACGGGATTCAATAAACAAAGCCTCCTCTCAAACGCAGGCACATCCCTCAGCTGCTCAATAGGCAGTATGTTTTGTTATTATATTTTATGTATTTTTGTGACAAATCCCTTTTGGGCTCTTCTTCGCGCCCAAGGCTGGCTGTGCACTGCAGATTGCTTCCGCCTGCCTCTCTGGATACTGCAACCCTGCAGACTGTTTGAGTGCCTATTCCGCTCCTTTCCATCCTGCCTTCTCCTCTTCCCCTGCACTATGAGGGTGGCCTTACCAGCTGGTGGAGCTGGGTAGCTGCAGGCTGCTTGGACCCAGATCAAGTAGCGCTGTCTGGCTTTCTGTGCTGCCTGTCTCAGTAGAGAAGAGCTCCACAAGGCTCGAGAGAGAAGGGTGATTTCAAAGGAATCTTAAATTTAGAAACTTAAGTATTTGCACTGTCTTGAGCCAACATGTTACCTTTACATCTAAGGAAAACCTAAACTTTCAGTATCCTAGTTGCTGTAATACCCTGAATATAAAAAACCCGAAACACATTCAGGGTAAGGAGTAAACAAGATGGAAGTAGTGCCCAGTTATAAAGAGAGGGAGAAATGGCATGAAATCTGAGCTGACCTCAAAGCCCTGTATACAGACTAATATGTCCAGACTCATCAGGAGCAGGTGCTTTAACAAAGAAGTGTGAGAAACTAATCAGAGTTGCTGACCTTTTCCAGCTCCATCATGCTGGGTGTGGATAATCTCTGTGCAGACTGTCAGTATACATGGGTCAGATGAGGTACCTGGAACTGCAAAACCATCTCTTTTTTGGTTGGGTCAGTACACGCCATAATCTGAATTAATGAATGAATAATTGTATTTGATACAATCCAGTGAAATTATAAGTTTAACACATAGAAACGTTATGTATAAATGATGTATGGAATTAATTGCATGTATAATTTAGTGAGTATATCTGAAAATCTGCAAATATTTTGACCCTTTTCATTTTTGTAGTTGATTTAATGTGTCAATTTGCCTCATTCATGCAGGGATTTGCGAAAAAAAATAAATAAAGATAATTGCCCTGATTTTATATAATATTCAGACATTCTTGTATGTAAATAAAGGCAATCTATATTCTGTTCACTGAGCTGACTTGAGGAGCAACTTAAATTATGCATTTGCAACAAAAGCCATCAAAGAAGAAAATGATTTGACTTTTATTGAGATTATACAAAGACATAGGAAACCGATTCAGTTTTAATTTTGTTTATCTGGCAGCAATTTGAAGCAAATATCCTCATAAGGCAGTTTTCAAGAGAGAGCAGTTCATACCCAGCTATTTACAGCACCCTTTGGTCCAAATTAAGTCCAATCCCTTCTGTTATCATGTACCACCAGACTTGCCTACAGTAGAATTTATTGTTGTGATGTAATTCCGAACTTTAGTGATTTTAAAATCGTCAAACAAATTGATTACTGCTTTAAAGATGAACTTTCAGCATTATCGTAATATATCATTCAGTTGTTTATGCACGTGTCTGTCAGATGTCTGAGATAGCTGTTAGTTTGAAAAACAGCTCTGCTGTCTTGGTTTCCTCCCCAGACTTTAGTCTATAAAAGAAGAAAACGCGACCTAGTCCACCAAATTCCTTAGATTGTTTCATTTCTGCCTGAGAAAGTCGACCCCCCCCCCCCCCCCCCGCGGCATTACTCATAAAAAGTTATCAGTTTATGGACTGAAATTATACATTCAAATAAAATATTGTCCTTTGTCCTTTGCACTTTGAACCATTGTCCACACTAGAAGCTTTGGGGTAGCAGGAGGAACTAAAACACAACAAATTGTTGTTAATTAAAAATAAATTGTGGTTTCTGCTGGTCCAGGTCAAATGAGCCAAAACGATGTCAGTTCTTGTGCTCCCTTTTCTAAAGCTGTGGTGCAGCTTTCTATTATTGGGTTCACTGCCTCCTCAAAATTATTCGTTTATTGAATGTGAAGCTGGTTTGTTCAGATGGATAATGCAAAAATCTAAAACCTAATTATATACATTTAAATCATGTTGACAAAAATTTATTTGTGGAATATGTCTGTACTCCATTTAATTTACACATTTTTCCCTTTTGTAGAGCCCGAAGTTTAGAGTCATGCAGCTTGGTTCTGTTTAGGAAAGCTAGAGTCCGGTTTGAGTGAAACAATTGGTATTGATAGTGTGTCCAAACAAAGAAATAAAAGTCAATGGTCACCCTTCACTGGAACAACTGTTTAATCTTCAATGCATTTTTGTGGTGTTTAACTTTCAATGGAACAAGCTTATACAGTTTATTCAGTTAAAAAATACTACTAATAATAAATTTAGGTTTTAATGGATTTATTTTAACCATGAGTTTTCCATGTGGTGAATGATTATACAATGAACAACTTCAATAATTTTAAAGACACAAATTGGTTGCACAAATATGAATTTAATGTAAAATCTTCAGAGGTATTAACTAGGGTCTGCAAATTACAATTATTTTTATTATTTTATAACCTCTTAATCCCGTCAGACCACAGTCCTGGGGAAGGAATTGAACCTTTTTTCTTCAGTTTCATCACTTTAAATTCACTTTGTTAAACATAGCAAGTTTGGTATCCAGAGAGGATGTAATATTAAACCAAGATTATTTAAATGGAGTTTGTAATTGCTGAATAAAATGTGATTAGATTTAAGCATGTTATTTTGAGCAGAAATTCTAAAAGAAAGGGGGCGCTGGTTAAGTACTGGCTTAAAACTGGGTTTTAAAATGATAAAACCCTAATTCACTACTTTTTTCAAATTTTTTGGACAGTTTGTACATCTGTTTACTTGTTGGGAACAAATGTTAATATTTTATGTTTAACAACTGCCTAAATTTGGTTTATATGATCCTTCTATGCACCCAGGTTTCTCAATTTCACATAATTTTTTAAATAATTTTCAACATGCTGTGATTTAAATTGCCTTCATTTTCATCATTTCTACCCCATTCCCTCAGTTTTAAGTTAAACTTTGTGTTTCTCCCTTCTATAATTTGCTGCAGCCTCCTTTCCTCAAGGGGCTCATTAAATTTTCACTGAAGTGTGGGACAAAAGAAATACTTGTCCCTCAGCCTTGTTTCAGATTTATCCCCAAAAGTCTGGACATGATTAACATACAGAATATACTCCAGTTATTTGTACCCACACACTTTGGCTAATGAATTTATGTTTAATCATATAAAAGACTAAACTCTACTGGATTCCTATGTACAGTTTTGACAAATTAAGTCAGTCCTGTTGGAATAAGAGAAGGTCCATTTCACAGATACATTTTTTTAAAACAATTTAAATACATTTTATTAAAACAAAAAATTGTAAATTGAGAAAATATATGGTGAAAAATGTCAGAAACAACACACAAGAACACAAAATAAATTTGGATGCATGTCATATAAAGAGTAAAATGTTTCATTACCTTTCTCAGCAGAGGTGATAAAACATAAAAGCACATCTCAAAAGCTCGCATGTTCCTTAATTGTACTCTGGTAGAGCTGTTGCATTAAATAAATGTAGAAATCCCCCTCCAAAAGGTTGACCATCTTTAAATGTCATTAGAACGTGCACAGGATTACCTCTATACATGACTTTTACGCTTGAATATTATGACGACAATTCAGGAGGTGACATTTTCTGCACAAAACACTCACTAAAAATAAAATACAACGAAGGGCCAAATTAATCTGTGTTTACTACCTTTAGATTATAGGATGGGCTTTTTCACTTAGATTAAACCATCAAATGCAATGAGAATTTACAGGTTTTCCTGAACAGTTGATGTGTTTGCATGACCTTCGACGTTTGGTAGAGAGGAATACACAATATCAACAATTTTTTTTTTTTTTATGTTCGGTTAAAGCTTGTAAATCACATAAATGAGCAACTAAAATTAAAGCACACATAAGATAGGCCAGAACACAGCTGACCGTTGCCAAGGTGTGATAATAAAACAGTTGTCCAAGAAGAAAGTAGTGATAGCAAAGTCTCCAGCTATATTTTCAGTTTGTATGGTGAAACTGTATATTGTGATTTATCCAGTGAGGAGGGAGTCACAATATAATTTCCCCGAGATCTCTAACAAACCGACGCCCTACCCAAGGATAAAAAAGTTTCCATTGCACATTCCTTAGGGATGGGGCTTGTGATGGTCACAATTACAAAGAGAATCTAATAACTAATCCTCTCTGCCAGGCCAAATCCTTCCTGCTCCATGTCAACTTATGTTTATCTCTTCTTTGTGCTCTCAGCTCAGCAAGGTAATGTAACTTATTATGTGTGAAGCCACCTACGATCCAAACATGGGCCCATAGTCTCATCACATGCACAAAAATTACAAAATCTATTTGTCTTTCTGTTTGGGTCGGTACTAGATGACCCACGGCCCTGTGCCTGGGGACCTTAACTGTATGATTTAAAGCCATGCAGTGATTATGCTAGTCTCACGTTTCTCCGATGTTACTGTTAGAAAGCCCAATGCTGTTTATGTATAGATGCGTTATTTTTTTGTGTGAAGTTCTATTCAGTTGTAGCTTGTTTCTTTGAGAGTTTAGAAGGTTCTACCCTCTTGAAGGCACCATAGCTCTTCTGAGTAGGAATGCACAGTTTTGCTGTGTGCAGACATTTGTTTGCTCTCCCAATCCATACAGGTCTTTGCTCTTTCAACATTCAGTTGTACTTCCGGTTTATTTTTGTGTGAAAATGCCAGAAGGCGAGTCTAATGAAGTGATACTGTTTAATTTAGAAGTTAATGCTGAGTTTCTGTTACTTTTCAGTCATGCAGAAGTTAAAGAAACAGTGGTGAGCTATTAAAGCTAATAAGCCAAGTCATGCTGTCCATGTGGCTCCTGTGAGGTGATCGTGTATTGTTATATGATCCATATACTTTACATTGCTTTATTATTATTATCTATAGCCCTTTGCAACCTTAGGTATCTTGTTTGGTTTGCATTGTGCATCACTTGCTGTACTGGTATTTATTTTTTTCTGTATTGTTATTAAAGACCACATCATTGTTAAAAATCAGAATAGAAAAAAGTAAACTGAAAAGCTTGAAAAAAATGACTCAAAAAGAATATAAAGATATCCACACAGCACCTGTACGAAGTAGGTTAAAATTTTCTTCACTCCTAAAGACTCCAAGCACACAACAAAAACTATTTAAGGGCTAAAAAGGTGGATTTTGCATGATAGTTCCCCTTTTAAACATAGAAAAACGGACAACTCGGCTTTGAACAAAGACAGGCAGGCATACTCTACTGCTTCAGATTGAAGACTCTCCTCTCAGGGTTTAATGTTGATCTCCCTGCTGAGTGTAAATTTTCCACTGCTACTTCACAAATAACCCAATGGGTTGCAATAATTAAACCAGCAGGAGGCAGGAAGTGGAAATGGCTGAGACCACTTGCCTTCCTACGTGGCAACAGAAGCATCTCTTCTCCTATTCAGAATGGTGGCTGTAAAGTGCTTAACACTGCACAAATCCTAAATGACTTGGTTGTGTTGTTTAACAGTATTATAAATGAAACAATAACAATAGAAATGGAGGATCAACAAAGTGATAAATGTTTTTTTGAAAATCTTCCCCGAAAAGGTGCTTGGCTCTGAATATTTTTTAGGTATTTTTTTTCTACTGTTTTCCACATCACTTAATCTATATCCTTTAACTCATGTGCATGTTGTAGATCAGCAGCACCCTCCCAACACAGTCTGACCACACAACCAATAGTCTTTTTCTTTTCTGAAAATAAAAGTTTGCCATTGTCAAATGGGCTTCTTCAGTTTAATGCAATGGTGTTGCTAAACTGAATACAGTTTAATCATATTTAAAAATATTTTTGATGGTCTCATGTTACAAACATTGGGAAACAGAAAATTATAATAATAAAAAATAAAATTATTCAAACTGCAATTTTGCAAACATCACCACGCCGAGTTTATCACAGTTGAGTTGGTTATCACAATAACCTAATCCATCTTTTAATGTCTCCACAACTTTATCTGTGATCTATCTGCTGTTTATTTGTTTTCATGATGGGAATTATTCACTGATTTTCTTTGGTAAGCCTCTGTGGACATAAAAATAGCTGGATTTACACAAGATTTGAGTGTTTTATCTGGATTGTGCTGTGTATCTGTATCTCAGTATGACTCTATAGCTGGCTTCTTTGGATTCAAATGGATTGATTGCAACTCTGTATGGCTATAAAACTGATATGAATTTGACCTATTTGACTTGTAGAGTACCTTGAGATAACCTTTGTCTAAATTTGTGCTATATAAATTGAATTGATTTAAAACTGAATTTTGCTCAATTGTCACAGATAAGATAAGATAAGATAAGATAGGGCTTTATTGATCTCACAGTGGAGAAATTTACTTGTCACACATCGGCTTAATAAACAAAAAGAAAGGTGCCAAAAGGAGGAAAGGTATATAGGGTATAAGGTATATACAGTGTGCCCACATATGTACAGTGTATCAAAAATAAAAAAAATAAAATAAAAAGTACAGGGGAAATAAAGCAGATATTTAGGGTGACTTATGTACGCTCAGGTGACTTATATACAAATGGAATGACGTTTTACATTAAGTGGTACCAGGTAAGAGCAACAGTGAGGTAATGAGATATCTATACAGCTAAAGTCGCTTATTAAACAGGATTATTTAACAGTATTGTTGCACAGGGTATTGCACAGTGTCTTAAGTAGAATTGCACAGTAGTTATTACATAGTTATTACAGTTGTAGTTACAGTTATAGTGCAGCATTGTAAAGTCTGATAGCAGCAGGGATGAATGACCTGCGATAGCATCCCATTAAGAATCATTCCAGTGGATTTCTATTATGAATTATGTAAACAGTACTTTTATATGCAACCTAACAAATACAAAGTGGTAGTAGTTTTGAACTGCTAAATTGTGTTCAGTTTAAACGTTTCTTTAACTGTTTTATCAAATTATTTTCACTTATGGATGATTTCATTAAAAAATCCATCCATCGGGCGCCTCATGTCCTTTTGCTGTCAGTTTAGAAGTCTCCAGGATGGCTGAAAGCATCCCAGATGTTCAAACGAAACCTTGACCAGTAGAGTCAGACCACAAAGAATAGACCGACATACAACATTTGCTGTACACTCAGAAGCTGTTGAGATGATGAAAATGGTCCTGAATCAAGCTGGTAATGAGCAACACTGTATGGTTTGTCAAAGTCGTCAGAATCCTATGGGGAGGTGACTGAGCTGTACTTCTTAATCCAGCCTCCCGTCAACCATCTTGCTGGTGACTTCCTGTCTCTTTGCCATGCTTTGTGACTTCCGGGCCAGCGGGAGACTCACGCAGAGCTCTGGGCAGAAAGGCTGAAGGAGGTTCAAACCCAGGATGTTACCCAACATTTAGCTTGCCTCTATTCACCTTCGTCTGCTCTTGGCCCCTGTGGTTCTGCATCCAGCTGTTGAATCACAGATGAAAAAGGGCTGATCAGAGTTGACGGGCTGTCTTTGTGCATGCCTGTCTGACCGCCTGTGGCCGTGCCAAATGTACAGACTTGCGCATACTAATGTTGAGGTCAAGGGTCATACAATCACAAAACATGTGACTTCCGGAGGGAATGGGTAAGATGTGTAAGAGGAATTGGGCACACATGTATTCTATTTATGAATAGAAAACAGTGGTAAGAAAAAGCCATCTCTTAAATCTAATGTCAAAAAAGAAACAGTATTACAGGTGAAATGGTGCTATGAAAACATTAAAAAAGATGAAGGTGTTATGGTTGCACTTTAAAATTAGTTAACAAATCCATACATGTCATGGGTGTGAATGTTGTATCTTTGTTTTGCATTTAACATATTTTTCAGGCTTGGATAGCTAACTATATAGTAATTGCATCAAATGGCTGCAAGGGTATGTTTTTTTTTTTTTTTCTGTCATCCACAAAGACTGTTACTAACCCTGCTAATGTTTGGCTAAATGTCCCCAATCAGCTTGACCCATAACTTGGGAGCTATCAAAATCTTCTGGCATAACTGAATTAAAAGACAGAGATAACTACACTGAATTAACCCCCAGCATCCAATAATGTAAGATCATTGGCAGCAAAAACGAAACTTTAAATATAGTTGAATACTTGGTTGTGGTTAAGCCATTACTGAATTTAAATTTTAGTCTGTTTTTCCATCCTACAACTGGTTTTATTGTGTGTTTTGGATCATTGTCCGGTCGAAACACCCAGCTGTGTCCAAGTTTTAACCATATGGAGGTATTCTCTTTGTTTGCATTACCCTGTTTATCTGTTGCAATGCACCAATACTGCTGGCAGCAAAGCAGCCCAGAGCTTGATGCTTCCACCACTTTGCTCAACATTGTGAACCAGATTGTTGTTTTAAAGCCTCATCTTGATTCCTCCAAACATAATTTTTTTCTTTGTAGCTTAATAGGTTAATTTGCTCTCGTCCATTTTAACATCTGTACATTTGATTTCAGCTGGAAGGTGGTCATTTTGGAGCAGAGAAGTCTGACTTGAGCATCACCCTCACAGTTGACGGCGGTGTTAAACTCTCTTAGTTCTGTACAGGGACACTGGTGTTCCAGAAGTTGCCACTTTAAAGCAGACTTGAGCCATGGTGGTTATTTGTTGCTCTTAGGCTACGTTCACACTGCAGGCCTTGATGCTCAATTCCGATTTTTTTGTGAAATCGGAGCGGCTTTACTGATACGGACTTCATTCATAATTTTCGAATGACAAAGGCAACCTTTATGTGCGTCTGAATGGCTCTCTTTAGCGCTCTCACGTAAAAACACACATCTTCGGCGGCCATAGCAGCGAGTAAACACGTTGCCGTGGGGCTGTACTGACTTGCAACAGGTGTTTGTTACCGCACAATAGCCAACCTCTTTTTTATTTTAGCCAACCTCTTTGGCATAGCCAGGTCCACCGTTAGTGACGTTTGTCAAGTATCAATGACGTGTAGGTCGGATGAATGCGACCTGGCCGTTCAGACACAGGTCGCATTTGAAAAGATCAGATACGTATCGGATTCAGGACCACATATCCAAGCGGCCTGGGTCGCATTTGAAAAAATCCGATCTGTGTTGTTCAGACTGTCATGAAAAGATCAGATCCAGGTCGCATATGGGCAAAAAAATCTGAATTGGGTCACTTCAGGCTGCAGTGTGAACGTAGCCTTAGACACCCTGACCAGGTTTCTTTTATCACAGCTGTTTCATCACAACTTGTGCTTGCATACACATTTTTTGAACTGGAATCAGTTTTGGGAAAAATCTCCAAGACATTTACAATCATGTCAACTATGACCATTTCCCAGGATGTCTTTTGACTTGCCAGGGCCCATAAACTTCTGGTTAGATAAAATTTGACAAAATATTTGTATATTTCAGCCTGCAGGTAAAATGAAAATCGATTTTAAAATCCAAAATAAACTTTGACATGTACATTCAAGTCTTGCTTTTAAATGTCATGGGATTTGCATTATGTAATGTTGGAAAGAATCTTTAAAGACCATATATTACTATGGCATCCATGCCTGTGACATTTCTGTGTAAATTCTGAATACAACCATGTGGCTTGTTTGAACTCATGAGGAAACGTTAATGATACAAATTTCATAGTTTCATGTGCCTTTTTAATTAAAACATTTTCTCAGCACATCAGGTGTCAAACATTTCTCTGAGCAGCTGTACAGTTGTATGGAAATTAATATTCACAAAGCAGAAGAATGGAGTGCATACATACCTTATACTAGCTTTATATTTAGTTTGTAGCTTTTAATGTAATCCCAACGCGTCCTAAACAACTTAATCACACTGCAAAATCGCAAGTTTCAATGAAAATTAATTAATCCAAAACTGTTCATACCTCTGGTGGATTAAGAGTTTGAGTATTTCATTCAGTCAATAATTTTGTTTCAAATAAAACTTCTATTAAAAGATAATCAAACAATGCAACTGGAATATCAGTTTAGATATGTTTTCATTTCTATTACGACAAAATGTCATAACGTCATGTTATAAATGGTTTATACTCATCTCCATAATCCCTGGAAAAACCTTTATTAGCATCAATGCAATAAAGATTTTTATAATTGCTGACCACCTCATTGCATGTTCCCATTTTAGATAATTATTATCTTTAATCTTTAATGATGAGCTTCAAGTCTTTGAGGTTGGAAGCCATCCTTGCCATCACCCTAATCTTCAGCTCCCTCCACCGTTTCTGCGTTTGTGTTGGTTCTGTACAGTGTCCTTGAATGTTTTGAAAGGCGCTTGAAATAAAATGTAGTTTTATTATTATTATTATTATTATTATTATTATTATTATTATTATTATTATTTATTATTATATAAAAAGAGGCATTCTGGCTGGGCCACTCTAGATTTTTAATATTGCTTCCAGTCAGAAGGAACATGTTGGTGGGCAATTGTTGTATTGCTATGAAAAAAATGCAAACAAATGATGATTTGTCATAATAACGATTATTTCTTCAGTTGATGATGTTTGCAAACCCCCAAAAACTGACGGCATTACTTTTGCTGTTTGAACAATTTTTTTGACTTTTTGTTTCATGAGACCATCAATTAATATGAATATCTGAATGATATTTCTGTTTGAAAATGTACACACTCATAAACCTTTTTTGATGATGGATCAGTTTCTTTTAGAGCAGCATTTGTTTTTGTGGAATTGTAAATATTATTAAAAAGATAAATTTTTAAATGCATTTGAGTGTTACCGCAACTAACACCCCAAAATAATCTGATTTAAAAACTCAGAAACTATATCTTCACATGACGTTTATAAAAGGATAATCAGAGAAAGAAACCCTGCACCTTTTAGGTTTATATGAATGCAAGAGTTCAGAAAAGCGGTAATAAAAACTAAAAAGCATGAGTTAGTCATGATTTTGGATTCTGTTGCGATGAGCAGCTCAGGTACCGCTGCTAACGAAGCTTATACATTCAGTTAGAAACACCGAGCTCATATTGAGGAACTTTAAAATGTGTTCCTATAAAAAGATTTATGGAAATACTAGTTGGGAAAAGAGATTGTAAGTTTTAATACTCCTATTCATGTCATGTTTAAAATGTTCAGTCATTAAGAAATATTTTATCCATCATTTTCATGCATACAACTTTCCTAGCATTTCTAATTTAAAAAAAGAGCAACAATGCTTTTGCTTTTTCCCCCTCCCTCTGATATTAATCTAGTAATTCTCACATAGCAGTGTGAGCTGCAGACTTTTGGTCTTTTATGAATGGCTGGGTCTAGTCATGACTTTTTCATTTTTACTGCTGACATGCCGGTGTGCAGAACAGGTGTTTTCTCTCATCTGAAACATCGAGCGCGTTCCAGGCTGAGTTTAGGTTTTGGGATATTTAGGAGCAGTTGTTTGCATATGCTTAACTCCAGAGTGAGTTTTTCACATCTGACTTATCCTCTGTGAACATTGCGTGCCCGACAGTCGCCTCGATAAGTGCCTGATGTTTCCTGCAATTTCCTTCTTGAACCCTAATAGAAGTGGGTGATGTTGATGTGTTGATGCTGTGAGTCAGAATCCTGGCCTTGTATAATCACTTGGAAAAAACATTACATTAACAGGTTGGCATGTTCTTGTCAGGCAGAACCACAAATTATACATAATTTTCAGGATGCAAAACAGGAGAGGAAATGTTATAACACTCTTTGCTAAAATAATTTTTTTTTTTTGGATCAAACATCTGAAAAGTGTTTATTTGTGAAGCTTGAAATAACATTAAATTCTGAGTTTCTGGCAAATATTATCTCCAAGCTTTAAGATATAAAGAAAGAAAAAATGTTCTGGGCAAAGATCATGACATTAGGAACTTTGAAGTAATTTCCCTCTGGGATTATTAAAAAGTAATTTCCCTCTGGGATTATTAAAGTATGTCTGATTCTGATTCTGAATGACAAGACTTCTGTTGCAACAAAGACTACAACCAGTTGAGGATGCTGCAGATTATTGCAGGCAATAATGCAAAAATCCTTGAAAAATGTTACATTTTAAGTAGTTCTTCTTTTAGGCAAGGGGTCTGACTGACTTGCACGGCTTACCAAAATCAGGGTGCAGCCCATCCTTCTCAGAAGTCTGTAGCCCACGGATGAACTGCATCAGCAGAGGTACGTTGGGTGTTCAGACACCTATGGAATGGTTAGGAGAGGAAAACAGTCTGTAGATGGGCAAAGAGGCGTCCTGTGGAGAAGAAAATCTGATACGTGATGTGGACTGACGCGCAGCTTTTTAATGTGATGGTGCCCAACGGTGAGCGCGACACCATGCTGATCAAGAGACATTTGGTTTCAGCAAACTGAAACTGGCCTGGCAGCGAACAATGAGAACTTTTCTGCGTTTCCAAAACATTTCATCTGTGACAAACTGCATGTCTTTATTTACACATTTAATGCAGGCATAGAATATAGAAAAGCTTTCCAATTTGCTTTAAAGTGGTCTGTCAGCGGTAGTTTCCTGTTTGTACAGAAAACATCAGTCCCCAGCCCTATTTTACCCTCAGACTTGCTCTAATGAGGACGTTAAGGATGACAGCTGATATTTGCTGCAATCGGACGTAAATGCTGCTGCGTTTTGGCTGGCAGCAGCTATTGGTCACGCTTCTCATAAAAGCGCCTGTCACTTTGATGGTGGTAGATGCAAAATTGAAGTGTCCTTGTGAAACTGTGGCTCTTGCAGATTGTTTGTCATATTTTTTTTATTGGACACTTGTGACTGAGTTTTGGTTGTCAGGGAAGAGAGCTGAAGGCTGGGTCTTCTGGTTAGTTCCAGCTGGTTTGTGATCTCTTTTGAGTTGCTCATGGCTTTTTGCCAAGTGCACTGCAGATGTTTACTTCCCCTCCAATGAGAGGATCTCCAGCTGGGACTTCACCACTGATCAGTTTAACTCTCCAAAACTTTTTCAACCAATCTGTAAAAAGGTCAGGGTGTAAAATCTTATCTTTGGTATCTACTGGTAGTCTATACATGCTTATTATAATGCTCTTTTAATTTAACCTGCAAATGTAAAATTATGCTTCCAATTAAAAAAAATACCCATTTAATCAAGTTTATATGAACAGATGGAGACTTTTTTCCAGTCAGCAGACATGCCGACTAGAAAAATCACCCGTTGGAGCAATCTTGTTTTGCAGCTTTTCTGCCCATTGGCTCGCTGCTGTTGTGTCATAATCGGAAATGACACCTGGCACATTTTTTAAACACAGGCTGCAGGAGATCTTGTTTTGGATTTTCTGCCTAATGCCTTTGCAAAATCTAGGGGCATATTTATTGCTCAGCCACAGCCTGCTTCACATTTACTTGCATTGGCCTCCAGGTTGCTTGAGAGACCACAGGAGCTCCACTGGAGTGAAAATCCCATCCGTCGTTCTGGCATTGTTTCAACAAACGTCCAGCGCAAACCAAAAAGCCGGCCTTATCCGGTCTCTTACAGGTTTATAAAAAGGAGTTCAGACAAAATCATTTCATGCATGGAGTAAAGTTTTCCTTTTCAGGACCACCTAAAAATTCAACCGAAAGAGAAAATTTGGATGGAGTACAATCCAGACTATTATCCCACCCCTCTTTCTCAAAGCAGGCTGTAGGAAGGAAATATAAATAAAAAGGAGGAAGACTGTACATTACGAGACTTTGTGATGATCTGCAACTGTAATTAAATTATTCTTAAATTACAGGCAAATAAATATTCAAAAACAATTGGGATGTTGATGTGTCAGGGGAGTCCTCTCTGCTGTGATATTTTGTTTGTGCCAAATCTGATGGGATATTGTTTAGGGCAGCAGCTGTTGTTTATTTTAGTAACTGATCTATCAATATTTCTTTCGATTAATCTAAAAACAGATACTCATGCTAAGAAAACAAACTTTTATTGCACATTTTAAATGCATTTTAGATGGCAGAAAATAAAAAAAATTCAATACTCACAACATGGCAGTTTAATTATTATGGTCTTTGTATGAAGATAACTAGGGCTGCAATCAACAATTATTTTGCTAATTGATTAATTGGTGTCCTATTTTCTCAATTACTGGGTTAATAATTGGGTAACAAAGGATGTGCAATGGGATATATATATATATATATATATATATATATATATATTAGTACTACTGAATCAGAACAGTAGGTGGCGATAATGCGCCAATAACCTCGCTGTCAGCCCAGCCTCGGATTCAAGTGCTGGCTGGAAAAAGGAAAACGCGGAAAAAAACAAAGCTGACATGCGGAAGGCAGTGTTTCCCGCAGGAATTTGCTTAGGAAAGGCGGTGAGTTGGCGGCCGGAACAAGTTTTGTGCGGATGACCGGCGGAGCGGGGGGGGGGTCTGCATCGACGCCGTCGGTGAAGTCGCTTCTCGCTTCAAAGTATCCATGTATTTTTGCCTGTTTCTCTGCCATTCACTATATGCACGCGAGAAGGCAACAACAAAAAACCGCGTGTTAACGTCAAATAAACATGCAAGCATATCGAGTTAGCAAGCATTTCAGTTTAAAGTTCTTCCAGCAACAAATATGACAGAAACAAGTTAGTTGTAACCACTGCCAAGTTAAACTTTCTTATCACCGGAGCACCTTGAGCTTAACATATCACTTATGCCAAACACACTGTAGACATCACCAAACAATTCAATGACTCAGAGAAGCTAACCAATGTAATGGCGAAGTGGATAACTACTGTAGACCTTTTTTTGTGCTTCACACTTTGGTATTGAACATAAAATGGTAATGCTGCTCCCTGCTGTTACCTCAGAAATTGCCTGTTTTTGGTAGATTTTTTCCCCATAAAGAGAATTTCCTGTCAGTGGCAATACGCTTTAATTTATTATTATTGCTATTTTTTCTTTTACATGTTTAAGTTGAGCTTTACACTAAATATGTGTTACTGATAAGTGCTACAAATGTTACAACACTTTTGTTCATATGGCAGCAGAACATTAAAATAAAAGTGCTCTTTACACTACTTTGGAATTCATTCTTGGAGTTTGCGCACACAATGCGATTAATCATGATTAATCAGGCAAATTATGCGATTAATCGCGATTAAAAATTTTAATCGTTGCCCAGCCCTAATATATATATATATATATATATATATATATATATATATATTACAGAATTTGTGAACAAGGTGAAGTAAAATCTATGCCACTTGGTGACTAGACAAAGAACGTGTTTCATCTTAACTGTTCATGCAATTTGAACCGATTTACTAGATTAGTTGATTTTTCCATATTTGATTAATCACAACTGATACGACTGCTTCAGCCCTAATTTGTTTAATATCCCTGATAACTCCAATAGTTTTTTTCCCCATTTACAAGGTTTTTGAGAGCCAGGCTTCAAAACTTGAAGATATATATTTTGTTCCAGACATTGAGAATGGTTTTCTTAGCAGGAACCATCCCATACTGGATTGACCTCCAACGGCTGAAAGTCTCGAGCTGTTGAGACCAGCTAAGGATGTCTGTCTCTGAAGGTTATGGATGTGGTCTCCCTCCAGACCCAAAGTACAGTCTGACTTTTTACATTATATACTTATTGGTGAAATGGATGAAAAGAATAAATGCAGTTTAACATGTGAATAATGGAGCAAATTATATCCCCAAATAAATGGAATAATGATTGAGTCCAATGTTGTATGTAACCTTTTAGATAGGAAAATGGGTTTATTCTGGAAAATGAGCAGCATTCTGGGTACAGTCATAATTTTTAAAAGCATTAATTTGGCCAATCATAGACGAGGGCAGTGTTCGCTTTTCAATTTGTCCATGAGAGTTTTATAGTTTAGTGTATAAATCTAATCAGATATGTTGATTGATTGGATTGTGACATGATCAACCCATACAGAAATACAGGCATGTCTAATTGCTGGAAGCTATACACTACAAAATGATTTTCTTTTGCTGGTGGGCTGAGCGGTACATCACACTTTCTGTACCGGGTTGTACTGTTTTTTATTTACCAACTGTTTTATTCTTATTTTTAAACTGTCAGCCAAGGTGAAACATAAAATTCACTGCAGTGCTTGTCAGAGACCCTTAGTCTCAGCTGTCATCGTACATGAAATGACTCATTCCCTTACTGCAGAGACAGCGGATGGAAACAGCAGGCTAATGGTGCACAACCTGTGTCCAGGATCTACATTTGGAAAAATACTTGCCCTCAGTTTTACACCAATGGGCTTGAAAAGAAAGGGTTAATGTGAAATGCTTTGTTACTGCATCAAAAAGCTAAAGTGTTTAGAGACCATCAGATGGAGTCAAGACAGGTTCAACATCAAGGCGTGCTTTCAGACAACGCTTCCTGGGTAAAGTTACCTGCAGAAATCATTATGATAGTTTGGGTAATGGAACCGAGCCTGGATTTTAAAAAAGCTGTCTTTAAAAGATAAATAGTTGAATAAGTATTCCTCCAATTTAAGTACTGAAAAAAGGTTTAGGCCATCACACCATTAAGCTTTTAATTTTAAGTCCGCTGGAACGCGTACACTCGCAAATGACAATTTAAACCTGGTGTTCAGTTGTTATTTTTCTTTAAAATGCACCAGTTTCCTGCATTTAAGTACATTAAATGTAAATCAGATCAGTCGACCTCATACCGTATGAAATTTAATATTGGTTCAAACGTATACGCTCACTTGTCTGGTTATTTCTTGAAGTGAACAACCCTGTTTGCTTTAGCAGCGCTGTCTGGCTCAACATGCTAAAGCAAATAATGAAATACAAATGTCTTTTGCTCTTTGTGTGTAATTGAGGTTACATTCAGGGTGTGATGCATAGATTGTGTGTACTTATAGTTATTTTAATGGGATGCATTTCTGAGCCACACTGTGATCAAAGGTAATTATAAAAAAAAACACGTCAACATTGCAAGTTGAATTTGTATGTGCTTTTCATTTGCAGAGATGGTTGACTGAGTGAGAGTCAACGTGCCAAGATAGTTTAGACTGAATGTGAAAGGTTGAACGACTGAACATTTGCTGGCACACAACCAAGCCGCTGAGGAATTTGATCTAACACCCACTTTGCATGTATTTCTTGTTAAAAGGGAAAACCTTACTTTAGGTACTCACTGGAGAAATTAACATATGTTTACTATCAGATGTTAAAACACATTTCTCATTAACATGTCACTTGCATTCTCATCTGTACCTAACACAAATAAAAAATAGCGATAATTCGGAAATACCATCGACACCGATGGTACCTGATTCTCCATTATGGGATTCTGGATTTAAAAAGGCTCACCCGAGCTGCTGTAAAGCAGGTAGAGGATATATTGCTGTAAAGATGAGCTACTGATGTGTAAAATTATTATTTTTTCATCAAATCTATTCTTGCATCCCACATTGTGTCCCTAAGTGGTTTTATTAAAACATAATAAAATCACAATAAAAAATTTGTTTTTCCTCAAGCAAACAGCCTCAGCAGAGTCATGTTATTAAATCGTGTAAAAACCTTTTTTACAGGCCAGGTTTGAAACTTCCGCTGGTGTGTTATGAATGTCTGGGAGGAGGTTTGTCTCAGGGTTTATTTAAACAAAAGTTAATGGTGTTTGTTTTTTTTTATTTCGAATTACTAAACATTATTTTATAAACAGAGCTGCAATTTGGACCAATACACAGTTTCTGTGTGTAGTTATAAAATGATAGGAAAAGATACCATATGCATTTCCCCCCATTTTTAACAAGAACTAGATCTAAGTGCAGTTCACACAGATTAAAGCTGGGAAATTCATGTTTATGGTTCACCAACCGTAATGCTGTAAACTAAACTTAGTCCTGGCATGGACTAAGTTATGTTCATTAAGCAATTTCTTTATGAAATTAACTTTAACAGTTCATGATGTCCACCAGTTAATGACTGTCATTGCACAGCATTGCCAACCTGGCCTTTGCTAACTTGCTAATTTATTTCTCCATTTATATCTTTGCTTACAAACTGTATATGATTTAATTCTGCTTTAATTGCCTGAAAGCAAAATGAGTCTGACTTTTTGACAGAAAAACTTACCATGAAGTCATATTTTTTAACTTTTGGACAAGTTCAATACTGAAAATCCTGATTATTTTGTAGCACTATCAGCTGACAAACCAACCTTTGTGTAAAGGCATTTGTAATGTAATTTACCGCTAGGATGGATCGAAAAAAAATAGTAAGAAGCGACAGAATGCCTTAAGGTTCAGATGAATTCCTATGGTAATCTGTATTGTACCTGCAATCGAGCATTTAACCTTGTCAAAACAAATCTGTGGAAAAAGACATGCAAAGAAAAATGAAGCATTGATCTGCGGCAATGCACTTTAAAGTCTGCCTCTTCGCATCATGATCCCAAAACCAATTTACCTTTCAACTCTCTCCTCTTCTCCTAGAACTGTGCAGACAGAGGCGCTTCTCCTCTGTCCAGTTTGGTTTTCTCTACTTTTATTCCTCCAGTTTATGTTGGTTGTTTTAGCCAAATACAACCGCTTTATATAAGCTGGCATTCGCAGTAAAATGCTGACAGGTGAGTGTACATTATTATCAAATAGATGAAGTAGTAAAATGGCCGGCAAGTAAACATGACAATAAGTAAATCAAAATAAAGAACACAATGTAATAATATTCAACCTATTTAATGTTGTGTGACAATTATTTAATTTAAATTTTATAATTATGACACACATTTGTTAAACCCAGTCTAAATGATAAATTTCTGTGTTTTTTTTTTATCAACCAATCACAGCTCTTAAAAGACAGCGTCATGCCTAGTAACTGGGTCAGCTACACCTCCTCACTAAGATAAAGGATTTTGCCATCTTGTTACTCAGAGCTGCTCTAAGCAGCTATATGAACCACTCTTGAAAATAAGACTCTTTGGTAAGAATTTTTAGGCGAAGATAGGAACTCTCTGAGAATCTTTGTGAATACGGGCACAGGTGTGCTATTTAGCTAACTGGCCACTGTCCGCTGTAAGTTATAGTAGAGTGCAATGCTCAGAGTCTAGAGCGATATAATGGCTAGTCATCATCATTGGCAAGGAGATTTTTGATCCTTCAAACCACCTTCCCTCCTAATTCTCCAATTTGGAAGGTCTTCCAGGAGTGCCAATGCACCCACCGTGCAGCATTACATACGAGTGTTTTTGATTTTTACAGCAATTAAAGTAATTACCGCACACCTTGTCACAAATGTATCTGTTAATCTGTGACACACGTCACTCTGCCGATCATTGGGGAGGAATGTAATGATAGAAAACCCTGAAAAAATGTTGTGAGGGTTTTAATTTAAGATGGCTTATGGGCATTTTTAGAATTTATTTGAAAGGTCCTTATATATAGTTATTTGTCATCAACACAAGCATGAATAACGCTGGGGGTTGGTTTGTGGGGTTTCACTTGTTATCAGATTAAAGTGATTATAGCGTGAAACTGATCAGATGAGAGGAATCATCATGAAGTTTGGCTGCAATTCTTCACTTTACCATCTGCTTGGCCAATTTCCCCTATCTCCAAAATTATCGTACACATGGGTCAGAGTTGCCGTGAGGACTGCACATTTTCCAGTCAACTTAAAAAAATACATAAAAATAGATCCCCACTTTTTGAGTGGAAAGTGACGTATGCAAGTACGCATTTTGTGCGTATGCAAACTTTGAGACCCCTGGAGCCATAAGTGTAATATTCTGTTCTGGTTCATGTTTATGATTTGGTTTTGTTGCCTTTTTCTGCTTTATGGTTTTGGATTCCTGTTTAGCCGGTTCATTATGTTTGTTCTGTTTTCTGTATTAGTTCTGATTTTAGCCTGCACCTTGTTTTCATTATTATCCTCAGTTTTTGGTTTATTCCCCAGCTCCTGTCATTCTCCGCAATTGCTTCCACTTGTCTCTGGTTAATTAGTTTTCATTCCGCCCACCTGTTTGTCCGTTTATTTAAGCACCACTCCTTCCTCTGCTAGTTGTCGGTCCGTCTCATTATATACAATTCCAATCACTCCATCCCTGAATGCATCCCCTGTTTTTGTTCCCGTCAGTGTGGTAAGAGCTCCCAGCACCTTGATTCCGTTTTTAGTAATCTGTTCTGTCTGTTCTGCCCAGTCCTGTCTGCCCGTTTCCCTGTTCAAGTGTTGCCTGGATGTCTGCCTTTCCCGTCATTGGATTTTTGTTCTGTTTACCTGCCTGTCTGCCACTCATCATCATCTCCTTCAATAAATCCTGATCATCATATTTTTGTGTTTGGCTGAATACCGGGTTCATCTCATCAGTAAATCATTACAATAAGATAAGTTTACACCCGACACATTGAACAGGGCATGAGGGGGAATGCGTCAAAAGTGATGCAATCGTGCCATCCCCGTGTGGAGACCCCATGTGCTGTCACAGCGCAAGTTTTTGTAACTTAGCACGGACCATGCGAGCCGAGCAGCTTGTACCTGTACTGTACTGACATCAAATGGCCCAGATGTTTTAAGCAGCACAATTTTATTAAATGCTATGTTACTATGCATACTGTGACTGAAAACAGCATATATGTGGCCAAGTCTGTGGGTACAAACAAGGCTTTTGTCTTCTATTTCTATCACTTGCAGCGTAAATCAAGTGTGAAAACAGGTCACAGTATTTAAAGCAATCAGCTTTTATTTAGTAAAGCAAAGTGTTTTTTTTTTAATCTTTTATTTTAAAAAATCCCCATGGCCTTTACAGACAGGCGGTATTCCCCGTCTTTATGTCTTTCTGTATGCAACGGACAAACGTACCATCTTCGTTTACATCTCTTACCCCTCTTTTATTCCTGTTTAGTTGCCATAAACACACAAGCTATTCTTCATGATTGTTTCCGATACTGCGGGTGACGTCAAGTATAAACGTCTACAGCGCTTCTGTGTGCTTGAGTCTGCACAGACCTGCATGAATACACAACGATTGAGTATAACTCAGCCTTTAGCCTGCATCTGCAGTTAGTGTTATGCTCAGTTACCTCGCTTATTCAAATTTGAATATTTAAGGACCATCCTCGACTACTACTGATTCTACTACTACTACTATTACAATCTAATGGTAACAGCAATCAAGATGACAAAATGGCAAACTGATGGAGCCATTGCTGTAACTGATGTAAAGACCTAAAGATAGAATATTTCCCTTTGCATTATTACTGACAAAAAGCAACAATGTTTCAGAAATTTTACTGATCTGCAGTTTTGCAGTCAGCTGTGGATCTTTAACGAAACTCTAAAATATTAAGAAACTGCAGTTAAGTTTCTTCTCATCTCACTTTATTTTTGTTTGACAGTTTCATTATCTCAGGTAATTTAGAACTGGGTAGCCTTTGTTTGACAGTGTTAGTTTTTTTATGAGTTTCTTTGTGACTCTCTTGGCTGAAGCAGCTACTTTAATAACACTTTATCAGGACACGGGGATGTGGAAAACCCATAAAAGCACATTGTTAGAAAGGTGCATCTTCCCGGCAGTGTTGTGCAGAGCGATAGTGCAATATCGACTCGGCAACCAGTCTATGCCAAAGGAAACTAGATAGATAATCTTGCACATATGAGTTATGGGGAAGTAAATGCGGCATGCTTGGGTTGTCTTGGAGCAGAAGTTAAGTGTGATGGGCCTACAGATCATTGCGTTGTATTTAAAAGATGTTCTTTTTTATGTCGCTGTGCTGCGCTTACTGGTTGCCTGGGAACGGTATCGGATGAATGCTGGGTTTTATCTTGTCACACTCCTAATTTCCTGTGGACTCTCTCCCCTCTCTCTCGTGTGGCTGCCATGCCCGTGAGGATGGAGATGAAAAGAGAAAAGCGTTGTGTCTTTTTGTGTGCCGCGGCCTAAGAAGACCGTGTAGTCGGACAGTGGAGAGTCCTATATTGGCTGAGTAAACAAATGCTCACCATATGCAGGCCATAATCGCCAGGAGTGCCACCTCCTCTGCAAACGAAGCTCACACGTCACACAGGATGTTTTGACATTTGGATTCAAAAAGCTGCTTCTAAAATGCACATTTTGAAGAGCCTTGACCACTCAAGCATAGAGCTGAATTATCCCAGTCCTCTTATCAACATCGTTAACCCAGCAAGCGGTTTCTTTATTTTTTTCATTGTCTTCTTCCAAATGAGGTCCATTTTCCTCCATTTACACAAAACTGCACCATGAATACCATTTACACCCTCGTCTAAGATGGATAGGCATTGCAATTTAAAATCTAGTCAAAGATGAATAGATAGAAGAGGCTGTTTTCACAAAGGACTGAGACTGTGGTGAATGAAGACTTGGGTGATAAAAGCAGATGGTTGTGATATTTATTTTTTCCCATTGCCTCCTCAGGATGAGGAGAATCGAGTGAAATGTATCCACTGCTGCCGGATATTGTTTCACTTGCTTGAGAAAATTAAGGGCAATTTAGTGAAAATGACCGCAATTTCCATGCTCCATAACAAAGTACATTTACTTTCATGTTTTACAACCGTGACTCCGAAAAGTTTTGGAGGAATTAAATAATGATTTGAGAGCTGCTCAGTATTCAAGCAGAGAAAAGTCATGCCTGCTGTAATCTTTGGGGTTTTCTCAAGATAAGAAAATATCTCATTTTCAGAAGAAACAAAACATCTTATCTGATGGAAACAAGATCAAATCTTTTTGGCAGTATTTTTGTCTTGTTTTTGAGGTCAAAAGATAAATATGGTGCAATAATCATTTGCTCTCCTCTTTCATACAGTGTAATTTAATTTAGATCGCTGTTCTTCAAGCTATTTGATAATGAATAGTCGTTAGTGCTGTTTTACTGTTGTCGCTGTTTTTAAGGTGTCCGTGGCTACACAAGTAGAAAGGCCATGTTGGTGCATCAGTAAGTACCCTCCATTAACTTCCATCCATCTATCTACCCACCCGCTTCCTCTTATCTGAGATCAGATAAGAGGATGCAGGGGGGTAATGGGTTTAGCAGCGAAACCCGAAAATCTCTCTCTCTAGCTCATTCTTAGGGATACTAATGCATTCACAGGTCAAAAGTTACATATTGACCCTCCAACTGGTTCTGGGTCTGCCCTGTGCTCTCCTTCCAGTGAAACGTACCCGGAAACCACCAAAGTCAGGTATCCAGGAGGTATTTTGGGTGACAGGGTTGTTCTTATGCATCAAACAAACATATGGCAGCAAATTTGGATGTATGATCATTTCTGTGGTCATTTTGGGAATTAATCAGGTGACTATCTGACAACCTGTCCGGGGCGTACCCTGCCTCTCGCTAATTGACAACTACAGATGGGCTAATTAAGTAAATTTAGGATAATTCAGGTTCTCTATGTATCTGTTGTTTAATGCAGCATGATACGTTTTAGCAGGTAAGGAACAGTGTTGGGAGTAACGGCAAAGTTTAGGCACTATTTTATATTCACTCAAGTCAAAGGCAAAAGGTGTTCATGTGCAGCATGAATGGAGTGAATGGAGACTTAGTAGGTGGTATGGAGTTTTGGTTGGGTTTTTAATGAACGGTCAGTAGTAGGCCAAAGCATATACATTTTTGTTATTGTTTGTTTTAAGTTATGTTTCCAACCAGGTGCCTTAGTTTTGCACTTTACTTCTTCAGTGGTCTGCTGTTATTGTTTGCTGTCATAATTGTGAAAATACTTGAGGTACATTCTACCTGCTGTTGTCTGGAATGGTGTGACCTCTATTTAACTGTACTACAAAGTGTATTTTATTGTGTTTATATTGCTTGAAAAGCATATGGTTTTATTGCTATACCCATTTTCTAGTTGGTTGTAGTTTCTACAATGTGTAGTTTTATTGTAAACATTGAACATAAAAAAGATAATCATATCTACATAAATACATTGCAATTGATAGGTGTCTCGACTATTGACTCGCCCCAGCGCACGCACTAAACACTGCATGAAAAGTGAGATTTTCGTCCCCGTAAACTACCGCAGATCTCCCTCATTTTCGGCAGTTAACGACAATTTGCAACCCGCGCTTGTCACCGTTTTCAGTGCCACAAATTGTCGGAACCGGACAATGACGTATGTGGAGAGCGATCAGCTGTACTAATGGCCCTAATTAGCATATGAATGCAGCGAACCCGCACGGCTGGCCAGGTCTGGCTTGAATAACCTACTCAGTATTGGCTGAAACCACTATTTTCAAACAAGTAAAATCGCTCGTGATTGGCAGCAAAACCACACGTGGCCAGGCCAGGCTTGAATGTTCTTACTCGTGATTGGTTGGCATATTTATTTATATTTTTATATATATATTTATTTTTTATATATATATTTTTTATTTATTCATATTATGCTGTATATTCATGTTATCCTACACTACTACACTATTATTAGGCTACCATCAAGGACATGAATGAATTTATACAGGAAATGAACATTTGCCAGGAAGATGTTTATGCAGAGAAAGAGCTTTATTAAAACAAACAACTATATACAACGCGAGGATCTGCCCACACATGCGTATCCAAAAATTACAACTCCGTGAACTGTCCGTTTGCCTCCTCGGGGTTGGAGGTAACTGGCATCATTCTCTCCGAGGCAGGTCCGATGTGCAGACGCCTGCTGTGCGTGGCTCTGTACTTCGGCGTCGCCTCTAACCGGGACTGCAGCTTCACACAGAGTTCAGAGAGATCCAGCCTATGAAATGACGGCGGCCGTACAATCCATCCAGAGACCCCGCCTACGACGCCATCTTCTTCGCCAGACATGAGGTCGACGGTGGCGGACTTCCAGAGTTCCACTTCCTCATCCGCCTGCACACTCTGCCTCGATTCCAGCAGCTGTAAAAAAACAAACAAAAAAAAAAAAACAATGAATCAGTAAGTGCGATCATGGGATGCACTGCGTATGGACACAACACATCTACAGGGTTTCCCGCAGCGCTATCTTGGCGAGGCGGCCAACACGTGACGTTAACACGCGGTTTTTTGTTGTTTCTTTCGCGCGTGCGTGAATGGCAGGGAAAAAACACATGGATACCCCCCGCTCCGCGAGTCGGTCCGCTCAAAACGTGTCGTCCCCCCCAACTCACCGCCTCGCCTAAGCAAACTCCTGTGGTAAACACTGATCTATCAATGCACCTGAAAAATAGTCACCAAATAAAGTCTTACCCTCTTTCTTCCAGCTCGACTCCGAGCTGAATTCTTGGCAGCTTCAGCTCCTGCGTACCGTCTCATAATACGTCTTACAGGCGGCTGGAAAACGAGTGAATGAGAGTGGTATGAATAAAAATCAAACGCAAGTCACAGTAACAAGGAAGGCGAAAACAGTAAAACAAGTCACTTACACACAATGTCATCTTTATCAACATAGTGTAAATCTGGACTTGCAGTTATTGCTCCGAGCAAATAGGTCACCGCCTCATTATGAGGCGTGCTTAGTCTGTGAAAACAAAATGTACAGTTATGATCGGTATCTATGTCCTTTTACCGCAGAATGAAAGCATATTCTTTAAATCTTACCCTTGCTCCGGTTCATAGCGCCTGAGGACATGAACACACAGGAACGGAGCGCTCAGCATGTTTTTTTTTCGTTTTTTTTTCTTCTTCTTCTTCTCTATAATGGCGGATCGCAAGCAACTTTAAGGTGCATACCGCCAACTACTGTTCATGAGTGTGTAGAAACACTGTTTTACATCTATTAAATTCTATTTGTTAATTTTGTATTCTGAAGATAATAAATAATAAATAAATAATGCTTTCCTTAATCTATAAATATCCTTTATATTTCCTTTATTTCCCAATAATCCTTTAAGACTCCATTCTTGGCCTGTCCTTTTATTCCCAACAAATTTGTAAAATTGTTGAAGTTACATTTTCATCCATACTACTTTTAATTTTCATCCAGTATACTAAACCTAATTTCATTCTTCTGAATTCCAGTGGAGTTTCTCCAGTCTCTACTAAAAGAGACGGTGAAGTCTCTGCTCTTGAGACGGTGACGTCACGTGCGCGGTACGCTATTCCCTCACTGCCTTTGCAAGCAATATTCCAAAGACTTTATTGTCCTTGAAGAAATGGACTGGTGTCCTCCGTGACAACTTCTTACAGTATGTGGTTTGTCCAAAATGTATGACAGTATACATGCTTACTACAACCTACGAGCTCAGACGCGATGGCACAAAGGTTTGTAAGACTTGTGGTCACATACCATTCTACAATCACCCACAGCTAAAGTCTGCATTAAGGAAGAAATGTGGCTCTGTCTTGCTAAGAAAGGCGAAACCTCCCCCTGCAACACTGATTTGCGTTTGTATAGCTCACAGCATTTTCATTTACATGTTAAAGCCTCCCCTAGAATTAGGAGGAGGGGGGTCATGGGGGGGACAACTGCCACGTCAATTTCTGTCAATTCATGGCAGTTTTCGGTGTTGCCTGCAAATTACCGCGAACAGCCGTTAACCTGAAATTCCACGACAATCTACAGTGCCGCATAGTGACGGAAATCACACTTTTCATGCAGTGAAAATGGAATAGATTAGTGTAAAATGTCCTCAGATATTTAGTCCCTTTAATCAAATACTGCATTTTCTGTTTTATATTTCATAGCTGCACATGTGAACATTTAAAGTTCCTATAACAGGGAAGTCATCCAAATTCACTGACATTTTAGATATTATATATTTACTTTCATAATTACCTTGATAGAGTTTCTTTGATTGAGCAGTAACTGAGTTAGTAACTCAGATTCGGTAAGGTGATCAAATCATTAAGCACCAACAACTTTGTTGTTTTAATTGTAAAATGGTAAACGTCCCTGAGATGCAACCTCTTCAATAAAACCATGTTGCTGACATGGGAATAATACATTTTATTAAATTTTTCCAGCAACTGGTTTGACACTAATATCTGGAATCCATATTCCCTTTAAATCAAAAGCAGAAACTGATCAGTAATTTGTATTATATATTTTTTTGTCACAAATCATATAGTTATCATGATATTCACCATTCATTACTGCATAATGCATGTTTTGCTAATATTGTGCAGTCCTAGTCTGCACATCAGATCACTCGCTTGTTACTCCACACAGGACAGTTTTCTTATTTGAACAGTTTTTTTCCCAGTTATCAGTCACTGTTTAATTGATTTTTGTCATCCAAGGCCTGGAAGACAAAATTTGTAACGCCTTTTTGATGCATCCAAGCTTTTGCATGGTACAGATCATTTGTACATGAGACCAAAAGCCTTTTTACACTGGATTCCTACCAATTTCACGACCCATTTCTAGATTATATTACCTGCATTCAAGTCTTAATGGTATGTCAGTAGCCTATTTGTTTAAACTGTTGTGATACTCCATCTGGGGCAGGGGTGTCTAAACTTTTTGGCACCTGGGCTGAAAACTGTGAAGTCAAATGTACTCGAAGGCCAAAAAGATTTATTAAAAAAATAGCCAAAATGTTTAGTTTTTAGATCCAAAATTTTAACAAAAAGGTTTTGCTCATTTGCCTTATCAAAACATGGACATCCAGTTTGTAAAATAGTTAGGGCACAATTAAAGAAAACATAATTTTATTTGGTCTAGCAATATAAAAACAGGATTTATGTCAGGATTTATTTAAACACTTGTTATTTTTAGCCAATTTTAATAAATTACTTCAAACAGATTTTAATGCGACAGTTGAGAAAAGGTCATTGGATATATGTGGTTGTATTTACTATGAAATTAAACAGAACGTAAAAAGTGTGGTTATTAAAAGATGAACATTTTTAGTTGTAAGATTTTAATCTGTCTGTAATAATTTTGCCCAACTTAAAAATAATAAAGGTTCCGTATGCGTCAGCCACCAGTCCTGGTGGGTCAAACCTTTCTTTAAATGCAGTTCGGGGTGCCGCACAAAATCAGCACAGGGGCCACAAATGGCCAAAGGGCCGCACCTGGAACCCACCATCTAGAGCCACAAATCAAACAATAGACACTAGTAGATTATGATTTAAAGACAGAGGTGGCTAAGTTTTCTCAGTGGTGGTGCCTAACCCGTAGGACAACCGGCCCTGCGCTTTAAAACTTTGCAGACTGTTGATCATTTTAAGACGGTTTTGAAACCCCTTTTATCTTTTCAGGAGTTTTAGTTCCTGTTGAGCAGAATGTTTTAGTTTTCTAATTGTGATTCATAAAAACATTTTATCAGGTTTCGGTTTATTATTCAATTGTTTAACTGTGCAATTATTCAACAGTTTAAGCTGTTAAAGCAACACGGTGTAACTTTTAGCCACTAGAGGTGCTAGACCTGTAACGTCCGTCGCAAAATTAAAACAGTCTCCCTCCATGTTTCAGATTATGATAGCAGGCCACTTTGGACCAGCAGATTGAGAAGTCATGGAGTTACTTGTAAAGAAGAGGATGGACACATTCACCCCTCTAGATTAAATCCTACGTCAGAGAAGCAAAAATGTCTGATCAGGCAAGTGTCATATCTGTTTTGTTGTTCAGCTGTTTTGTTTTGTTGTTTAGCGACCAATCTGGTCCTCTCAAGCTACATAAGCGCAGCCAACATGGAACATTGGTAAGCAGCAATTGTTTAATCATTTAATATATTTCAAATTAAGCTAATACTTTGGTCCAAACTTACACTGTGCTGCTTTAAGCATATTTAAATGTGCGATAGAAATAAACTTTGACTTCATTCTGATATTAAAATATATTTGACAATCTGAAATATTAGTGTGACAAAAAGCAAAAAGAAAAGAAATGTGTAAGGAGGCAAATATTTTTATTCAATTGTATTTATTTGAAAATTCTCATCATAAAGCTATTGAGGAAAATAAAACCTATACTATTCAACAAAATGCATCCATTGATTTTTATTAATAGAATGCAATACTTTTCTTTTAATGGGGATTTTGGGGACCTGAAAACATAAATTGTCAAAACACTTGTGCACATGTGCATATATCGATTTCATTTGCATATTATCTGCTCAAACAAAACAATCTGAAAAACACAATCTTGACCAAAAACATACCAGTCGATTTGAGAAAAGTGATGCAGAGTTAATTCTAGACCTGCTGAATAATTTAACCGTGAAACTGAACATTCAAACTCATTAAGGGTAGCTACAAATTCACAAGTGATTTCTCAATGACTCGGTCTCATTTTTTCCCTTTTTACTAAAATTAAAACCGAATACTTGTGCTTTGTGTTGACTGGCATTTATATGCAAAGTATATTTGGTCCACTGAAGTATCCTACAAACCCTTGTTTTTCTCTCAAGCCATGTCTTTTTGATTGTGAAGTACCTGAATAACCTCGGACCCTGATTGTCACATTTAAATTGCAAATGCCTGAGAGCTACAACAGCCCATACATCTTTTGTAATTTGCTGTACCTGCTCAACAATCCACTACATTGTTTTGTAATTGCTCCTATCCAAAATGTCAGGCCCAGAGTTGAATTGCCGTGTTGTACCTAATAAACATCCGTTACAGCACACCACACAGTAATTTAATTAGCCAAGCCACATTCCTATGTCAGCGGAATATAGGAATATAGCTCATGCACCATATTCCAGTGATTAAACATGAACAATCTATCCTGCTTTCAAGAAAAACTAATTACCCTCTCTAAGCTCTACACCTGTACAAGTTAAATGTATGAAATTATACCAGCCTAGCTCAAACTTTGGACACCGAGGCCTCGTGTATCGTTTAAACTTTTAATTGAATGTGTCACATCTATTTCTGTATGCGTGTCCATTTGCAGAAGGATGTTAATAGCCCTCTCAGTCAAAATATAAACAACTGTCTCCAAACCTTATATTCACCCTCCTTACCGCCTCAGTGCTGGTATTATAATTACTGTGTTCCCTACATGAGGAAGCTTCTTTCATCCATAAAAGGTTATTAAATCATGGCTGGGCTTGTGTGGAATAATCCAGCAGCCTGTTTATTATGCATTCTGTTCAGCTGCCTATGTTTCGATCCATGCAGGGATCTTAAGCAGTGTGTGTGTTTATGTTGCTCCACTTGTGACCTCAATTGGCATTTCTGCTCATTATTTCCACAGGGATCTACATCCTCATCGTTTACACTACTTTTCATTTGTGGGTGTCTAATGGAGAGCATAGTCAGTGAATTAAAGACCAGAAATTTCAGTTAAACGTGAAAAACTTGCTTGATCTCCTGCCTAACAGAGAGAGAGAGAGAGAGAGAGAGAGCGATACAGAATGAAGCTCATCTGTATTCTAAGAAAAAAACCCGGTGCATTTTGACAATCATCTTTAGATTTCACCCTGGTTGTTAGTAGAAGAATAGCTGTGGCTGTTTTTAAATTGCTGCTTGTAGTCTAATCTAAATGGTAAAACACATCCTGATGTTTTTTGTTTCCCCAGTGATAGTGATGGTAATGGGGGAACCCTGCCCTTGGAGGGTTTCTTCCTTCACATTTCAAATTATCTTGTAATTTCTGAAGCAGGGGTCAGATAAAAAGAAACATCAAACGATGTTTTATGATACAAACAGAAGCTGCAACACTGCAAAGTTTAAAAAAGCTTGCTGTAGCTGGCCAGATTTATTTCATTTTATTCTTTTTAGTGGTCTCTGGTTTGAATGTGAGGCTTCCACTTGAATTATGAATAAGTCTTATAAAACCTCTTTTTATTACTGCTAGCAGGAGTGGTGGCCTAGTTGTTAGGGAGCCATGTGTTTTTGTCTTGTATAGGCAGCAAAGGTCGCCGGTTTGAAACTCAGTCTTTCACTCTGGGTCCCTGAGCAAGACTCTTGACCCAAGATTGCTCACTGTGCTCCACTCAGTGTTGGCAGCACACTGCTCCCTAAGTTATGGGTTAAACTCGGAGACAAACTTCTCCTCTGTGGGACTATAAAGGGAAATATTTATCTAGTTTCTGCAGGTGCTATTTAAACAGGCACTGCAAGGACAGCTATAAAGTACATGGAAGCTTCACTATTTGCGGAGCACAGCTTGACAAATCCCCAAAAATTTGTGTGTGTATAGGTAAAAGTCTAAACACTTTGTGTGCTGGATGTGTGGGATCTGCACTGATGTTAGCTGCCCTTTTCCAGACCCTTGACTCTGAGCTGGTCCTGGATGGAGGGAATGTCAGCACGTCTATGCAGACTGTTGTAGTGTTTACTTGTCATTTTTTTTTTTTTTGGATAAGCTAAACCACACAGTGATGGATGTGCACAAAATGGACTTAATGACAACGGTGTAGAAGATGACCAGCAGTTCCTCTGGAAAACTGTGCTTCCTGAGTTGCTGCAGGAAATAGTCTCTTTGCAGTTTTTTATAATTTTTTTTTTTGATAAATGCCATAATAGTGTTTTGAATTCTGAATCAGAAATGCTTAAACCGTCTTAAACGTTATTGATAAAGGCACTGTAGCATATTGAATGGCAAATGTCAGTGCTTGGAGTTATTACCCTCTCACTTCAGTTCCAAATCTCTAGTTGCTTGAGGATGAATGTGTTCAAAGCCAAATTGAATTCTTCATAAAGGGCATAAAATTAGGCACATAAAATGGTAAGAACACAAAACCATCTTTTGTCATTTATTCCCTGGACCCCCGAGAAAGGGCATCCATGTGGATCTTTGGTAAATGTTTGATCTTTGGAAAATGTTACCAAGCTTTCTGTTTGACTTTATTGGCATAAAAATAGGAGCATTGTTATCATAAAGTACCCAAAGTGAGGTTCAGATTTGAAATAAAATGGTGCACTGGTGATCCTCGGTGTCCAGGGCTCGGTGCTCGGGTGTGTGCTGACTCACTCCTGGTGGCTGTTTAGCTGGGCGTGAGCTCCCTGGCTCTGTCGGGGTTCTGCTGGGGGTGGTGGGTCCTTCGGCCTCGGGTCTCTGGGCCTATGGCCGGATCTGCTCTGCCGCCGCTGACTGCCGGCGGCACGCGGGGACTCGTCGCTGCAGTGCCTGGGGGCTTTGGCGCTGTGGCTTGGGGCTCTCCTCTACTCTTCCCTGGGATGGGGGAGGAAGCTATCCATGTGTTAGTCCTTCTTGGTCTCCTTTGCTCTGGGGGTCCTGTCAGGTGTCTGGGGTTCTGGTTTCTCTGGTTTCTCTGGTGTCTCTGGTGTCTCTGGTGTCTGACTCAGCGCTCTGGGGGGCGGGTCTTTGGCTCCTCACAACCACAACTGAGCTTTTCTCTTATGGATAAACCTTACATATACAAACACACTCTCACAAACACCTACAGGTGCTTGTATTCAGGTGCTTACAGATTCACTTCTATACAGAAAAACAATATCATTAGCTTTGCATGTCACATCTACATCTTGTATTAAATAATACAATGTATTTTTCTGTGATATTATCAAAGGGTTGTTTGTACCTGTAACACTTTATCGGTTTGGTTTGCTGTTCTTTTTATATCTCTCTCTGCAGGTGTAGAAGCAGACTCCGAGGATGTTATCTAGTACTCTTTTTTTTTCTCTGCTTTGTTTTTGTCACCTTTTCTCCCTTTTAGCATTTTGTCTAATCCTTTTCTCTTCCCTTTCTTTCTCTTTTATCTTTCCATTTCTGTGTCGTTGTTTTTTTTTACATACATATCACTATGTGGAGCACTATAGTGAAAGAAGAAATGCTTCACTTGAGAAAGTAAATCTGTTGGGCTCTCTTTAGCATTAAGACAGCAATTCTTAATGCTGCACTGCCAGAAGGGACATGTAAAAAATAAAAAAATACATATTTTTTTATGGTGAGCTACATGATAGCGTGATCAGATATATTGATATTAGTAGTGATAAATTATTTGTGTAATGCTACCTGAACAATCTTGCTCCCTTAATCTAACTAGAGAACCTCACCTCCTTTGTAGGTTTTTACTCTTTATTTAAATTAGCTTTTTTAGCCACTGTTTTACAAAGACAATACAGTATAATGATTGGACCTCAGGAACACACAGATCCACCCCTTTGATTCTCTACGGGTCCACTTGATTTAACTCGGAAAAGCTGGTTTTCCATTATAACTGAATATGGTTGCAATGTGGGTGCTGTTGTCACAGCAAGACAGCGCTGTGAGACAACCGTGGGACAAAATGTTGGAAATTAATTCTTGTGGACCTTTGCATTGGACGACAATGCTGATTTTGGGTACTTCCATCTTCATTCAACCGTTTTTAAATATGGCTGATTTGATTCTAGTTCTGGACTCGCTCTTGTTGCAGAAACAGCGACTTCACCTACTAGCAATCACACTGACAGCCTTCTGACATGGTGTCATGGGAGCAACCTCCTTCAATTGGAACCACATCGACACAGGTACTAAAAATAAGAGAGTTGGTACTAATGGAAAAGGAGCACAATTTGTCTGGGTCACAAATGCACATACAAGCACATGCTTACAAAACTTGCTGTAAATACCTTTTAAAAACCATGGCATATTATAAAACTAAAACATACAGCAGTGAATATATGGACAGTTCTAGTTTTTATAAATGTTGTCTATTTTCCAGCCTCTACAATTATATATATGGTTCCCAGGGGTGTACAAACTACTCTCGTTTTCTTTTGCCTTTGAACAACAATCTTTCCAAACCCAGACATTCTGAAAGGTAATTTATTAATTGTTTCAAAGATAATTCATACTCTTCCAACACAAGGCAATAGCTCTACCACAGAAGTCCAAAGTCCAGTGGTTTGGTGTGTTATTTTGTTTATGTAAAGTCCGGTGCAATGCCGGCAATAAATTTTTTTCTTATTTACTGAATCATTGGACTCCTTTACAAATGGTTGTATTTTATAGAGTATATTGGATGCGCTATAAAATTTATTTGATTTATTTAGGGTAAAGTTTTGATAAATTTTAGGTTGCAGTAACTCTGACATGGCCAGTTATCAAATTCTGGGGAGGGGTGAGCTCGTCTGTGGAAGCGGTGGTGTGTGGACCTCTGCGCAGCAGAAATGTTTCCTCAGGCTTCCTGCGAGGCTGTGCACAGGTGTGGAGGGGGGTGTCCCAACTTTTAGGCACCATCCAGCCACGGGGAAACTGTCTCATGTGGTCTTGGCTCTGCTTCCTGAAAAAGCTGAGAAAAATTACAAAAGCAGGCTTCTGTAAAGGCTGGTTCCTTACTCCGGCGTCTGATTACGCTGACCGCAGACTTAGCTCCATTCCCTGTTGAGCATGTTTGAGGGTATTTGAACCCCATGCAGGCCCATGACTTGTCTCTCTGGTGCGAACCGCTCGTCACGAGGGCTCACAGGCAAAGAGGGAGATAAATCCTAGGGGCTTGGTACATAGCAGTGTTGACACCCCCCGCTGTGATGGGCAGTCCCTTGAGGCCTGTAAAAGTCTCACATTTCAGTGGCTTTAAACTTAGTTTGATTGTATTCCCCATGGCTGTTGCACAACACCACATTCGGGAAAACTTCAGCCTGTTTATATACCCGTTGATTGGATTATCATTCGTCATAAACCACTCCTATTATTCGGAATACAATTTTATTCCGATTGATCTTAATCTGATCATCATATTCCTATTGGTTTGTTTACATGATGCATTTTTATTAGACTCGGTCCATGAAACATAGCTACTGTTTGGTTATTAAACTACTTGCACCATGACCCTGTTCTGTCTGATCTTGTGTATTTATTCGATTTTATAATTTCAGTTATTCTATTTCATCAAATTATTTTACTCTTTTGTTTTTGATTTCATGAATAATTTTTGGAACGGTTGCCCTTCTTTTAACTTGAGCACCTGCCCTCAAAAATGCCTGTACACATGCCTGTCATGCAGTAAGGTAATGGGTCAAATACTGGCTTTACTCAAAATTTAGAGATTCTGATTTAGTCCACATATCAAACCTGAAACACCAGTATTGCAGTCTTAGCTTTTAGAATTTCCAAGCTACTAATATTTAAATTATAAACTAATAAGCCTCCAAATGCATCTGTTTTCATGATGGCAACCCGTCCCTAATCACCACCAGCATTTTCATAAGCTTGAGTAATTTTTTTCGGTTGAGTAGTCATACTTGCAGGATTAGATTTATGGTAATCTGCTGATAATGTCTGCGGAAAAGTGCCATCCTGAATGATTTATTATTTACACAAGAAGCAATTTCTACAATTAACCATTTTAACTGTAGGCTTTTTGTGTAATTCTTGTAAGAAATTGACAATTTTCTTTTTTGTCCAGCTACTTCTGGAAAAACACCAGGTTTAGTGCATTTGTTAAATGTGAAAGTCAAGTAGCCACAGAAACACACTACAAGCTAGAGATTCAAGTTTCACCATCTGTCACCTTTTGAATCTAACTGGTGTCCACTTGTGAAGAAGCTTACAGGTACGTATCCCAAGCGTTGACAGTGACGTAAATTGCTCTGATAGATTCAGGAAATGCGCACATTGTCCCAGTTAAAACAAAGCTTTGCAGCTGAAATGGAGGTTTAAATGTGTCCGAGTGATTCCACAGATGCTCTCCTCCCTCTGCGGTGGCTGTGACAGGCCTTTTAATTGCCTCATTCAGATAACATGTCATGGCAGGGCCAAGTCGACGAGGTGACATCTGCTAATCATCTGTTGACCGCCTGTTCACACATCCGCCTCACTGTTCACGGGGTCCGTTTTTCACTTGGTACCCTGGACTCACTTTCTCCGTCTATCTGTATCCATGTCTTTCATTTGCCCGCACTTTCCACAGTCACTGTCCCCTCTGCTGCAGCACAATCCCATTCCAATTTCATTCTCAACATCACTTTTTGTTCTGCTTCACACAGACTTTACTCTGCCAGAAAGTAAATCACTGCCCCCATTTTTTTTCTTTAACTGATCTCTTTCCCTTCACATATATAGTTTGATCCATAATGGTAATAATTTTATTTTATGATACAATTCCTTGCAATTTCATCATTTGCAAGTTTTTGTTAACTCCTTCTTGTGATTTTTTTCTTGTTTTACTTTTAAGATATTTATTTAAATCAAGTAAAAACAGAAAACGTGAGATGTAAAAATAGGTGAAATCGATTGCCAAAGGAAATCATCCAAAGCTTTCATTTTAGATTAAAAGCCGTCATAAACCTTTGTTGCAGACTGTGATCCAGTTTATCCACTTTGTATTGTTTCTTTGTTAATATTTGTTATATTCAATGATTGCTGTGGCATGTTTTCATGTTGACCATGAACACACTTTTCTTTTCAAAAGAATGAAAACTTTTCATTGCTAAAAGTTGACCTTTAAATTGCTTTTTATTTCTAATTATGTCGGGAACAATGGAGCTGCTCCCAGTTTATTGTTTAGCTGTCCGGTTTGGGGTTTCTGTCATACTCTTTTCTGGCCAACAGAGAAGCATTTTGCTCCAATTCAGTGCACCTAAAATCTGCTAATTCATAAGCAGATTTTATACATGCATGGTGCCATTTTATCCCGACCTTCTTTTGTTTTTGTTTACTTGTGAATGCAATTGAACAGTGTGTTAAATCACAGTAGTCATTACAACATTAGGGATTACAATATTGCAATCACAAAGAACTGCTTGGGTGCGATACTTGGTAGAGTATCGTTTTTCAAGTGCCGTTCATGCAAATTCCGACCACCAATCATATTTCTGGTCGCTTGGACACACTTTGGAGGGCTTTCAGGCGCATCCCACTGAGCGGAGACTTTGGGGCACACCCACAACTCATCGGAAGGACGATTTATCCCTTCTGATTTGGGAATATCTTGTAGATTTCCAGGATGAACAGGCGAGTATCGGTGCGGAGAAAGGGTCTGAGGTCTGTACCTCAAAGTAAAAACATATACAAATGTAATATGTTAGCAGCAGTATAAATAGCAGTAGTGCTTCGTAAAAAAAAGAAAAGCAAATCAGTAACATGATACATTTAAAATAGTTTCTAATTATTATTTGAATGGTGTATGGGGAAACTGTGCTTTTAATCTGCAACTTGGTTGCAGATTAAAAGCACAGGCAGAATTGTATACCTTCTCATGTAGGAGTGAGGCTATTTGTTTTTCCATTTATTTGGAAAAAATATGTATTACAGCTGTATTATACACCATGATGGTGCATACTAAAAGTACGTAGGCTATAGTAGATTTTGTGTCTGTATGTATATGGATCTCTGACTGGATGCCCAGAATTCTGCAGAGGCCTTTGTAAACATTGTTTCCATCTACTCAGGCTGCTATCATCATTCCTGCTGGTTCTGTTTATTTTACACTTTTGTCCTCTAGTTTTAACAACCTGCAGGGGCTTGAAAATATGTCATTACCTGACTGCATACACATCGGCGTTGTGGAAAATAAGAATAAAACAGGTGGTTGTGTTGTATTGATACAAGAGCAATCCTTCCTGCTAAAATGTGAAACTGTTGTAGCTCAGAGTTTCTTCAGTCTGGTGGTCTGTTTTTATGCAGTGATGCATGTATGAGCTGTAAAAAGCTCATATATGGACCCTTTGACCCTCGGAGGATAAACTGCTCTATTTGTCAGTGCGTGAAGCTCAACAGAGACATAAAACAGGAGTCCATGGAAGCTGTTACACTCAATACCATGTTTGGAAAATATTTTACACAATGCTTGTTGGCTAAGGAGTTGTGATCAGGCATAGGCCTGTTTCTGACCCAAAGGTGTATCAATGCTTTCAAAAGTGAATTAACTTTCAGTCATACTGTTTTTGTGGTTTTATTTATTTAAATGAGATGTCATAAGGCCCGTTTACACTACACTTTTTTAACCGAGCCGAGACCAGTTCGAGCTCGGTAACCGAGATAACTCTTGTGTGTAAACGGTCAGCAGACTGAACCAGACCGCGCTAACCATAACCGGACCGCGCTAACTGCAGACCAGTTCATCACCAGGTCTCGGACTGGTTTTTTTTATCCCGGTTCCCTGATAACGAAGAGCGCATGAGCAGACCGCGTCATGCCCTTACAGTCAGCTGACTGTCCGCGGGTTTTCCGGCGTGTCTGGCTGCACGTCCCGATTCACACTCCATTCAGACAGATTTCAGACATTCATAATAATACTAGCTTCCTTACCGTGCCACACGGTTTCCAGTGATGACTCTGCTTATGAACCTCAGCGTCTGTTGTTGTTTCCCGCGTCTGTAAATCCTTATTAGACGTTAATTTGTCTTATCCACGTCCCAAAAGCCGAATCTGTCTAACAATAACATCCTGAATGTGACGGGTGCCGCCATTTTGATTTGCTCGGTCCCGCCTTCAATCCCAGAGAGCGGTAGTACCGCAGATCGCCACTAGGAGGCGAGGAGCAACCAAGGAACCATAACCGAGATAACTCCTGTGTGTGTAAACGGCTGCATTTATCTCAGTTAACTGGACCAAGCTCGGACCGGTCTCGGCATGGCTCGGTTTTTAGGTGTAGTGTAAACGGGCCTATTGAAAGTGCTAGAGGAACCGTGGTATTCTCTGGTTTATTATTCCTCTCCCCTTCTCACCTGTTGCTGCACACTGCAGACTAGCTGCCTGAAAGAAGATCAGTATACTTTTCCTTTGCTACCAAAGAAGTTATGACTCTTTGGAACAACTTATATTTGTGAAAAACATAGATATTCATGGAGCTGAGATTAAAGGAGTTGCAGCTATTCTTATTAAGGCAACATCATTTTTATAAAAACATATTTCACATTCCTTTTTAAAAATAACCAATCAGGAATAATTTTTGCTTTTGTGTTTTTAATAAAATCGTATTTTTCGGACCATACAGCACACTGGATCATAAGGCACACTGTGAATTAATGTTTCTATATGTGTCTTTGTCCATACCAGCACCGGATTATAAGGCACATCAAATATTATTCCCAAGTGTGTAATATCACTCCGCCCCTTTATGTACACGGGTCTCTCTGGAGAGATAGAGCTATCCGTCTCTGTCAGGAGGACAGAGTAGTTGGACTACACTGCCCTGTTTCTAACATTAGGCAAAAATAAACGTAACTTTTATATTAACTTACTTGGTTTATTGTTGCTAGCGCGTACTCCAGGCAAGGGCTGCCTTTACATGAATGCACTTCTAGTTTAGACATTACAGTCAGGCAGTCTTGTAGACAGCTCAGGGGTCCTATCAGGTAGTGATAGTGTCTAAAACCGTGTGGCGCCCTCCTAAGGTTCAACAGGTGACTTGCATTGAATTTCGAATCAATATTGCTATTGGTTCAAAAGTTTTTGTGACGTCATTTGGAGAAACTGACATGTCAGCAGCTTGCTTTTATATACGCTGTGGGGTATAAAAGCAACTCCGTCTTGTGCCTCCGTAGGGAGTTGGAGTTTGAATAGTGAGTTTGGCGGTCCCTCTATCCATGTTTCAGATTAGTGATTTATTAGTTTAGCATTTAGTTAGTTTATTTTGTATTTATTTAGCTTTTTTAAGTAGCCCAGACCACGCCCAGCCCTCACCCCTCCCTGCATGATTCTTTGTTCACTTTAAACTACGAAGAAAAGCAGCTGATGGATGCATATCGGCCTCAAAATACAGTTTATCTGCAGAGCTCTGATATGCTTTGAGGCTCTTGGTTTGAATATGGTTATGCTTCACAGTACACCAGATGAGGGAGCATCATGAAAGGGAATTTTGCTTCATTGTCCTCACAGTTCAAAGGGGAAAAGAATATTTAGCAACTTAAATGTCTGAGGTCGAGACTATGGACAAATATATTTATTTTTGTAATGTATCCCATTTTAAAACATATTTGCTATTAATTGTTGAACGTATAAGTATGTAAATATGTTATTTTCACTCACATCAGTGCTTTTACCATCTCATAATATTACCATTAGTCATCAGTTAATGTTTTATTCATATTAGTTGTGATAAGTACATCGCCTCCTAAGCCTCCGACTAATCATAATCTCCCGGTGGGTACAGTGTCTTTTCCATCTGTTCCATCATTAGTTTTGCCTCTGGTTGGGGTCCCGTTCTGCTACAGATGCTAATATGGCAGTGATGGGGTTAGATACAACAGCCCTGCCTGCACCTGTAACCACACATACACGGATGACAACTAATCACATCTATCATCTTCTCCCGCTAGTCATTGCTGGAGGTGAAAAAACATGAGGAGTCTGTAATTGCCAATCAGGGACAACTAGAGTGCTCCAGTGGAGTAAAGCAAAGGAACTGCAGAACAGAGACTGAGGGTTGGCACTGAAAGATCCAAAGTCATTTTGGGAAATAAAAGTCTCATGTTCTTTTGTTTTTCTTTTGCGATCCAGGTCCGTGTCGTGTTAATTTTTGGAGTATGGTTTCATCTCAGTGTTCAACAGTACTTATTAGTTGTTTTATTTAGTTGTTTTTACCAATTGTTTTTCTGCTGATGACTAAACGAGTGTTATGAGGGGCGATGCATCCCGTTAAGCTTGCAGTTTCTCTCTGAATGTGTTCAGTTTGCCTCATTAAAAGCAGTATCATCAATGAAGTAAACGTTGTTTCTTTTAATGTAATAAACATTCTACTTGCTAAACAACAAAGCATTAATTTGAAATACTACCGTCTGTTGCCAAAATGCTTTCTGTTGGCTTGAGTTGTTGCCGGCCAGTATCCCTTCCCATGGTAGCAAGTGTTGGTCACTGTTTATTCAGAGCTTTCAATAGCTGTGAAACAATAATATTGTTCTTATTAAACACAAATGCATCTGCTGCCAAATGGCCTTCAGATGATCAGGCTGTTTCTCACACCCTCACCGTATTTTGTTAAATGGTTTGGAAACAGTCGCTGCAGTGTTGCTTGCATCCCGAAAAATGCGATGAGCAGCACTGATGTTAAACCAGTATGAACGACGTGCTTCTTTAAGGCATATTGTTATCATGCTTTGCTACAAAACATACTTCCACAGTCGAAATCGTACTTCAGTACCTCTTAGATAATAGTTTTATCTAAGAGGTACTCTTGGTTGTAAACTGATGAGTTGTTTTTTTTTTTTTACAAAACTACATTGAATTATTGATCAGTAAAAAAATGTTGCTTTTAATTGTTTTTTATGAATCATTAATTGTCAATGCTTTTCTTTTGTCTTTGGCTGCCTCTTGACACTTGTGGGATATTTTCAGAGTTGTTTGTTTTTTTGTTAAGCCACTTTGGTCTGATCTGTGAATTATTCATGTAAAACAAACCCAAGCTTTAAGGCATGAACTAAAGTAGGATAAACTCTTCGTTGCTGGATGACTGAGGGAAAATTCTTTGGCTTGAAAGTTCATAAACCCTGCAGGAAAAACTCAAATGTCAAAGCAGAACAAAGTCAAGTTAAAGATTAAGTGAAAAAACTTGACAAATTTGAATGTAACAAGATGAATTGGTTACCCTGGGGAAAGTGATATTTCGGATTAATACATGGACTATTAGTTTGTAATTCTTGGCCAGGTCTCTCTTGAAAAAGTGATTTTTAATCTCAATAAATAAAGCAGACAGACATTCAACCATCCTCTCTCTATGTGGGGCTTCTGGCTTCAGATTGTGATCACCACAACTGTTCACTAAAGCCTCGTTAATATTGGCTCTATTTTATTTCGCCCGTTCTGCTCCGCTCGGCCGGGCTCTACTCTATTCTACTCTTGTTGTTTTTCAACAGACCCGTTATAGCCAGAAGGTGGTGAACGCCTCCTGGTGGTGTCTTTAGCTCCACCTCCAGCCGTCAGTGTTGTGCGCTCTGCCGCTATTAAGCACTGCAGTCTAACATGAACTCTTCAAAGAAATCTGCGAAAAAAGGTTTATCCAGGAATGTCTTTAATGTTTTTTTAAAGGTAAAATAATCCACTGGGATAAATATGTGGATCACAGATCATCCTGAACTGATAATAAAATGAGACCCAGCTTCTCTTTGCCTGCACAGGTATGGGGTTGTGATCGGCTCCAAAGTTCGCCTCGCGGAGTTAAAATTTATGGCTCTATAGGGAGGTTTTTCTCTCAGCCATGGCGAAAACGACTTTAAACGTTAAGGACTTTAAAGCGCAAAACTGCAGACTTTTGACCACAGTGAAACTATTGTTATAGGTCGGACGTTGGATAATCGCACTGCACTGATTTAGCAGATTATTTTTGTTTTGTTCCCAAAAAGCCAACTTTCTCAAGTAAATTAACCAATGGTTGCCTTCTTCCCCTGACTCTCTGCAAACACCGAAATATCACAATATCAAGCATAACTTCCTGAATGTAACGGGCGCAGCTGTGTGTGTTTTGCTGCTTCCGCCTTCAATCCCAGAGAGTGGTAGTACCGCAGATCGCCACTAGGGGGCGAGGAGCAACCAAGGAACCGAGATAAGCTTTGTGTGTAAACGGGTCGGCTTGTCTTGGATAACTGAATCAAGCTCGGACTGGTCTCGGCATGGCTCGGTTTTTAGATGTAGTGTAAACGGGCCTTTAGTGGCTAACTCTCTTGTAGAGGGTCAATAACATAACATTTCTGTATTGAAAATACATTTTGCAGCTCTCACTCAACATTCAGATTTTCTGTGGTCAGAAGGTCAGATTTCTTTGGCTATAAGCCATACTCGTCAAAACTTAAAGAAGTAAAAGCCTGAAATATATCACTGTGCAATCAATCTAAAGTGTATATTCAGTTTTACCTTTTAATGATTTTCCGTCTCCCATTTCGGTTGTCAAAATAATATTTCAGTTAAACCATTGCTAAAGTTAGATTTTTTTAACAATGTCTAAGGAGAGATAAAATAAAGCTATAACTGAGCAAAAAATGTGCACAGGTTCATCATAAGGATGCTGAGAACATCGGCTTCTAACACAAAACCGATTTCTTTGTATTATAATGGTAACCTCATTAGACCATGATTTGTACGGCAAACCATTCAATAAATAAAAAAAAAACATCCATGCGATTTATTTACAGATTTTAATTATCAGCTGGAAGAAAGTAACATACAGCATTAAGTCTAAACTATGAAGTGTCCCAGTCAGACAAATGAGTACTCTGGCTAAGTAAATGTGTTAAAATTAAACTCTTCCAGTAAAGCAAGTCAGTTTTTCTCATCACACTTTTTTTTTTTTTTTCTAACCTAGCCAATAACTTTAACTTAAACCCAGTCATCAACAAGGTTCCCGTTCCCCACATCTGGAAAAAGTAGGAAATGAAAAAGAGGGGGAACGTGCCTACTTTTGTAAACTGTTAATCACTTTGTGAAACTCAATATGAAACTAATATTGCAAAGAAATTAATATCCAGCTTTCCAATTAAACCCGAAATTGTGTGTTTGTGTGCATGTGTGAGAGAGATTGTGGAACAACTGCTATGCAGATGGTTATCTGTTCAATCTTATTGCGCTCTGGGATAATGGGAGTTATGGGTTTCCATGAACTGCCTCTAAATTACAATTAAATTCTCATTATTGGTTCTGTTTAGCCAAGAGATGCACAAAAATCCCTTTCATGGTACTCTGCTGGATTCATCAGCATGTTTTTAGTGTGATTTAAAAAGCTGACAATTCATTTAAAGTTCAGCACATTAAATTTCCTCAATGAGCTGTGATGAATGCAAGCAAACTTGTGGTAATTTGTATCTAAAAAAATTTCTGTTTCTGGGTGATAATTACTGGCTGGGTCATGCAACAACCGATTGTTCTACTTTAGATTATTGACTAAATATTGTCTGTAGATTCATTTTCTTGATATTTAATGTGTAAAACTCTTTGTAGACATAATTTACAACGCGTAGTCAAGTATTACCATGTACCAGAGCTTTGCTGCTTTAGACTTCAAAAGCTTTCATAGATTAGCCGTCACTCAGCTGACAGCCGGCCGCTGAGAGCCTCTTCAGCCCTTCTGTGACAGCACATACGGCAACCCAGCAACACTTCACATAAATCCTGCAAAAAAGAAATCATGAATTTAGATAAACTCTCTCTTTTTTTTTTAGTTTTGAAACTCTTCATCTGGAAATTACGGCTTGGGATTGTTCAGACTTCGTCAAGCAGACAACTACCAGCTCGTTTAAACATCAGGCCTCTGCATCAAGTCCAGTAAATTACTGCAGGAGGACCCGTAATTTAAAGCTATGCAACAGTTTATTGTAATTGAGCTAGTTACTGCTGTTGGTTTGACTATTCATGAGATCTTCAGACTTGGACGACAATAAGGTCCCATTGCTTCTACATAGGTCACTCAGAAGCAGTCCTTTCATTGTTGAAGAAGCTGCCAATTTAGCTCGGTTATAAACACCTTTTAGTTTTATGTGATTGAAAGTAGGTGGGTGAGTACAGAAATATTGGGAGTAGGCTTCCTGCAGACTCAAGGGGGAAAAAAGGGGACATTTGGACCAGCAATGGTCCAACATGACAATGATACAATTTACTCTTGTCTTTAGGTCTCAGTTTGTCAAGATTTAAAAATCTCTACTTTATCTTCCCCCTCCTTCCTTCACATTTGCTCCTTCTCTCCACTTTCCTCTCATTTGACTGCCAGGGCATCAGGATTTTATTAGCCATCATTCATAGCGGGCCTGGGAGGCTATAAAGAACAGACAATCTGATGGAGAGATAATGGTGCTTTATGATAGATCCTGGCTAATGAAATGCCACTGACTGTAATGAGATCAGTGAAAAGTGAGCTTTTGACCCCCTGAAAAGGGCAGGCGGCATGTTGAGAATATCCGCTAAGGATGATCTTGACATCTTAGATTTCTCCCCCTTTGCTCCCCTTCTACTGTCTGGGATATGTTTTCCCTTCTTATTTTTAGGGGGTCTGAGAGTAGCCTCGTGGCTGCACATTCAAGCTGCTGTACAACACAAATAACCTCATGCAAAAAGCTCAAACAGTGGAAATGCCAAAATGCTAATGCCAACATTTACCAGAGGCTCTGAGGTGGGTCTGTTTAAACAGCAGGAGGTGTGTAAGGTCAAGAAGAGGATTACTGATTCATACTGCGCCTCAGAGGTCCATGCATCTATGTGGACCTGTGAATAGTGTGAATGCACAGTATTCCTGACAGCAGGATAAGCGGCATGCATTTCTTAGCTTGGTTGTACTTGTGGGGCATCTATAATCAGCAATTATTAATTTTAATGTGCGGGCCTTCTCCTGCTTAGCTCTGAAGGCCCATTTCTTACCCCGGTTTAAGATTTGACAGTAAATGAGAACACATTGATCAGAGGTAAATATTGTAATATGCATATTTAATTCATTAGGAATTAATTCCCAATGGAGACAAAAGTTTACATTACCATTGTACCTACGTGCTTCTCCCAGGCATTGCAGCTTTTTGTCTGATCTAAGTTTGCAAAGACATCCTTTTAATACACTCACTGCCTTCCTCCGCTGAGTTCGGGAGGGAGGGGGTCTGTGGGCTATCTGTTATCTGCCTTGCCTGCCTATGCGTTCCTTAAACAAAGAGACTGTTCTACTCTGCAAAAGGTCAAGCCAAATGACCTATCCCCCTGCCATAAAACCCAACTGCATGTTATCTTACCCTCAAAGGGGAGAGACAGTCAACAACCTTGCATTCCTCAGTTCTTCCATACGAATACAACTAAGATATTTATTTTCCTCAACACAAGCTATCAGTCACCACTATCGTAACTTATTGCCAGGGTTTGTTGATGGGTAACATGTGGGAGTAATTATCAGTTGTCAAGTAGCTTAATGGTAATGGCTAGCATTAGCTAATAATGTTTTTCACTTCTCACCACTCCCACCATTTTGATGCTAAAGGTAGGACCCTGGTTTGGCGACCCCCTCCCAACCCCCTGTTGTAAAAGAAATAACGTCTTGAAGTGGTTTAGTCAGAGTCCCGAATAGATTCTGATAAGAAAAACTTGTGGATGGAGCTAAACATTAGCGTGACAGATTTCCAACCTCATACCTTGGAGCACATCACCAAAGATTTATCGACAAAATATCAGTGGAAACATGAAGAAGCTGTTCTATCATTTGTAAGCAGGGTTTGATTGCTCTAATGTCAATAAAAACTCACTATAGGGAAGCGTATAAATAATTTTCAAAAATGTTTTCAAAAGTGGTGTTGCTTTAATTTTTATTGTTTGTGAGATGCCTGTCTCATCTATCAAAAACATGCCTTGCTTGAAAATTAATTTAAGGTTTAACTGTACATTAAAAACACATGACATCTAAATCATGTCTCCTAAACTTCCGTGCACATGATTGGGTTTTTAATTGTGTGCGAGCAAATGATTTACATAAAGGAAATGTAAAGCTAGAGAGAGAATCTATGAATGAGAAAAAAAACACAACATTCTTGCACAACATTTTTTTATTGGCTTGAAATCAAACTCTCCATAAGTGCGCAATTTTTCTCTTTCCCTACATCCTTAGCCATCAATCTCCCCTGTCCTTTCTCATTTCTGTCCACTTTCCCTGTCTATCAGAAAGCCGAGTGGTTATGTGACGGCAAACACATTTGAGAGCTGTCATCTCCTTCTTCATCATCCCACAGAGCTCAGCGACATGCTGAAGTCCCTGCAGAGGGGTCAGAGGGCGAATGTCTGCAGCTTCAGGAGAATTCAGGCGGGACTTTACAATGTAGTTGTCAGGTTTTCATTTACACCTTTACCTCCCCTCTCCATTTCATTTTCATCTTTGCTGTCATTCCGGTGGATATGACGGCGTGTGCTCTCGCATAAAAACAAGTGTTTGGACTCTAAGGGAGATCATTTGCACAGTACTATGTTGTTATAATTTACGTGCTTAAATGTTCTTTATCGTGATTTAAATTACAAATCTCTCTGCCTTTTTTTTTGTTTCAGACTTTTTGAAATCCAGTACAAGTTTAAGTGAAATATCTTTTATGCATCTGCAATTTGACTTTCCTCAAACAAGAAACCTTTTCAGTAGTATTTCCATTATTGTGAAGAAGTCATTTCTGCAGCTAATCTCATTTTTGAAATGATAGAGCGAGGTCATGTATAGTAGGACACTTTTTGTGGAGTTTTATTTAATTGAAGAGTCATGGCTTGGGTGAATTAAATTTTCACTGGGTCGAGAGGAGCAGCCGGTGCGGATGAGGCGACAAAGGAAATTGATTTTGTGCCCCACATCCTTTCCCGCAGCTCCTGGCTTGCATGAGGGCGGCACGCCACAGTGCCATGTCAGAGCGAGCCAGGATGTAATATAGCACCCCTGTTTCCTTCTTTCTCTGTGGCTTTGCTGTAGTGTTGTTGGAAGACAAAATATATGGACACAAGTGGTGAGCAGTGGGAATAAAAACACATCTTGGTTGTTTTTCTCTGTATTAATTGGTTTGTATGCTGTATTTAGTGTAAATACAGCATACAAGCCAAATATTTCTGCATTTTCAAGACTTTTTTATATCAAAATAAATGTATTTATTTTAATAAACAGTCATATTAAAAAAATGTATCATTAAAAAGTTAATGCAAAAGCTATGCTGCGCAGTAAATAAAATCCAACCTGTACTGTAAACACAATAACGGTTAATAATGGTTAATTTTTAACCATTTTGCAACTCTGGTGTGATGGTGTACCACAGTCTCGGTCTGTGAGCGCCAGGTGCTGATCGGAGCGCACCACTGATGGATGGGTTGGGCAGACGCCTTTATGGTTGGGCGGGTTGCGCTGTGCGTCTTTGTTCTGAAAAAACGGCTGATCTACCCTTAGTAGAAAGCTGCCACTCTGAGTAGTTCTTCCTCCCTTTGTCATACTCAGCATTTCTGATTTCAGAACAGATTGAAAGGACATGGCAGTAAAGAATTTGTAAAAAAAAGAAATAAAAAAGCCAGTCCACAAGCATCCTCGTTCACAACATGTTTACTTAGAGGTTATATTATGATACAAGTTCACATTATTTATTGACTGTATCTAAAAAAAAAATCAAATATATGTTTAATTCAAATGAAAATATAAAAGAATACAATGCAACATACAATGATTTAAATTGTATTGTGTATACTTGGTCATCAAATCAGTGTCAGTTAACTCTGTCAACCAGGTTGCCTGTAGGGATTTTTAAGGTCCAGCAGGTGTCAGTATTCAGTGACACAGTATCGGCACAGTATCAAGACAGTTTGGCAATGTGTCGAAACGCTTCATGACGCCTCATCGACCCATCACTATTTTATACTATGATTTCCTGGACTCTTCCCTGACATTTCAAACAAATATCAGCCATTTCACCAAAAAGTCTTTCTTCCACCTCTGCAACGTCGCCCACCTCTGCAACGTCGCCCGCCTCCGTTCATCCCTCTCCCAGTCTGCAGCTAAAATCCTCATCCTTCATCACCTCCAGACTTGACTACTGCAACAATCTCCTCTACAGTCTTCCCTTCAGTCATCTCCAAAAATTACAATACATACAGAATTCTGCTGCCCGCCTACTCACCCGTACCCTCTCCAGAGATCACATCACCCCTGTCCTCCAACAGCTTCACTGACTCCCTGTCCAATACCGTATCCAGTACAAGCTTCTTCTCCTCACCTACAAGTCCCTTCATAATATGGCCGCTCCAAATCTGACTGACCTTCTGAAACCCCACCGCCCCTCCTGCTCCCTCCGCTCTGCAGACACCAACCCCCTCACACCCATCACTCGCACCAACCACCGGATCTTAGGGGACCGAGCCTTCACTGCTGCTGCCCCCACCCTCTGGAAGTCACTGCCCCAAACCATCAGGAACTCAGACTCATTGCAGAACTTCAAATCACATCTCAAAACCCACTTACTTAAAATTGCTTTTCCCTAGTATGATTTTTCGTATATTTCTGTTTTTCCCCCATCTTTGAGTGTCCAAAAAGCGCTATAGAAGTTTGATGTATTATTATTGTTATTAATAAATGTATTTTGTATTTTTTTTACCAGCCGTATGAAGAGCTTTAGATGCTTCTTTTCACAGATCTAGTCATCTTATAGCCTTAATGCTAAATACTCAGATTAAAGTTATCAAAACTTTATCTTGAAAAAAAAAACAACAACTTTATTTGAATGTTTGTGCATTTGTGTTCAAAAATTTTAAAATTTGGAAATGCTGTAAAAGAAATTAACCATTTTAGTTTCATAGTGGACGACTTTTCCTGGAATGCAGGTAATAAACGCCCAAGTCCGTTTTTCAATAACTGCACATGCGCAACACCATCTTACCTGCTCTTCTGCTCCTCAGGGTGATCGCGTCCAAGTATCTCTCAAATACATTCTGGTCTTATTTCTTTCTTCTCAGGCTTTCATCTTTTCCTCGTATATTTGTAAGACAGTTTGCTTCTTGTCCATTTTTAAATTATAGGGAAAGAGCAGCGGAGCCACAATGAACGTAAGCTAACTGGATGCATAAACACTAGATGTGTGCAGCTGACAAGAGGAAACTTGCAAAGAACCTGCATTCACATTGCCGTTAAGTGAGTGTGTCACAATGATTGGCATGTCGGACAACCAATGGATAAGATGACTCCCCCAGAACTCGAAGTCGAAAAAGATCGACCACTATTCCTTCAATCTTGCATCCACTTCAAAACTCCAGCATTTTTTCCTGGACTGCCATCAGTTTTGACACCTACTAGTTTGTCCCGTGTAAGTCCCAGCATCTCCATGGATGTGTTTACCTTCCCGTTGTTGTGCCTTTGTTAGACTGCAGCTCCTCCGTTACCTCAAAATCTTTCATTAATCAACACACAGAAATAAGCAACTGTGCTGTATCACAGCTGTCATCCAGAGTCAAGGAAAACAAGTCAAAATTGTCCGCTTTCTTTTAGAGCCATCTTACGGTGCAATGTTCTCAATCTGCCTCGTTACGGTGCGCCGCGAGAGAAATTTTCAAATGTGTCTTTTTTTTCTACAGGGCAAATTAATGCTGCAGACTCCAAAGAATAGTCTTTGATAAACTCTCCATCAGAGAATGGCTTAGCATATCTTGCAATTTTGTTCAATGTTATGAAGCTGGTCCTGACTGACTGCTGCATCCCTGGAAGAGTGGAGCTCTGTAAAAGTTCCTTGTTACTTTTGCAGTCTAGCTAGCAAATCTTCAAATGCACATGTCTGCTCTGCATCAAATTCTTGTAGTCCTCTGTGTTTTATTCTCATAATGGTGGTTCAAATTGTAATACTTCGGCACCGCTTTATGCTTTTTCACACACTGCTTTATGTCAATTATCAGCAAAGATATATTTTCTTTATAGCTTAAGTTCTGATAAGCTGTTCAACACATTTGCTGAGGCGCATAACTCCAGCAATGATGTTAAAAAAGCAATAGTGTTCTTCAAAATCAAACTCATATCGTTGCATTTGGTGCACATGACAAGGTTATAGGATTTATACTTTTACTGGAGACCCACACGTGCCGGTCAAACATAGTCAGCAGGCCAGATGTGGTCCAGGGGCTGTAAATGCCCAGGTCTGAGCTACAAACATAAAGCTGAAGACAAGTGTTCAATCAAAAGAAATTTCTTGACATATTTTTATAGAACTCACGTGTTTGCAGCAAACTGCAATGTCAGTTACTGTAGCCTTTAAAAATCTGTGTTTTCACAACCAAGCCCTGAAATCAGGTTGGTTGATCGGCTTCCAGTTTAGAGAAAAGGAAGCTGATTTTTTAATATTCCAAACCTCTAATGAAACCTTTTCTACACACTTTAAGCCTGAGAGGACGATGGCTGGAGCTTACACCTCCAGGCTAGTTGGCATGGTTATAATATCACGACCCACAGTCTGCATGGGCAGGGCTGACAGGCTACAATGTGCAAAGCTGACCTTTTGCTTTTAAATAAACTGTGTTTCATGTGTCCAGATGGGGTGAAACAGCTTCTGCTCTGTCCAAAGAGAGCCACTAATGTCCCAGAGCGATTGTTTCTGTGACAGCACATCGCAGCAGCTCATCTTTCTCACTTTTCACCCCGCTCACATCTTGTTTGCCTCTTCATAAGCGTGTGAAGTCTTCACTCTGCTGAGTGCCTCATGGGCTGCTCTCAGGAAGGAACTTTAAGTGCACACACGCCCTTAAACCTCATGGGAAAATATGTCCACGAGTTTTATCTACAAACAATCACCTAAAGCACTTTTAAACATGCTTTTGTCTCTTTTGGAGACACAGAGGCTGGACAAAAAAAAACTGTTATCAGGAATATTTCAAAATATTGAGTAATATTTTTGATTAGCCCTTATACATATTTACTTTTGCTTTAGAATGGATCACAAGTGGCCTCTTTATTATTTCCTCATAATGAAAAGTCCATTAATGCTAATGTGGAGTGAATTTTGTATTCATAATTGTAGAAACTCCAGACTGAGTGGAAACTTGTTAATGCGCGTTACAGGACTGAAGAAGCTTTGGAGTGATCCTATTTAAACTGCATTTATTTGCAGCTTTGCCACTCCATCATAGCGAGAAAGGTCTTTGTGAATAATGATGAACTTCCACACATCTCATACCGAGAAGAAACAGATACTATCCTCCTCCAAGGCTGCTGCTGTTTAGGTCAAATTTACATGAGCTAAATAAGTGTTTTAAACTTAATTTTTTTTTTTCACGAAGATAAAATTGCAATCAAAACCAGGCTGTGTAAAAGTCCCTTCAGCAATAAAATAACACATGGTGAAATTACGGCCCTCTGGACCCTTATCAGGCTGGTTGCAGGGCAGATCAGAAGAGCTGTGGTTAGCCGCGTCTGATAAATCGAAACCATCTCATGCCTTTGACGTCGGTCGTGTTATTTGTTGACTCCTGACGGCGTCAGGGGACGAAGAGAGATTGCTTTTAAGAGCGTTCACACATATTACAAAGCTGTCACTGGTGGGAGTGTTGACAGCTGATTCCTCTGTGGGGGTGTGATGCTTGGAGACGCACAGGGTGCTAAGATACCGGTTTGTCAGAGAGGTGAACGGTGGACAGCCGTGCCTGATAATGTTGATCCCTTTTTGACGTTCCTCAACTGCTTCTCCAGATGGACTGCAAATCCACCGTGTGTGGATATCCATCCAGGTTGGGCCGAATAAATGTTTTCATGATCGCTCTATCTGGGACTTTTGCAGCAGCTAAGACCCTTCAGAATACAAAGCAGGCAGCATCAATGACAGACGTGTCATTAAGACAAACTCAGTACGTTGAAAAGAACCTGAGCGTGTAGAGGCTTGCAGGACACCAAGCAAAGTGTACAATCCCAATAAAAAAATTCAAATGAAAAAGGATTTATCTGTAAACCTTATTTTTAAGTCAAATTAAAACTGATAATAAAAGAATTTGTATCTGAAAAGATTTCCTGTTATTGTTTTGATGCTGCTTATGTGATGGAGCGAAAATAATGTTGGAAGCAAGAAGACTCTAAGTCTCTAAGCATTGTAGAAGAAAGAAAATGGTCTCTATACATTTCATTTAATTTGTAAGGGCTATTTCATTGCATTTTTGTGAACTGCTGTTGCATCAGGTTGCTGTAATAGTTCAGAAGCTTGGGACCTGATAATTCAGCCAACAGGAATCATTTTAAAAGGTTTATTGAAATACTAGTGTTGCTGGAACAGGAACTGACTGGAGTCCACTCAGGAACCACTGCAAGGAGGAGAACAAGGATAGTGGCTGAGACCAACTCAGTGTGATGTAACAAGCACTGAATAAAAGCCACTAACGTATTCAGGAGCCGGGAAGTTTCCCTGCTCTTGACCGGTGGATCCAAGGGCTCTTTGGGAGTGATCTGACTCACTGAATAAATGATCCGTTTCAGACAGATTAGGTGTGGGTCATTGACAGAAAGGGAATCCGTAGTCCAGGCTTGGGTCATACACAATGTGCCTGTGCAAATTCTTAGTTATCCAGGTCATCGCAACAGCAAACAGGCTAAAATCGGAGGCAACCAGACTTGTGTTCAGTTCTTTCTGAAAACGTCTCGACACCTATCCAGGAGTCCTTTCTTGTGGCTCCCACTTGAGCAACCTGCAGTTGGAGCGCTGCTGTTTTTAAGGACATGGAGGCCCATCCTCCTAAGCACATTCTAAGTCAGATGCAAATCAATGACCCACCTACCACTGTCCTGGGTTGTTAGAAGCTATTGCTTGGAGTGAGTGAAGTACTTGGTCACCTGAATCATGATGAGATGCTGATGTAATCTTTCTGGAATGCGTTGGAGGACCGAGATTTAAACACTGAGGAGTTGGAAGCTGAATCCTCCCCCTCTGTTTAGTGATGGCTTTTCTCTTTTGACCAAGATGGCTTCTTTCACCCCTCTTTCAAACCATCTGTTCTCCCTGTCCGAAATCTGGACATCATTGTCGTCAAAAGACTGTCCTTTGCTCTTGAAGTGGACTGCTGAATCTTTCGCCGAGCTTCTGGCCCTCCTGTGCTGGGCCATGCCTTTATGTAGCTGTTGTTTAGTTTCTCCAATGTAGGAGTCAGAGCCGTCCTCGCTGCATTGGACCGCAGACACAACGCCACTCAGCTGTGGTTTGGGTGTTCTGTCTTTGGGATGAACAAGTGTTTGTCTGACAGTGTTATTAGGTTTGAAATTTAGTGGTATGTTGTGTTTGGAGAAAATTCTCCTGAGTGTCTCAGAAACTCCTGACACATGAGTGACAAACTTACAAAAATGGGGCATTCACTTGTGAGATGGGATGTATAAAACGGCAGGAATAGGGCTGTGTTTAGCAGAGGAGGTGGTGATTACAGAGCAAAAACGTTTTTTTTTTTTATAAAAAAACTTTGCACTTAAACTTCCCTCCAATTAGAAACATCGATTACAAAAAAATCAAATTAAAAAAAGAAATCGGTTTGCAAAACTGTTTGTCTTCCGGTCGATTCTCCTTCACTAATGGACAGCAGTGCCTGAGGACTTTTCTGTTATTCTTAGCTGTAAGGTCAAACTATGGCAGTCTCAGATGGTTTGTTGCAGGTTCTCTAGCAGCCTGAGAATCTGAAAGCAAGAGCCAAGCAGAAAGTAGTAAGGATGAAACATCCTACACAAACACGTCAAGGATAACTGGCTACATTAACTCCGTCCATTAGTGCTTGTCTCTCAGAGACAGGACATGACCGATTGTCATCTTTAGCAGGTGAAAGGCGTGTTTGCTCTGTAAGGCGTGTGATCAACATTCAGATGTTGATGTATGGCTTTCTGTGAGTTAAGTTCAAGTAGGATCAAAGGTTCAGAAAGTCTTCACCTCACAGAGTTTAACTCTTTAAATCCTGTTGATTTTATCTGCAAAGATCTAATTTATGACTAAATTAGTAAAATGGGGGAAAAAACATGATTTTAACATTTAACATGATTAAAAACATGTTTGGGGTGGGTTAGCTTAATAAAAGTAAATATTTAAATCTAAACAGAATAATCTCTCATGATTTTGGCCTGTCCTATTAAAAGGCTGTCAGTGAAGACACAATTTAGGCTGTAGACACCAAATTCAATTCAATTAAATTTTATTTATATAGCGCCAATTCATGAAACATGTCATTTCAAGACACTTTCCAAAGTCAAATTCAATCAGATTATACAGATTGGTCAAAAAGTTTCCTATATAAGGGAACCCAGTTGATTGCATCAAGTCTTGACAAGCACCATTCCCTCCTGGAGAAGCGTGGCTTCGCAGCAATCCCTCATACCGAGCAAGCATGAAGCAACAGTGGAAAGAAAAACTCCCCTTTAACAAGGAGGAAAACCTCCAGCAGAACCAGAACCAGGCTCAGTATGAACGGTCATCTGCCTCGACTGACTGGGGGTTAGAGAAGACAGAGCAGAGACACAACAAGAGAGACAAACAAGCACAGAAGCACACATTGATCCAGTAATCTGTTCTACATTAGATGGTAATAGTGGGTGATCTGTCTTCCCTGGATGATGTCACAGCTAGCAGAACGCCAGACCAGGTGTACCTACAATGAAGAAAAAGAGAGAGAGCAAAAAGTTAAAAGCTGAAATGACGACAAGCAATGCAAATTGGAGAACAGTAGAACCCAGTAGTGTGAGAAAAATAGCTGTTTCACATTCTGAAATGATGCATTCTGGGGATTTGTTCTGAAACTATTTTACTTTGAGGTGGTAACCTGGTGAATTCAAAAGAAATTTCCCCTTGAGAAACCATGGTGTCAATAAAGATTCATTATTCTAACCAGATAAATAAATTCTATTTAATTCCAGTTCTTCTTTACTTTTTTCTGAATTGCCAGCATTGAGCCTAAAGCCTCTTTTTGATTGAATTGTGCACAGTCTACATCACAGTAAATATGAAGGTCATTTTGAAACCATTGTTAGACTTGGAGGCTGTCGCCCCTGGTTCTTGGGGGACCTCTGCTTCATTGACGTGGGGTCTCTGTCCCGGGCTCTCCTCTGATGTCATTTGGGTGGATGCGTGGTGTCCCTAGGATGGGGCTGCTGATGGGGGGCTGCTGGTTTCTTGGGTCTTGGGTTCCTCTCTGTTCGCTTCTGATCCCTGCAGGGTGGATGGCGGTGGCCCTCTGAATCTATCACTGAGCACAGTTCATGTGAGGCCTACATCACATATTTTACATGTTGAAACACATATTTATGTTCTCATAATACAGCAGCTGTGTTGCCCGGTAGTTCTAGCCATATTTAAGCTGAAACACTATAACCCATTCTTGTTTACTCATTGTCCTTCATATGTATCAAATAATCAACCATTATTGTTTATATTCCATGATTACCTTTTTTGTTTTCTTAGTTTTATTAAAAAATATGTACTGTATTTACTTCCTACTTTACTGTTTGGTTTTCACTATTAGATATTTTTTCAGGGTAAAACATATGTCAGAAATATTTTAACACTATTTAACACTTAACAGGCTTAGTTATGAGTTTTTTTTTAACTCACACCATATCAGTGTAGCTTGTGTTGCGTACAAGATGCTTATGATTTTGAAACATCTACCAATTTTTGACAATAAGACAGATGTTGATTTAACATGTGGATGGACTTAGTGGGTCAACCGGACAGCTCAATGTTTTGGGGTTCTTACAGGAGAAAAGAAATTCCCTTGCCCTATGCAAAAATGGGCTTTGTTTGTAAAACCTCCGAACCCCCCTCTGTTTTTGTTTAAATTCCTTTTGATATTTGGAACAGAGTCCTGAAATTTTTCTAAAAGCTGGACATCCCACAAAAACTGGCTAACTTTAGATACACATGAGACTTCCCAGTTGCTTTGCTCCAGTTGAGAGTCTGGTGAAAGTTTCTCCTTTGGGCCAGCGCTGATCACATCAGACTCATCAGGCCCTCTACTTGACCCAAATACACATCTGAATCACTCAGTCCTGGTATTACTGATGTTAGGTGAAATGAGTACATGATTTAATAAAAGATGTGAAGAGACAAGTCAAGTATCAAGCTGCCAGAGAAAAAAGATGGATAGATGTGGTTTTGCCTTCTGACATCCAATTACAATCTCTTTGAGCTTGACATTTTTACATTTGTAACCTTACATAACCATAAAAAATGGATGGGCACTAAACCCATGAGTTTGCATCAGAATATATTAGTTGCTCTTCTTTATTTGGCAAAAGATGCATTTTATTTACATCTCAGTCATTCCAGATAATCGGCAACATGATGAAAAGCTTTTGAAGATCTTAGTCATTTCCTGACCTCTTTGCCTGTGGAGCTCTCCATCGGTCTTTCTCTAGAGCCTAATTCAATATCTGAGATGCACTACTTTCAAAGTGTTGTATTCTGGTTTTGTGCTCAGCCCTGGTGTGAATAACCCAGGGACGTAAATCATGAAGACTCCAAACAATAAACCAGAATTTACGAGCAGAACAGTCTTTCCATATTTATTCTCTTATCAGAAATATACAAAACATCTTATATTTCTGTCTCTCTCTATTTTTGCTGATCATTTCTACAGTGCCAGCTGATTTCAGTGATTCAATACTAGATCTCCAAAAGGCATGGGTACTTATGAGTTTCTGACAATGTTATAACCTATAGCAAATTAAATATTACTGTACACGTTTTAGAATATTTATATTTTGGGTAACTTTTACGAATTTTATATTTGGAAAAAATTAAGGATCATTATGTGCTCCAGTTTCAACCATGTGATATTTTTTTTTTTCTTCAGACATATGCTGTCTCATAGCTTGTCAGCTATTTTCAATTCATTGTTTGCTTGAAGAAGGCATTCCTCCGTTATCTAACCCATGATCTTTGCTAAGTTCTTCCTTACAGCTAGATCAGTCTTTCTTTTGATGATGCAAAACAACTAAGGAGAATTGACCTGCCTTATTAGTTCATTCTTTCATGTTTAGTTTCTTAGTTTGTTCTTGTGCTCTGTTCTTTGTGTAATTGGAATTATTTCTGTTGGGTTTTTGTTGGATTTCCCCCTTGGTTTTGATAGTTTATTTGTGTCTCAGTTCAGCTCTATCTCTGCTAATTAGTCTCCCTCCCTCAGCTCCCCTGCTTCATTCTTCCACAGCACTCCACATTTCTTCTGATTAACTTATCTGGTTCTTTTGTCCTCTTCCACCCCTGGTTCAGTAGTTAAGCTCCTGACTTCTGTTTAAATGCTGGATTCTTCCATTACCCTGACGGTTACACCATCTGTTATTTCACCTGTGCCACCATGACCACCTGTTCTTCCTATGATTTCCCGTTTAAGTGCAACTCTTTCATTATTGAAAACTTTGTTGCCAGTCACGATCTGCACTTGGGTCCTTTACTACCACAAATAGGACAGTCTGAGCTTTACTCAGTCCTTTAATTGTCTAATAGCCACATTTAAGTTCTTATTTGTTGGTTGATTAGCCTGGCATACTGTATTTTGTATAGCAGAGTGTTATTTAAGGGTTATTTCACAGTTCTTTTCTTTGAAGTCCAGCATCTGTCAAAGTGCACTTTGATCTGTGTGAAAATAACATTTAATAAACTTTGATTGCAGACTTTTAGGCCATAGCCTTTGATCTTCTAAGAGCTGCAGATCTACCACTGCTTGGAGGTGTGTGTTTGGGTTTGAGTTTTCCACACAATGCTGATCTTCATAAAAATCATCCTGTGAATTCTCCATGACTATAAAATGAACAATGAAACATTAAGGCACAATGTATTTAACATGATTAACAGTGAATAATTTTTAATTCATGTAGAACAATCAAAAGCACATGTTCTATTGGCTTTTACTACAATGTTTCTCAAGAAAGATGAAAAACTGAATGATAACTCACTTATATTTCTTTCATCACTTTTCCTTACAAAGAGCATTTTAAAAGGTGCCATGACGTTACTGTATAACTCATTTCATGTAGTTGATATTGCTGCATATGTAAATTCTCCAAAGAATTTCAGAAAAACAATAACGTCAACTTGTTTTGTTAGACCAAATGTCTCTCTTCAATAAAAGGGTTGGTTGTGGTAATGATATGCAGCTATGACCATATTTGGAATTCCGGTCACCGTGGTGACTACGGAGAAGAGCTTGCTCACCTGGGCAGCGACATATTGGATATTCGCGCTACGTGGCCTCAGCCTCCTGTTCGAGTCGATACAGGGAGGCTGATCTAGGGTTGCGTCTGACCCCGGGGAACATGCTTTTTTCCTTGTACTAGAATAAAGTGTAATTGTCATCCACTACAGTAGGTGGCAGTGTGGCACTCTCATTGTCAGTGCATGCAGGGATTATTCGCTTTATGGTGTTAGGAAAACATATGAAAAAATATATGGAAACAAATTTAATAGGGATGAAAGGAAAGGCGATGAGAAACAGAGATAATGAGACAAACGACAGTCCTCTGAAACGTAAGACGAAGAAATGTGATGAAGCGTATGTAGCGTTTGGCTGCGGTGGGAAATAAAGAAAGTCCAGTGTGTTTACTGTGTCTAAAAATTAGACACAGTTGAGCTGGTAGGGGGGGCATGGTCATTAACATCTCAGGGCAGATGCTCTTCCCCTTCTTTGGGTTGGCATTCTGCTAGTGGGGGGAGGGGAGGGAGGGGGAGTAGTGACTTATCCAGCCTGGATGTCTAGTGTCGAATGTATGGTGAGATGTTTGAATGTTAGTGTTGGGGAGGGTTTAAATCTACGGGTGGTGTGTGTGGGGGGGGGGGGGGGGGGTTTGGTGGACGTTCTGGTGGGCTTGTGTCCGGCCCCCTGTCCCGGTCCTGGTCCGTGTAGTCTCCCGGTGCGGGTCTCACCTGGGGGGTGGGGTTTGGGATGGCTCGTGCGGGCTGGCTGGCCAGGGTCCCCCATCTTATTAATTTATTTATTTAATTATATATTATTATTATTATTATTATTATTAATAATTATTTTTTTTGGGGGGGGGGGGTTAAATACAGTAGGCATGGGGGGTGGGCTGGGGGAGGTAGAGGTGTTGGTCCTGGTGGGTGGTTGGCTGGCGGGCCCTGCGGCCTCTCCCCGGCCCCCGGGCTATGGTGGTGCCGCTGCAGGGGCCCCTTTCTTCGGGTGGGGCTTTCGGGGAGCGGGGGTGCCTATTGGAGTCAGTAGGGGAGCTGGCTCCCTGGGTTGGCTCCCCAGTCCTTTGCTCCCCATCCCCGGACTCCTCCCTCTGCCTGCTCCATCACGCCGCCACACATGTAGGTCCTTGGGGAGAGGGCGTTACTGGAGGTTGCCACCTTTTGGTGACGTCCCTCTCCCCAATTTTATCATGCATTTTAGACACTTTCACTCCAAACATTTTCACAACGCACATCCATGTAGGCCACGATATGGGGGGGGTGGGGGGGAAGACGTCTGGGGGGGGGGCTTATGTTGTGTGAGCCTCGCCCCGGGCGGCTCCCTTCACCCCCTCTCGCATTTAGACATTGAGGGTTCTTCTGGGTAGTTGCTTGGAGGGGGGGCGCTGGCACCAGCTCCCTTCCGGAGGGGGGGTGGGCTGTGCCGTGCACCCCCTTCGGTGCTCCCAGTTTTAAACACACCTGAGAACAACATGCAACAACACAACATCTGAGCGGGCGTAGGGAGGATCGGGGGTCTTTTGCACACCCCCGATCTCCGATCGCGGCACGGAGTCTGGGGCCTGGAGGAGGTGCGGGCCACTGGGTACGGGGTCTTGGCGGGGGGCTGTTGCGGCTGGCCGGCGGCTTACCGGATCTGGGGCTGGCGCCTCTGCTCTCCCCAGGAAGGGATGGGGGGCAGGGGTGGCTAGGGTAAGGTCGGGGTGGGAGGGGGTTTATTAGGTATATAGTGGGTGATGGGGGGCTCTGGTCGGATGGCCCGAACGGGTCGTGTCGGCCCCCCCTCTTTGGGGGGCCTGGTCCGGGGGGCGCCTGGTCCGGGGGCGGGGCCGGGGGTCGGGCACAGGCAGTCGTATTGTTGAATTGTGGTGACCCCCCCCCCCCCACTTGGGTTTTTTGGATGTGAATGCTATGTGGGAATGTGTGTAAAGCGTCCTTTTTTTAATTTTTTTTTTATTTATTTATTTTATTTATTTATTTATTTTTTTGGTGTCTGTGTGTGGCGAGTGGGGCACAAGGGAGGGATGGTGTGAATGAGTTTTTTTTTTTTTTTTTTTTTTTCCCAGGTTTGGGTTCGGTCAGCTCCCTCTCCCAACATCATCTCAAGTCTCCGCTAGGTGCGGAGCCCATCCCCCCACGTCCTGCCCTCCTCCACTGCGTTGGCGGGCGCCTTGGCCCTCTGGCGCGTTGACGGTCCTCGGGTTTGGGGCGGGTTCCCGGGTGGGCGCCGGCCCATTCCCGGCGGTGGCTTCGCGGGGCCTGGCCCCCCGGGGGGCGGCCGGGGCCCCTGCCGCGGGGGCGGGGCGCCCCTGGGGCCTCTGGCCCCCGGGGCTCATGGCCGGGACCACTTCAGCGGGGCCGGCTGCCGGCGGAGCCCACGGGCTCGTCCCCGCGGCTCTTGGGGGCGTCGGCATTGCGGTGGCTGGGGGATTTCCTCGGGGTCGTCTCTCCTCTTTCCTCGGGGGGGGTTGTACATTTCCTGTGAGGGCCCCTCTCGGGCGCACTGCTTTGGGGGCCCCTTTGGGAGTCCGGGGTTATGGGTCCCTTGACCCCTGCCTCTGTGCTCGGGGAAGGTGGGTCTTCGGTTCTCCACAATCACTATCAAGCCATTTCCTTCTGGATAATTTTCACCTAAACTAGTGCACTCTCACAATCTCACACAGGTGCTGGGTCCCAGGTATTAAATGTTCACTTATATACAGAAAGGCTATAATTTATTTACTTTCTTTTACCTTTTTTTTTTTTTTTTTAGGTATCACATTACACATGTCAGCTTAAATAATAATACATATGATTTAGCAATGGTATCAAGGTGTTACACGATTGTATCTGTTGCTTTATGTCTGTTGGTTGTGCTGTTCTTTTTGTGTCTCTTTCCAGGTGATGGAACAGACAGAGGAAGTTTTATCATTCTCTTCCTTTTATCTCTTCTTTCTTTCACCTCTTCTTTCTCTTTTTTTTTTTTTTTTTTTTTTCTCTTCTTGTTTTTCTTTTACTCTCCTACTTTCCCATTGTAGTGTCCATATAATTTGAAATTCTCCCTGCAGGAATCACAATAAAGCTATTTACACGCACAAATCAAGCGGAGCATTATGGCGAAAGCTGTTTGCTCCACTTGCGAAAGTAAAATCTGTCGAGCTCTATTTGGCATTAAGATATCAATTTTTATTGCCACATTGCTAGACAGGACACTGGAAAAAAAAAAAAAAAAAAAAAAAAAAAAAAAATTATGGTAACGGACAGTTTGAAGCCAAATAAATGAAGGCGTCACTTAAAGACATTACACCCCAATAACGCCTATAAGCCGCTTGAATTTTGAACAAAAATGTGCTGAATATAACCAACATTCATCCCAGTTTGTGAATACTACTTCAGTAAACTGGTGGCTTCATATAAGGCAGCGTACCAAATTACTCCGTGCAGAAAAACCCACACTTTCAGAGGAGTTTATACTGACTGCAGCATTAGACATGAATTCTGTCTTGCTGGATGATGCATGTGGCGCAAAAATAAAAACTATGCCTCTGTGTCCAGTGATACTAGGGGTGTGCATTGGCACTTCTCTCATGATTCGATTAGATTACGATTCACCAGGTAACGATTCGATTCAATTCGATTCTACGATGCATTGCGATGCATCAAAGTTCTACTGCACACAAGGCAAATTTTTCATTAGTCATGAGGCAACAAAAGCAATCAGATAATAATAACATATTTTATTGGCTGCTATGTCTGTATTTTTGACATAAATGTCAATGTTAAATAAAATAAAATTGGTACAGGGAGACTGGATATGGCATTCTCTCTGCTTTAGAACCTAAATTAAAATTAAATAGAGCAATAACAGCCAACTTTTTCAGCAGTGACCATAAGTGTTTTTTTTACACACAGTAAAATAGCAGCTCTAAGACAGGGCACTTCCTGAACTCCTGTGCAAACATTAATCAGTAATCACACTATTATAACAACAACCATACAGGCACCCAGCAATAATAATAGTCAGTGCAACACACAGTAAACACTTATTACTGTCAAACATTTTTCAAGTAGTAAAGTCAAGTGCAACTATTCTCAACAAAAAAACATCTTAGCAGCTTTAAGACAATGACAATTATATACCTGAGATGAGAATACTATCTGGCAATCACATCAGCTGCATACAACAAATATATCAACATATCAAGATGTGAAATACGTTGTAATGTAAACCAAAAATAAAGTGTGTAGGCTTAGCCTACTACCAAATTTGTGCAAACAACTTCTTCCGTCTAAGTTAACATCACCATCATCAACAATCCGTTTCAGAGTTAGGAAATATATAGTTTGACCTAAGCCTACATCATAACTTTTCACTGTTCAGCATTTGGGAATTTCAAGGTTCTTGTGTAAGAACACAAGCTGATCGACATGGTCCGGTTTGAGAGCGCTTCTTTTTGCAGTGATAACATCTCCTGCAGTGGAGAACACTCTCTCTGCTGACACACTTGTCCCTGGGATGCACAAGTATCTCTTTGCCAACCTAGAGAGGAGAGGAAATGTGCCCTTATGGCGATGCCACCAGTCCAAGGGATCCTCAGAGAGAGGCACAGCTGGGCATCTACAGTACAATTCCATTTCCTCCTCAGCAATGGCATCGGCGGTCTTACTTTGTACTGCAGGTTCACTGATGGCATTGAAAGCAGGTCCCAGCAAACTCACAAGCAGCGATGAGGCCCTTCTTTTGGGAGCAGAGGGGCCTGCTGAGTCTGACACATTGTCATCCACGGACAGCAAATCTTCCTTGGTTCCTGAACTTCCTGTTCCGCCAGGCGCTTCATCTGCTTCTGTTCTACGTCTCCTCTCATACTGTATTTGAACAAAATAAATAAGAGCAAAAAGACAGCAGTTAGCAGCACTTTCTCAGACAATGCTGCAGCTCACATCACAACATATAACTATTTTTCTTAGTCTTAACATTTTACTGACTATATAGCTGCTTATTTAACATTACATTGTTATTACAATTTAATTGAAAGTTATTCCATAAGTTTTACAAGTAGAAATTAAATTACCTCCAGGGATGCAGCCTCTGAAGTCACTCCTGCGTAGACATCCAATCTCTCCTCCTCTGTCAGGAAAGGTAACCCCTTAAAGCGAGGATGCAGGGCAGAGGATGTATGAAGGATCTTCTTCTCTGCCCCACTATTGTACCTCTTAAGGAGATCTGTTTTGATGGCATTCTTCACATCGCGGATCAGTGGTTGGTCTCCAATAGTGTTTGACATGCTCTGGAGGAGTTGGGCATATACTGGTGCAATGAGGCTGACTGTAGGACTGCTCTCTTCTGACATAAAAACAGTGGCATCCTTCACTGGTTTTAATGTATTCACTGCTTCCTCCACGTTAGCCAGATCTGCTCTGCTGAGAGTGACGTTGTCACCTTCATCTACATTTAGGGCAGGTGACAGCAGGGTAGCATGCACTGCAGCTTGCAGTTGAAGAAAACCTCTCCATCATATCAAGACCACTATTCCACCTTGTGGCGACATCTGTTATCAGTTTAAGTGGACTTGTCAGTTTAAGAACAACTTTCTGGTTTTCTTCAAACAGGTGCTTTGCCTTTGTGCTGTGGTGGAAGTATGCTGCGACACGTCGGACTCTGCCCAGAAGCCTAGAGACCGTCGGTAGCTTAAGCGCCCGCTGTGCCGCGAGGTTCAACGTATGCGCGAAGCATTTAACATGAGGGAACTTCCCAATTTCAGCAGCACAAATCATATTAGCGGCGTTGTCCGTCACCAGCACAACACTTTTAACTGTTAGCTGCCATTCCTCCACAACATCCAAGAGTAGCCTTGCCATATGAGCACCAGTGTGGCTCTCATAAACTGCTCTCGTCTGCAGCACATGTGATACAATCTGCCAATCCTCGCTAATATAATGAGCCGTTATAGTTACATAGGACTCTGTTGCAACTGAAGTCCAGGCGTCACTTGTAATGGCTACACGACTGGCTTTACACATTGATTCCATTACCTTTGCTTTGGTTTCTTTGTACAATGCGGGAAGTGCAGAATCAGTGAAGGTAGCTCTTGTCGGTAGCTTATACCGGGGCTCAAGTGTTTTAAGCATGTGGCCAAACCCCGCATTTTCTACCACAGAATAGGGTCGTAGGTCCTTCGCTATGAAACATGCCACGGATCGTGTGATCCTCTTTGCTCTCTCGGAGTTTTGTGGCAACGTTGACACTAGCGACTCATCAATTCTTGGCTGGGATGTGTCGACTTTTTGTGTTGTTGTTGAAGCCAACTCAGGATGCCAACGATCAACATGGTTCGTGAAGTTCGTTGTATTGCCAACGTGCTTGATTTTAGTGTGGCAGGTTTTACACACCGCAAAAGTCTTATCTAGTTTCCCATTGACTTTGTAAAATCCGAAATGTGCCCAGATATCCGCTTTCCAAGCTTTTGGTGCGTTTTTAATTAGGCCTACCCGTCTATCGCGGTCATCTCCCTCCGCCTCAGCCATCTTGATTGTTGTTGTTATGCCCCCGGAAGTAATGCCCCCGGAAGTAATTGAAACTTCACAACTTGTCCATTTGAGGCCAGAAAATAAACAGTGACATAATCGATTATGGCACATTGCCGCATCGATGCTGAATCGTGCATGCCCCGCATTGCAATGCATCGCTGAATCGATTATTGTTGACACCCCTAAGTGATACTGTCGCCCAACATATAAATGACTTTGCTAACGATTTTCAAAACCAGCTGGTTGAGAAACTCAAAGACAAATGTTTCAGCTTACAATTCGACTTTATTGCTTATGAACGTTGTGAAAACCCCTTTGCCAGGATCTACTTTTTTGTAAATATGAACATATTTAGAAGTATGAAGTCACAGAGAAATTTTGCAAATTGCAAGCACTTTGATACTCTTTAGATTTTTTCTTTTAGATACTAAAAAACAATGTTAATAAAGTTATTCTTTGTTGTATCTATTTTACATTTTTTGTAGTCTTTAATGGTAACAAAGATACAATGTTATGCAGAGGTATAGCCTACTTACATTATAAGTACACCTAATACAATTTTTATAAGTCTTAAAATTATTTTATGGACAAATCATACTATTCTGTTTTCTGTGCTGTTTAGTGCTTATAACGAGCATTTTGGCCAACCATGGAGGTATGGTCAATGGATAAATGTGTGTGTGGAACAAGTAGTCACATTGAAAACATCACGCAAAACCTTCTTGAAGTAGTTGGAAAAATGCCATGAAAGACATCTTTGACTTGTTGTCATGGTGTCAGTGTTAATTTTTAACAAATATTACTCTGAGATTTCACTTCATGTTATCTGATAAACAGCCAAGGCTGACAGGACTAACAGGACTCAACGTTCTAACACAGAGTGACCTTTAACTTGACAGTGATGAATTCTTTCACATTTATGTGTCATAATCTGTTTAGAGATGATTTTGAAGTGGCTATGCTAAAAGTCACCATCTAGACAGAAGCCCTGGTTTTCAACTGGAAAAGGGGGAGTGTTTCCTCCTGGTCTGGGGTCAATCTCTGCCACTAATGGAGGAGTACAAGTAACCAGATGGATAGACAGATCGAGTATAGACAGACCGGCCATTTTCATGGTCTGTCTACATTTCCATTCTCACATCTGAACACGAGGTATGGATCATTGTGAAAAGAATAAGATCCAAGATACTCAACAGAAATCAGCTACTTCTCTTTATGTAGGCCACCTTAGGAATTCGCGAGTAGCTGTTTGAGGAGAACTTCTGCTTCTCTGCATTACAAGTAATGGCTGAAATGGTTTGGACCCGGATCCCTATTTTAGCCCAGCCTTTGACAGAACTAGGTGGAAGGTTGATACATCACGTATGGCCTGGAAATGCCTTAGGATCCCCCACCATGAGCAGGAGAATATTGCTTGATTCCCATTTGGCATCTGATGCCCCTGGACTTGAACTCAGATAAGGAGAAGAAAATGGATGGGTGGAAATAGAAACTGCATGATTTGCAAGACTGTGCACATCTTTAGTTATTGTGGATAACCAATTGCGATCTGTATACAAATGATTTGTATTCTGAATACGCTGACCAAATTGAATGCATGCAAATTCAAAATAGAAGGGTGTCAAGGACTGTTCTTTTGAGGATACCATAAGTAGGCTATTCAGGATAGAGAAGCATTAAGGCTTATGGCAAAGTTTCGCTTATTATTCTAAATCCAGAGCAACTGTTTAATACTAAATCCCCACTATGGAAGACACACCATGATGCTGATAGGCACTTTCATGGTCAACTCTTTATGAAAAAAACAATCACTCCTCTGCTTTATAAGATAAGAATTCCTTTATTGTCCCACAATGGGGGAATTCCAATATTTTGCACTTTATTTTGCGCTCCATATAATTTTTTTTATTATAGTATATAATCAGTACCCTATATAAGCAAATCCTTGACAGTAAAACATGACGAATGCTTATTTCATATATATTTTATATCTTATGATGATTCATGCAAACATAACTATGTATGACATATGACACAATTCATATATTTTTTTATTTGCTTGTATTTTTTTTTTGCACAATACTTTACTAAACAAATCTATCTGCTGTGGCTTTAATTATCAATGTTTAAATGTTCATTAAAACAGAAAATAAAGGCCCCTAATTAGTCTTTAAAATGTCCAGGCGGCTTCCACTCCTGAGGGCAGCAATGGCTGCAACAGTCTGCGTCGGGTGGAATGTGTCGGTGGGCTGTGTTTTGTGTTCAACGGGGTAAATGCAGAAGATCTGCGGTTGTGCTCCTCTCCACCTAGACCCGTCAGGATTGTTTAGAAGTCAGCTTTGGTTGTAGAGGATGTGCCTTTTAAGGGACTCAAATGCTTAATATGCCTTCTGTTCCAACAGGAAGGATTCTGCTAAATTAAACTCCAGAAAAGCTCCTGAATAAATTGATAGTAGTAAATAGTTTGTTTACGCTGATCGGGCACTGGAGTTTAGGCTCAACAGAACAGCACAAATCAATGGAGGCATGTTTTTAAATCTTACAAAGATTCACTTTTGTTTGATCAAAACTACCATGGTTCTGATTCACTATTGTATATTTTCTGCCCTTTATGCTCTCATCATTGTGCAAAATTGAAATTGACATTCTATGCAGTAATGAGACTGAGATATTCACAGTGATGGCTCCACAGATGGGAAAGCAAATGCATACCATCCTGTCCATAATGTTTTAGAGCCAACAGAAACATCCTCTCCAGTCAATGCAAAGCGTCCTCTGGGGTAAACTAGTGAAAATTAGTGTACCGTATCGTAAGATTAGAAACTTGACTTCATTAAATCTGTTATGAAGACTGGGAAATGATAGCATGAGATAGCGACAAACCTTTTGTTCATGATGAGTTTCATTGCTGTTAAAGCAGATCAACGCAAAATATCAGACGAATAAACTGAATTGATGTGATCTGAAGTGAGTCACACAATGAAAGACGTGCTTTGAAAGCTGCTTTAAAAAGTATCCCCATAATAAGATTGGATAAAACTGTGTTGCAGAGAGAAAGAATTAAACATTATTTAAGACTCAGGGTCCACATAAAAAAACATAATCAGAAACAATCAGAAATCCTAATCAGCAATTATGAAAAAAACATTTTGTTATGATTTAACAGGAGGCGACTTTACCAGTGTCTCCACAGCTGAGTGGTATCGCGTAGAGCTCAACGGTGGGTCTACCAAGACCCTAATAATTTTATTTTCACATTCATTGATACCACATATAAAGTTATGCATGAGATTTCCAAGCATAGCCCACAGAGTGCTGACTCCTCCTATCACAAACAATTCACTTGCAGTGCATCATCTTGGTCTTTTCAGAAGCATTGTTGTTTGCAACCTAAAGTCTTTTCATTGTCTGTCCACAAGTGTGCACTATAGAGTGGCATGCCTTTATATCATGCCACGTGTATTCCTGAATACCTGACAAATATCATCTCTCAGGTCTTCTGTATAAAATTAGCAACTGTATTATTTGACAGTTTGAGTGCTGGAAAGTTTTAATCATCTTTAGTTTGACAGATTATAACAGCACTCGTGTTATGCAAGGGCTAAAAAAGTGGATTTTGGATGATATGTCCCCTGGTTGTGTAGTTGGTGTGTAGGAATGCAGAAAATTCTAATGTCGTCTGTCCAGGCACTCCGTGCCTATCTTTATATTCTTTGTGTCATATTTTTACATTTTTATCTGTTACGTTTTGCTGAACAATTACATCACAGTATTTGCTGCGGAGCTGCTAAACAAAGTCATGGACTTCCAGCTAACCAATTTCAGAAATCCACCATTTTTATTTTTCTCTGCAATTTTGTAGTCCAAGCTGTTGTAATCCACACAATTCATTGCACACCCTCCCCCAGCATACTGCAAAAAATCCCAAATGGGGTGGAGTGGAATCCTCTGCCACCTGGAGGGGCGCGTGATGTGAAGTGCCTCCTTTGCAATTAAAGAGACGAGCTGCTCTAAACGCACCTCAGAATGGGCAAAAAGGGGGATCGTGGGAATAAATAATCGATAAATTCAGACCAAAGCATTGTAGTTCTGCAATACCTATATTTGGATTCCAGGCTGTGTTGGAGTCAACAGTATTCATGACAAAGGTAGCTATCTCATCCTGGCTTAAAGTCTTGGTTTTCTCCACAACGAAGTTCAATAATTTATCCTCTCCAATAAATTTGCCATCAGTAATCTTGTAGATCTCAGTTTATTTTTTTTTACGCAAGCGACAGCCCTTCCGACTGAACGCTCAGGTGGCGTCTCCACCTGATGCAGTGTCCGCCATATTGTCATGACAATCTGAGGGTAAATATCAACGTCAGCTTTATTCATAGAGCACTTTTAAAACAGTTGCAGGTGCACCACAGTGCTGTACAGTAATCAGCAGATATATAAAACAAATTTCAACAATTACAAGACATCACGAGGACACAAATGGCAAGTAATAAAAATGGGTCTTAGGAAGCCCTTTAAAATTATCTAAGCCTTGAGCTAAAATGTGAATCCAAATTATTCCATAAGCTGGGAGCCATGACAGTAAATGTAATTTTTTTTGAACCACACAGTTACTGCGTTCAGTAAATGGTTGCCATAACATACAGTCCTTAATTATCTGAGCACCAAACAAGCTAAAAGTCAACATGATGCTTGGGGTACTTCAGAGTAAAGTGACACTTGAGTTGGTTGGGTGTCTGTTGTAGAGGACATTGAACTGTAAAGCATTGAGATTATTACAATACTACTGTGTATGGGGTTACCATTGAGGTTGTGAATGCAAACGTTAAGCCCAGAATTATTCATACGCCAGCCGGATTTTCATTTTAAAATCATTTTCATACAACCAGTTGATTTGTTTCTGATAGGACGTGAGTCAGGCCATCTTTCAAAAGACATTAAAACAATCTAAAGGGAGTAGCAGGTTTAAAACAAATACTCTTTAATTACATGTTATTAAAAATGCCATTTCAAAGTTATCATAAGCTTATGAACAATCTAAGAAAAAAATCTTTACTGACGTTTCATAATTTTCATTACAACTGGCCAGCTTTTTCTATGCTTCCGCTGATATTGGTGATTTATCTTTAATGATAAGCTCCAAGTTTTTGTGGTTGGAAGGCCTCCTCTCTATAACCCCAATCTTTAGCTCCCTCAGCAGATTCTTGTTCAGACACAAGTCAGGAAACTTGCAAGGCTAATTCAAAATTTCCTCTGTAATGTTTTTCCTCTGTCTATGCAATGTTTTTCTTTCCTATGTAATTTTTTTGTTCATGTACAGCACTCTGAGTTGTCTTGTTACTGAAAAGTGCGTTATAAATAAACTTGGCTTGCCATGTAGAGCATAGATTTTTATTTTGACATTGAATTGACTTCACATGCATCTAAGTGTTTGGACATATAGTCAGTGAGTGTATCAGATCATTGGGGATTTTCTTCTTAAAGAAATCATCCTGCTGAAAAAAACTAAAGTTGATCAGTTCCCAGACTCTCTCCAAGCAGCATAGTCACATCTACTCCTGCTGACAGCAATTACTTTGTGCTCTGGCAATGCCCTGTTGGTTACACCCACAGCAGCTTTTTTAGCAAAACCCATCGGTCAGCCCAGCTGTCTCGACTGATTTACAAGGAACACATTTGTCTTATTTCGATTATTCTCATTCACATTAATCACCATTATTTACTCCCTTTCAGTGTCTGATTTATAAAGTAAATGGCGCTAATGATATAACCATGCCAGTTTGCTCTTTGAGTGTGTCAGATGTGGGTAATATTTACTTTTTTAGGGTTAGATTGCAACTGTTCTGATGTATTTAAACATTAAAGGCAGCAAAAGATAAAAAAGTGCCTGTGAACTGTAAGTCTTACAGGATTTAGTACAGGATCTCCTACACTACAAACGTTACTGTGTCAAAGACAGCTCAAACTGGATATGGTATTTCCTACTTATAAAGTGCAGAACTACAGACAGTAATAGACAGAGACAGGGTGGCTCACTGGTTAATAAACGATCTCATTAAAAGGAAAAACAGTTTTGATTAAAAAATTATCAAATTATCAGTACATGTAAACTATTGATTGCTGTAGTAATTTGTGATATTGTTTACAAAGTTTCTTTTCTTTCTTTTTTCAACTTATTACTGGCATTAGAAATTGACAATAGATCCTCTAAACCGGGGTAAATTTGACACCCTGAGCATCTGACCCTGACTCTCTGTTGCTCAGACTTTTTCTAAAATCTGTTTTCTTCAATTAGCGCATATTTTTAACATAATTTACAAGAGACTTGGCCATACCTTCAACCGCTGATGGAGTAATTTTTACAAGAAAAAAGAAAAAAAAAAGAAAACCCTTGTAGCCAAAACTTGTTTTTCAGTTTATTTGTTAAAAAGCCATTTAAGGGGACATTAGTCTTTCATCAGACATACACATAGGCAATGAAGAATAATGTCAGAGAGAGAGGTAGAAATCACTTTGTGCGCTGTGACAGTCTAACAGAACCTGGTTGAGCCATAGAAAATAAAAACAAGAAAGATTACTGTGACTGGACTTCATCCTGTTGACATCCTTGCATCTGAAATATCACATCAGCTCCTACATTTCTGTCAGACTTCCATGCCGCTGTCGTGCCCCATCTCTGTGGAAAAATCACCCTTTAGACATTCAGCAGGCATGTTCTGTGGAGGGTTTTAAAGCTACAGACCTATTTGGTAACCTTATCTTATGCAGCATAATTCGTTGCCTAAACTATGTTGTTTTTATATTGGTGTTTCCTTTTGTTTTTATGTTCACCTGTTTTTAAATTGTATTGTTTTATTTGTTGTTTTACTATGTTTATGTTTAGCCCTTTGATTGAAAGCACTTTACAAATTATTATTATTATTATTATTATTATTATTATTATTATTATTACTATTATTATTAATCTGTTCTAAAAATTGTTGGCAAGGCAAAGCACATTTATTTGTATTGCACAATTCAGTACAGAGACAATGCAAAGTGCTTTACATAAAGGAACAAGAGACTACGGTTTTGCTAAATCCGGTATATTTATATTATGTTAAACAAATTTAACATTGTGGTTCATTAATATACACTGTCCCATAAAAAAAAAAAGATATTCAAAATCCCTGCAAGGCCAGAAAATGACTGCAAATGTTTTCTTTTTATGTACAGACAAAGATGATCTTACCACGGTAAGATAAAGTTATTCACAAAGCACCTTAGTCCTTAAGAGAGCTCCTAAAGTGAGTCTGTAAGTGTCTATAAGTGTCCACTGTTAGCTTAGCATTAGCTTAGGGTCAGCGCAGTTGCATTTTTGTGCTTTTTAGAACTTTATTGGCAAAAATATAGACCATCAAGTGAAAAAGAACAGTACACATATTATGTTTACAAACAGAAGCCATGGGCCACTTACAAAGAAACAAATTGAAATTGAAGTATAAATATAATGTTTGGATTACTTCATGGTTAAAATAATCTGGCATTGATTTGAAATATGGCAGCACCCTGTGACTGCAGCAAGGTACTCTTGGAGAGCTGACCTTAACTGAACTAAGAAATTAACGAATCAGTTAATGAAATGATTCATTTCAATTTGTTCACTTAAATGATTGATTCTTTTGAACAACTAGTGAACAACACAATGCTATGCTGCATTTGATGCTTCTCACTTTCCAGACGTATGCATAAAAGCAGAGAAATAGACGTACAGAAAAAAAGATGCATAACTGCACATGTGCAAGACCATCTTATCTGCTCTTCTGTTCCTCAGGGGGATCACGTGAAAAAAATCCCCAAATCCACTCTGGTGTAATTTCTTTCTACTGAGGCCTTCATCATCTCGTAAGTGGTTTGCTTCTTGCGACTCTCAGCCATTTTCAAAGTATACGGAGAGAGCAGTGGAGCTACAATGAACGGCCAACACCGAAGCTAACCGGATACATAAACAGTAGAAGTGCGCATGCCTAGCCAACAAGCGGAAACTAACAAGGATCGAGCACGCACATTGGCGTTATGTGAGCGCGTCAGAATGATTGGCATGTGGGTTAGGGTTAGAGGGTTAGAAGGGGGTGTGAGCAGGACCAGAACCCTGACCAATTGGCAAGGAATGGCTAGAATTTTTAAAGGCCTGCAGCTTTCAGGGAAATCCAATTTTTTTAACCTTTTCTGAATACATAATGTATTTCCTACTGTCAGGATCATTTCACCCAGTATAACAAAGTGTTTCTGAACAGGATTACCAACTATAGCTTTAAGATGAAGATTTATGTTGTCTCTCCACTCAGAGCCGCTCTCAGCAACTATTTGAAACACTCTTAAGCTAAAACTCCTTGGCAGGAATTTTTAAGCTATGATAAGAAGTCCCTGAAAGGACTTTGTGAATACGGGCCCAGATGCTTTTACAGTTCTTTCATTTTCTGTAAGTACCTTGTCGTTCTTTATGCACAATTATCCTTTTTTTTTTAAATCACCCTTCTCACTTGCACATTTTTTCATTGGGCTATGCTATTTTTAATAACTATACAGTTTATTCCTTGTGTTGTAAATTTGCCCTTTGTCTTATTCTATTTTTTGAACCTTTGTTTATATCTACAGGCTTCCATTTGCCTGTCAATATGCTGCTGGTGCACCTGCATTTGCCCACTGTGGGACAATAAAGGATGTCTCCATTTTATTCTCCTAAAAGACATGTCTTTAACTAGACTGCTAAATATATTTTGTTTTTATGTTTTGGAATTGAGAAGCACTTTGTGATTTTGATGTCTGAGAAAGGTGCTATATAAACCAATGTTACTTATTCTACTCTAAGAATATAAAAAGTGAAATAATGTCCAACCAACCCCCCAAAAGATTTTGAAATAAATATGTTGTAGTTTCTTTAGTTATTTGTCTATAAAGTTGTCACAAACGGCCTCCTATGTGAGCTGACAGCAGTCTTATTAATGCAGCATAAATTACTGGTGTCTGTCAAGACATCCAAACCAAAGATTAAGCCTAATATACATAAATCTGTTCAAACAGCTCCCAAGCTTCCCACAGAGGTGCTTATTAACCCCGATTAGACTTTCTGTCTCCCAGACGTTTCATGACGATTTATCACATAATGACTACACAACACAACAAGTCATGTCAAAATAATCTGTTGCTAAATGAATACAAATAAAACACATTTTCTAACTCTGGGAACATTTAAGGAGCATGTTTAACTTTAGTTTTCTTGCATAAACCTTTTTTTTATATTGAGGCTTCAGAAGACACAAAGGCACGTTTAATAGTTCAGCTATGGATTCTGTGATCCAGTCGTGCTTTCAGGAAGACCTTTAAAAAACAGCCTAATCACACTTTTCGACAGAGTCTTTGTCACGCCTCACTCTGAGCCGTTTCCAGTATCCTGACAGGAACACTCGGTTCACTCGGTAGTGAGAAAATCAGCTTTCTCAGCACACAATGCAGCTCTGAGCTCCACATTTGTTCTGCTTCTGTCTGACCATACTGTAGCAGGCATTTAATTAAGAGGATACATATTCATTAACATATTTATCATGATTAATCTAAACTTTAAGAGGGTCTTTCAGATGTTTTTCCTCTTTCCAGCTTACACTGCCTTTTTTTAGGAGCTCATTATCTTTTAGGACAGGTGTTTGTCCATGTGAGAGCGTGATCAAGTAAATGTGTATTTCTCTTCCTGCTTATACATGCCGGTCATGCCTGGCAGAAGAAAAAAAAAGTATCATCTGGAGAACCATCTGTTTGTCTATCAGGCAGTAAATGCTTTCTTGTTTGAGGAAAAATGCCCAAAATGTTCAGATTCTGAGAGGTTGGACAGCAAAATTATGCGGCCCCAGAAAGAGAATCGGAAAAGGAAGAAATTGGTGGGAACATTAAAGTGACTTCAAACATTTTTTTAATTCTTTGTCTTTGCTCTGGGCAGCTGGAGGATTTAATCAGTTGTCTTGTGCATCTACGGTGCTTTCTCATCCATCTGAGAGACATCAAAACATGAATTTCAAAGGGAGTCTTTTTATCTTTGTTGTGAAACCCTCTTTGTCCTCAAGCACATTTTTCCACACTTTGTCCTTGCTGAATATTATGTATGAATTTCTCATCATGTTGTGCATAAATTAGGCAGCACACGTAGTCAGCTGGATGAGCTTAAGTGATTGTCTTTTACCTTATTGTCTGCTTCCCCAACCACTTTTTACCTGTAGTTCTTTTACCATTGTTGTTGGTGTTGTTTATTTGTATTCTTGGTAGTACAAGTCTATTTAACTGAAATTACTTCCATTTTATAGACATGTTTACAGAACTTTGCAAAGGGTTCAGTTCTGTTCTGTGTAATTTTGATCTGTCGTAGGTTTCCTCCAGGTGCTCCGGTTTCCCATACCACTAAAGACATGCGGGTCAGGTCGGCCATTAGCGGCGGTGTGCTCAGCCGCTTTAAGGATAACCCTCCATCTGATCTATGAATTTTGGTTGTATGTACCTTGTATGTATAATGATAAAATTCCTTATCCTTATTAAAGAGGATAAATGTAGGGCATTCTTCAAACTTCTAGTTGTCTCACCTCTTTCCGAGTGTCTCAAATTAAGTAAAATATCTTGGTAATGTGTTAACAGACTGATTGTCAACCTACCCTATCATTCCAGTTACCTGTCGTTCTAGTTACCTGTCTCCAGGGGTCAATGGGTAAGCCATAGGGTACACATCTGGACAGGACACTAGACTATTGCATATAAACACTGTACAGTGTGTGCTCTTACTAAAAGAAGACTTGTTGAGCCTAAGAACCTATTCACAGTATATGAATGTCATATTTTCAAGAAACAAAATCCAGTCCAAGATCTGACACGGGGTCACAGACATGGTTGTTGTCAATCTCAAAGCAAGTATTACCTCATTACATTTTCCAAGTACAGCCAATATTACAGAGATTATATAACAGAAGTACAAAAAGAAAAGAAGTATAATCCACTTGTACTGCATGATCTTCTGAATAATACTCGTTCTTGAGTTTTACTCAGAGGTTGAGATTTCTATGTTGCCATCAACAGAAAGGTTCTCTGAAGTCAATACTCAAACTTTAAAATTAGAACATGGTTAAGTTGGTTTTGATGTCATGTCTATATATAAATAAAACAGAGTATAAGTAACTTATTTATTTGTGATCGCTCCTTGTTTACTTCAATTAATCCTTGGAGTTCTCCATTTTCTCATATGCAACTATTTTCATTTGGAAAATAGTAAAAAGCTCAATTTACTTGAGCAACTCTCCCTTTTGGCTGTTGAAGCTTATTAGATCTGCCACACTCATACTTTTAGTTTTTTTACTAAAAAATGCCAAAATTTCCTCACAACTGCCAGCCTGGTGGTCCTTGTAGGACAATTTGAGAAACAGGTTTGTACTATATGTCTTAAACTGAAAATTACCTCTGAACACAACACTTACTCCTCTCTTGGGTGTAGCAGCTGTCTTATTTAAAATTTGTTGCCTTGATTGGTCTAAGGGAGACAAAACAGACCCAATAGTGAAGCTGAAGTACAGTACCAGACACTCAGCTCCATTGTAGCTGTAAGAAATCTTCGGGGCTCAGAACTAAACATGAAACCCCAATCCCTCTATTCCCGATTAGGTATTCCCCGTTAATAACCGCATATCCTGTTTTTTTTTCTTTTAAAGATTTAAATCAGAATCACCTATCAAATCTTTGCCAGTCTCCAATTTTTCCCGCCCCTCAGCTGTTTAAACAAACATTATGTTTGTTTAAAGGTATGAATAGGTGTTTAAAAATGCATGATTTTTAATGTGTGACTTTGACTTTATCAAGTAGTCACTTGAAATCCAGTGACCGGGATCGCCTCACTAAATGAGACCCACCTTAAGTACAGTACCATTCTTAGACTTTGGAGTCAAGATGATAATAATGTGGCTCAGTTTAACGAAGGTTAATCGGGAAATAAAAGCTGAACAGGAGAGTGTGTGAGTATCTGCCGCGGGCTTCAAATTGAGGGAGAAACAAATAGTTTATTACTGCAAGTGCCAGCACTTTCATATACGAGGCACCCATGCCTGATTTTTGAAGTCGGGAGTGATGAGAAAATTCAGCATTTTAAGTCAAGTTTATTTCTATAGCACATTCCAGCAACAAGGCAGTTCAAAGTGCTTTACATCATGATCACATAAAAACATAAACACATCATAATGGTCACTGGTTGTGAAACCAGTTAGAAACATTAACTTTTTATCAAATTAAAACATCAATGCACATCAAATATGTTGGTCAAATAGCTAAATTTACATGCACAAAATTTCAGAATCGGATTAAAATGTATTTGGATTAAATACTCAGACTGTAGCGTTTAAATGGGCACACAATCAGTTAATCCGATCATAATGTGCGTGTATATGCACCTGGCTTTATTCAGAATAGAACCACTAACATAAGCAGTTATCAAATTCACCTAAAAAAGGGTTTGTCTTGCGAGCGCCCTGGCTGGACTTGCACGATGTTCTAATTATGGTTTATGGCAACAATTTTGAGCTCTTTCATTTTTTTCAAACAGGTTATATCGGGAGCACCGACATTTTTGCTTCCCAACTGATTTCCGCCACTCGCCAACATGGAAATATGTCCCGGTTACGTCGGGCACACATGCGCGCTCGGGTCAGTTTGCCACATTCGGAATAACTTGAGTCTGACAAGCGTTTATATACACGTTCATCGGATTATCAATCAGCATAAACCACCTCTCTCATTCGGAATACAATTTCATTCCGATTGAGCTCAATCCGATCAACATATTCCAATTGGTTTGTTTATATGACGCTTTTTTATTCCGACTGGCTGTTTATTCCGATTACTTTTGTCCATGTAAACGTAGCTAGTGTTCCTTGTATTTTGGTCGAAAGCAATTCTTAACAGGTGGGTTTTCAGTCTTGATTTAAAGGAACTCAGTGTTTTGGCTGTTTTGCAGTTTTCTGGAAGTTTGTTTCAGATTTGTGGACCATAGAAGCTAAATGCTGCTTCTCCATGTTTGGTTCTGGTTCTGGGTATGCAGAGTAGACCCAGTACCAGAGGTTTGGAGTTGTCTGAAAGGTTGATACAGCAACAACAGGTCTTTAATATATTTTGGTGCTAAGCCGTTCAGTGATTTATAAACCAACAGAAGTGTTTTAAAGTCTATTGTCTGAGTAACAGGGAGCCAGTATAAGGACAACTGAAACACAGCCTTTTCAAAAATTGTACTGATAAATGAAAGGTTGGAGACTGGCCTGTAATTCTGCAGATGTGATTTTTCCAGATTGCTTTTTTTTATCAGTGGTTTAATAACTGCTGTTTTTAAGGCCTGAAGGAAAACATCTGATGAGAGGGATGAATTTAAGATGGAATTCCCCATTTTAAGGATATTCAGTTTAATTTTTTGATTGTAGAAAATCCTTTGATAGGATGAAATAAATCAAACAATAATACTTGTTTTGTTCTTTAAATAATAAATGACTTTTTTGGTAATCATCCTATAATTTATGACGTGACGTGATTTACCTCTGATTCATTGAATATTTCAATCCCAGCTGTTTAGATGTAAATTATCGTAAATTACCACAAAGACCAAAGCCAAGCATTGTAAATTTGCTTAAGTTTTATTAGTAACTATTTGACATGCAGATTGTTGGCTGTAACTAATTGCCTGTTAGTGTAATCCCATGGCATTAATATGAATTACAAATATAGTACCCTGACAAAAAGAGAAGGATTGTCATTCCTTATTTTGTGGTATCGCATTTCATATAATTGACAGTCATACATAATTTTAGTAGTATTTGAAAGAAGAGGGGAATCCTCCCTGCAGGTATTTTCTGTGCTGACAGAGAATATTATCCCCCACTACCACTCTGTCAAACTGACTGCTGAGATGAAGCAGAGTTGGGGGGGAGAAGAAAAATGCTCCTGTACGGAGAACAACTGGGAACATTTTCTGTATTTCCCAATTTAATGCAATGCCGACAAAGGTGGTGACAGGATGTGGCACAGTAGAAGAGGCTAATTACAGTATCAAACATCCAACCATGTGTCACCACGCCGTTCAAAATATCTTACTGATATGTTGTGACATATTTTTATGTCACAGGTGACAGTCTAAGAGAAGAAAAATGACCCAAAAGAGTAAAAATGTACCTCAGCTTTTCTGTTGGACATCCCCCATGTTTCCTGTCTGTCAAGTTTGTTATTTAACTAAAGCTTTGTAGCTTGCAACTAGTTTTAGCATTTCTTGTAAATAGTCTGCTGCTTTGCTTTCTTTTAATCACCCTACTCAACTGCACATTTCTTTTACTCCAGCTATACTATTTTAATAACTGTACAGTATTATTTATTATGTAATTTATTATTTCAATTTGCCCTTACTGTACAGTCTTTTATTCAAATTGTTTTTACCATTGTATTAATCTGCATGCCTCCATTTGCCTTTCACTTAGCAGCTGGTAGACCTGGATTTCCCCACCGAGGGACAATAAAGGACATTTCTATTCTAAACGGTTGGCAGGTTTCTGTCTCACATCACTGAACTAAAGGCTGAGTCACGCCAAGCCAGAGCAGAAAAAGTGGATGTGTGTGAATCACAGAAGCACAACTCTGAAGGCTTCATGTTTGATTTCACACCAGGACTTGTCCTTGGCAGCTTTAGACCTGGTTCTAAGTATTGTATGCACAGACCTGTAAAGTCTGCCAAATCATAACTTAGAGGTTCAGGTCTTTACCGGGGCATAACATTTTTCAAATCTAAGCTGAAGTGTACAGAAACAAACACATTGTGCTCTGAAATTATTTTATAAACAATTATGAAGCCAAAATGGAGAAACTGTGTGTGGGGGAAAAACATTCTGCTTCCCCAGGATGTAAGAAGGAAAGTAACAAACAGATGCTGCCAATCATACAGGTGGATGCTACAAGGGGTGATGTCATTAGCAAAGACCTTGGAGAGGAACCCGTTTCTGCTCATCAATCTGGAAAGTTTCATAAAGATTGTTCCCAATCTCCTGAAGTAGATATCCCAGACAAATGTCAGAGGCTGCGGATCTATGAGGAAAGTCGTCTGACAAACTGTTAGGTGGAGTGTTTGATTCCAGGTTTCCTAGGCAAGGCAATTTATTTGTATAGCACACTTCAGTGCAAAGACAATGCAAAGTGCTTTACGTGATTAAAACATAGGAAAATAAAACAGAATAAAAGCAAGTTGGAACAAAATGTATAAACAAAATATAACATGGGAAAATAGAAACTAAAAGCCAATATTAAAACAGTTGGACTACAAAGTTGAACTAATTATGTTTCAGTCATGTTATGCTTTCGGGCCCATACTTTCATCATGAAATCAAACTTTCCACCCTGGAAAAAAGATCGGCCCTGGAAACTTTGCCTTTGACCCATTATACGGACTTTGCTGCTTCCATACCCTTTTTTTTAATAGCAAATGCTAAAGTGTCCTTGGACACCACAGTGAACACCAACCTACTTATTGATCTATAAATATGGTCATCAGACTGTTAGATAGCTGAACCCCTCCCCCGTTATGGACATTTCATCTCTGGACACTTCATTTTACTGCACCACCATACCTGATTACTCATCTGCTCAATTGCAAAATACAGTTCTTACTGCTGAATGTGGCACAAAAACAGTTAAAGTAGCAAACTGATGCTCTGTTCTACATTTCTATTTTATTATATGGTATTATTATTATATTTCTATTGTTTTTTTTTACCAGTATGCTCATTTTATTTTATTCTGGTTGCATCCATTGTGGACAGCAAAGTAATAATTTCATTTTACAGGGAGACATGTTTCTTTACTGTGCATATGACAATAAAGCTTTGTTATTAAGTTCATAACAGGGCTAGACTGAAAATAGATTACTTGTTTTGATGGGCTGCAAGGACAAAACCTCTTCTCTGTAAAATATGACAGGATGAATTATGTATGCACAGTGAGATCTGAATTAACCACAAAACCTCTGGAGCAAAGTCCTTAAAGCTGCCATTATGGTTTTTTTTTTGTTCAGGTATAGAAGTGGGCAATATAACTATAGCGAAACGTCTTTAAACTTCGGAAAAAAGTCCAGTTGTTTTGTTTTTTAAGTTTTTTGGAATGCAATATTGGGAAATATCTTTCTTTCAGTCTCATCTGTCCAAACATCTTATGCCAAATACATGGTGGAGCTACAGGGCCTGGTAACCTTGCAGTCATTATCCATGAACACTTCCGTACAGCAATGCAATGTAACTAACATACGTTGTTAAAAAATACCTTCTGGACCCCACTGAGTTGTGTGAAGACACCTGGGGGATGGAATAAGTACCCAACATACATGCCTTTAAGCACCATTAGACATATCTTTAGATATTTTGGATTCTAGGTTAACCACTGGGACTCGGTATTCTGCTTTAAAAGCCGCATTTGACCAGGTTTCCCTGTCCTACTCCGACAAGTTGCTGCTGTTGGTGGGTCACAACTGTCAGATGACAGACAGCAGGATGTCTGATCATGGCCTTTGCTTTACCTCGAAATTTAAGCAAATTAACCTTTATGCACTGAATTTTAACTGTATCTTCACAGCTGAAGTAGGCTTTAATTTGTTTTATTCCAAGAGCAGCATCTGGTTAAAATAACTTCTGGTAATAATAATAGGATGTTAATGGGAATATCCAGAAGAGTGCAGGTTTGGTTTAAATATGTGTTTTATGGGTTAACTATATGTTTTCAGCATGAATGTGGAACTCAAAGGGGGTGCCTGCTGACTTTGTGATAGTGGGGTAGAGTGCTAACTATAAATATTAAAGTCCACACTTTAAAATGAGTTATGAGCTACAAAGGTAAGGAAATTCTTGCTAAGTTATTTCTCTGTTGTAACAATGCTCCTTGGTAATATATCTTCTACTACTGGGAAGCCCGTTTATTTCCCTGGAAATGGTGCCACTGTTTTAAGGAAAATGTATTGGTGGGTGCAGCAGCAGTGTTGAGCATTTGTGCTCATGAGAAACTTGCCAAATCCTCTTTGCCAATGCGAAAGCTTATTTCACTATTGACTCTCGTTTGTTATGGTTTGTTGGATTGAAGCTCGGGGTGACAAGATATATTGGCAATTAAACAATTTATTTAAAAAGCAGAGCCCTGATTAGTGGTTGGGAAAACTGTTACACATCTACAACAGTCTTATTCTCATACTTGGCAGCCAGAAATAATTTGGGTAGTCCTAAGTGAAGTAAATCAGGAAAAGTTAGTTTAGTCTGATTTAATGAAAGACGGCGAGGAAAAAAGGTTAAGCGTCTTTCTGCACTGTGTACATGCACATCTGGTTTTAACTTGCCCAAACTTTGTTCCTAGGTCTCTCTTAAAAATTTGATTCTAATCTCAAAGACATTTGTTTTTACTCAGGAATATATGTAAATGAAAGCTATGACTTGTTGGGGGTTACACCTGAATTGCAATTAGCCAGGATTAAGACTAGTATCAAGTATGAACAAGCCTAGATTAATCCTGTTTTTATCCCTGCCCAAACTGTTCTACAAGAAGATGGTAATGTTTTAGCAGATATTACAACGTATCAAGTTATGTCAACTTTATTTATATGGCACATTTAATACAGATACCTCTGTCCAAAGTGCTGCACAAAGCAAACAGTATAGATATATAAAATAACAAACACATAAAATGGAATAAGAATAATTACAAATAATAAAAGTTAAAATACTGAAAATTAGTCAACATATTAAAGGATAACGAAAGATGATAAAATAATCTGCTCAGCATGCGTTAGAAGCCGGCACAAACAGGTGGATTTTTAAAGAGGACTTAAGCTGCAAATAGACTGTGCTGTTCTAATATGTAAAAAATCCTCATAAGATGAATTAAATTTGATTAATTATTAAGACCTGCTAGGAATCACTATCGGAGCACTTGTGTGTTACTGGAAGTAGTTTAATTTTGATGGTACAGTATGTCTGTTGTTTTTAACATTGAGGCTGTCTGCAAGATTTCTTTTAGTTCTAGTTAGCACCATTTTATCAGAGGCTATCAGTTTTTATAAAGAAAACATTTAGAGAAAACAATCTTTCAGCTGAATGCCAACGGGTAGCACAGCTGTAGGTCACAGAATATCGAGCCTCTTACTGTGCATCCCTTCTGTACTAGTGGCACGAAAACCAAAGAGATTAGTCATTTTACCCTCTGCACGCGCTACTTAATTGCTCTGATTTTTGAAACCCACTTTACATCAATGTTCCACAAGGTGTTCTTATTAAAAGTATTGCTGAGAAACTCTCCCCCGCCCCCTAAACAGAATCAGCGTGGAATTTGACAAATTCCCATTTTACTGATTAAAAACTGTCAGACAATTATTAATTTTGAGTCCTGCTGAGACAAATGTGTTGTTTACTGAAGAGCTTGTTCGCAGTAAGTGTTGCATCCTAGTGAAGCTATGATCTTTTTGTTTACCAGAAGGCAAACCTGTGGTCTTGGTCCTGTTGACTTCTCTTTGAAGGTGCCGGTGGGCTTTAATTAACCCGCAGAGGGAAACGACAGTAAATTTTAAGGGGCTCCTTTAACATGCGAGTTGGCAGGGTGACAGACGGGCAGATGTTGAAGCCAGGCTTGCGCTCTTCCTTTGTGTGGAAGGCTCTGCTGCATTTGGCCGCTTTTAAAAGACACACAGTGTGATGGAGATTAGGAGCAAGCTGTGCAACCAGTGTTTAGTGGGTCGAGTGGGATGGCGGGCAGGCAGGGGGGCAAATTTTGCATATCAAAGGCGAGCTAACAGAGAGAAGAGCAAACATCAGGCATGGTGATCTCCACTCTGTTCTAAACGTTGTGATAGGAGCCAGAGGAGAAACCCTCTGATGATAAGAGAGGAAGGAGAATGAAAGCGAGACGGGTTCACTGAGCACGACTGATTTATCAGGAAATTAAGAGTTCGTCTTTATCTTGTTTTAACACCTTGTCAATGCATCCTACCACGCAGAGTGGTTGTGTGTGTGTGTACACAGAGATTATAGCTTTAGCTCACACGAACACAACTGAGCAGTAAATTTCTAATTCCTCTTCCATCTCTTTTCACTGAATCAGTTTTTTAGAATTTAAAGAAGAGATTTCTTTACCATTTCTAGAAGAGGATTTTGTGAATAAAATGTATGTAATGGCCTTTCATGTGAATGAAAAGATTAGTCAACGGTAAGATTGTAACACTCACACCTACTTCACTAAAGTGATGTAGAAGTGTACACAAGCAGCAGAAGTCAACATGTTCTCATTTCCAGTCAGCACAAGCAATCTCTCCATCTGAGCAAACATGTAGCAGCAGCTGAGAGAAACTAGTCGCCTTTAACAGGAAGATTCCTCTGACAAAACCAGGCCCAGTAACAGCCTCAATCAGCTTTGACTGTACTGAACATAGCAAAGCATATAAAAACAAAACATAAATAGTGGGGCTATGCTGTGAGAGTATTTTATAAATATTAACTGAGCACAGTGTTGATCGCAGCAATAGCTCCATCAGTGGCTTCATTTATGAGAGACAAACCAACCAAACAGAGAAGCTTTAAGGCAATTGTATATTGTATGGGATGAAAAACACCCTCTACTGTTAGTGGTAGCAGTAGCTCCTTCAATGGCCTTGACCAAGAAAAGAGAGAAGGTTAAACTCAGAATGATTGCTGTTGTATATGGAGAACATTAAGTTATTGCCAGCAATAGCTCAGTCGATAATCAGTTCCAGGAAGGAGCCAATTAAGGTCAAACCGAAGGATGGAAGCCAGATGTTGCTTTTATGAATATGAAAACAGAGAACATAAATCTAATGTCATCAATATATCGGCTTGATATATTTGGCCCACATGCAGAAACACTCGACAACAAGGATCAGTTTTGACAGTTTATTCAGCAGAACTTAGGGGCGACGGTTCCTAGGGGAACGACGAGGGGGCAACCGGGGTGAGACCCGTTTGGTCACTGGAAGGGAAAGGAGATCGATTAGGAGGTGATGGTCAAACAGCGGAAAACTAACTGAGATTAGTAAGCCTACCACCGGACGCGGCGCCAGATCGGAGGAGGGACAAAGCGGACTCAGCGAGCACGTTGAGGCTGGAAGCAGGTGCCCAAGAGACCGGCGGGACGAGGGCTGGAGGTTGGTCCGAGCAGCGCCAATGATCCAGGGATCCGGGGCAGCAGGAGGAACCAGGTGGGCTTGGAGTTTGGAGCCGGGACAACAAAGAAGCCTCGGAGCAAGTGAAGGCACAGGAGCGATCCACCAAGTAGGCGATTTGAATTCACGAGAGGGAGCCTGGGAGACACAGGGGTAAGTGGTTAAATCAAGAATTTTTCTCATTCTGAAGACTGTGGCCTTTAGGCGTACCACGATGGTTAACACTCTGGCATCCTCCTGCTGTCCGTACGCTGTTCTTATAGCGCGATCAGGCGCTGCTGAACCAGCCACAGGTGTGCGCGCCCCGCCCACCAGTCAACTGTGGACACCTGCGGAGAAAGCAGAAGGGGGCAGAACCGGCGGACACTGCACGGCTCTGCTGGCTGAGTCCTGACAATCAATTATTGCAAATAATAATGTATAATCTGACCCAATCTGTATAATCTGATTGAATTTGACTTTGGAAAGTGCCTTAAGATGACGTTTCATGAATTGGCGCTATATAAATAAAATTGAATTGAATTGAAATAATGCATAAGGGCGAGTAGTAGGAGAAAGTAAGAGTGAGGAAAAATGGTAATCATGTCCTCCAGCAACCAAAGCCTTGTAGCAGCAAAACTAGAGGAAAAGCTCAGGATAAACTATGACCAGGGGCGGACTGGGACGGGAATTTCATACCATCCCAGGCCACTTCACCACCAGAACATCCTTAGAACCTGCAGGTGTGTTTTGTCCTATTATATGGTTCCTTCTCTAACTCCTTATTGCTGCTGCTCACCACCTCCACGCCAGCAGTAGCTTTTGCAGCATTACTGCTACTCACTAAATTGACACTGCTTTCTTGTAAAAAAAAGAAAGAAAGAAAAATGTTATTCAAACCCACATAATTTTTAAATGTACTAATTGACTATTTAATGCATTGGCTATATTCACTTAACAAATATATATTTTTTAACTAAATGGGATTTTACTTAAACAAAGTAAAATACAATAATATAACAATGATTTCAATATTTTTTATAATTTGAGTTTATGCAGGGAACACTAAATCTGAATTCAAGGACATTTTAGCAATACACTTCTTTTCCATTGGCTTCTTGTTCCACATATTTTAAAAGTTTCAATACGTTAAAACATTTGTTTAATTGAATGAGTTTTGGCCTCACAGTGAGGCTAACCTCCTTATGAAACCGTCGTGCAGGATAGGCTGCTGGCCTTTTCACTGTTTGCCTCTAGTGTTTCTATCTTAGTCTACCTGCTCCTTTATGAAAAAAACTTCAGTTTAGTGCATTTTGCTGCATCAGTGGCCAGTGCTCGTTTCTTCTTGTTTTTTCTTCTCTGCTCCCCTTCCTTTCTTTTTTCACTTTCTCCTTCCATTTTACACCGTCTATAAGGGGTCCGGTGCAAATTGTGGTGTGTATCTCTCTGCACTGCATTTGATACATTTTTGCAAAGTGCAAATAGAGTGGAGACTCTGATTTCTTTGCTCCGTCTGCAGGGGGGTATGAAGCTTCATGTGCGGGGTTTGCAGCCAGGATGAGGCAGCAGTAACTGTCTGCGAGACTGACTACAGAAGTGGAAAGAGAATCACGGCTCCCTCAAGGACTGGTGCTTTCACGTGAAGTCGGCAATAACAGAAAAAAGACGAGAAGTTGCCTTTTTTGAAAATGAATAAATCGGTGGAGCAGGGGTCTGAAAAGTCGCTGACAACAGTGCAGCTGGGACAGAGCACATCAGCCTCCTCAGAAACTGAAAGGAGGGTGTGTCTGTCTTTTCCCTCTCGCAACTGGAATCCGCGCCACCAGGAAGACTCCCAATTCTCCTCATGGCCAGTCTGCCGCCAACTTTGAGCTTTTTCAAAAAACAAAGGTTTAAGCCTGGTCTTAAAAGTAGACAGGGTGTAGGCCTCACAGACTAAAACTGGGAGCTGGTTCAGCATAGGAGCCTAAAAACTAAAAGATCAGCTTCACAGTCTGCTAGGAACCACCAATAAAGATGCAGTCTGAGAGAAAAGAGATCTGATGGTAACATAAAGAAATCAAATCTTCAGGTTAAGTTGGAGCTTATAATTAGGGTATTTACACACTAGAAGAAGAATACTTTATTATTTTCTGGTTTCAACAGGAATCCAGTGATAAACAGCTAGAATTAACCAAATTATCTCTTCTTTTCATTTTTATCAGAGCTGTCTAACATTAGGATTCACACACTTCTGGGCTTCTTTTCTACCTTTTTTTCCCTGCATGCCACAAACTACAGCTTATCTCTAACATTTATTAAGTTTTCTTATGGCTCCAATTTTTCAAGGTTAATCTCTAAATTGTATAGCATTTAGGATCTCTCCAAGGTAAAACTTAATGTTCTTACAGTTGTTTACCACTTGCTTTTTCAAGCAGGTTCCTAAAGTATTTATCTACTCTGTTTGCGTCCCATTTTGTTTATTAGATTACTGATAAAACCTTAACCATACCAAAATACTGAATTAAACAATATCATCAGATAGATTTTTAAAATGGTTGGCTTTCATTATCCCAGACTTTCTCTCTGTCTATAAAAGTGAGCCTTTTTGAAGTTTTTCCTTGAAGGTTGTCTTCTTTGTCATTCACTTTCTGTCTGGTCCTTGTGTCTGACAATGAAAACATACTGTGCTTTGCATACTCAAAAGAATGGAAGGAGATGGCAAATCAAAGGCACATGAGCAGTAACCGAAAGTCATCTTGTGAGATTAATTTTGCTTTAGTTGATTATCTGCAGCCTAATGCAGTGGTAAATGCATTCACCCCTTCAGTTTTTGCCTTTTGGTGTCACTTGCATGCTTCAGATAATAAAGCTAATTCTAAATATTAGATACACCAAACAAATACAATGTTCTATTTCCATGAACATTGCTGATTTGGTTTATTAATGCATATACCCATCCAAACCAACCTCATCATATGTGAAATAGTAGTTGCCCTCTAAACCCAATAACTGGCTTTGCCTGAAGACCCCCAGTGTTTTGTTACTGTCTTCTTTTAGTTTATATGAAATTCATATTTTGTGTGAGCTTTAATATAAAGTACTGTCTTTGATATATTTTCACACGGGTCCAATCACCAAATGTTCAGGGACCTCCCAAATATTATCTACAGTTTTTTGATGAAAATCTTTGATTATTAAATTAAAGAAACTGGCGTTCTTTCCGAGATACAAATGTCTTATTGGACCTGCATACAAACCTCTTATCATTCTGGCTAAAAGATTTTTCTAACTAGTTTTGGAACTGCCTTAGGCTTAATAATAAAAAAACAACTTAGAATCATTCTTGCGTATTTAAATAAAGCGAATCGCATCTAAAAACAACATCTGTCCTACATAAATTGGGGTCTTTTATCCAAGGCTGAAAGCACCTTTTGTTGGCCACGTTCGCAATTACCTTGCGTGATTAAATCCTTCTATAACAGCAATTTATGTTATTAATTACGCCTCTGTTCGAGGTATTACCAGAGGACAAATGCAATCCGACAAAGCAGATGACCAATGGGTCATTTACTACTTCCTTTATGATTTCACAACCTCATCCTACGTACATCCCCAAAAATTGGCTTCATTTGTAATTTAGCGACACCCATTGCCACAGAATTAATGTTATTACTCTCCGTTCAGCCGTGGAGCTATGCAGCATGACCATTAGAGTGTGACAACATGGATTATTTCCCATCATGCCCTGGAGGACTACAGGCTGCCAGGGTAGGCTGATGGGGACAGCGTCAGGAGAAGACAGAACAAATGCAATTTAAGTCCCAAGAAATTTTCCCCCTGAAAAACCCAATTATGTCTGCTGGGAGGATGGGGTGATAAGGGTCATTTTGTTCTTTCTAATGGAGCTGAAGATCGGCAGTGTGTAATAATCGGGTCTCTTTTTATTCTCCTTGCTTTCATTAACTGCCCACATCACTGTCACACTTCTCTTGTTCACCCCCCCCCACACCACCACAAGAACAGAATGATTGAGAGTCGCCCGAAAAGAAGAGCATGATTAAAAAGTCATGGTCCGCAGATGGATTTCAGATAACATTTCTGAGAAAAGTTCTTCTCTTCTTGTTAAAAGCCAAGCAGGGAGGAATTCAAAAGCGGGAAAACAAGTGAAGGAGGGGGGGGGGGGGGGGGGGGGCGAACCGAAATGTGTGTGCGTTTGATTTTCTGCGATCGTATTTCGTCAAGCCGCACGCCTGCTCGTGACAAGTACAATTTCACAGGAGACGTAACCGTGAGACAAGTGAACGATCCAAGCAGGGAAAAAAAACTGCCTAACAGGCACAATGTAGCCATGAGAGAGCAGCCGTAAAACAGCAACCTGCTTCATGACAACAGCAAGAAATGAAAAGGAGTTCGGGAAGGGGGGAGAGAATAGATAAGGGATGCATGGAAGAAAGCCATCAGTCTTGTTCACAGGTTTCATACTCCGCACGTTCACTCATGAGTTCCCAGTAGTGCAATGATGGTGCTGCAGCACGAACAATCACTCCTGACAGGAAGCACGTGCTCTTTTAATGCTTTGATAGCTGACTTAAAACTGATTTGGCTGAATTAAAGGAGTAGCTAAAAGCACACAGAATAGAGTCACTCGTGCAGCTGACTCTTTTTACCAAGCGTTTCTTACCTACTCCTGAGAGCCTGTGTGGGAGATCTCGACGTGTCAATGGCTTTGTTGATTCTGTGCTTCCTAATTGTGCTTTTTTGATGGCTTTGTGAAGCTGGAGGCTTTAATTAAAATCACCTCTCCTGCAACGTTTGGGCTACACTCCAAATCCCACGCACGCTTAAAGTGTCACAAATAGAAATAGATCTAGCAGGGTCATTAAGCAAAGTATAAACTTTGTTTTCATCTTCTAATGATTCCTCCTTTTTACAGATATTTTCCCCTCATTTCTTGATTATTTTTACTTGTGTCAGGACTCAGTCAGCAGGGCCACGCAGCTTGCTGCTGGTCCTGTTGTCATTTCTTTTCCACAGGTGCGCTGAGTTAACTAGGGGGTGGAGCCCACACACCTGCAGGTGGTTGAGCGACACTGGCAGCACTATAAGAACTGAACACTCTGGCCAAACAGAAGCACTCGGTCGAACCATCACAGCGCAACAGGAACAGATTCGTGGGTTAGAAGCCGCCGTTGGTGGATTGCAGAACCAGCTTCAGGGTATGGCTGCTCAACTAGCACAGCTAGTAAACATAGCCAGTGCTAACTCTCAGCCAACCACTTCCGGGTCATCGAGCACAGCTCCCGAGCCTCTGCCTGAGATTGCGCCCTCACCGGTCACGGAGTCCTCCTCGCCACCCCCCGAGAAATTTGCCGGGGATGCTGAAAGTTGCGGTGGTTTCTTGTTTCAATGCGCTCTAGTTTTTAATCGAGCGCCACATACCTTTGCCCCTGACTATGCCAGGATCTCTTACATTTTGCGGCTGTTAACGGGCCGTGCTCTTAGATGGGCAGAATCACGTTTTCCCGACTGCCAGCAGTTCGACTGCTCTTTCAGTGAATTTATCGCCGAGTTTAAAACAGTTTTCGCCGCCGAGGCTGATGAGACTCACGATTCCCAGCGCTTACTTACCCTGCGGCAGCGGGGCAGACGAGTCGCTGACTATGCCGTTGAATTCCGCACCGTGGCGGCAGCAGCCGGGTGGGAACAGCGGGCACTTAAATCAGTGTTTTTACAATCCTTAGACGAGTCCCTTAAGGATGAATTTGCCCGAGTTGTAACACCCGAGTCTTTGAATGAATGTATCGCACTGGCAGTTAGGTTAGATACCCGTCTGCGAGCCCGTGGCAAGAGCCGTCTCGAGCGAACACCAGTTTTTCGCTCAGAGGGCAACGAGCGGACTTCCGCCAGAACTGAGGCGGCTCCTCCCTCTCCCCCTGAGCCGATGCAGTTGGGTCGTGTTAGACTGACACCTGATGAGAAGCAGCAGCGCCTGAATTCTCGTTTGTGCTTCTATTGCGCCTCTCCCGCTCACTTTGTAAACAATTGCCCGGATCGGCCAAAAGGACAGGTCCGTTGATTGTAAAGGAGAGATCGGCGGACCAACGGCAGTTATCTCCTTCCTCACCCCCGCGTCTTTGTTTGCCTGCTGTAGTCTTGTCCGGTCGGGAGACTTATCAAATGTCCGCTTTGGTCGACTCGGGATGTGATTTCAATCTTATTGACGGGAATTTTGTTAAACAGGCAGGGATTGTTCTAGTAAGGTTAGAGGCTCCTCTTCAAGTAACTGCTCTGGACGGGATGAAGCTGCCCCCCATAACTCATAAGACGGTTCCATTGGAACTAGTGGTCTCCGGTAACCACAGGGAACGTCTGTCTTTCCTCGTTTTTCCTGTTAATCAGGCATCAGTAGTTTTAGGTTTCCCGTGGTTGCAACATCACAATCCAAGGATAGATTGGGTCGACCGCAGAATTGACGCCTGGTCCGCTTCCTGTCATTCTGTTTGTTTAAGTTCGGCCGTTCCTCCCTCCTGTGGTTCTGCACCTCCTTCCGCGCAGATCGATCCCGAGTTGTTAAAACTGATACCGGAACAATATCGCGATCTAGGCGAGGTTTTTAGTAAGGAGCAGGCCAGCTCTCTTCCGCCGCATCGTCCCTACGATTGCGCTATCGATCTCCTGCCTGGAGCCCCTTTGCCCTCTAGCAGACTTTACAACATCTCGCAGAACGAACGACAGGCTCTAGAAAAATACATTAAGGAGTCTTTAGCTGCTGGGCTTATCCGCGCCTCATCTTCGCCCCTAGGAGCAGGGTTTTTCTTTGTGGGCAAAAAGGACGGTTCCCTTCGGCCCTGCATCGATTACCGTGGTCTGAACGCCATCACTGTTAAGAATAAGTATCCGCTTCCCCTACTCTCCTCCGCACTAGAACCAGTACGATCCGCCACCATCTTCACCAAGTTAGATCTTCGTAATGCTTACCACTTGGTACGGATTCGCCGGGGAGATGAGTGGAAAACGGCCTTTAAGACCCCGCTTGGACACTTTGAATACCTAGTCATGCCTTTTGGTTTGTGCAACGCCCCAGCAGTTTTTCAAGCTCTGGTGAATGACGTTCTATGTGATTTCCTCAACGTTTTTGTTTTTGTTTATCTCGACGACATCCTTATTTACTCTAGCAACCCATCAGAACACTATCAGCATGTCCGTCAAGTCCTTCAACGTCTCCGTGAGAACAAACTATTCGTTAAAGCAGAAAAGTGTGAGTTCCATCAATCCACCGTCTCCTTCCTTGGCCTCATCCTAGAGGGGGGGCAGGTGCGATCCGACCCTGAAAAGATCCGTGCAGTTCTTGAATGGCCCATACCCAGGACTAGACAAGACCTTCAACGATTTTTAGGATTTGCCAACTTTTACCGTCGATTTATCCGGGGATATAGTCAGATCGCTGCCCCCCTTCACGCCCTCACCTCAGTCAAGGTTCCATTCTCCTGGTCCCCCGATGCACAATCAGCCTTCACCAGTCTCAAGAACCGTTTTGCTCAGGCCCCCATTCTCATCTACCCAGACCCTTCCAAGCAGTTTGTCGTCGAGATCGACGCCTCCGACACAGGGGTCGGGGCCGTTCTCTCCCAGGTGTCCGCTGCTGACCAGAAACTCCACCCATGCGCCTACTTCTCCAGGCGCTTGTCCCCGGCGGAGAAGAATTACGACGTCGGGGACAGAGAGCTGTTAGCCATCAAGCTCGCCCTGGAGGAGTGGCGTCACTGGCTGGAGGGGTCCGAGCAGCCAGTACTTACTTGGACTGATCACAAGAACCTAGAGTACATCCAAACAGCCAAGAGACTCAACCCCCGTCAAGCCCGCTGGTCCCTGTTCTTTTCTCGCTTTAACCTCTCAATCTCCTATCGACCCGGAACCAAGAACATCAAGCCTGATGCCCTGTCCCGCCTGCACTCCTCCCCCGACTCGGTTGAGGAACCAGCAACCATCCTGCCTCCCTCCTGTGTGTTAGGCGCTCTCCAGTGGGAGGTACAAGATCTCATCGCCCGTGCTCTACCCACTGATCCCGATCCCGGAACCGGTCCACCTAACCGCATCTACGTCCCCTCTGCTGTCAGACCTCAAGTCCTCAAATGGGCTCATGCTGAGAAATTCTCAGCCCACCCCGGAATACATCGCACCCAGACCTTCCTTGCCCGTACCTTCTGGTGGCCTTCCATGTTTCAGGATGTCAAACAGTTCGTTCTCTCCTGTCCCACCTGTGCTCAAAATAAACCCACCAATAGACCTCCTGCCGGCCTCCTTCAGCCACTGCCTGTTCCCGAGCGTCCCTGGTCACATATCGCCCTCGACTTCGTTACCGGACTCCCGTCATCACAAGGGATGACTGTCATACTCACCATCATAGATCGTTTTTCCAAGGCCTGCCACCTCATCCCTCTCCGTAAGCTCCCGTCAGCTCTCCTCACCGCCCAGCTCCTGGTTCGTCACGTCTTCAGACTCCATGGCATACCAACTGAGATCCTGTCCGACCGTGGTCCCCAGTTCACGTCCCGAGTATGGAAGGAGTTTGCTGCAGCACTCGGGGCTCGCTACTCACTAACCTCCGGCTATCATCCTCAGACTAATGGTCAGAGAGGATGAACCAGGAGCTGGAGACCACCCTACGATGCCTCACATCCAAGAATCCATCCGAGTGGAGCAAGTACCTCCCCTGGGTTGAGTACGCACACAACAGCCACGTCTCCTCCGCAACTGGTCACTCCCCCTTTGAAGTATCCCTTGGTTATCAGCCCCCACTACTCCCTGAAGACAACACGCAGATCACAGTTCCCTCGGTACATGAACACATCACTCGCTGTCGTCAAGTCTGGAACCAGACTAACCAAGCCCTCCACGAGACTGCCGAACGCAATCGCCGATTCGCTGACCAGCGGCGAGTTCCGGCCCCCGTTTATCGCCCTGGCCAGCGGATCTGGCTCTCCACCCGTGATCTCCCCTCCCGAGCAGCCGCACGAAAGTTGTCTCCCCGTTTCTCCGGCCCATATGAGATTACCGCCATCGTCAACCCCACCGCTGTCCGTCTTCGTCTCCCGTCCCACTCCCGTGTACACCCGACCTTCCACGTCTCCCAAATCAAACCCGTCCTGTCCAGTCCTCTGTGCCCTCCGGCCGAACCCCCTCCACCCACCCAGGACCATCAGGGACGTCAAATCCGACGGATCGTGGCCTCCCGTCCACGGGGTAGAGGTTTCCAATACCTCGTGGATTGGGTTGGCTGCGGTCCGGAGGAGCGTTCGTGGCTTCCTGGCTCCTCCATCCCGGACCAGTCCCTTGTCGATGCCTTCCTTACCTCCCGTCCTTCCTCGTCTTCCTCTGTGTCGCCGGGTGGCGACCCTTGAGGGGGGGGGTGGTGTCAGGACTCAGTCAGCAGGGCCACGCAGCTTGCTGCTGGTCCTGTTGTCATTTCTTTTCCACAGGTGCGCTGAGTTAACTAGGGGGTGGAGCCCACACACCTGCAGGTGGTTGAGCGACACTGGCAGCACTATAAGAACTGCACGCAGACAGCAGGAAGGCGCCAGAGTGTTATCAGTGTTGGTATGCATTTAGCCTTGGCCATCCTTGATACTTATAGAAGAAGAAGACCTAATATCCTACCTTTGTGTCTCCCAGGTTTCACCTCGTGCTCCCTCTCGAATTGTCCTCCTGAGAACCACCTACGTGCAATCCTCCAAGATAAGTTCTCAGGTCCGCCTTGTGCTGACATCCTCGTATTCCTTCCTGCTGTCTTGGATCCCTGGATTCCCCAGTGCTGCTCGGACCTGCGAAAGTCCCACCCTCTGGTCACTCGGACACCTGTGGCTCCGTCATCACACCGAGTCCACTCCATCTCCCCGGCTTAGGTCGTCTGGCCAGTGGTAAGCTTGCGCTCCATCATACGATTCTCCGTGTCCTTATCGTACCTAATCACCACTCTCGTTCCCTTAGTGTTTCCCGGTACCGTGTCCTCCTGGTTCCTGCCCGTGTCCTCTTCTCCAGAGACTGACTCATCACTAGCTCGTTGTTAAATAAATCCTTGTTTACGAATCTGCCTGTTTTCCCCGAGTGTTTTCTGCATGTGGGCTAAACACATCAAGTCGCCCACCATGACAACTTGTGAACTTTGTTTTGATTGTAAGTAGGGATTACATTATATTAAATTATTTTGGTTATATCCTTTTCTTCTATTCAATTTAAGCAGAAATAAAGCATTTTTTTATTATTTCAGGCAAGATTAGTGAAATGTTTTGTTCTGTTTAGCACCATCAGTATTTTAATCAGCTTATTAGTGGAATGAGAAGATGCACTTGAATAGATTTTCTGTACAGAGGGCTCATCGCCATAACTTTACATTTGTCCAGTGAGGATTCCTAAGTAGAGAAACCATGCTCACAAAATCCAAAATCAGTGTTTTTCACTGACTGCTGTCAACCAATAATATCAAGGCTCTGAGGCCTGTTTTTTATATATTTTTTTATTTTTAACTATGGTAAACTATTTTCAGGCTTCATTTCAACTGTACCCCAAAATAAACGTTCTACTTCCTGCAGTCTCCCAGCAACCAGCACAGCCAAAGTTTCAGTACAAGTTGGAGGTGTGCTTACCTCTTCCGCTTCTACTATTAATTTCAGTCCTGCAAGGTTTGTAGAGATTTCTGTGTGCATGGTGGTTAGTGGTGTGGAGAAGGTGGATTGTTCCTTGCCGCTGCTTGGTGAGACTTTGGTTGAAGCCAGAACTGGGGCTGAATTCTTAGGAACCAGCTGTGAGCCATGAACGATGTTTTACTCGGAGCTCTAGCAAAGCAATGTTGGCAGGAGGATGTTGTATCCGTGGCATGATGCCAGCGTTGCCCGTCCACTTTCAGATTCTCTGGTGACGCATCCATGAAGCAGTGCATTGGCATTTTGTTTAGAGAAAATAGATGGCATCTAATGTTTGGACGAGAACATAATATTCCTCGTGCCAGTTGCAGGGGATGTTGATCTTTCCTTTACATCAGGACTGAAGGTGAGCAACTAAAGTGTACATCTTTACCAGTAATTAAATTCAAATAAAATGTCTGACAAAGTGAGACATTCACACTTCTGAAAAAAGAAAGAAATGTATAATATAAAAAATGGACTAAACACATTTAATCATACAAATAACTTAAACATGTGAATAAGAGTAATATATTATTATTATTATTATTAGTATTTTCCATGTAACCACCAATAGCAGGGTGGGTGTACCAGCCTGGAGGGTTAGGGGCGGGGTCTGGTGGGGGGGAGGGGGGGCACAGTCTGGAACCCCCCCCACCCCCCCCCACCCTGCAAGGTCACGACTCCCATATTGAAGACCTCTGGTCTAGTGGATCCTTAAATGTTGGTTAAAACGTGAAACGAGATGAAAATCTGGTAATTAATTTACCGCAGCTTGAGTTCCTCTAGCCAAAGGCTGTTAATGGTTCCACAAACTAATTTCAGGACCAGAGGGGATCGGTCTTTTAAAGCTGTGGCCCCCAGACTGTGGAACGTTGCCTTCATCTTTACGCTGTCTTGACTCTGTTCGTTCTTTTAAGCAGTTGAAGAACCACTTGTTCCCACTGGCTTTTAAGTAGTTTTATGCTGTTGCCTTTATGCTGTTTTATATTTTTATTTTGTGTTTTATGGTTGTTTTTATTGTGAGGCACTTTGTGGTTTTATCCTGTGAAAGGTATTATATAAATAAAGTTTACTTCACTTACCAACTGACAACAATATGCACAAACATACTTGGGCATTCCTCTTTCGGACTCAAAAGGGTTGAGATTTTACACCGATTGGCAGATCCAGATTTGAGCTATACCATCTTTTTCCCAGTATGTGTTATATTACAGTGTGTGCAGTAGAAGCTGTGATCCAGTGGGCTGACATGTCCGACTAAAAACAAGTTTGGGGAAAATATGATGACATCTTGCCACTAAAGAAATCAATCTTTTTTGTTTGTTTGATCACGACTTACTGGAGGGCCAGTAATTTCCTACATAACTGTTGTACGCCAGTCATCCTTTTAGAGACCAGATAAAGGCGCAGTAAGGTGTTAAATGAAACATGCATCATGTGTGGAAGTCTTGAATGCCTTTGACAGTGTATGTGTGTCTTTTGTGTGCTGCTGCAAATAATAGAGAAGTATTGATTTGTTTTCCTCCTGCAGGGACAGGAGGACATTGTGCTAAGTTTGCACTAAAGTTCTCACTGAGCTTTAGATAGACCTTGGATCTCCCATTATCTCCTGACACCTGCAGGGTCAAGCGATTATCCAAGCCTCTGAGCATTGTGTGGTGCCGAAGGCCATGGGTCAGATTGCAACAGTGAGAGGGTTATTGATTAGTCCTGGGATATTTAAACTGGTTAAGGAAAGCAATAAGTGGGTGGTCTTCACAGGTTTGTACTTCTTCTCCTTGCTAAGTCGTCTAGTCCAGAGCGATCATGGCTTTAAAGAACAGTATTAAAACATCACCATATATTCCACACAGTCAAACATTTTGATTGTATATTCGTATTAGAAAGATGTAGGATGTGTGTGTGTGTCTCTCTCTCTCTCTCTCTCTCTCTCTCTCTCGCATTGTTTTTCACTTTTTTTCTTGATCACCACAAGCCTCTCTTGCATGGACAAGGCCAAATGAATCGGCACTGCAGAAGAAAATGCTAAATATATGTAGTTCAGGTCAGTAGCTCATACGCATACAGCAATCTTCAGACACAAACAAGTGTTTACAATTAAGATGCTGTATTAAAATTTGCTCAGCGATGGTGAGCAGGGGCCACCGAAGAATACAATGATCTCCTTACACACACAAAGAACACTCAAATCACACACATTTTCGCTCAAGGCTTTATCTTTGACTGCTTCGGGGGACAGATGATGCTATATTGCTGTGGTGATTGTGATGGAGAGAAGGGACTAGTATTTTTTATTTTTTGATTGACAGCTTCTGTTTTTTTTTTCTGTCCCAAGTGTATCTGCGTTTCAGTAAGGTAGCTCAGTGAAGCAAATTTCCCTTTTAGACACCACAGGTGGCCTAATTAGCATACATTCATAGCTGGTGCATTTCAGCAGAATGAAGGGATTTATTGTAGATTAAAAATGAGTCGGCTTTACATGAAAACATCGGCAAATAAATCTGATGGCAAATAATGAGGAATTGTTTTAATCTTGTTTTGATTTTACACTTATGAGAATCGGGGGTGTTTTTGTTGTTTAGAGCCTATTCGACACCCTCGTTTTGGAGCAGACATCAACTTCACGAAGGCAAATCTGAGTGTTGGGACAGTGCGAACCAGTCGGGAAGACGGGCCTCTAATGAACCTCACCATGCCCTGTCTTGTTATTAAGTATTCATGATCCTGATATTTTTAACTGCAGAGACATCAATGTCAGGGTCATTATAGAGAGGACCCAAAAACATGCCAGACTGCAGCTGGGATTCCAAAAAAATGACATAAACCGTGCCACCTAAAGTCTGCCCTGCTATCGGTTTATTTCTGTTCAATACATCAGAAATCGTGGCATTGTGAGTTTATTCCATACGATATTCTCATGAATTGAAATCTGTTCTATGATTTTTTTTAAGTATTTTTCAGTATGAGATCCCCCCCCCACACACACACACACACACACACTGTTACGAAGACGGGGAGTTCCATTAATTCATGAAATGTGATTATTAATATTGTGTGATTTAGGATCGAGTTACCTACCAAACGGTTGAGTTATTAAAATTCTGTTGTTACGGTCTGGACCAATCCATGTGTGGAAATAATGTCTCAAACCACTCTTTCATAAATTGAGCCCAGTGAATCCAGGCATTGTCATCTTGCAATATGCCCATACCATTAGAGAAGAAAAAATGCATTGATGCAATAACCTGGTCACTCAGTACATTCAGGTAGTCAGCTGACCTCATTCTTTGGGCACAAAATGTTGCTGAACCCAGGCTTGAGCAACAGCAGCAACCCCAGATCATAGCACTGATCCCATAGGCTGGTACATTAGGCGCTAGGCATGATGGGTGCATCACTTCACCTGCTTCTCTTCTCTTACCCTGATGCACCCATCACTCTGGAACAGGATAAATGTGGACTCATCAGATCCTTTGACCTTCTTTCAGTCCTCCAGAGTCCAATATTTATGCTCCCTAGCAAACTGTAACATTTTATGTGTGTTTTCTTCAGTTGGCCTCACTGATTAGAAGTTTTCTTACGGCTACACGGCTCTTCAGTCACAATCCCTTGAGTTCCTTTCACATTGTGCGTGTGGAAATGCTCGTACTTTCACTATTAACTATGCCCCTTCTACTGTTGCATTTCTTTGATTTGGCTAGACGTTTAATTTATCACCGATCACAATCATTCAGGATTTACTTCCCCCCACTATCTTTCTAGTTTTTAATTATGGACGTTTTGATTGGACCCTTCTTGAACAGACTAATATCTTTTTCTATGACAACAGGTTGTGTCTGTCGACATGCTGGTGAAGATTCTCAGTCATCCAGGTCATGGTAAATTCCAAAAAAAGGTAAAAAACAAAGCAACTGGACTTGTTTTCCGTAGTTGAAGACGTTTCGCTTCCTATCCAGGAAGCTTTCTCAATTCAAAAAGTCTGGAGTAATGTGGAGTACCAAGCTTTATACTTCTGCCAACAAGGAGTACCAAGTACCAAGCTTTATACTTGTTGGCAGGAGTATAAAGCTTGGTACTCCACATTACTCCAGACTTTTTGAATTGAGGAAGCGAAACGTCATCTGTCGACATGGTTAAGAAATGAGAAGCTACTCATTGCATCAGCCAAGGTTAAATAGCTTATTGTCGGCTGAAAGATGATCGCCCATGCAGTAACTATCCAATAGGAAGCTCCCATCTATTTGCTTGGTTAAATCCAGGTGGCTAGTTTTTTGGCCAGGAAGTGACTATATATGTGTGTGTGTATTTATGTATTTTTTTTATCTGTACACCTTCTTGTCTAATCTGATTGGCAAGTGGAAAAGGTCTTTAAATAATTTGTCACAATCTTATTTTTTACTACACAAAAACCTGAAATGTTCTTAAAAATTGTATACACTTTTGAGATGTAGTGTACATTATACATATCTGTTTTTTCAATTACTATATACATGTACTTCATTCTTCCGCTCCTGTATATTTATCTGATCAAGTGGCAGTATTGTAATTAATGCAGTAGCGTACCTTCTTTGAGTTATTTTTGTATAATTGTTTCAGTTCACCATATAAACCAGATGGTGGGTTAAATAAGCATACAGCTCATTAAAAAAAAAATAACTCCAGAGGCACTGTAGCCTCAAAAAGTTGTTTGACTTAACATGTAGTTTTCAGGCTAATGATTGGCTTTGTCCCAGTTGGTAGGACAGGAATCAAAACACAAGGCAGAGAATATCAAACTGCTTTTATTTTCATTTTAATATAATTTATATTTGATTAAAACTAAGATTAACTATTGAGTATAGTGGTGCATAAATAAAACAACTGATTTATTGTAGACATGCACAACTCTTCTCAGAACAATCCAGTAAATATGCGTCTATAGTCTGCATCTATTCCTTCGTTATGAAACACAAAAATCACAGTAATTCCAGCAAAAGTTCTGTCTGAAGAAAAAATATCCGTTAACTGCCAGAAAGTCTGTCTTCCCCCGTTGTAACTGCTTTTTGTTGTTTCCATATGCACCACCTTCTCATGATCGCTGCAGGTTGTGCCTGTCCAGATTTCAGCGGTCAGCGTTCATTTTCCGTAGCTTTGCTGGTAGATTGTCCTCTAGCCTCCCCCCGGCTGAGAGAAGAGGGCTGTGCATGGGACCTGGAGTGGGTGACAGCGTGGTTGTTAGGCTGCGCTGGTACAGGTCTCCTGTTGACTGCGTCATGGGCTCAAAGCCCACCTTGAGCGACTTAAGTTGTAGCCGATTTTGTGCTCCAGGACTGGGTGAGGAGCTGAGCCTCTGTAGCTTCATAGGGAGGTCCCCTGTGCTGCACGCCTTCTCTGTGTGCTGGGAGCTCAGCAAAAGAACTTTCCTCTGCAGGTCCTCCTTCCCCGATGAGCTCATCCGCTGCAGCTTGCTCGGCAGTCGGCCGCCAGCTCCTCCGTGACGGCCCCTCTCCTCTGAAGTGTTGATGCAATCCACAGAAAACACCCGGTCACGCCGGGCACCGTGGCTCTCAGTCAGTGCGGAGGTGGGAGTGGACAGAGGGGAGGGCAATGAGTTTTTCTCTTCCTGCTCTTTGACACTGTATGGTGGTGTTGGTACCTCAAATGTGCTGTGGAACTGAGAGTAGTCCACTCTGAAAAAGCCCTCCTCCAGAGACATCACAGGCAGGAAGCGATGGCCCCATAAAACTTCATCTTCAGTGTATGACGTCCGGGCTTGGCATGTCATACCTACAAAACAGCGATGGAGGAGTAATTATCTCAATGACATTCACTAATTAGGGTCCAAATAAAACAATAATTGGCTCGTGTGGAGAAATGCAAAAGGACAGAATCCTCTCTCATTATTTTCTTCCCCTCCCATTTATTACTCAAGATCAGGACTACTCTGCAGTCACACTTGAAATGAATCACATGACAACACAATAATATACAATAACTAACAGATTTCCCGATTCAGAAAAGCAAATAAGAACCTTGTTCAACCTATTATAACAATGTATTTTAGTCACAAAGCATAACTAATGTACTGCAGTCAAAATAATAAGGATGATGTTACCAGAAACAAAGTATGTTTACACACCACTGGAAAAAGTGAAACCTTTCCAGGCTGCAATTTGTGCCGCAGTGTTCTGAGATTATCTAATATTTCTGTTGCCAGCGTACATTAGGATTGTGATTGGAGGGCATTGTGTTCATTGTGATGCCCATAAAAACCTGAATAACTTCAATCAGCAGTCACTCACATCATGCCACGTCAGAGTTTTTGAACAAAGAATCATGTTGTTGAGAGTTTCTGGTTTAACCAAAGAAAAGCAGAGATGAATACTACCATCCGGAATGAAGTCTAAACATCTCCAGGAAGACGCAATGCATACTTGAGTCACAAGGAGGCAGCCTTGTGACTCGAGTTTGCCACGCCACTTTCAGGAGTGGCAGAGTTTCATGGCTCACGCGGGAGAATCTGTTGACACATTAACTATTAGTTGAACATTCAACAAATCTCACTTTTATGGAAGAGTGGCATAAAAAAACCATTGTTGAAAGAAAGCCGTAAGAAGTCCTGTTGGCAGCTTGCCACAATGTTCTCCAGTCAGAAGAGACTAAAATTTAGCTTTCTGGCATGTATGATAAAAATGGCTATTTGAGGTGGAAAACTAACATTGCGAATCACCTTAAACCGGTAGTTCTGAACTGTTTTCTGTTGTGTTCTCTTCCCAACAAAATGGGTAAAAAATGTTACTTTTATTGTTTTCTGTTTTAATGCATTAAAGCTGTTCTAAGGATAATCCAGAATCCCTTCTAAAGTTTAGAACATATATATATATATATATATATATATATATATATATATATATATATATATTAGGGCTGGGCAAGTTAACACGTTAATTTCGCGTTAATTCATTAGACTATTAACGGCGATATTTACTTTAACGCGTGTTAAAGCATGTTGCTCACATGCTTTTATTTTGTGAAGGTTTGTTGCTGCGGTGTAGGGGTTTGAATCAGAACAGTAGGTGGCAATAATGCGCCAATAACCTTGCTGTCAGCCCAGCCTCGGATTCAAACAGGAAGAAAGGTGCTGGCTGGAAAAAGGAAAATGCGGAAAAAAACAAAGCCGACCTGGGGAAGGCAGTGTTTCCCGCAGGAATTTGCTTAGGCGAGGTGGTGAGTTAGCGGCCGGAACAAGTTTTGGAGCGGAGCGGGCGGAGCGGGGGGAGCGGGCGGAGCGGGGGGGTGGGGGGGGATAGGTCTGCATCGACGCCGTCGGTGAAGTCGCTTCTCGTTTCAAAGTATGTTTTTGCCTGTTTTTCCCCTGCCATTCACTATATGCACGCGGGAAAGCAAGAACAGAAAAACGCGTGTTAACGTCAAATAAACATGCAAGCATATCGAGTTAGCAAGGATTTCAGTTTAAAGTTCTTCCAGCAACGAATATGACAGAAACAAGTTAGTTGTTTTACATGTTTAAGTTGAGCTTTACACTAAATATGTGTTACTGATAAGTGCTACAAATGTTACAACACTTTTGTTCATATGGCAGCAAAACATTAAAATAAAAGTGCTCTTTACACTACTTTTGAATTCATTCTTGGAGTTTGTGCCTACAATGCGATTAATCATGATTAATCAGGCAAATTATGCGATTAATCGCGATTAAAGATTTTAATCGTTGCCCAGCCCATATATATATATATATATATATATATATATATATATATATATATGTGTATATACACTACCGTTCAAAAGTTTGGGGTCACCCAAACAATTTTGTGTTTTCCATGAAAAGTCACACTTATTCACCACCATACGTTGTGAAATGAATAGAAAATAGAGTCAAGACATTGTAAAGGTTAGAAATAATGATTTGTATTTGAAATAAGATTTTTTTTTACATCAAACTTTGCTTTCGTCAAAGAAT